>OV277694.1:22442155-23057733 GCA_922987775.1 Agonopterix subpropinquella | reverse complement strand
AAGAATATGAAATCATTTTGTTTTTATCTTCAACTTTCATGAGGGTCGCCATACAAATTTCATAATTTTTGAAATGCCGTTACATTCTCGACCCCGTAGCCCTCAAAGGTTAACTCCTATGACAAAAATGCATACAACTTGTTTTGTAGAAAATTTTGTTAGGTATAATTTGTCCATATAAAGTATTTCGATACGACTTTAAGATTTCAAGAAATAAGCGAAAAACTGAAAAAAGTCACCTTTAGAGCCCCCCCCCCCTTCCTCGAGCTCACCCCCCCCCTCACCAGGACTTTTTTTTTTCTTCAATATTACGTACCAAAGGAACGTTTAAAAAAAGTTTTAGAACTCCGGAAATTACTTCTGATTGGTATATTTCAGCTTAATTTTACTGGGTTACTTGGCGAACTCGTCGACAAGCAGCGGCGAGTGTATGTGCACGTTGCCTTAGTACTGCGAGTAGATCACCGTCGCGTGTACACTAGTTGATGTAATATAAAGTCACGCGTCACACCTGTAAGAGGCACAACCCCGGGAAATCCTTGGCGAACTCGTCGACGAGCGGCGAGTGTATGTGCACGTTGGCCCCGGGCGCCACTACATACACGTTGCCCTCGCACAGCGGGTAGATCACCGTCGCGTTGTACACTAGTTGATGTAATATAAAGTCACATGTCACACCTGTAACAGGCACAGCCCCGGGAACTCCTTGGCGAACTCGTCGACGAGCGGCGAGTGTATGTGCACGTTGGCCCCGGGCGCCACTACATACACGTTGCCCTCGCACAGCGGGTAGATCACCGTCGCGTTGTACACTAGTTGATGTAATACAGGGTGTACAATAAAATGGGACAGCTACTCAAAGGGGTGCTTCAGACCATCAAACTGAACAACTTTCTCTATGGGACCAATATCGAAATCGCGAAAAAAAAATCCGCTCTCCCATACAAAACTGCAAACATAACTCGACTGAAATGTATGGGACAGCAGATTTTTTTTTCGTGATTTCGATATTGGTCCTATAGAGAAAGATGTTCAGTTTGATGGTCTGAAGCACTGCTTTAAGTAGCTGTCCTATTTTATTGTACACCCTGTATAAAGTCACATGTCACACCTGTAACAGGCACAGCCCCGGGAACTCCTTGGCGAACTCGTCGACGAGCGGAGAGTGTATGTGCACGTTGGCCCCGGGCGCCACTACATACACGTTGCCCTCGCACAGCGGGTAGATCACCGTCGCGTTGTACACTAGTTGATGTAATATAAAGTCACATGTCACACCTGTAACAGGCACAGCCCCGGGAACTCCTTGGCGAACTCGTCGACGAGCGGCGAGTGTATGTGCACGTTGGCCCCGGGCGCCACTACATACACGTTGCCCTCGCACAGCGGGTAGATCACCGTCGCGTTGTACACTAGTTGATGTAATATAAAGTCACATGTCACACCTGTAACAGGCACAGCCCCGGGAACTCCTTGGCGAACTCGTCGACGAGCGGCGAGTGTATGTGCACGTTGGCCCCGGGCGCCACTACATACACGTTGCCCTCGCACAGCGGGTAGATCACCGTCGCCTTCGCCCAGTACACTAAGTGCCCTGTCAGTTGGAATACCTGCAAACAGGACATTGCATCACTTTTGATTGAAGCAGTTACGGTATACATTTTACCTATAGTATATTGAACTCTATCTACTGTGAAGGCCGAAATGACAGTGTAACTTGACGATATCAACCACCTTTATTCAGCATCTAATTTGGACATTCAGGATTCGGTCCAAGAGTGCAGTTTATCTATACTTTTGGACCGATTTTAAATATGATAGTAGGAGTTGCGTTGTAGGTCTGTTATAGGGTGGTCACGTCTCGCGCGTTGGTCGTCGGTTGGCCCCTTCCAGGCCTACAACGAAGCTCCAGTAGCTCAGGATAGTGTTCTTTTCTAAAAACAACCCTTGAAGTCACCGAAATGCATTTATTAACCATACTACGTTAAGCATTTTTGCTACTAAAACTAGACGTTGGCTAAATCATCTAAGCATAATATATGCTCACGACTAAATTATAAAACCGAGCCTTACTACTTTCTGCTAAAGGATAGTTGGTCCCGCGACCTTATAAATCTTCTCTACATGACTGAGATTGTCATAAATTAAAAGTTTATTTTCTAACCTGAGTTTGTGATAAATCAGCCTCAATGGCGAGCGTCTGGAGACTCTTCAATGGGCTGTAAAGCTTTATGAGCCGCAATAACGCCGCGCTCCCGTCCAGCGGGATAGACGCGAGCAATTCGTTTGGGTTCACCTGCAAAAACATTAACAGATTTATAGGTAAAGAAGATTATAAATAAAAATAACTAAAGCGCCTTTTATTTACGGTCCAGTCCCGCTGTACGTCCCGCCAAGGTCATACACGATGCAAAAGCACCGTGAGTAGGCTTGACGTACGTCGATTGAGCTGACGTACAGCGGGGATGGACCGTGAATAAAGCGCTTTTAAGGTAGCTACGTCAAGCCGTGTGTTGCGATATACTACCTACTGAATAAACAAAGAACTTTTTCAGTTTACGTACCATAAGTAGTATCCCGTGGTAAGGTCTAAGTTTCTGCAGACATTTATCGATGGATTCCGGCTCAATGATCAGTCCTCTGTTGTTGATCTGATGCGCTTTGTGCGGCAGGCAGAACGAGAGCAACACCCATTTGTTTATGCGCACTTGCACTATGCCTGTAATAGAAATAGCGAAATAGACGCGGTATTAAATCACGCGATAGCTCAGCGAGTGGTTCAGATCATGCCTAGAATAGGAAGTCAGTGCAAATCCTAAGATTTGAATCTCAGGGTTTAAACCTCTTTAGTCCGTTTGCCTTAAAAGAATCTTGGCCTTGAAAAATTTAAAAAGTGCAGTACTGAGACAGAAAAATTTCAGTAGTGAGCGACTGAATTTTATCAATCTTTCATGCAAACAAAATCAAGTATTACTACGTTGTTTTTACTGTTTTTACGTTGTTTTTTTTCCTGCAGTGGAATTTACAAGGCTTACCTTGATAAGTTAGTTGATTTTGGAAGCTTACCTTGATAAGTTAGTTGATTTTGGCTATTTGTAACAAACAGAGTTCAAAATTCAGTCAACAATATTTCAACTACCATTAGGATGTTATAGAAAAGAAAGCAGCCAGATTATTAACTAGATTGGCAAGAGGCTTTGAATCGACCCCAGATTACAAAAGAAAGTAACAGGAATTAGAAAAGAGAAACATTGAATTGCGTTTTTTTTAACATGCATTGGTCCACCACTCTCTCACTGTAAGTCCTGTAAACCATGATCTACAGTGTGACCTACACAATCCAGTCCAGCAACTGAGATGACTAATCTGTTTTGGAACCAGCTACGAATGGGATAAGTGTAGTAGGAAAAACAAATAGGTACTTGCCAGTACTGCTAAGCTCTTCAAACACAGCCTTCATAGATCTCGCCAGCGAACTGCGCTGCAATATAAGATGGAACGCAGACTTTGGGCCGGTGTCCATAACACTTTCCAAATTAAACGTGGTCGAACTGACAGAATGACGAGAGTTTTCTTCCTCATCGTCATTCTCTCCAGTCATTTCACTATCTAGTGAGGAGACTTCATCATGAGCTGCCAACTGGAATGAACAGAATCAATAAAATTGTTTTTCACCCCTCCAAGCGTCAACTTTCGTCCCGCTGTGCTAAACGAAGTTGCCGCCTGTCCGCCTTTGTCGTGGAGAAAAATAGTGTGTTAACCTCGGGCAGTAAATAAGAAAGCCTCAGATGCTAGGACCAGATGACATGTTTGTTGACAACAAATATTACATGAGATCTGAGATTTATGACAATTCTTATTTTTGCCAGCGGAAGACTATGGTACGATATAGTTTGAGTAACCTTAGCATTAGCAACATTATTATTTAAAAAAAATTATAAGTTGTTACTCAAAGGTGCTGTAGCTTACTGTGTTTATAATTATGTTCTTTAATTTTTTTTATCATTATATAGTTTTTTATCGTGTCTAAGGCTCAGTTCAAACTGAAGGAGCAATAGTGCGAACTAATAAAATATTTTACCCGGCCAGGCATATTGTACCCCTTTCGGCAGTTTTGGACCACAAACCTACTTATCGACACTGAATAAGTCATAATTATTTTGAAGGGATAGTTGGGTAGCGGGGCACTTCGAGGCCGCGTTCAATATACTGTGTAAAGTTTTGCACCGAAACTGCGCAATGCGCATCGCTGCTCTTTCAATCTGAATTGACCCTAAGGTTCCATTACATATTGTTCTTTGTCTCATTCAATTTAATAACAAAATACATAGTAATCTATTATAGTATTGACCCATTAGACTAAGTTAGAAAAGACCTTGTCAGTTAGAAAATAAAGATAATTTTAATTGCAAAAGTAATTATTATTATATAAGTTATAATTACTATTGCAATTTATAACTTATCAAGTTTTGTTGTTGAATATTCTAAATATTCAAGGATAATGCATAGAAACAACCAAACAATGTTCATCAATGTCGTTCTTATCTGTTTATTATTAATTGTTTCATTTGCACTTGCACTCAATAAATCAATTTATTTGTAATCATATCAAACAAACATAATGAGCATCTTGAGATTTTGGAATGTTATGTTAAGTCTTTGTGTTATGTACCCAGGAGTATAAATAAGTGAATTTCTGTGATGAATGTTGAAGCATTTCAAATACTGGATGATTTTTTTTACCGTTCCGAAACTTTCAGGGGTGGTTCAGACCATCAAACTGAACACCTTTTATTATGGGAGCAAACCTGAAATCGCAAAAAAAAATCTGCTGTTCCATACTAAACTGCAATGCCTACTCCACTCAAATGTATGAGACAGTTGATTTTTTTTCCGATTTCAGGTTTGCTCCCATAGTGAAAGTTGTTCAGTTTGATGGGCTGAGCCACCCCTGAAAGTGTCGGAACTGTAAAAAAAATCATCCAGTATGTAGGTATTAATAAATAAAATAGGTATCTAAGTATAAAATAAAAACAATAACATGACAAATCATTTAAATGCTAATCTGATGAACACACATGATGGCAATAAATGTTTGAAATTGAAAATTTAGTATAAACCTATGCAGTGAGCTATACAATTATTTCGACTGCAAGCTATTGGAATCAAGACGGACAGTTCTTCATAATGTAATCTAAACTATTATAAAACTGTAACAGAAGTGTGTCGGTACATTGAAGATATTTAGGTACATAAAAAGATTACGATATGGTTTTTAGGTGTCCCTGATTCCAAATCACAAAGTTTTGGATTTTTTGTCTGTCTGTTTGTTTGTTTGTTTGTCATTATAATCATTGATCACGGATTAAGATGGCAGGCCTTTTTGAAGTGGTGTTTACCAAGGTAGCGAGTTCAATCTGCTAGGAAACAACTATAGCCCAGTCATTTTACGGTTTGAGCCGGGACTAATTAATAATTCCAATTTTTTTTCGCTATAATATTGAAGAGCCAATTTGGGTTCGAAATGTACCAAAATTTAAAAAAAATCACGTCAGCTACAGTTCTAATTTTAAAATTTAGATATTATCTCGTTCTAAAAAACCTGATGATAAATTTATTTATGCACATATTTAAGGCTTTACCATTATACATACTTCAAACATGGTGTAAATATTTTTGTCTACTTAGAAGGTTTTGAAAAATACATTCGTATTTTCTAATAAATACCTCATTTTTTAAGTTTTAATGCCTATTTTATTGCTCAAAAATAATGTACATTGTTAAATCTAATTCAAAAGAGTGCATTGGCATTAATATTATTAATTTAAAAGCCTTCTGGGACACACAATTTTAATTTCTATGTTGCGTAGCAATTTTTTTTTAAATATGGTTTAGGATAGTATTTTTGTCACTAAATGGTGCCGGTTATAGTTTAAAAGTCCAATTAATAATTACTCCCTACCCCGCCTAACAAAACTCCGTAAAACGATTGGCCTCTTTATCTGATGTCAAAATGCATGCTTTGTATGAACAATAATTATTGTACTATACAAGGTGTAAACTTAAATGTGTTACATATCGACCCGGGTGCTTCAGACCATCAAACTGAACAACTTTCACCATGGGACGAACAAAAAGCACAACATTATACAAATATTTACCATTATTTTCATTTCCTCAGTCAGATACGAGCACCTCTTTTCTTCATGTCGCAGTGCTTTACCAAGTCTTTTGCTCAAATCATAGTAACATTTAACTGTAAACAAACAAACAATTAACATTTTAATGTGACGTTTATTTTCATTGGTTTAACAAACTTAATTTTCTAGTTTTCTTTTTTGAAGTGAAACTTTTAGGGTTTTGAAATTGGGATCAGCAACCTTTTTGTGTGATGGAAGTCCGAAATTTTAATTTGACAGCTACGTAAGTTTCACTTCTGCCGGGCATCCCTTTACAGCCATTTTTTTTCTTTTTTTGAGATGGCAAATATAGCATTTAAATTATAGATTGAAAAATTAAGTCTCAGACGGGATTCGAACCCGCACTCTTCCAAACCTGGGAAGTGCGGTATCCAATTTCGCTACTGAGCCGCTTCCACTGCTCAGAGACCGAAATGTTCAATCGGTTGCATCTTAAGGGGGTTCGAATCCCATCCGAGACTTAATTTTTCAATCTTTGATTCGAAATAGCACAACATGGCTGTAAGCCTAAGGCTTACCTTGGGATCATTACAATGTATGTGCCTGTGAGCGTTATTTATTTATTTTACATGTTTAAAAATCAATGATATTTGAAATATAGCATGACTCAGAGAGCAGTTACAGCTTATTACTGTAGACTATAGGGACCACACCAACAATGACGAAGTGGACTGGTAATCATACCAATGAAGGAACTTAGGCAACCAGCCTAAGGGCACCCAGAAGTTATATGGACCGCCTCGTACGAGCAACACCCTAATACCAATATTAGGGTGTAGCTCGTACGAGGCGGATTGGGTAGTAGGGATCCGTGAGATTATATTCTAGTACCAGCTTAATCTAGTGTAAAAATTTACTCTACATGCATACAGAAATTACCTAATACATTTTTATGTGCAATCCTAACACTGCACCCCTGCTGGAAGGTATGGAGAATAAACTAAAGACTCATCATCATCATCATGGTCTCAGGCGATGGACGTCCTTCCCCAAGGATCGCCATAACAATCGGTCCTGCGCTGCCCTCATACAACGGGTTCCCGCTGACTTCACCAGGTCGTCGGTCCACCATGTGGGGGGCCTACCCACGCTGCGCTTTCCGGTATGCGGTCGTCACTTGAGAACTTTTCGGCCCCATCGGCCATCGGTTCTGCGAGCAATGCGCCCCGCGCACTGCCACTTCAGTTTAGCAATTCTATGGGCTATGTCAGCTACTCTGGAACTAAAGACTACAGTGACTTAATAAGAGAAACTTACCAATAGAATGGCTAGCAGAAGCCTGTAGTGCAAAAACAATATTTATAAGAATCATAGCAGCATTGTCATCCTTGTTTGTCCGGTACGGCAACAGGGTCGGGTGTCCGACGAACCTTACGTCATTGACTTTAAGTTCAAATTTCCTGTTGCATAACTCAGCCTTCACCGCAAACAGAGTAGAGAGCATTTCATCTGTGAATCCGCTTAATTGTCCTGTAGAAAAGATGTTTTTATTGTACACACATACAGAAGCCCACAACTGTAATCCTGTGTGGTCAGAAGCTTAAAACTACCAACTAGGTTTTAGATGTCCAGCTGAATTAACCCCTCGTACGAGGCTATTCTAGACACAGTAGAAAATACAATGATCTTCGTGCAGATCTGCGCCACAGCACTCAACAGGTTTAGCATATCAAATCTGATCAATTATACTTAATTGTACAACAAAACAAACAAGACCAAGAGCTAAATTCTCCTATCTAATCTTGTAAAGCCCAACAACCTATTATGAGCACATTATAATTTGTAAATGGCTATTATTTTAGGCCCTCAAGGTCCTAAACAATAACTAAGACAAAATAAATCGAATACAGTTCTCTTTTTACAAAAAACCTCTATAAAGTTGAGGACCTTATACATGTAATGCTGGAATGTGCCCGGAATGCAGATCTAAGAGGTAGGTTTATAGCAACAAATAACTGCTACAATGGGCAGCTCAACTGCAGGTTGGCTTACCCTCTGTCTAGCAGAACAGTAGGCTTATACCAGTTGGTTGGGCTGTCCCTTGCCCTAGACCGTTAAAAATATATATGTATAAACCCATGAGGCTGGCATTGTCACCACGCGTAACAAAAGCCTTGGAAAAAAAATCGTCTAAAAAAAGACGTCTTGGCCACCCCTATTCTAGAGCATGTATGGGTGGATTAAAATTACAAATTGATCATATCTTGTATACAGTACTGTAGATACTACAATTGTCTGTACTATTCAATACAATATATACAATGTAGTACAATTTTACTGCACCTTTATCACCAGTGATCGGTATAGGTAGAGTCGATAAGGTTAACAGTTTGACTGCCCACCGGTTTGGGGCTCCTCTGGGTAGGAACCGTTCAGTTTTTTTTTTAATTTTGGCTTTGTTTTGACAAAATATGCAAAAGTATGTTGTTCCATAATTTTTTATGAAAAAAGAAAACTGAAATTAATAAAAAAAAATTTAGCATGCCTTAGGGCGGGAAGGGCACCTGGGATGAAATTTTCAATCTGGGTGCCCTTCTCGCCTTGGGGCGTGATTAAGTTTTTTGTGTGTTTTAATTATTTATTATAATATAAACATTCAAAATCAACAATAGCGAACAAAATTAACATCATTATTCAGAAGAACAATTAAAAAAAATAAAACATGAAATGTAACGAAAATAATTAAGAAAAACGACTTTTGAAATAAATCTTTCATGCATCATGATATGCATCAAAACACTCCACGCAGAGTCCTGGCTGATCTTCACAGCGGAGACATTGCCAAATACTGTCTGTTCTTTTCTTATTTTTGTAGCATTACGGTGCTTCCTCTTTATTCTGCCTTTAGCAGTAAGATCAGTAATTTTGCTGATTTTATGCGGAGCTTCTCGAGGATTTCGGGGCTGTAAAGACACATTTTTCTGGGGCAATAATATCATGCTGCGCCTGAGGACGTAAAGTAATATCCACGAATGGAGGCTGGCGAAAGTGTGATAAAGGCTGTTCGTCTTCTTCATCCGAGGACTGCTCCTCATCATCTCCAGGGTCGAAGTCATCATCGCTGTCAACGTCCCCCCACAATAACTCCTCATCCTCATTATCAATCTCACTTAGATTCACACTTTTCCGTTGCCTCTTAGGCCTAGAAGGGCCTGCTTCGGAGTCCATAGTAAAATTGTAATATACAAGTCAAAACAACAGAAAACACGAAACCGCGGGTTCGTAGGTACGCATGATACACTTGCGCGCGAGGCCACTGCGTAAACAACCTCTCTTCGCCGAAGCCGGCAGCGCACCAGCTCATAGAACTGGCAACGGCGCTAGCCCGCCTCGCGAGACGGGCGTCCCGCCCCAGCACCCACTTCCCGCCCCAGGGCGAGATGGGCAGTCAAGCTGTTAAAGGCGTAAATATTTGTGTGATGAATATTAATATTTTTATTCGATTCATAGGTGTAGGGCATCTATAAAGGGTGTGCACCCCGTTTAATATAGAACGCATATAATTTTACGCCCTGTATAGATACATACACCCATGAATCGAATACAAATATTAATATTCATCACACAAATATTTACGCCTTTAACCTAATCGACTCTACCTATTCCGATCACTGCTTATCACCTATGATAAGGTAGTAAAGTAAACAATCACTCTTCACACGAGAAAACAAATTACCAACCTTTAAAAATATTCGACGTCTGCGACTGAGGGTTCTGAAGCAAGTCCTCCGTGGAATTTATTGCATAGGGATTGTGACGGCCGCATTTTCTTTGCTTACTTTCATCCTTATTTTCAGTGGTGTAAGGGTATCGGAACAATAGTCTATCTCCTTTACTGTCTGACTTGACGAAAAATATATTCAACGGATTAACTTCCATCGTGACGAACGTGGGTAAAACACTGAATCACTGTTTCATTGTAAACAATGTGGATAGGAAAGGATTTGGTATTGAAGATGAATAACTATAAGTTCATTTTCCAAATTTAGATATGGTTCAGGTACACTGACACTGTAAAATATGACGCCCAGTACGCCCACGTTTAATTATTTCCATATACTGTTAGTTTTACTATACTTTTATGTGCTTTTATGGAATTTTTAAAGAAAAATTACACTTCTAATTCTATTTTGGAGATTATGGCTCCATCGGTTTGTCGATGATTCTGCCAATGTCAAAGTTGAGAGAATTGCAACGCAGTGCAATGATGGGTTTTCTGAACAAATGTCAAAACCAGTGTTGCCAGCCGATCTTGTCAAAAGTAACCGGAAATTTATAAAAAGTAACATTTTGGTGTAAAAAGGAACCTTTGATATTTTTTTTGTATTAGGGTATTAAAAGTTGATATTGATAAACAGCCGGCGTAGCATGCACACCCGCGATAGCGATATGTAACACATTCATCTGTCAAATTTAGGTGATACAGCCGCCATCTTGAAATTTTATCACAACAGCGAGCATGGTGCACGCTTGTGACGTCACTTTTTTATCATATCGATATCTCGCGAAAACTGTATCACAATGGCGAGCATGGCCACCATTTGACAGCTTCGCGCGCTCAAATTTTTTCACTTTTTGACAGTTTAGAGAGATAACTTATCGTCCACAAAATTCTACGCGATAGACATCTTTTTGGCTATAGAGCTTGTAAAAATCTGTAAAATTGGATCAATTCCCACGTAGTCAATTCCTTAATAGTGGTATCTCTTTGCGCCCATCCCATTCCAAACAGGATTTTAACATAGAATAAAGTACTTTGGACTATAATTTTTGTGTTCTTTGTTCCAAATCAACAAACGTAGTTAATTAATTTATTAAATAATCCCCTAATACCCTAATCCCATAATGTCAAGAGGGTATCATCATCATCATCATCAGCCTATCATCGTCCACTGCTGAACATAGGCCTCTCCCAAGGCGCGCCACAAAACTCTGTCCTCGGCCTTCCTCATCCAGTCGCTCCCCTCTACTTTTTTTAGGTCATCTCTCCAGCGGGCAGCATAGGGCGTCCCACACTACGCCTACCAGTTCGCGATCGGTTCTGGAAGCTCCGTCATATATTCTCCTCGGCTATACCACAATGCCTCAAAACAAGGGTGTTCAATCAGTGCGTCTTGCCAGTAATGACCTATGGTGCGGAAACATGGACTCTGACCGATAGGACTAGTTCATCAATTCAAGGTCGTTCAGCGAGCTACGGCTCTCCGTAGCTCGCTGAACTCGTAGCTCTCTGTAGCTCTCTAGCTATGCTCGGTGTTTCTCTGAGAGATCACATTAGAAATGAAGTGATACGTCAAAGAACTAAAGTGGTTGACATGGCTCAGAAAATTAGCAGCTGAAGTGGTAACGGGCTGGTCATATCTGCCGAAGAACTGACAACCGGTGGGGTGTCAGAGTTCTAGAGGGCATGTGAGGCTACAATTACCTATTGGCCTCGCAGGAGACATCTATAAGGAAGGAAGAAAGGATGCCCTAAGGACAGTACCTAAGCCTACTGTTAACTCTCCGAGGGACCCTGGGACAGGTTTGAGGTGAGAGTGCAGAGGGAGTCATGTTGTCTAGAGTTGTCTTGTTGTTGTTGTTGTCTGTTGTAGAATATTTATGTTATGTTATGTTGTCTGTTTTGATAAATGTCATGAGAGTGTACTGAGTCACTCGGGTACAGGCCTCTTGCCCGAGATATTTGGGCTAGCCCGCAGCCCGGCCATCCGTAAAGAAAACTATGGTTTTAGAATATAATACAATCATTTATTTTCAGGAATATGGTACAATGATAAACAGTACAAAAGTGCTAAATATAGTAGACAAAGTAGCAAAAACAAGCTTGGTTAAGTGAATTAAGATATACGTAGGTACGAGTACAGACTTCCCTGAAGGTGGAATTTTCATGGAAAAGGTTAAAAACCCGCAGAAACTTAAAGATATACCTATGTGGTCTAGCTCGTGGTAAGTAACATCAAATGGTTAAAACTTTTGTTCTATAAGCATTTATGCAGTAAATTGAGAAAAAGCACAAACATAGGTATTACAGTAGAAAAAGCATATTTATTCGATAAATACCTACCTGCACTAGTGGTCGCTACTCAATAAAAGCTTATACATGTTATCATCATCATGACATACCTATATAAGTCCCACTGCCGGGCACAGGCCTCTCCTCAGTGAGGGAGTATGGGCGTTAGTCCACCACGCATGCCCAATGCGGATTGGTAGACTTCACATATGCATCAAAATTTATTCTTCAGCATATGCATGTTTCCTTAAGATGTTTTCCTTCACCGTTCGAGAGCAGTCAGTGTTACGTACATAAGTTATATAGAATAACTTATTGGTACATATATAGCATGTCGTCCTATGGATTCGAATCATCATGAAATTCGTGAATCATGATTGACCAAACCACAACGTGACATTATTTAGTTAACATAAAAATTATAAATAAGTTTGAATTAAAACGGCAACAAATCAGCTTAAATATAAATATTAGGATCTAAAACTAAAACTTAAAAAGTAAATCTTTGGTTCCAAGTCACCATTTTATTATTAGCCTTTTGCAGAGACACATTAGTTGCAATGTTACACTCTTCAATTAGTTCTCCTCTTCACTCTGCGCGTCTAGAGACGCATAGGCCTCCTCCAGCATCTTCCATTGCACTCTGTCTTTTGTGAGTCTCGTCCATAGAGGGCCCGCGACTGCTTTGATGTCGTCTACCCATCGTTTCTTTGGACGTCCTCTTTCACTTTTGTTACAGTCTCTCGTTTGCCATTCTACTATTATTGTGTTCCACTTTTCCTTTCGGTCCCTTAGTCCTGTCCAAGTCCATTTTAGTTTTTTCACTTTGAATGTTGCATTGTCTAGTTTAGTGACGTTCCTGATTTTCTTGGCTCTTTTTTTGTGGAGAAGTGTCAACCCTAGAATGCTCCTTTCCATGGCCCTTTGGCATGTTGTTAGTTTCTGCACAGTCTTTTTAGTCAGCACCCAGGTCTGGCACCCATATGTTAGGCACTTGTATACTCCCATACAGGTGTTGAAGTGTTTTCTTTTAATAGTTATTGGGTATGATTTATCTTTCATGACCTCTTTCAAGCTCCAGTAGATTTTCCAGGAATTTGCAGTTCGCCTATCCAATTCTTTCTCCATTTGGTTTTCGAATGATATCAGTAGACCCAGATAGATATAACTCTCTGTACATTCGTTACTTTCTCCATCACCTTCTATGCTAGTTGGTCCCTGATTTGTCATTTTTGTTATGCTCTTGTTCATTGTCAGTCCCACTACTTTACTTTGTGTTGAAAGATCCTGTAGCATGATTTGTAGTGTTTTCTGAGATAAGCACCAGATCGTCGGCAAACCTAAGGGGTGGTTAAGTCTTACTCCGTTTATGTTTACGCCATAGCTCTCCCAGTCCAGTTGTCTAAATATCTCTTTGAGAACAGCCGAGAAGATCTTTGGTGATAGGGGATCGCCCTGTCTTACTCCTCTACTTATTGGGAACAATTCACCCTCCGTCTCTAATTTGACCTTTGCCGAGCTTTCTGTGTATATGTTTTTGATGATCCTCACATATTTGTCTTCCACTCCTTGGTTCTCAAGGCATTTCCAGATGTACTTGTGTTTCAAGGAATCGAAAGCTTTGTTGTAGTCGATGAAGGCCAGGTATAAAGGCCTCTGAAACTCTTGGGATTTTTCAATTAGTTGTTTGATTACAAAAATGTGATCCGTTTCAGAAAAGCTGGCATGATAACCCGCTTGTTCTTTTGGTTGTTGTTCATCGAGTTTCCTTGTTATTCTATTTAATATTATTGAGAATATTTTGTATATGTTTGACATAAGGCTTATGGGTCGATAGTTGCCGATGTCGTCACGGGTGCCTTTTTTGTGGATGAGAATGATGACGCTTGTTGTCCACTGTACAGGAATGCTTTCAGAATTTAGGATAAGATTGAACAGCTTTGCACGGTTTTCTTCGGAGAGCACCTTGAGGGATTCATTTACTATGTTGTCTGGCCCCGGGGATTTGTCATTCTTCTGTGATGCTATTGCTATATCTGTTTCCCATGTTAAGATGGGGGTCATGGGGGGTATAGCTTGCTCTTGCTCTCGACTTGTTACTTTTGTTTTTGACCGAAGGTATCCATTTTTTTTGTTCCTTAGTTCCTTGTAGGCCTTCTTGATCCCTCCTGTTTTATTTATGAATTTGGTAATGCATTTGTTTCGTTTAGTTTTAATATCTCGTTTAAAGCTTTGGCTAATTTTTTTGCTTATCTCAGTTATTTGTTTCTGTGTCTCCTTATCCTTTCTGTTCTTTAGTAATTCCTTTCTTTGTGAAATTAAGTTCTGTGTAATCTTCTTTGATGCAGTTTTCTTTCTCTGGTTGTTGTTGTTTTTTGAGGGGTAATATTTCACTGATGGTTCGGTCGGTCGGTTAGAAGTTATATAGTCAATTTCGTTTTTGAATAGTCCGCCAGGTGAAAGCCATGTCCACTTGTTTTTCGGGTTTTTCATTATTTTGAAGTTGTTTTCCAGTGCCATGTTTACTAGTCTCTGTCCATTGTCATTTCTTATGCCTGTTCCGAACTCCCCAATTGCCATTTCTTCACTTTCTTGTTGTTCAAGTCACCATATTCTGGAACAAAAAAATTTTGCTTTTAATTATTTATAATAAGAAATCGCATAACAAGTCATGTTATTATTTCAGAGTTCCTCACTGAGGCTGAGATACGAGTACCAACCGAGGAACTGCCGTCGTACCCTCTGGTGAACCAGCAAAGCAAGCAAGCAAGCTAGGAAATGCAAGTTATTTGCAAGTTGGTCAACAAAAGCGCCAACAAGGAGGTGAAACTTAGTTCTCCTAAAATCTAGTATGGAAGGACATCATCCATGTTTCATATCTTTGACTATTTATTATAAGGACTAGCCTTGCGGTAGCATTTCCCCTATGCCACGGTATAAGAACAATTGATCATGTGCATTTACATTCAATTTTATACATTATCATCACTAAACGGGACAGCCTATAAAGATTGCTACAATAACTACGAACTTACGACGTTTGGGGTTCACACGAGACTACTTTTCATGATTTTTAACAATCAATATTAGAATCTAAAGTCATCTATAAGTACTATTACAAAAAGAATTTAGTTTGTTTGTTTGTTTGTTCGAGTATCACGCAAAAACTACTGAACCAATTTTGATGAAACTTTTTTTGTTTGATAGCTTATGATCTGACTTAAAATCCGGTATGTGATTTATGCGGACGAAGTCGCGGGTAAACGCTAGTAGGAGATAAAATTCAAACCTGCGGATTTCATGTTACCTCGTCCCCCGTAAGAAGTGGCAGAAATGTTTGTTAGTAGAATTACACGCGTAACTAGTCCCTATATAAGTAGTCAACGTTTCATATATTTTTCATTTTTGATCCAAATGTGGAATTGCCGTCCACCGAAAACTAATGCTATATTCTGTCAGAACTTGTCAATCTAAGCATTTATTATAATGGCTCTCACCGATCCCCGCTACCCAATCCGCCGCGTAGTCCCAGCAACGTCCTATGCCGAGGTCCGTACCCCTCTGGGGTGCCCCTAGGTCGGTTGCTTAAGTTCATTCATTTGGCCCGGTAGACCCTTCGTGGTCCCTCCAATAGTCCGCAGTAAAAAGCAGTAATAGCTCCCTGAGCTAAGCTGTAATAGTCATTTCCAAAAAAAAAAAAAAAATATAATGGCATGACACTGTAGCTGTAAGTTTTATAACATCAAAAATATGAAAAGGCGGAATTTTCATTCTACCTTTCATAAAACCAAGGATACCCTACAGCTTTGGTGCTTTACTTATAAATGCTGAGACGGACTAAGTTCTAACAGAATATCTATTTTCTTTTTGGCTTGCTCTTTCGCGTTTTGGACCAAAACGAATGATGGTCTTTTATTTCATTATTATGAACAATGGTTACCAACCTCTCCCTGAACGCCAGTCTTATCCATATGGCATTGTATGGTGTTGGATGTGGCTAACTGATTGTTGATGTTGATGTCCATCAGCTGTTTAGAAACACCCTGTAACGAAAAGTATTCAAACATTATTTAAAGAGCATAGATAAAATCAAAAAGTTTTGAGTGAAATTATCAAAGAACGTAGTCTCCCATCGAGCATTTGGTATGGCATTTCCTAAATCTCAGCTCAGGTATAAAAAATAAAAAATCTATGTTTCTTAATTCACTAGGAAGTTGTACAATAATGTTTAAAACCTAAAAATGACCGTGCTATAATTATAATATTTGTTAATGAAATTTGTGTTTAATTTACTTTTCCCGCCATCCGGATAATACACGGTGTTCGGTAGTTAAATTCGTTCCTTCAGAATATTAAACTGAAAAACTTTCACTATGGGTCCAAATTAGAAACTACGAAAGAAAAATATCTGCTTTTCCATACATAAAACTGCTGTACTACTCTATTCAAATGTATGAAACAAACAGCTGATATTATTTGCGATTTCAGTGTTAGTCGCAATAGAGAAAGTTATTCAGTTTGATTATCACCTTAAAAAGGAACGTACCAAACAACCTGTGTACTTCAAAATCTAAGAATGTTAAAACATATACAGGGTGTAACTAAACACCCTAGTACTACTTAGGGTTGAACCTCATCTGACAGCACCGCATCGCCTTTTTCTGTCACTCCATCTTTTTGGTACGTCATTTGCTCGAGCAAATAAGGTAGACGGAACGCCAACGGACGCCGCAGCACCGCCGCGCGCGATCGCGTTCCGTCTACCTTATTTGCTCGAGCAAATGACGTTCCTGAGTGACAGAAAAGGATGGAGCGACAGAAAAAGGCAATGCGGTGCTGTCAGATGAGGTTCAACCCTTAGGGGGGTGCTTCAGACCATCAAACTAGGGTGTTATTTTACACCCTGTACAACAGACCTTGGCGACGTCGGACTGGCTCTCTGCCTGTTGCACGCTCTTATAGTGGCTCTCTGTTAGGAATGTGCACACTACCTCTGGCTCTAGGCAGGGGCTCACTTCCCATGGCTTGAGAAAGGCTCGCTCACAGCATTGGCCCTGTAGCCCCATGCATTTTAGTGTCCGTATAGTTAGCAGCCTCACCAGCTCATTCGAAGGTTTTGACTAAGCCACGATTTAGTGCCCAATTAGTGCAATTTGGTGCCCAAAGCACAGATTTGGTGCCCATGTAGTTTAAAAGATATTTGGGTACCTTACTGAGGCTGCTAGATAGACGTCAAGCTAGCAGTCGCATTTTGAAATACTGTTTGTATCGATGTGATTTATATGTCACGATTTAGTGCTCATTTAGTGATCCCTATATCCAAAATTTCATGAATATTGATCCAATACAAGCCGAGATATGATAGTACATTGTTGAGGCTGCTAACTAGACGTTTCTTCCAACGATGATTCCAATGAAAAGGATGCACATTTGAAACAGATAAATACATAGCGATTTAGTGCTCGATTTGGTGACTCTTATGATATTTATGAAAAGTAGAATTTTCTTTCCTATTTCCCAAAAAAATTACGTAAACTTCTACATACTAATCGTAATTTAGGTCTGACGAAACCGTTGATCAAATTTAGACTTTATTCAACTGTGATAGGGTTTAAAATTGTTTTTAATTTTATGGTTAGTACTGCCAAGCAAAAAAGTTAAATGACATTAAATTTTTATAACTGTGACAATACTCACTCTCTTATGTATGTATTGAGTGACTCAATTTGAGTCCAGGAGTGCGATTTTTGAATCTCATTCGCGGAGTTTAGCAGTTGAAAATGTCAAAATTACTGTGGAGATATGCATCTTTCTACTGCTGATTTGACTTTCAAAAATCATACTTCAGGAGTGCAATTTTTGAAAGTCAAATCAGCAGTAGAAAGATGCTTATCTCCATAATAATTTTGACATTTTCAACTGCTGAACTCAGCGAATGAGATTCAAAAATCGCACTCCAGGAGTCTACTATTTGACTATTACCAAAGAAAATATACACTATTACTGTATTAATTGACTAGTCCCAAATCATTTGTGTCAAGCTTGCAAGCAAGAAAGTCAAAAATCTGTGTGTGATTTATTCACTTATAATAAATCTGTTCATTATTCTCCTAGTTTCATTTAGTTTTTCTTATAAACATTCAGTTTTTACCCGACTGCGCTAGAAGGAGGGTAATAGTAATCTTAAAGTAAAATAAGGACGTAGTTTGCAAAAAAATTACCTTATCTTTCGGCAAAAATCCTCATTACTATCAAGTAATGAGGATTTTTGGACTTTTCTTATTTAAATGCCCTGCCAATAACTGCCTATCTGTGGTCTAATGGTTAAGAGCAATGGGCTCTCGACAAGGAGGTCGTGGGTTCGATTCCCACGGGGGACACCTGATATGTCACTGTGTGCATTTTTTCCCAGTTGGTAAGGACATTACATGCTAAATACCAGATTATCTGAAAAGAAAGATGATTCCTTGCTTCGGATGGCACGTTAAGCCGTTGGTCCCTGCTACTATCTCTTGTGGTAGTAGCCGTTACAGTTACATAGTTTTTGCTACCAAAATCTACCAGAAATTACCAAAAACTAGGTACCAGAAGAAACAAAAATTTCCAAAATCTACAAAAAACAACCAAAATCTACAAAAAATCTAGGAAAATCTACCAAAAACGTTCCAAATCTATCATAAAGAACCAAAATGTACTGAAATTTAAAATTTGTATTTTATTTTGTTACGTGAGCTTAACATTGTACACGTCTGACCACTTGACGCACGCTTCCCGCTCCGCTGACGCTGCCTTCCCGCGTCATGGTCGCGTTGGTTTGGGCGACTTGGCGGTACGCCATAAGGGCTCTTACAGACCAGCGACAGTTGTCTGCGACAGCTCGCGACAGGGTCGCGCGACAGTTGAAGACTGTGACGTAGTGTTGTATAGTCTGTGAGATAGACCTCCATATCCAAAACACTTTTTTTGGTAGTTTGTAACATCCTATACAACGTGTTAATGAATTAACGCAAAACTAGAAAGTAGTTTGTTTAGAATCGAGAGCAGAGTCGAATTATCATGGTTTCAACGTAGGTAATTTTTTTCAAAATATTAAATAATTTGTTTGCAAAATTTAAAATTTTCTGAACCCGATGTCAACCCACCGCACATGCCTCACCCTACTTACTACCAAAACAATATCATAAAAATGTATCCATGAGTACGTTAGCGCTTTCTTTCAGTGCCGAAATGATAACAAATCATTTTTGCCTCAAAACTTAAAATGCTAATAACTTTAAATTTTAACTATCAAAGTAATTAAATTATTGTTTCAATCTAATTATTTTGTTATAAATCAGTTGGGGTGTATGAGGTTTTGCGCTAATTCATTAACACGTTGTATACAGGGTCCTTCTTAATATGCTGACACTTTTTTAAGGCGATGACCAGACTATTAAATAAATAAATAAATATCTTGGACATTGTCACACAAATTATCTAGTCACATTTAAAGTACCAGAATCTAGCCTGGACTTGTATTATGATGACTAGACAACGATATAGAATACATAATATATAGATACAAACATCGATGACTCGGAAAATTATTATTATTAAATTATTATTATATTATCAAACTGAACAACTTTCTCTATGGAATCAACATCGAAATCGCGAAAAAAAAACAGTTGTCCCATACGTTTGGCTCCGAGTAGGTTTGCAGTTTTGTATGGAAGTGATGATTTTTTTTTCGCGATTTCGATGTTGGTCCCATAGAGGAAGTTGTTCAGTATGTCGGTCTGATCATCCCCTTAAAAAAGTGTCAGCATATTAAGAAGGACCCTATACAGAATGTAACAAAACACCCTAGTAATACTTAAGAGGGTGCTTCAGACCATCAATCTGAACAACTTTAACTATGGAGCCAATGTCGAGAAAAAATAAAAAAAATATGCCGTCCCATACATTTGAGTCGAGACGGTACTGCAGTTTTGTATGAGGGAGCTGATTTTTTTCGCGATTTCGATGTTGGCTCCATAGTGAAAGTTGTTCAGTTTGATGGTCTGAAGCACCCCCTTAAGTATTACTAGGGTGTTTTGTTACACCCTGTATACGTATTTAATATTTATAAATATTTATGTGTATAATATTATGTGTTATAATTATTAGTGTTGTGTTAAGTATTATATCATAACTAATTAACTATATAATGGCCTCGATTCGGACTGTGCCACGACTTAACTTAACTAAATTTATTCCTGTCACTTTCTAAAATAAGATTAAGAAAAGAGACAGAAAACCAACAGCTGACTTTAGTGCTGTCAAAGTGACGTTACACGCCCAAAACAAAAACGCTTTAAATAAGATGGCGTACATTATGATGGCATCTTATTTTGGGCGTATAACGTCACTTTGACAGCACGAAAGTCAGCTGTTGGTTTTCTGTCTCTTTTCTTAATCTTATTTTAGAAAGTGACAGAAATAAATTTAGTTAAGTTAAGTCGTGGCACAGTCCGAATCGGTACCAATGTATATTATAATTGCCCTATTTTTACCAGTCTGTAATATTTTATGGACTTGATGATGAAGATAATCAATTCTGGATTATCTAAGGAAACCAAAATCTACGAAAAACGTATAAAAACCCGAAATATCAAACATGTTATTTTTTAGCCTCCGTTTTCTTCAAACTGAAATCTCTCAAGAACAAGACTTGTGCTCTCAGACTATACCTACGTCACGGTCGCGCGACAGTCGCGCGACGGTCGCAGAGGGTCGCGCGACCCTGTCGCGAGCTGTCGCAGACAACTGTCGCTCGTCTGTAAGCGCTCTAAGATTACATGGGCAGCGACCGCCGCGCGGTAGACGCTCCCGCTTCCCAGTCGCTTTGGTCGTGCGGGTCTGAACACTCCATTAGTCTTCTTCTTATCACGTGGGTCAAACATGTCAAAGTTTTTTCAGACCTCCTGACGTGTAATGACTACTACCACCAGAGATAGTAGCAGGGACGAACGGCTTAACGCGCCATCCGAAGCACGGAATCATTTTTCTTTTCAGACAATCAGGTGACTCGGCCTGCAATGTCCTAATCAACTGGGGAAAAACGCACAAAGTGACATATCACTAGGTGTCCCCTGTGGGAATCGAACCCACGACCTCCGTGTCGAGAGCCCAATGTTCTTAACCATTAGACCACGGAGGCAGTTAGTTAATTCATAGGATAAATAATATAATGTGGAATTGTAGACGACGATAAGAAGTTATAATGCACTAATTTGTATCAAGCAATTAGTTCTTCATTCTATGTAATAAAAAGACACGTATTCGCATCTCCGTAACTCACGTAAACAATCCGCCAGTCCCGCCATCTCTCGGTATAACTATGAACTACTTGCGCGAGCGCAAGCGCTAGCTCATGGCAGTAGTTCCGAGAAATGATAATTTTTGTGCACGGTTGTACCGAAAATCGTTGTATGTAGAAGTTTACGTAATTTTTTTGGGAAATAGGAAAGAAAATTCTACTTTTCATAAATATCATAAGAGTCACCAAATCGAGCACTAAATCGCTATGTATTTATCTGTTTCAAATGTGCATCCGTTTCATTGGAATCATCGTTGGAAGAAACGTCTAGTTAGCAGCCTCAACAATGTACTATCATATCTCGGCTTGTATTGGATCAATATTCATGAAATTTTGGATATAGGGATCACTAAATGAGCACTAAATCGTGACATATAAATCACATCGATACAAACAGTATTTCAAAATGCGACTGCTACCTTGACGTCTATCTAGCAGCCTCAGTAAGGTACCCAAATATCTTTTAAACTACATGAGCACCAAATCTGTGCTTTGGGCACCAAATTGCACTAATTGGGCACTAAATCGTGGCTTAGTCAAAACCTTCGAATGAGCTGGTGAGGCTGCTAACTATACGGACACGCATTTTATAATCTAGGTATTACTACTATTATACTTACACTCGTTCTCATATTCTTCTGCTCCTGTCCTGCCAAAGGCACTTTCAGGGCCTATAGTATTTTTAAAACATGTGGCCTTAGTTCCGGTACATTTGCTATATTGCCAGTTGCGCGTTGGGCTGAGTTTGCTCGCACCTTTTTATTTGGTCTGAGCTCGCACCCCAATTTTTCTGGCATTGTGCCTCAAGTCACGCCAAGTCTGAAAAGGTTTAAAAGGTCTTTTACTGGGTGGTCATGTGTCAGACATTCAAATTCAACCTATAAATGAAATGTATATAAGTACAATACAATGATCGATCAATTTACTAGTCACGATAAGACTAGTAAATCGAAAAAGGAGTAGATGGCAATGTTAAAATCACTCATAAACCTGTCACATTTACAGTAAAAACTGTTGTTTGTCTGTGTCACCAAAACACAAGCGTAACTCGAGAAAATTCAACATTTCATGAAGTGTTATCAATTTTTTTTCTTGACTGTGTCACGGTATTGGTAGTAGCATCGACAAACTATATTTATATTTATTACTTACGAGCTTTTACCCGCGACTTCGTCCGCATAAATTATATACCAGATTTTAAGTCAGATGTTACGCTACCAAACAAAAAAAGTTTCATCAAAATCGGTTCAGTAGTTTTTGCGTGATACTCGAACAAACAAACACCCAAACAAACAAACTAAATTCTTTTTTCAAATTTACAGTTTTATAATAGTCAAGATTACGTTGTCTATTGCTACAAAAAACACATGTTAAAAGTTTTGCATAAGGGTCTCTTAAAATTAATGAAACTAAATTATGACGGCTGACTGGATACATTTAAGTGTATGTCTGAGGACCTAAGTTTGAAATATTAGATTACACACCGAGGACAGGAAAGTAAGAAAGGTCTCGCCGAGGTCAATAAACATGTCATCTGAGGCTTTCTTATTCACTGTCCGAAGTTAGTATGAATGACGACCCGGTTGGGGTAATGGTTACCACGCCGGAATGCCAAGCCAGGGCCCTGGGTTCGAATCCCGGTTCGGTCATGGATATTATATGTGTGTGCCGTTGTTGTATATGGTTCCCATAACAATTACCTTAAGGCTTAATTTGGGATCATTACAATGTATGTGCATGTGAGCGTTATTTAATTTTAATTTAATTAAGTATAATATTTTTCTCCTCAACGGAGGTGGAAAGCGACAACTTCGTTTAGCGCAGCGGGATGACAATTGACGCTTTCCGTCCGGAGGGGAGAAAAGTAAATAACTTATCAAATTAAATTACATTACCTACTATTACTACAATATAGTTTAAATTATAAAAACCCTTAAGAAAGACAACACTTGTCCCCATGTCCCGGTCAGTAAGTCATTTGTCCTGGTTTGTGACTAAGTTACGCTAATGCGTAGGCGTATGTTAGGAGTGGTAAATATGGGAAAACAATATTTTGATGGAGCTCTATCTTATAACGATTCATATAGAAGAAGAACTACTATTGAAACGTGGATGTTATGAGTTTTCCGAATATATGCGTATATTGTGAGTTGGTATGTACACACGGCGACACATCAAGCTATACAAAACCAACATAAGCTGGCCGCGCGACGTTATACGTTACGCGACCGACGCGCGGCCAGCTTATTTTGGTATTGTATAGCTTGATGTGTCGCCGTACGTACATGCATGAATTTTATAATCTAGGTATGACGATTATACTTACACCTGTTTCTTCAGCCCCTGTAGTACCAAAGGCACTTTCAGGGCCTATGGTCCCAAGTATTTTTAAAACTGACTTTACTCGTGCGCCAATGTTACGTGCATTACGCCTCAGGTCACACGAAGTCTGAAAAGGTTTAAAAGGTCTTTTACTGGGCAGTTATGAGTCTGATACCGCTCTCCATCTGGCAATGAGGCTCCACCATTTCGTAGTACCTAGCACTAGCACAAGTGTATTTTTGTGCATAAAAGAATCTTTGAGGTCACCACACACATGTAGCGACAATCCGCTACTACTTGGTAGGGATGGGTAATATCGAATTTTCACAATATCAAATCGAAACCATATATTGATATTGAATATCGGATTCTGAAACTATATATTGGATATCGGTCGATATCCAGTAACGCTGTATTAGTTGGTATTAGTATACCTTTAAGATTTAATATCGTATGAATCCAATATAACTATTGCTGTTTCACTCTCTCGCACGCTGTGGGTTTTTCTTTCACTCGGTTTTCCTCGGTTCAGTTCGGCATAGTTTTTTATGTATTATTGGATAAAGATGGGTAAATTCGCATTGAAAAACTTCGCATTATTAGTACTATTACCACCAGGTGGAGCTACATTGGTGATTGGTGTTGTTGATGGCTCTATGGACGAAATCTCCGCTATTGACTACATAGTACTACACTATTATTACTAGATGGCGAGTGTTGTATATAGAAAATCAACGGTCTTTAATTTGTTCTAAGATAACACAGTATGCAGTTCGGTTCGGTAGATAGCCGCTAGCCCGTATAGCGATGCGATACGGTTTGATATCCTATATCTGTAAATCACGGATATCTTGATATCGAGACGAATCGAATTTGTGCGCCAATATAGTGTTTCACCAAATATATAGTTTCTGTACGCATCGATATCTGATTTTTAGATATTCATGTGATATACGTTTCAATAACTATATACGATATATATCGCCCATTCCTACTACTTGGACCAAGCCCTAACTAAATCAAAAGTAGTTGCACGCTAGCAACTTGGGCCATTCACCAGTGCATCGAAGTTTCTCCTATAACACTGGTCGCGCCTTTCCCGCTCCCCCGATTCGTCCTGCGGACATCCAGCCACTCGGACGGAAGTCATCGAGCGCTAGCAGATATTTGACATTTTGATTTGACATCGCAGTTATGTGTGGGCACCGTAAAGGTTAATAATACTTTTCCTTACACCCTGTATTTATTACTGAATAACGTCAAGCACATTCGCTATTTATACTGGAGATTGGCACTACCATGGAATGGAGCCATAATTCTATGTTTAGAATTAGAACCAAAAGCACAGATTAAGGAGTTACTACATGACAGATACGTCACTCCCTTACAAAACAATAAATTATCCAGCTTTAATTACCGCTCGTTCTCACTGCAAAATTCTGATCAGCGCTTTCGCTTGCGCTCCTGGCAATTGAATAGCGAGGGAGTGCGGGCTCTCCATGAAAGTGTAGCTACATATAGCGGTAGGTACGGTCGAGTGAAGGAGGCTTACCTTAAGGTTTATCATTGGTCTGTGTACATAGTGAGTGTTGTTACAAAAAGAAAATTATAGTTCTTACATGCTCCCACTGGTCTGTGGTTTTATCCGGACCATGCTCTTTAAGTATTGTCCGGAGACTTTTCCATTGTCGGTCCAGTTGCGCCTTGCCTTGCGGCCCATTGAATCGTTATTTGCTAGCCGGGGGTGAGCTGCCATATAGTCCTATAACATTTATGAGTAGTGGTGCTTTGGACTCTAGAAATTAAAGAACACAAAAGTTTATTAGCTAATTTCATATATTTTTGTCTGGTAGGTAGAAAGTACTATTATAAAGTGACCAAGATAACACTCTAACCACGATAAATGTAAATTTTTAAGCTTTTGTTTAAGTTTTGCATAGAACTATTACGGTAGACCAAAAACTGACTCGCGAGTTCTTTGTAAACTTACCGTTTCTTCTTCGGGATGTCATTTTCTTTATTATCACTCATCCTTATTTTGAATTAAGGAATATAATTACTACTCTCTACTGAGATTTCGAATTAAATCCAATTAAACTATAATTTCACGTTGTTGGTTGTTGTTTGTAAAACGTCACGACGTGCTTATTTGGAAAGATTTTTGTGCGAAGTTGGATACACGACGGAGAGATAATTTAATATCGCTCTCTCTCTCTATGAAATTGTTGCGTATAGAAGGATGACAAATAAGCAAAACGAACGAATGGTGAACGAATGAAGTGATAGTCGTGATATGCATATCACAGCGTATCACAGTGTCAGCCATGTTCGCAAATTTGATACGTTATCGCGCGTGATATGAAAGATAGATTTGATAAATATATCTATCACGGGGATGCATGCTACGCCTGCAGAAGTTGGTTGTATTAACTTATAGAAATATAAAAAAATTAGGAACGTTTTCCATTTTAAGTTTCATTTTTCGTCATCGAGCGAGTAAGTTTAGAGCGCTTACAGACGAGCGACAGTTGTCTGCGACAGCTCGCGACAGCGGTCGCAGAGGGGCGCGACCTTTGTGCGATCGTGCGACCGTTGCGCGACCCTCTGCGACCGTGACATAGGTATAGTCTGAGAGCACAAGTCGTGTTCTTGAGAAATTTCAGTTTGAAGAAAACGGAGGCTAAAAAATAACCATGAAGTGTGATTTTTGAAAATCATACGAGCGACTTGGCAGTAGAAAGATGCATAATCTCCATAATAATTTTGACACTTTCTACTGCCAAATCGCTCGTATGATTTTCAAAAATCGCACTTATGGTTGATATTTCTGGTAGTTTTTATAAGTTTTTCGTAGATTTTGGTTTCTTTAGATAATAGATAATCCAGAATTGATTATCTTCATCATCAAGTCCATAAAATATTACAGACTGGTAAAAATCGGGCAATTATAATATACATTATATTGTTATAATATAATACTTAACACAACACATTATAATTATAACACGTAATATTATACACATAAATATTTATAAATACGTATACAGGGTGTAACAAAACACCCTAGTAATACTTAAGGGGGTGCTTCAGACCATCAAACTGAACAACTTTCACTATGGAGCCAACATCGAAATCGCAAAAAAAAAAAGTTCTTTCATACAAAACTGCAGTACCGTCTCGACTCAAATGTATGGGACGGCATTTTTTTTATTTTTTCTCGACATTGGCTCCATAGTGAAAGTTGTTCTGATTGATGGTCTGAAGCACCCCCTTAAGTATTACTAGGGTGTTTTGTTACATCCTGTATAGGGTCCTTCTTAATATGCTGACACTTTTTTTAAGGGGATGATCAGACCGTCATACTGAACAACTTTCTCTATAGGCCTAACATCGAAATCGCGAAAAAAAAATCTGCTGTCCCATACATTTGGCTCGAGTAGGTTTGCAGTTTTGTATGGAAAAGTTGATTTTTTTTCGCGATTTTTATGGTAGTGCCGTAGAGAAAGCTGTTCAGTTTGACGGTCTGATCATCCCCTTAGAAAAGTGTCAGCATATTAAGAAGGACCCCATATAATACTATAAATAATATAACTTATAAGTACAATTAGTATCGTTATAGATATTACATATAATACTATAAATAATATAACTTATAAGTAGACGAATCGTTATAATATAATTAAATAGTGTAGTGTACAGCAATAAAGAGTAGTTAATGCGGAAAGCGCCGGTAGCGCCATCTATCGGCTGGTGCGGTCTGTGGTCAATATCTATCGTTCATTCGCTCGGTATTCGTGCACCGACCGCCGTGCTGTGCGGACGTGCGCTAGTCACATTACTAGTGAAGACTATATCTGTGTTTCATTATATACATCAACCTCAACCAACCCTTAGTAGAAATGTGTATTCTACATTGGCGACGACGGGATTCGAAATTCACGTGAGTAAAGTGTTTATCAGTTTGTTGAGGGTTGAAAATTAAAAAATACAAACGGTGCCAACGAAATAAAATCCACCAGTTAAGGACACCAAGTTAAGGAAGCTAAGCGAGTTATTTAAACACAATCGAAGACGGTTTCTACTGGCGTTGCTTTGTTTGTTGCCTATAAAGTTACACAGTGTTAAAATATATTTCAAAAGAAAAGTAAAAATAGTTTTGTCCCGATTTTAAATCGTTTATTTGGAATTATCTTAATTATCTGGTTTCTGCTAGCATTGCTTTGTTTTTGCCTTTGCCTAGTGATAAAAATATATTTCAAAAGAAAAGAAAAAATAGTTTTTTGTCCCGATTTTAAATCGTTTATTTGGAATTATCTACATACTGTATTTCTTTTCCCACATGTCGGCCATCGAATGCTGGAGGAAAGAGGGGAGACCAGACAGGAGGAAGGTGTGGGACAACACGGGACGGCGCGGCGCCTAGGATGAACAAATGTACGCCAGCGCCAGCTGTGGACATCAATCTTTAAGGTCACGTAATCATTCCTTATTACTTTAAACGATTGAAAGAATTTATTCAAGTCCGTAGCTCCAGGCTCACTGCCCGTCACACGTGACTGGACGGAGTTCCGGTGCTGGTGGGGCAAGGGTGTTCTGGGGTTTCTGAGTCTCTGACTGCTCCTCGGGGAGTGTACTCGTGAGCATATACTAATGCATGCTTGTAGACCGTCATTATGCCCTAATGGGTATCCAAAATACGCGCATTAACCTCTCGTATGCCGGAAAAGCCAGACACAATAGAAATAAATGGTTTTCATCATGCTGATGCGCGTTCCTGCATACCAAAGGTTAAGAATAGTGTCTTGATTCGAGACAAACAGGATTAGGTAACCAAGATATGCCAAGTGAGTTTATTCCAATAGTTTTTTATACTTATATTGACACATTGTCATTTTTAAGTAATTGTCTTACTTCGTAGTTGTGATGGTCTCTAATAAAAGTTACTAATTACCATTATGCGTACCGAACATTCTACGTATAGAACATTCGGCGTAACCGATGTTCGGCGTAACGAACATTCGACGCCACGAACATTCGACAAACGAACTTTCGGCGTAACGAACATTCGGTGTAACGAACATTCGGCGTAACGAACATTCGGCGTCACGAACATTTGACGTAACGAACGTTCTGAGTAACGTACATTCGACTTAACGAACATTCGGCGTAACGAACATTCTGATGTCACAAAAATTTAAGTTGTAATCCAAAGTTTTACGTTTTGAACGTTTTACTTATTGGACATTCTCAGTGTAGGTATGCGAGAACAATAATAATATACAACACTTTCGGAGCTTATTTGGTGGTACTAGTTCATGAAAATATTTCAATTCAAACATGAATAGTACCAACATAATTTCCGATCATCATCATCATCCGATTTGTTACCGGAACTTGTTTGACGTATTCTATACTTTATAGAACTTCAATTCAGTAACCTTACGTTGATCTTATCTTTGCAACATTGTTGTTAATGTCATAATTATGGATATAATTACTCCAGGTGAAACTAATTAGTTTCTTTGGCTATTTGAGCAAGGAATTTTATATTTTAAGGATCAATGTAAATTCAGACAATTATTTACAAAAAGTATTAGAAAATGATTAGGTGATTTCTTATTAAATTTAGTATTTCTGGAAATACCTACTCACATTTTAACAAGAAACATTTCATCTCAGTTGAGAGAAGATTAATAACTATATCATATTCAAGCATCATAACATTCATGACCAAACCGATAATACTGGTTAACAATTTTGTTCGCAGATTGTATGTTCCTAGATGTCACAGAAAAACCAGCCTTCAACAGGACGACTGCTAAGGCGCCGATTGAACCATACCTCCTTGCTTTAGTGCTTAATAAAGAGAAAATGTCTCCAATTAATAGCTAAGAGGTTTGAAATGGTCAGGGTGATTACTCTCATATTGTCAGCTTGTAGCTGGTTAATGGTTAGTGCTTTAGCATGTACAACAAACAGTTACAAACAGTACAGTTGGTCATTCAATTGACATTGGCAGCTTTTAGCTGGTCATTCAATTGACATTAGAAACTTGTAGCAGGTCATTCAATTGACATTAGCATCTTTCAGCTGGTCATTCAATTGACATAGGCAGCTTTTAGCTGATCATTCAATTGACATTAGAAACTTTTAGCTGGTAATTCAATTGACATTAGCATCTTTCAGCTGGTCATTTAATTGACATTAGCAACTTGTAGCTGGTTATTCAGTCATTCAATTGACATAGGCCGCTTTTAGCTGGTTATTCAATTGACATTAGAAACTTGTAGCTGGTCATTCAATTGACATTAGCATCTTTCAGCTGGTCATTTAATTGACATTAGCATCATTCAGCTGGTCATTTAATTGACATTAGCAACTTGTAGCTGGTCATTTAATTGACATTAGCATCTTTCAGCTGGTCATTTAATTGACATTAGCAACTTGTAGCTGGTCATTCAATTGACATTAGCAACTTTCAGCTGTTCATTTAATTGACATTAGCAACTTGTAGCTGGTCATTCAATTGACATTTGCAACTTTTAGCTGGGCATCAAATGCTATCAAATTTACTATCAGCAGCTTGTAGTTGGTCATTCAGATGACAAGTCAAATAAATAAAATAATTATTAGCAACTTGCAGCTGGTCATTCAATTGAAAAAAAACTGTTATTTCATTATCAGCACCTTGTAGGTGGTCATTCAAATGACAAGTCAAATAAATTATTATAAGCAGCTCGTAGTTGGTCATTCAGATGACAAGTCAAATAAGTAATTATTAGCAGCTTGTAGTTGGTCATTCCATTGACATTAATATATAGAATTAATGACTTATTGCTCTTTCTTCTTTGCATAGATAAAATCTGTATCTTACCTAATCACTGCAGGCACTGCACTGTTAATTTATTCATTTGTATGTGTTAAAGTATACTACACTGTACTTGAACCAAATCGGTTAGTTATAAATTCATAATATTTTAAATAAAGAATATAATTTCAGTGCAAGCAAGTCAAAAAACAAAATGATTTGCAGTTCTGTAATAATATTACGCCACGCAATTAAGTTGAAACAACAGTTGCACTTAATTCATGTACATTGTAATTAAAAATAGCATTATTTTTTTTAAAGCCTACCAAATGATATAACTGTATGTTTCGTAAAAGGAAAACATGATTAGTGTTTAAATAATAAGTAAGTAACTAATGTTTCAGATACATACCTAAGTATACCTTACATTAGACAATATTTTCATGAGTTTCATGACGTTACATGTAACTAACAACTAATTGCTAAATTGGTTATAGTTTATTTTATTGCTATTGTTAAAGAAATGTATGTACTATGTATGTATAAGGGAAATTAATTATAATAACTTATTCACTGTTGAACGGCAGGAAATATTATGCCAATTTATAAAATTTATTTGGAATACTGCTTTAGTGACTGAATACTTATGTATAGCAGACAAAATAACTCATAGGGTAGACCACCATCAGACCCTTTGCTAAAACAATATTCGTGAGTACCAAGATAGCGGAATCAAATCTCAAGTTTCTAGTCTAGCATACTGTTGTAGTAGGCTAGACTTCTTTTTATTTTTGGTTTATGGACGGAATGACTTACCAAATGGTGAGAGAATGACAAGATTTTCAACCACAAAAATTTATTCCAATATTAGGAACAATCAAAGCATAGCATACCTAATGGGGTAGAACTTTTTACAGACAAAAGGGGAAATAGATGAATAAGACAGGGCGTTGGCTGAAATTGTGCTCGTGACATAGAGCCCTAAATGAGAGCGACAGTAATGTGTGGACTCTGATTTTTTACTTGCCCGTAACATTAAATTGTGACTGCGTATTAAATTGCGAATCTTTTGAGTAATTGCAACACCGTCAAAGATCAGCATTAAAGTGGGTCAAAGAACATTTAATTAAATTATTACGATTATTATTTTATTTAGGTATCAGCATTTTATCTGTATAGGTTGAGTAAAATAGTATCTATTTATTAAACGGGTCCATTAAATTGAAACTGCTGATTTCTCAAAACTAGTCTAGTCGACTAACTAAAGGTAACTACTGTACATAGCTGGTAACGAAAGCGACCTAGTGTACCTTACTTAATATTGTTGTCAGTCAGCGTTATATCAGCATTCATGAAACTGTAAAATTATATGGGTTATAGGACATGCAACTATGAAGTTGTTAGCGAAAGCTAAAATATCATGCAACAATAAAATGATATGGGTTACAGAGCCATGCAACTATCAACTTGTTAGCAAAAGCTAAAGGGTCATGCAAATAAAATAGCTGTGAGTGCTTAATTGCAATGGCTGGCACCCGCCAGAATATTTTGAGTGCATAAGTGTATGTGCTTATCACAGATTCACTCTTTTGTCCTTACCTCCTTAATTTGATAAAACGGAAATGGATACGATCTTGAAGCAGTGACTTTGACTAGTAGTTAGCCAAAATAAATAAATAAGAGATAATAAAGATCTATGGAACGTTATTTTTGTAGGTTTACTTACACCTATCAATAGAAAAATATTTTTACAGGGAAGGGATAGTATAGAACAGAAGTAACAATAACTGAAATGTGTTAATATAATGAGATTGTAATTTCCATAAACATTGTTTATCGTTGAATTTGGTGTTTGACAATTTCAGATCAATATTTGATAAATATCTATTTTCTGTAAACAAATTAGTCTCAATAACTTATTCGTAATTTGTTTAATGTAATAGCATTGATAACAGTCAACACTGTATTGTAAATAAGATTTAAGAGATTAGCTAAACTGTGGAGTTTCTTGCGCCGCTTCTTCTCCACGGGCTATACCTTCCGAAGCGGTGGTAGATTCGAGTAAACGTAAAAAATAAATTAAAACAAGAAAGGGATGTAGTGTACAGCAATAAAGAGTAGTTAATGCGGAAAGCGCCGGTAGCGCCATCTATCGGCTGGTGCGGTCTGTGGTCAATATCTATCGTTCATTCGCTCGGTATTCGTGCACCGACCGCCGTGCTGTGCGGACGTGCGCTAGTCACATTACTAGTGAAGACTATATCTGTGTTTCATTATATACATCAACCTCAACCAACCCTTAGTAGAAATGTGTATTCTACAAATAGTTTATAATATTTGTAAAATCTTTTGTGTTTTGAAAGAAAAAACATTTTTCTTTTTTTTTTGGGTACGGGGTACTTTACTTTTTTTCTTTTCCTTAGTAAATTTTTGAAATAAACCTACCTATAATAAATTTCCTACACTAAAGAAAAATTTCTTCAGTGGAGGAAAATTTAAAATGTCTTCATGACATAAATTAAGTGGGTTTTGCAAAAATACTTAATTTCGAACGTCTTCCTGATATTCGGTAATAGGCTTCTATTCGGCGAATACCTACAAATATTCATATTCGAATAAAAACGAACAAAACTACTAACCCAGTAAAATTAGATAAATCAGAAGAAATAATTTCCGGAGTTGTGGAACTTTTTTTAAACGTTCCTTTCGTACGTAATATTGAAGAAAAAAAAAAGTCCTGGTGAGGGGGGGTGAGCTCGAGGAAGGGGGGGGGGGGGGCTCTAAAGGTGACTTTTTTCAGTTTTTCGCTTATTTCTTGAAATCTGAAAGTTGTATCGAAATACTTTGTATGGACAAATTAAACCTAACAAAACTTCCTACAAAACAAGTGGTATGCATTTTTGTCATAGGACTTAACCTTTGAGGGCTCAGAAGGTCGACTCCTGACGGATGAGGTCAACGGTCCGCGGAAACTATGACAGATAGGGTTATGGACCTTGAACAATTGTCATTGAGGACCCTAGTCAGATTTGGTTGGCGGTGAAATAAATCCAAAATTGCGATATCCAAGATGGCTGCCATGGAAATTTCAAACGCCAATGCAGCTTTTGAGGGTTCTCCGAACCGACAGAAAATGTGTATCTGGGGGGTTTTCGGGGTTGCTGATTCAGAATATGAAATCATTTTGTTTTTATCTTCAACTTTCATGAGGGTCGCCATACAAATTTCATAATTTTTGAAATGCTGTTACTTTCTCGGCCCCGTAGCCCTCAAAGGTTAAGTCCTATGGCAAAAATGCATACTACTTGTTTTGTAGGAAATTTTATCAGGTTTAATTTTTCACTCCAAAACATTTCGATACGACTTGCAGATTTCGACAAATAAGCGAAAAACTGAAAAAAGTCACCTTTAGAGCCCCCCCCCCCCCCCCCTTCCTCGAGCTCACCCCCCCTCACCAGGACTTTTTTTTTCTTCAATATTACGTACCAAAGGAACGTTTAAAAAAAGTTTCAGAACTCCGGAAATTACTTCTCCTGATTGGTATATTTCAGCTTAATTTTACTGGGTTATACTACAAACTACCAAAAAAACTGTTTTGGATACGGAGGTCTATCTCTCAGACTATACAACACTACGTCAGGGTCGCCGACCGCTGTCGCAAAAAATATGTAAAAGCTTTCCGTTTCATAGAAAAATAAGAATTTTAAAACTGATTATACAAATTCCGAAAAATCACCCAAAAGTAACCTTTTGAATCGTGTAACCTAAAAGTAACCCGACAGAGCAAAAAATCAGCTAAAAGGTTACAAAAGTAACCTTCTCGCAACACTGCAGTTTCACGTAGTGTAAAGAAAAGAGATAAAACAATATGGAAAATGTGTTACTTGTCTCTTTCTATTGTTTTAAAAGTGCTTGAAATCTTGTTACACATTATTTTGTTAACATGCTATCAATATTGTACAATAGATGGCGCTGATATTAATTATGAAGGCTGCGGTCATAGAGAGTGCTTCAAGTATTTCAAAAAACAGCAAATGTCAAAGAGAATATAAGTTACACTTGTTTTGTGTATTTTCTGTTGATTCTGCTATTAATTATATGATTTTCATGGCACTATTTAGTATTCAGTCCTTATAGCAACATTATTTTAATTTAAATGAGTTCATATTTTAGACCACAAAATGAAATAAGGAAAGCAACAGTCAAAGTCAATAGAAACGCAGCCAAATTAAATCGACCACAGATTACTGTAGGTAGGTAACCTGAGGTGCGATTTTTGAAAATCATACAAGCGACTTAACAGTAGAAAGATGCATAATCTCCATAGTAATTTTGACATTTTCTAGTGCCAAGTCACTCGTATGATTTTCAAAAATCGCACTTCTGTGTAGCAAGCTACCTACGGATGCGAAAGTGAAATTGTTACTTAGTTCCAACACGACCATTTTGGCGCTACTGTCGTCAAGCTAATTTGTATAGAACATTTTAGTTAATAGGCTTCTAAGTATGTATATTGTATACAGTGATTCCCGAATGCAAAAATAGGGATATTTGACTAAGGAACAAACTAATCATCGATGCTATTATGTCATGCAACGGTGAAGAATTAAGGATTCTCAACTCAAGCTAAAGTACCAGAAAAACACAAGATACAAGCTTAGCAACACGTAATGGCGCTGCTGCTGCTGTAAGTTCAATAAAGGAGTGATTACATTACCCTACATTTAGGGCCAATTTCGGCATACATTGCCTGATTTCTTCTCTCTATTTTAAAGTGTAGCGATCAAAGCAGCAATGTAATATGCCGGAATCGGCCCTAAATGTAGGGTAATGTAATCGCTGCTTATGGCGCCCTATCATCGTTCTATGTTGACGTTTCATGAGGAAAAATAAAATCTGAGTTCAGCGCTACAACGGATCTATCGGAACTAAAGCTGTCATAGGCCTGCTTATCTCGATCGAGCGAGACTGACGTCAAAAGTCAAAATCTTTCTTTTCATTTCAGTCCAATTTTCCGGAAAAAATGGCTAATAATATTACAAATACCAACAGGGTGAATCCAGAAAGAGTTCCTTTAGAAACAGACCAAGGTATACTTGAGAGTGAGGAGAGGAAATGGGGAATGCCGCTAAGGGATGTCTACAAACATGGACTCTCATTTTACAAAGGTACGTACTATCAGTTTAAAATAACAATGTGCATGACCTTGAAGGGCCGTTGGATAACTTCACTCGGTTGACAAAGGAATGTAGACTCTATGCAAAGGAAACAATCATTTGAATGACTCGAGTGAAGTTCGTGTGATTGCGTTACGTCACATTTGCGAGCGAGGTCATGCACATTGTTATTTTAAACTGATAGTAGTTTTATGTTTTTGCTTATTATTTAGAGCAATAAAATTATATTATTGATTGGAAAACGATAACAGAACTGATGAATTTCGTTAAAGCGTAGTTTTTCATCTAGATTTTTCGTTTCGTATAAACCTTGCCAAGAAGTTTGAAGATCGTACTTGGCATCTTGTGTAGCTAGCTACATACAATACACCTTTTTATTATTATTTACTATAGGTACTACCCGTTTGTTTGGAGTTGGCCGTCGATGACCGTTACAAAATTTCGTCAAAGGCACATTAACTGGTCCCGTCGACAAAAAATAATATACCAAGCAAATAAGAATTAAAAATTAAAAGCGATATTAGTGATCGGGACGGACGTGCGGTACGTGGTTGCGTTGCTAAAGGTTATAAAATTGCGTTTCATAGGGTCTCTTAGGGGTGCGGTACGGTGAAGCGGGAAGGGAGCGGCCAACTCGAAGCAAATGACTAGTACAATACAACACACCTGTGCCAGCGACTTCGTTCGCGTGTTATAAAGGGTGGCCGGGGAGTTGACGTTCAAACGTAAAATTTAGGTCTGGTATGTCGTGGGGTATCCAAATCACCCCCATGTATGTTCCGCGATTTTTTATAGTTTTCGTGTTATGATGATTTTTCCGATTTTTTGAGGAAACTCGACATGACCGGCTTAAACAACTTCAAAAAAAAAGTGTAAGACTTTTTAGAGATTCTTTTTTTGCAACTTAATCTTCATGAATTGTGCCTTTATTCATAACATCATCAGCATCGTAACCTTGATAAAAGTTATGAAAATATTGGTCAAAAGTTAAAAATTTGCGATCCGTGAATTATGACTTAATTTTCAATTTTAAATTAAAACTCTAAACAGGTGACCTTATGATTTTTTAGCCAATTCCAAAAATGCGCCCAACTCTCAGCTTTCATAATCATAAATAAAAAGTAGTACTTAAGAGGGCTAATTTGGCTAGAATTGATCTTCAAAGACAACAAGGCGGAAAATTCTTAAAATTATTATTATTTTTTTTTAAATCGCGGAACATACATGGGTGTGATTCGGATACCCCACGACATACCGGACCAAAATTTTACGTTTGAACGTCAACTTCGGGGAACAATCGTTGATCGTTGGAATTTGGTACAGGACCCTCCACAGTAAGCCACACTGGTTGCCTTGGTTTAGTTCGGCCAATATTGCTAGGAAAACACTAGTCTCAGCATTCAGGCTGCGTTCGGGGCACATTCCAGTTAACAAGTTCTATCATCTAATGGGTATTAAACCCTCCCCACTATGCACAGTGTGCAATAAAGTGGAGGACCTCATACATGTAATGCTGGAATGTGTCCGGAATGCAGATCTGAGTGCTAGGTTTATTGCAAACAACTGTTACAATGGGCAGCTCAACTGCTGGTTGGCTGACCCTCTGTCTAGCAGAGCAGTAGGCTTATACCAGTTTGTTGGGCTGTCCCTTGCCCTAGATCGATAAGAAAAGAAATGTACTACCCCATGAGGCTGACATTGACAAGCCTTGGCAAAAAATGAAAAAAAAAAAAAAAAAAAAAAAAACGTCAACTCCCCGGCCACCCTGTATAATTCTTATCCTTATATTTCTATCTCAAATTGCATTGAAAATAAAATAAAAATGAAATTGGTATGGATTGAACTAATGGTACAGAATAGGTAATAGTATATAGTTCTACATACAGAACGGCCACTCTCCGCCCCCCTCTGACTTCAGATACCCCACCCCCCCTCACACTCTCTGTGGTAACTTGAGGGAAGCCAAGCAAGGGAATGCAGTCAGACGCGCGCACCCGTTGGATTTGACTACATAAAATATATTTTATTTTTCTCCTCACAGTAAAAATAAAAGTTGGAAAATAATGCTAAATTCATATTTTCTGTGATTCATTAGCTTAAAAACTATTTTTAATAACAGAATGAACTATAAAAAGTAACGAAATGTATAATGTAGTTCATTCGCATTATATATGTATTTTTCATTGTTTAGAATTATTCTTATAACTTAGATGAACCAAAATGTGTTTAGTTAGTGTAGCACAGGTAGTGTTCTTTTTCACTACTCTTTCTTTCAAATCGCACCGTGCCTCGAAACGCAGCAGAGCGAAGCGGAGTTGGTGGGTACCCCCCCTCCCCCCCCAAATTCTTGCCGCAGGATACTAAAGCTACCCCAGGCAGTCTGCTCTCCAGGTATAGACAATACCTATTTCCAGCTTCCTGGGCTAGTGTGATGAGCTAATAAGTGACAATTGTCCTACTATCTATTCCTATCCTAAAGCTTTTGCCTACAATAATTAAGTATATTGTGCTCTACACCAGGGTTGGAAAAAATCATGATTTTTTGAATAAAACAAATAATTCACGATTTTTTGAAAAAATCCTAATTAATCATGATTTTTTGGATTTTTTCATTTTATCTTACAGTTTAACTATGTTTTTTCGTAAAACGGAACACGTGATAGTAAAACTTAAGTCATAATCAAAACCATTCTAAAGTGTGATGTGATCAACGGAAGAAGTGTTAAAAAATGTGACGCCACCTATAGAGTGCTGGATGTCACAGAAAAATATATTTAGTGAAGAGGAACAGTCAAAGATTCCATTCTCTTTGAGTCAAAGATTTTTCCAATGGTTAAACCATTGTTTGGGGCGATCGCTTCTTCAGCTGCTGTGGAAAGAGTGTTTTCCACCTTCGGAATTGTTAACAGTAATTTAAGAAACCGACTGGGAATTGAAAAGGCTGGAAAACTGTTTTTTTTTGTTCAAGTATTATAATAATGATATTGAGTTCTTAGATGTAAAAGACCCTTTTGATTAAATCATTGATTTTTATTGAAAAAATCATTTGATTTAAATCATGATTTAAATCAAAATGATTTTAATCGTGCCAACCCTGCTCTACACATAGGAACAGTATAACTAGAACGGGAGTATAATTAAAATTGTTTGTCCCTATCTGCGTATGCGGTATTTTCTTTGACTAAGTTAAATATTGCTTACGAATCTTGTAACTTAGAGAAAGGTGCAACTTCTCATACATTTTTGTCATATCTCTATCCCTCTCCAGTATTTGCATTCAGATCTTCATAATATTTAATCTACGGCTCTTCAGGGAAGGTGAAACGAAACGAAATGTTTTAAAACTGATCATTCTTTTTTTTAAATTATATTTTTTAACAATGGTACAAAAGGAATACTTAGTTCGGGAAATAAGCATTGAGACAGTTCATAAGCTTGCTAATTCTTGTGTAATACCAATTGGCTACTTGACAACTAGTCAAATCAGCTACTCTTTATCGGACGTCAAAACATGCGCTTTGTATGAAGATTTGTACTAAATATTGAGTTGTGACGTCATCAACATTTTCATTACTTTTTATAGTTTATCTTGTTATTAAAAATAGTATTCAGGCTAAAAACTCAATGAAAATGGGAGTTTAGCGTTATTTTCTAACCCTTTTTTTATTGAGTAGATAAAAATAAAATATATTGAATGTAGTCAAATACCCAATTAATAAGTAAGAGAAATTGTATTAGCTTTTTTTATCATTATCAATCTATTTCGTACACAGAAAAGGAAGGTAAAGCTATACATCTAAGCTACGAAGACAGGTTGAAACTAGTAGCATACACTCAGCAAACTGCCCATGGACCCCTGGACGCTGCGTCAGCATCTCCGCTGGGCGTTCTGGACATGATCGGACGAGACAGAAGGGCAGCGTGGCAGGCTTTGGGACAGATGTCACAGATACAGGCAATGGCTGGATTTGTCCATACTTTAGACAGGTAGGATCCCTTAAGATCACACCACATAAAAACATGAATTTTTGAATACACAGGGTATAAACTTAAATGCACTACATACTTTATCTTCTTTACTTCAGACCATGAAACTGAACAGTTGCATTACTTAAAGGGGTGATTGTACCCATGGTACTGAACAACTTTCCCAAAGAAATCTACAGGAAATTCGATTTTTTTTCAATACAAAAGTTCGATCAGCTGATTGCATTTAGTATGGGAAGTCCAAATTTTTTTTTACGAATTTCCTATAGGTTTCTTAGGGATCGTTGTTCAGTATCATGAGTACAAAGTAATGCCACTGGTTACCCTAACACCCTGTAGAACCAAGTTTGAAATAGCAAGAAAAAAAACAGCTGTTTCATTCATTTAGTTCGAGTGGCTATTGGCCCCGATTCGGACTGTGCCACGACTTAACTTAACTTAACTAAATATATTCCTGTCACTATCTAAAATAAGATTAAGAAAAAAGACAGAAAACCAACAGCTGACTTTAGTGCTGTCAAAGTGACGTTACACGCCCAAAATAAGATGCCATCATAATGTACGCCATCTTATTTAAGGCGTTTTTGGGCGTGTAACGTCACTTTGACAGCACTAAAGTCAGCTGTTGGTCTTCTGTCTCTTTTCTTAATCTTATTTTAGAAAGTGACAGGAATAAATTTGGTTAGTTAAGTCGTGGCACAGTCCGAATCGGGGCCATTGACAGCTGATTTTCTTTTCGCGATTTTGACGTTGGTTCGGTAGACAAAGTTGTTAAGTGTGATGGTCTCAAGCACCTTGTTGGATATGTAAAGCATTTAGTTTTACAAATTATATCAACATTTTTTTATTAAAAATAATATCACATTTTGCTTGCTTTTTGACGCCATTTTTGACTTTACCACCGCGTATATTACACCCTGTATTTTCTACAGAGGATGTCAGGGTGCACTGAGAAAGGATTTTTCGAAAATCAACCTCTAATGAGGTAATCCACACAGACAAAGTCGCGAGCAAACACTCGTTTAGCATATAGTATGTTTAGGAATGACGTGTCAAATAGTCATAGGTGGTCATTGTGCTGCAGTCGTGAGATTTTCTATCTAATGTATGTATGTATGTAAACTCATTTGTCTCGCTTCAATTTTCTCTAACTACTGAACTCATTACGAGCCTCGACATCTTTCTAGCTCAGTCGTTCAGAAAATGCACATAAATTGTGAATAAGATTTGAATTGCAAATCTTATGTAAATTATTTGCTTGCAGACAGTGCCCCATGTTTAAGCCGTACTTGGAAGCTATTCAGAAGGACTTTGAAGATAAGAAACAGCAAGAGTAAGTTATATATTGTTGAATATCACATGTTATAGCCACCATTATAATTCTAAACTATTATAAAACTGTAACAGAAGTGTGTCTGTACATTGAAGATATTTACAAAAAAAAGATTACGATATGATTTTTAGATGTCCCTGATTCCAAATCACCAATTTTTGGATTTTTTGTCTGTCTGTTTGTTTGTTTGTTTGTTTGTTCGTTTGTTTGTTTGTTTGGGTGTATGTTTGTTCGAGTATCACGCAAAAACTACTGAACCGATTTTGATGAAACTTTTTTTGTTAGATAGCTTATCATCTGACTTAAAATCTGGTATATAATTTATGCGGACGAAGTCGCGGGTAAAAGCTCGTAAATCAATAAAATCAGCCCACATGAATCCACTGCTGGGAAAAAAGCCTCCCTTTTATTGCGCTACTCCTCACGGTCCCGTGCTTATCTGATCCACCTGCAACCCTTACAATGTACCATCATAATAATTCCAGTTATATATTGATACGAGCTTTTACCCGCGACTTCGTCCGCATAAATTATATACCAGATTTTAAGTCAGATGATAAACTATCAAACAAAAAAAGTTTCATCAAAATTGGTTCAGTAGTTTTTGCGTGATACTCGAACAAACAAACACCCAAACAAACAAACATACAAACAAACAAACAAACAGACAGACAAAAAATCCAAAAATTTGTGATATGGAATCAGGGACACCTAAAAACCATATCGTAACTTTTTTTTTGTTAATATCTTCAATGTACAGACACACTCTTGTTACAGTTTTATAATAGTTTAGATTGTTCAACCACCTGAAGAGAGCGATTGGATGAGGAAGGCAGACTAAATACTTTTTTTGATGTTCTTTGGGAGAGGCTATGTTCAGCAGAAATAGAATAGAAATCATTTATTTGCCTCAAATAGGGTAAATTTTACATTAAGTGGCAGTGGATCAGGCTGATGATGATGAAGATGTCTCTTAAATAAAGACGAGATTGCGAAATTGAGTGGTTCTGTCTTAAAAGTCAGTTGCATTTACCAATACAAACATTGATTGCATCCATTCCATTTCACATCCCTTTTTATTAGGGTTCCGTACCCAAAGGGTGAAAACGGGACCCTATTACTAAGCTTACGTTGTCCATCCGTCCGTCCGTCCGTCCGTCTGTCCGTTCTTCTGTCCTACCTATTTAAGGGCTGTAACTTTTGAACCATAATAGCTAGATAGTTGAAATGTTCTCAGATTATGCGTTATTACACTTATTACGGCGGATTTGTTAACAAATAATAAAAAGTTAAAAATGAAGGGGGGTTCTCAACAAGAAACTGGTTTTTATCAACGTTTTTCGTACAAACGTAAAAACGATAATACATACAAGCGTCAAACTTAGTGTGATTATAGAGCAGACTCTACAGAATAACAACAAATACTAAAAACCGGCCAAGTGTGAGTCGGTCTCGCGCTAAAGGTCCCGGACAAAAAAAGGTTTTTTTCTAAGTAAATAATGTTGTGCTCTGTGGTAGTGTGGTACGGAACCCTCGGTGCGCGAGTAGCCCGACTCGCACTTACCGGTTTTATTATTACAGATACAAATCGTTCTTTCGATTAGGTAACTTTAACCTTTTTTTTTTTGTTTAACTTTAAAGACTGGCGATGGTAGCAGTGTCACAGGCGCAAGTCTGTCAAGGCTCCCAACTCGAACGAAAAAAAATATGTTTCGTATCTTTAAAAATTTACAGATTTTGAATGTTTTATATTATTATGCATTGAATTATTAGGCGTCTAAAAATGTTTCTTCCAAGCTACTTATGCAGTCAACCATACTTTTGTACTTTGACTTAACATTGAGATGATAAAACAACATATAAAAGTAAATACTATTGTAAAAGTGTAACTGAAGAGTCTTTACATTAAAGATATAAAAAAAAGTTACGATATGGCTGTCTGTTTGTTCGAGCATCACGCGAAACTACTGAACCGCGTTCAATCAAACTTTTTGTTTGAAAGCTTATGATTTGACCTAAAACCCCGGGGTTTTAGACCTTATGGTCTAACCAAATTAGCTGAAACTATTTTAAGGGGATGATTACACCATCAAACTGAACAACTTTCTCGATGGAACCAGTATCGAAATCGCGAAAAAAAAAACAGCCGTTCCATACAAACCTATTCGATTTACTTAAGTGTATGGGAGAGCAGATTTTTTTTTTCGCGATATCGATATTGGTCCCATAGAGAAAGTTGTTCAGTTTGATGGTCTGATCATCCCCTTAAAATAGTTTCAGCTAATCTTGTTAGACCTTATATAATTTGTGTGGACGAAGTCGCGCGAGAACTTTATTATAATTATAAATTTTTGAATGAAACAGGGTAAAGAAGGAAGAGGAGGAGAGAGCTCATTTGGAGTTACAAAACAGGGTATTATTGGAGAAACAGAAACAGCAAAGTACCAGATTATCTGAGGAACAGCAAGTGTGAGTATGAACCATATAACTGTGTGTGTTGGACACCAATGTCGGTTCCACAGTGACTACTTCAACTCCATTCTTGGATGTTGATGAACTTTCTAGTAGACTCACATAGTCAAAGTTCTTTGTAAAGATTGTTGCTCATAGCAGGCATTTGAGCACACTATTCTCAAAATGGTATTGTACAGCTTGGGTGGTTTTTTTCGGGCTTTTAATTCATCGCGGCTAGCAGTCGCTTTAATATTACTATACTAGAGTAATAGAAAAGGTTCCCTTTTGATCCCCTTTTTTCTATTTTGCCATTGTAAATTCACCAAATTGTATAATTGTAATAATTTGTTTTTGTTAATAGTTATTTTTAGTGCTTGTTTAAATTTTTCTTGCTTGCATTTTTTTATACCTACTTATTGTACGCCCATGTGGCAGGACATAGCCAAACTGTTTTATTTTCTACGAGCTTTTACCCGCGACTTCGTCCGCATAAATTATATACCAGATTTTAAGTCAGATGATAAGCTATCAAACAAAAAAAGTTTCATCAAAATCGGTTCAGTCGTTTTTGCGTGATACTCGAACAAACAAACAAACACCCAAACAAACAAATAAACAAACAAACAAACAAACGAACAAACAAGCAAACAAACAAACAGACAGACAAAAAATCTAAAAATTGGTGATTTGGAATCAGGGACATCTAAAAATAATATCGTTATCTTTTTTTAGTAAATATCTTCAATGTACAGACACACTTCTGTTACAGTTTTATAATAGGTTAGATGTACAACATCTATTAATTTACCTATGATCCACAATAAATACATTTTCATTTTCATTTGAGTTTTTGACATGTGATTGAAATTATGATCTAGTTTAACCTTCTACTTATCGTGTGGGCAGCAAGCCCTGGTGACAGAGTTTTTCAGACCGCCTTACGGCCCCTGACGTGGTTTTTATTGGTAACGACTTCTACCACCAGAGATAGTAGCCGGGACCAATGGCTTAATGTGCCATCCGAAGTACGGAATCAAATTTCACAGTAACACATTGCAGAATTTCGATAGAAATAACTAGGAAAGGAAATCACTTCTAAAATGTTGTATTGTTATCTAGGTACCTTGAATGTGGTAGAAATTAAATAACATACTTAATTTTATTATCTTCAACAGGCAGAAACTACTTGAGCATAGTATGATGATTATGATAACAATGTCTTAGACATTGTCACACAATCTTCAGTAAATAATTCCCCTAATTCCATTTTTGCTACACATCTTTGGTATAGCTGGAATTAATATTAAAAAGCCACCCAACCCAATACTTTATACTACAGGTTTTCCCAAATACCTTATTTTAACTTATTATCAATATATATTTGTAATAATATTTCAGTCAGCGAATAAAAGACGCGCTCAACGCACAAACATACGAGCAATTCCTACAATACGCTCAACAGCAGTTCCCTGGCAACTTCGACCAACAGGCCATCCTCATCCGCCAACTACAAGACCAACATTACCAACAATACATACAGCAGTTAGCCGTGGACCAACGTTTGGCCAACTCGAACATTAAAGACGAAACTTGCGAAGAAAATGATAATGTTATAGAGGAGATGGTCAAGGATTGCAATTTGAACGAAACTGAAGTTGCTGTGGTTGATAATAATAAGTAAGTTGTTTTATATGCCAATGGAATAAACATGAACCTATACCTTCAACAACCGCGGTCTTTTGTCGGGTCAGACATTTCAATCATCTTTGATAAAAATTTGCAGATCCATGCAGACTTCAGACAAAGTAGACACGACTGAATATGCCGAAGAATCTAGGGGCGATGAAGAATCAGACGGTGACGGTAATTATAATTTACTACATATTATAATAGTCAATAATTGTAATGAACATAGTCCACATATAGGTACAATAATTGTAAATAACACAGTAGCCCGGAAATGTAATCGCAAAGTAATTGGGAAACTTAAATATAGGGTGAAATTGATATCAATAGCATTCTTTAAACTAACAACTGAATAACTTTTACTGTAGGAGCAAGAAAAAAATCAGCTGTTTCATACTAAACCTTTATTCATTTTAAAAGTTGTTGAGTTTGATGAATAGACGCGCGACCCTCTGCGACCCACGGCGTCCGCAAAGTGTCGCTAGTCTGTAAGAGTTTAAAAGGATGCCAATGATATCAATTTCACCCTGAGAAATAATGTTTATAAACTTTTCTTGTAATTTTTTTAAATTACCAATCGCAGTATATCTTAGCCAAATAGTTGAGAAAAATAACACTACTGCAATATTTTCTGTTTTTTCTCCATTTTGTTATGGCCTTTCCGAGGTATGGTAATAAATGAAGAAATGAAATTATAATGTCTGTTGTCGAGGTTACTACAGTCGCCTCCTTTATCAAACTTCTTATGAATAATAGACTTGCGATTGACCTCTACCCCAAAACATAACAAATAGACAAACAAATGTTTGTAGATAATGCCTTAAGTCATAAATAATTTATTACTTCAAGGTATTCCATTAGAAATCAATAAACTAGTTTAACCAATTTGAATGATTAATGACTGTGACAGACAGACTGACAGTGGATAATACTTCATTGTTCATGTTTGTCAATCGATTTTATCAATGATGAATAACTGGCTGTTGCCCGCGACTTCGTCTGCGTTACCCGGATAAAAAGTACCCAAAATCAATAAAACTGTCTGCGTAAAAAAGTGAACTTTAAATAAAAACTGAAAAAAAAAACAAGTCCAGTGCGTAGTCTAGAATTCTGTTAAGTATTATTGAAGCGAGTTTCACAGGCCGCGGTCCGATTCACCATTTCATGGCTCATAGTGCTAACGTCCATAATCGCTGGTCCGAAACAAAAAGTGCGATTTCACAACTTACGGCGCTATTTGAATCGAACCGCTTTTTCCGGTCTCAAACCACTGACAGTTGTATTCACGTTATATTGTACCAAAAACTGCCATAAAACATCAGTTTGACATTGACAGTGACGTTATTCTTTGGGTTTGACATAAGGCTCACGGTGATATCGCTGTGGAGCATGGGCTCAGAAATTCCAAGATGGCGCTGATAATGACGTCATCAATGACGTCACGCCGTCTAACGTGATCGCGCTTTCACCAAATCGGGACGCGTTTGAGAGCGCTAAAATCGATTTTGGCGTGAATCGGACCGCGGCCACAGTCGGGACCCATTATTAGTAAAATTTGATCCGGTCTAGATTTTTAATGGGTCGCTTCGTGACACGCCACTGACGATGCTATATATTCCTCCATTATCTGCGTGATATATTTCAACTCACACTTCGCCGATTTTATTTACACAGGAGGTACATTTTTTATTCTGCAAATCAGTAGGACCAACAGAAATAGATGTCCCTAGGACAAAAAAGTTGGACCACCAGAAAACGCCATCAAATCGATCACAGAGCATGCTGTGGCAGAAATGTGAACCGTTTCCGGAAAACCTGTGTCAATCTTGCTTGAGAATCAATGTAAATCCACACACTCACACTCACCCACACTAAATCTCCAAAACTAGAAAGACTACCAGCCAATAGGGAAGAAGCTTTTGCCCTGCAGGGGGTAGATACGGGCCAACCATGATGATGATGATCGTGATCATCGTCATCATCATCATCAGCTCGTATTAACCTGATGCAGGTCATAAGCCTCCTCCCCATTTCGTCATCCTTGTCGATCCTGTGCCAATCGCATTCAGGTCTCACAGGGTCTAACCCATAGAGAAAATAACGCGCTCCCCTGGGGAAGAGATGTTGTATCGAACTGTGCACAGATACTCAACTGGGCCTGACGTCATAATAGCGGGAAGTAGCGTATTTAAATGTTAACCCTTCCCCTCACCCGTTTTTCACCCCCTTTGTTGGCGACAACATTTTCTATAGAAACAAGCCGATATGCCATCTCTTCTTACTCTATGGTCTAACCTAACTACACTTAATTTCTTCCAGCACCTATGTTACTAAACGAGGATGTTCAGAGTTTAAGCTTATGCTAATGCTATGTTAAAAGAAAATAGTACATTACTGCAGCGGCCAAGAACAGAGACAAAGACGTGTAAATACACAGTGTAAGTGCAAGTGCAGTACGTTTAAGTGCACACATACGTAAATCCATCAATGCCTAGTTGTGGCTAAGGCTTGTATAGTACTTTTCTCAAATAATGCGCGGAAATTAAAACAATAAATTTTGTCAAATAATTCGCGGAAATTAAAACTCTTTTCAAAATCAATGACGAACAACCTGCGAACAACGAACAACATTTTTTTTTCAATATAAGTACAGCTTTCTATTTCCAGTTGCCAGTTCAAAAATTTAAATAAAACCTTTGATGAGTTACCTCCTTGGTCGCCATGTATTCGGAGTAAAAAATCGTTCCATCTTTAAATTACACGACAGATATGAGTTTAAAATGTAATTTATTTGGCCGCTAAACACGACAGATATGGATTTTCATACAACATTGCCGGCCGCTGCGCGCATGTATTTGGCCTGTACAGCAATTTCGATTTATCTCGAAGAAGGTTGTCAAAATAATGCTCAAATTTCCAAGCATATTTGAGAAATAGTACATTACTGCAGCGGCCAGCAACAGAGGCATTGATGGACGAACGTGTAAATGTGGGCCGAGGCGAAGCCGAGGCACACATACGTAAGTCCATCAATGCCTAGTTGTGGCCAAGGCTTGTATAGTACTTTTCTCAAATAATGCGCGGAAATTAAAACAGTAAATTTTCTCAAATAATTCGCGGAAATTAAAACTCTTTTTAAAATCAAAGACGAACAACGAACAACAATTTTTTTTTTCAATAAACAGCTTTCTATTTGCAAGCTAGTTCGAAATTTAAATAAAACCTTTGATGAGTTACCTCCTTGGTCGCCATGCTTCTGAGAAAAAGATCGTTCCATTATTAAATTACACAACAGATATGAGTTTACTCTTAGATCAAAGTAAAATGAATGGATAGGCCCAAAGCGCTTTAAGTTGAAGCACGCAAAACTAGGGCACTTCAATACAAATTAGGGTACTTGGTCTGTCATCTCAGTACATTTTCGAAGTAAAACTGTCAATTGTTTTGCCTCATTTTTCTGGTTTGAAATGTTCGCGTAAGGCCTGTCCATTCTTGTTTACTAATGTCATTGAGTTTACTATGTAATTTACTTGGCCGCTAAACACGACAGATATGGATTTTCATACAACATTGCCGGCCGCTGCGCGCATGTATTTGGCCAGTACAGCAAATTCGATTTATCTCGAAGAAGGTTGTCAAAATAATGCTCACATTTCCAAGCATGTTTGAGAAATAGTACATTACTGCAGCGGCCAGCAACAGAGGCATTGATGGACGAACGTGTAAATGTGGGCCGAGGCTAAGCCGAGGCACACATACGTAAGTCCATCAATGCCTAGTTGTGGCCAAGGCTTGTATAGTACTTTTCTCAAAAAATGCGCGGAAATTAAAACAGTAAATTTTCTCAAATAATTCGCAGAAATTAAAACTCTTTTCGAAATCAATGACGAACATCGAACAACAATTAGTTATATATTTTTTTCAATAAATAGCTTTCTATTTGCGAGCCAGTTCGAAATTTAAATAAAACCTTTGATAAGTTACCTCCTTGGTCGCCATGTTTCGGAGAAAAAGATCGGTCCATTTTTAAATTACACGACAGATATGAGTTTAGTATGTAATTTATTTGGTCGCAAAACACGACAGATATGGATTTTCATACAACATTGCCTGCCGCTGCGCGCATGTATTTGGCCAGTACTGCAATTTCGATTTATCTCGAAGAAGGTTGTCAAAATAATGCTCACATTTCCAAGCATGTTTGAGAAAATGATAATTAATTGCAGATGTGTTCCCGCCGGTAGAGGAAGCTCGCATGTGGACGAGCAGCGGCATCGTGCAGTTCAAGGAGACCGCGGACGCGGGCGGCGGCCGGCTCACCGTCGCGCACGGAGAGACCCTCACCGTGCGCGTGCCCACACACCACCGCGCGCGCTGCCTCTGCTGGGAGTTCGCCACCGACAACTACGACATAGGTACGTGCAGATAACTAAACAGAAACGATACTGCTACTCGTCTAGAGCAGCGGTATAGTTCAGTCAAACAGACGGCGGTCTGATGACCTGCCAACCCAACCGTCTAAAGTAGCAGTTTACTCTTCGCTACAAACTACAATATCGGTATTTGCGAAGTGGACGGCGGGGACTACAATCGACTATAAATACCTTTAATGTTTCAAGTACAAAAATGAGTTCTAATGATTTAGATAGCATTGAAAAGGGCGCGAGAATAATTAGCCAGTAGCGATCAAATAATTTCGCGCGCTATTAAATTTTTTCAACTGCGCAGGTACATCTGGGGAACGTATAAATCGGGTACCTACTAATGTACTAACAATAATTTTTCGCTATTCAATCCTCAAGGGTGTGGAAATGGTGGTGAAGTTTGTACGAAATTTTCGTAGCTAAGAATGGGGATTCTAGCTAGAATATACTATAATTATAATCCTTCTGTACGGTGTTTAATTTAAGACACTCACTCAAACCATGTGCAAATGTCTTGAGGCGTTTGAGATGTGGGTATACATACATAGACAGAGATCCGACCATAAAATTATGCACCTTTTTTATTTGGTGAACGAAATGTGATTCTAGTAAATGTTTACATAGGGGTTCATACAAAGCCGCCAGGTTGCCTAGAAAAATCTTGCCGCAAGTACCTTTTCCATTATGATTTTTGGTAATTTATTTTCCACCTGTCTGTTTTGGAAGTAAATGAGGTGCCATCGGAAGAAGACTGATCTAAAGAACTAGAAAAATAGGGTTGCCACCTCTCAGTCTGCTGCTATTCTAGGATTGCCAGGTTCAAAGTATTTGAGCCTTTTTCTAGGCAACCTGGTGGCGTTGTATGAACCTTATCGTAATTATGTTTTGAATTGGCAACATTGTTTCAGGGTTCGGACTGTACTTCGAATGGAGTAAGTCGCCGACCAGCGAGGTCACCATACACGTGTCAGACAGCGACGAGGAAGACGACGGTGATGACGACGCATATGGCGAAGAAGGTATTGAAGGTATTAACACCTTGGACACTTCATACAAGCGGGCCCGCATTAAAATGTGGAGGATCAAATGTGTATGCTGAGTGCGAGTGAGAGAGGAATACGCGACTGCTTAACTGTTGTCCACCTCGTGTACCACCGAGAAGGGGTGAGGTCGACATTGGTGGGGGGTAGGGAATGTTCGTACTGTACGTTGTACTCTTTCTTATACAGAGTTATTGTGGTAGTATAGAATAGAATAGAAACAGTATTTGCTGTCAGTATGGTTACATAGTACAGGTGGAATGTTATAATTTTGGTTTCTCACACTTGATTGAATAGGCATGTAAAATGTTCCAAAATAGGGATTATACTCAAAATAGAATCTACTTTTAGTTTGGTTTCGGAAATTCTTTAACAGTAGATATAAAACATTTTTCGATCAACAACTTTCTTAATGAGATATCAATAAACAATCGCTCTGGACATCAGAGATGTTGAAATTGATAACTTGATAAGATTAGCCTATTCTAATCTTAAAATTGTAATTCTATCATGGTGTCAATGATTTTGCTAATGTCTATACTCCATTCCAAATAGTATCGAAATTTTAAGGCTGTTTTGCATTACAGAAACAGATTTGAAACACTCTCAGTTATTCTTAGAACAGCTTTTGTACCGTCCAAGATATGTCGGATAGTATATCTTTCTAATAAATATATTACATTCGGTTATCAGAATTGGCCGGAAAGATAAATAGGAATCGTAAAATCTTGTCCTTATTTGGATAAAGGATAGTAAATGTGCATTATTCGGAAATACATATTTCGGTGATCTCAAGGATTGTTTGAAAAGCACACTTGAGCCACAATAAAATGGTGGAGCCACGTGGCCACCTAACCCGTGCACGAAACACGTCTACCCATGAATTCTTTAACCACGCGACTCGAGATTATTCGCCTATTACGACACGGTTTGCGAGGAACAGTGTTAGTTTAGTTACTCCTTTCTTTATCCTCAGAATACACAATCCACGGTACGATTGCGCGCACTGACCCCGAGCTGGGAAGCGACCGTCGAGCACTAACCAGCCCTCGACCCATGGTCAGCCTAGTCGTGCCCATATACCGCCGGGATTGTCATACTGAGGTGTGTATCTGACATTACCGACATGTTCAGCGCATCAATTAGCATCTATAAATAGATTGGAAGCGTCCGTCGAGCACTAAACACCCTCAGACCTATGATCAGCCCCGTCGTGCCCATATACCGCCGGGATTGTCATACTGAGGTGTGTATCTGACATAACCGACACATTCACCGCATCAATTAGCATCTATAAATAGATAGGAAGCGTCCGTCGAGCACTAAACACCCTCAGACCTATGATCAGCCTAGTCGTGCCCATATACCGCCGGGATTGTCATACTGAGGTGTGTATCTGATATTACTAGTCCAACATCTTGAACGCTTGAGTGAATTGAAGTTAATGATCTTACACTACCAGTAGGCCTAGCATGCCACCCCCGAGAAAACGACAAAAATCGAGACGTGCCTCCATCTTTATTATTTTACGTATGCCAAAAAGAGCGCGCATGACGGTTTTCTCGTTTAAACGCTTTGTCGTGGGTGGCATGCTAGCCGTGCTGTACAGCAACTATTTTCTTTTTTAAAATTAGTTCCAAAAAAACTCGACAGATGGCATGTTTTTTTTTTATATTTATAAATTAATGGATGCTTGTGCGTTAGCACTGCATTTCCGCCAGTGTCAAGTAGGTTATTGAGAGAATCTATCCCAATCTCAGGGATTGTTTTTGGACAAGAACAAGAAGAGATTGAGGAATGCGGAGCCTCGTGGCAGGCAAAAACGCGACGCGCGAAGCCACGCGAGACGTGTGCTCGGGTCAGTTCTGGCAACGTGACTCTCGATGCCATGTTTATCGCTCCATAGAGACTGTTCGCGAGATCCTGTCAAAATCATGTCAATACTGTGCCTGCCTTTTTTTTAAAGTTTCGAATTTTCAATTAAAATTATTTGTAAATAATGAAATAAGTATTCAATCAAAAGATCTTTTCCGTGTTTATTATTTTAAAGAAACACTTTTTGAAATTTTGACCTTTATTCGCACAGACCGTAACTGACCGTAGCACCATCTATCGATCCCCTGGAAAACCAAAAGAAAAACGCTCATTATGTCTTCGATTAGTTTCCTGTCGTGCCCGGATTTCTGCAACGTTTTTCACCAATAATGTTTTAAATTGCAGGTATACGCAGGTTCACACACATATCCAGGTGAAGGCGTATATTTACTTAAATTTGACAATACATATAGTCTATGGCGATCTAAGACGTTATACTATAAAGTATATTACACGCAATAATATTCTTTAATTATTATTTATTTTCACAAATATAGTTTTTATGTAGAACCATGACAACGTTTTAACAAATTAATGCCTATAGAGTTTGCACTAATAAAGCTACAACATAATTATGGCATTTTGAAAGATTTTGTTCAATATATAATGAACTTTGTTGCAAGGCAATACGGTTTACTGTGGTGATAACCTTTCAGCCCGATTTTCGTATAAAAACACGTTCAACAAGAGCTTATAATATGTAGCATAATTTATCAATTTTTATTTAACTTTTTTTCGCAAGTATCTTTCTTGCTGCCAAATTAATGGTCTTAGTAATAATTTAGTAATCATTTTGCACTAACAATCACATCATAAAACATTTGTGTTTTACGTAGTAAGTATTACGAAATTTTTAGTTAAAATCAAAACTATGCTGTAGTACATTTCTTGTAGGAAGCTGCGTGAAACAAGCAATTTTCTCATCTTCTTATCGTGTGGGCAGAGCCCTGGTGTCAGAGTTTTTTCAGACCGCCTTACGGCCTCTGACGTGGTTTTTATGTAACGACTACTACCACCAGAGATAGTAGCCGGGACCAACGGCTTAACGTGCCATCCGAAGCACGGAATCATTTTTCTTTTCAGACAATCAGGTGATTCAGCCTGCAATGTCCTAACCAACTAGGGAAAAACGCACAAAGTGACATATCACTAGGTGTCCCCCGTGGGAATCGAACCCACAACCTCCGTGTCGAGAGCCAATGCTCTTAACCATTAGACCACGGAGGCAATTTTCTCATGCAAGTGGGTCTTACACGGGTTGACATTCACCGCTTCATCCTTTTCTGTCACACAGGAACGCCATTTGCAACGGCGAGAAAGATAGCGGGAATGCGATCGCACGTCGCAGCACCGGTGCTGCGATCTTTCTCGCTCTAGACAATGACGTTCCTGAGCGGCAGAAAAGGATAGACATGCCAGATGAGGCTCAACCCTTAAACAACATCGACTGGTTAGTTTGATATAAACTTGAAACGTAACAAGTTTACGCAGCAATGTGCTTCAAATCTCATTTAGCCATACGGCGAAAATCGGCCAGTGTAAATTCCTCTATACTAGCCTCGAGGTAAAAAGCCTCATAAAAAATTGCATATGCTGCTCCCCTGCCCTACAAGAAATACAGTACAGTTATATTACATCATTTTGTATATCGTCTCTTGAGAGTAAAAGTCGTAATTCAAACATGTATTAAAAATATTAAAATTAAAGGCTGACCAAAAAAATAAAAGACCTCGCCATGTTGCGGCAAATAATTGCAACAAATTTTTGTGCTTGCAACATTGACATTAAAGGTCACAGTCGATTAAAGCCTAAAGCTGTCTGTTTTTATTAAATTTTATTCCATTGAAAGATAATACGACCTATTTTTTTTCACTATCATGCGACGATATGATAAATGGACTAACACTATAAAACTAATCATTTGAATCCACACACCCCTTACTAACGCAGCTCAAAACTTTAAAATAACTGCTGCATTTATTAGGTACTTAATTTACCTCAGTGAGAGTTAGGGTTACCATTATATGCTGTACTAGTTGGTAGTTGGCACATGATTGGTATCCCGAGGTGCCCTCATACATTGTTAAATGTCATACATATTTTATTATTATTTATTAAGTCGATGATTTTTCAATAGTACTTAACTTCGCTACATCAAAGATGTCCGTCAAGACGTAAATAAAACATACCTCAAAACTAATATCACATATCAAACACGTGAAATATCTATCACTAAACTTGAAATTACGAAATGAAAATGACGTCGTTCTACTTTGGAAAAATGAATGTTTTGGGGTTGTATTTTTAAGACTATTGGTAGAAATATATGTACCTTTTTGTCCAGTGCCCACTTTAAATCCGTCGTAAGGTGCTCATATACGACGCGGTTATCCAAAACGCACATTGCCACAAATAATCTGCTAAACAAAAGTGCATAAAACAATAGTAGAGACCACATGATTAAATATCCCTACAGATCGGAAGCTTCATACTAAGCGGAAACTATAGGTATACCCATACATAGCGCGGCGATGTGTGCGTGACGTGTTAACGAACGAGTGATAGCCGCTAGCCCCGTATACACGCATTACACATTACGCATTATACATTTTGATCCTTAGTTCAATGGATTAAGATCTTGTCGTAGGGACTTCTTTGGTTGACGATGGGTTGACGCGAGCATAACAAACCGCAGCCCTCGCAACGGAACCGCTTTGTTATGCTCGCGTCAACCAAAGAAGTCCCTACGACAAGATCTTAATCCATTGAACTAAGGATCAAAATGGCGTGTATACGGGGCTAGCGGCTAACACTCGTCGGTGACAGGTCACGCACACATCGCCGCGCTATGTATGGGTATACCTATAGTTTCCGCTTAGTATGAAGCTTCCGATCTGTAGGGATATTTAATCATATGGTAGAGACATTCCTAAGAATGTTTACCCCGTCTTAGTATGGTTACAGAGTAGATACTAGTATTGAGGTAAAATTACAGTTTGATCAGGACTACCTTCACCCTGACACGTATCGCAAGACCGAAGAGAGTGACAAATGGTTCATAAACAGTATCTTGGTCTTTTGTGGAATTCAAAGAAAACTGCAAGTTTGCGAATTGTATACTATTGGATTATCACCGACTATTTCGTGTTAGTAAATTGATAGCATTTAATAAGTAGCGATGTTAGTTGAAACCTGTTTATGTCGTCAGTGTATTAATGGTATTTTTTGTAGTCTGATGGATGATACACAGGGGAGAATAAATCACATTGATTATTTACTTTTAACAAATCACATTGATTATGTGAGACGAAGGGTACAATGCCTCTGCGATTGGTCAATTGAACCAATTTATGCCAAAAAGAGCTAATCGACATTATCGAGATTTTGAGTTTGAAGGTTTAAAAATATTACCTACTATAGGTACGTGTGAGTTGCAGTTCTGTGATCTGTCATGCTCATGTCATGTCATGCAGCCGTAGCATGCTACACGTGATACGGCTGTATCACGTCTTTTATCTCGTTCGTTCGCGCGCAAATGGAAAAAGAGCGAAGGTGTGATAAGGTATCACGGTGGCATGCTATCCATGCAGATATTAATTTGAGTTTTTGACACATGAAATAGGGTATATTTTACTATGTTTGGCATTGAATCATAATATTCGCTGTAGTGTGGGTTGGCTCTTTTTGGCATAACTACGTCCATTATATCGGACGAACAACTAGACGTCGTGCATAGGGTCGAGTAATAGTTTTGTTGTTTTTAATTTTAACTTGGCCCTCGAATGGTTAAGGTTGGCTTAGTTTCAGTGCAGATCAGGTAGAGAACTGCTCGCGATTTTTCTACGGATATTTAAATTCCGTACTTATCCAATTCAAATAGAATTGTTAATAGTGTAACAATGACAATATTTTGTTCTATTGAACTTCTACTTTTGTTCGGGCACGTTATTTGCAACTCTTATTTTGGATAAAGAGAAAGGGTCAATTCACACTACAAGGGCATCGGCAATCACTAGTGAATAAAGGTCACATTTATTTCAATCAATCAATCAATTAATTATACTTATATAACTCTCTTACTTTCTTATTATTTGCACGCCGACGCGTGTCGACTGCTCGCGGCGCCGGCGCCGCGCTACCCGTATCGCTCCAAATCTTAGAGCAAGGATCTCCTTTATTCTAAAGACAGAGGGAGCCATAGCATTGCAAGAATGTCCGCTTTTTACCCGACTGCGCGACGCAAAGGAAGGGTAATGTGTTTATCAGCCTATATATGTATGTATGTATCTATGTATGTATGTAAGTTTGTTCCTTTGTGGCACACTAGAGACCAAACGCGTGGGCCGATTTTGATGATTCTTACGTCAATCGATTTGTCTTAATCCTGCGAGTGTCACTAAAGACATGACAGTAATGACAATTAGGTATGGCGACAACCAGACGTCATACTGTAAAAAAAAAATAAAAAAAATTGACCCACTATGTTAAGTGGGGTATCATTGAATAGGTATTTAAAAATCATCTTTAGGTTTCTCTTAATATTTTTCATTTCGAATGACCATTTAGGATCTATAAAGATTTAAAGTTGGTTAGCAATCATTCTCAGTTAAATTTTCAATACTTACTTAATAACGACTAAACTTATTTGACGTTTGTGTTTAAAGTGTGTGGTGTCAAGAGTATGGACAAAAGAGACCAATTAGACCAATCTAGTACAAAAGTGACAAGTGAAAAGTGGACAACCGCATAAACAAAGATCTATAGTTTCGTCTCCTTCTGCTATTTAAGGTACGTCATAAGACAAAAGAGACTTAACTATAATCGTAAATTGATGCGGTCTCTGTGCTTTAGAATAAAGGAGATTCTTGCTCTTAGCTCCAAATAAATTTGACCTTTATTCCCTGTCGATAAGATTGCCGCTGCGCGCCGATGCTCTTTATGATGAACTAGCGGCCCGTCCCGGCTTCGCACGGGTGGACGTCTAATCTTTTCTAGCAATAAATATAGCCTATGTTACTCAGGGTGAATGCAGCTTTCTAATGGTGAAAGAATTTTTTAAATCGGCCCAGTACTTTTTGAGCCTATTCATTACAAACATACAAACATACAAAAATAGGTACAAATCTTTCCTCTTTATAATATTAGTGTAGATGTAGATGAATTGACCCTAAACATTGTCAATGAGAAAGTTTTCGTGCAGTTTTCCGTCCGATCTTCGTTGACCCTTACGGGACATCCTGTTTAGTTTGTGATTTTATTTTTAGCTATGTTCTTAAAATTGTGTAGGAAAAGGCCTTCGAGACTTTTTATTATATTTTTCAAATGCGTCAAACGATGCTATGTTATGCATGATTATGAGATGTTTTATTTGCATGTATGCTTTGTAAAACTGACCGTGATGTTAAGCTTATTTCAACACTTTCAGTTGTTTGTGTTCATAAATAAACATTGTTTCTGCCAAATAGAATTTAACATATTGAGAAAAGATAATTAGGTATTGTAAGGTAATATTTTGTAATACATGTTGGATGTATTTAAAAGATGTCATAAATGATAGGTATGTCTACAAAATGTAGTAAAATGTTAACTTTATTGTTTGTTACAAAGTATCACTGCTGACCAGTGATCTAAAGATGGCTGCAAATTTTTGCCATTAATAAAATCGCTACCACTGTACGTTCCATCTTCATCACAAATTAATAAAAGGGCCATTATTTTATTTAGGGTATCATTATCCGGTCCCCTTCAAAGGCAACGCTGCAAAGATGATCGGAAGCTACCGAATAAGAAAGCGTCGGAAAAACTTAGGAATAAAAGTAAAATACTAATTAGGTATGGTAACTTCAGTTGCTAAAACAACTTAATTTTGTGGGACAGTAACGCAATTGTTATTTTGTTGAATAAACATCAATAATTATTAGAAGTAGAAAGAAATCATCGTTGCAAATGTCTTTAATAATTACTATAAACAATCATCATATCAGCCGATAGACGTCCACTGCTGGACATAGGTCTCCCCCAAAATGGGAGGATTTGCCATAATCGCCACGCTTGGCAAGCGGGTTGGCGAACGCAGTTGGATTGAATGTGTGTACTCAGAGGATGCTGCTGCCCATCCTCCGGTAGATCCCTTAGTCGCCTTTTACGACACCCACGAGAAGAAATGGGTTGGTGCTACTCTTAGCCGACACCACACGGCATACCTATTATACTATAAACAATAATGAACAAAAATCGACATAAAACTAAAAAATATATGTATACTCATACAATTTCCACAATTAAATTCTAAAAATGTTGTCCAAATTGGTAGTTTAAAAAAATAATGGCCCAAAAAACTTTTAAATAAATAAAAAAATTGCATATTAGAGGTTATACCTATATTTTGTTATCAACCTTTGCTTAGTGGCGTTTTGCTGTCGCACTGCATTTCTGTCAATGTTGAGTAATTTTGGGATTATCGTAATCTCAAAGATTGTTGTATAAAAACACATTTAAGCTAAATCAAAATGGTGGCAAGCCAGACAGTAGAGTACCCGCGACCGCCCAATAACAAACTTGTAACGAGACTCTTCTTCAAGCTTGTTTCTGAAACTGAAACGTACAGTGCATAGGTAGGTGGCGCGTCTTCTGGCAAACATTTGCAACTGTCAAAACGTTTATTTATTTCTTTATATTATAATAATTCCTAATATTTTAGTTATCACTGCACTATTATATTTCACACGCTTTATTTTTCGTTATAGCTATTAAATTACTCAGTCAAATGTTATTTTATTTATTTATGAAGTTATGACCAATCTTTATTATGAAAAATTCTATCTGTGTTATATAGTATAATAGTTAATATTCAGTTATTGTAAGTGTATTGTTTAGGAGAGATTCCGTAAGATACAGGATTAATAAATACGTATTATAAAATTATAATGTACTTTTCATTCTTTGAGCATTGATCTTAAGCGGTGTACTGTAGGTACACGGCGACAGATCAACCTACCCATAGTTGAACTCTATGTTCATGTACATAAGGTCGAACTATGGGTAGGTTGATCTGTCGCCGTGCGTACATACTTACACCGGCTTAAATCAATGTTATCTCTGCTAAGCTTATTCTTCCACCCTGATTTGGGATTGAAAGAAAAGCGTATGAGCTGCTTATTGTCTCGCTCGAGTATGTGGTCGTAAAATTCGACTGAGTCCTGGAATCTTTTACCTCGGATTTATCATAGACAGGTGCAGTTTGGGTGGAGGCATAGACGAAAAATATATCTTTCTGCAGGTGCCATATGGGTGCAGGCAGGAAGGTGGCGTAGGTATTGATGGGTGCAGGGTTACCCAAGATATCTTGTCCTCTTGTCGTTTGAGAGCAGTTGTATAATTTATACAGGGTTATTTGTAATGGAGAATGCTCATGGGTCTGCAAAATCGATCGAAACTTTGTCACAGTAGAGCTTATATGAATACAAGTACACTAGTCTTTGTTTCATTCAAAAAGACCCAGTAGTTTTGATTTTACAAGCATTTAAAACTGGACGAGGACGGCCAATTCATGGTCTGCAAGAAGCCCCGACTTGACTCCATGTAATTTTCATGTTTGGGGACACATGAAAGGCCTGTTTTATCAAACCTCAGTAAACGACGTAGAAGACTTAAGGTAGCGCATAATAAACGCAGCGGAGGTAATGAGATTTTACCTTTACTTCAAGATTAACTAAAAATGAACTAAGAAAGTGCTTGTGTGTATGTGTTCGGAACCGAGGGGCTCACTCTGAGTAAGATGTGTAGATTTAAATTAATGAATAATGTTATCTAAAAAAAAATCGTAAAATTTTTCTCCAAGAGAATGTTGCCTCTACCTATCTACCTATCACGTACTAAGTAAAAAACCTTTTTTTGACATTGTAATTCCATATTTTTCTAAAACATTTATCCCTTTTTAGAAAGCTAACAAAACGAGGAAGTTATTTCAGTAAAACGCACACTTTTTTTCATACAATTTTTTTGAGAAAGACCGAATGATTTCAAGACTTTGTAATTTTTTTTCAAAAATTAAACCGTCTTTGTTATTAATTTATTTTGAATTGCTCAGTATGTTGTACATTGATTTATGAAAAAATCTCGAAAAAAGTGTTAGCTATGAATTTAAAATTCAAATCGACGCCAAAGAATAAGCATATTTTTTTTTATTTAAGAAAAAGTGTGAAATACTGGGTTTTTTGGCAAAAAACCTTAAATTTCAAATATCTCGAAAACTATTAATTTCCGACCCCACATATGGGGGTTCACATAATTGCATTTAGGCTGCCCTTTAACGTCCTGAAAGGAATACGTCGAATTACAAATAACCCTTGTTATTACTTTGTATTTATATATGTAATCTATATCGTTGTCTAGTCATCATAATACAAGTCCAGGCTAGATTCTGGTACTTTAAATGTGACTAAATAATTTGTGTGACATTGTCCAAGATATTTATTACTTACATAAGTTAGAAAAACTCACATGAGTGTGCGGATTCAAGGTCTTTTAGATGTCCTGTTGTCTTTTAGAAGTCGAGTGTTGGTCGATTCCTCTATAGAATCATGAAGTTGGACTAACAAATTCTTGTATAGAACTCGATTTGTAAAAGAAAATAATGGAATCATCTTTAAAAACTTCGATAATTCATTTAAAAAGGATGCAAGGAAGGTCTGTATGGGTCTTGTTTCCTTTGCCCCATACTCAAACACCATAAGAAGTGCGATTTTTGAAAATCATACGAGCGACTTGGCAGTAGAAAGATGCATAATCTCCATAGTAATTTTGACACTTTCTACTGCCAAGTCGCTCGTATGATTTTCAAAAATCGCACTTCAGCGTCAGAGAGAGGGAGTTTTGCGCGGGAACCGTAAAGAAAAGGACAGGCTTTGTTTCTTAACACTTTAAGCTGATGTTACGTGGTAGGTCAGAGACAAATGGGCCGCAGTGCGCACGACTCACACGTTGAGTCAGAATTGTATAGCATTCCACAGGATAGCGATCATCGCGAAAAACTCCCTTGAACATTGGAATGTGTGAACCACCCTCGCATTTCAAGAGTTAGGTATATAGGCAAGGGTCGACACACATCCAGCGGCGGCCAAAAAGCGGCTCGCGTGCTGAGCGGGTGCATTTTATGCCCGTGCGTTGCTACTGCGCAGCTCGCGCGCCGTTTGCGAATCCCTCGCGAGCGGCCCGCAAGTGGCTCGTGAGTTATGCATCCGCGGTGCGTTCGCCAGATGTGGACGCACCCTTAGGTTCTGTTACAATGAAAAATATAACTTAAAACAACGGCTGTAAGGGCTAGTTTCCATTGCCTTTCCGAAAGGATTAGTCAGTGTGACCACTTTTAGTAGATTTCTACTTATTCGGGAGATTTAGGGCAAAGAGTTTAGTCGATTTTGGTAGAAATTAGGTATTCGAAAATTTTATCAAAAATGCAAGGATTACAAGGAAGGCAATACAAATAGCTGAGAAAACGATTGCGGGGTTTTCCGGAACTTCTAGTAAAGCTTTAGTGGTGGTACAATCGCCTACAAAAGAGGGCTTATAACTTATAAGCTAAGTTATAAGACACAGAAACCTGGGGGTCGCGCTAATTTTGAACGATACTACCAAAACAAAACCACAACCAAAAACGTAACGTTACGCACAATTCGTATCGCGCTAATTATATTAACGGTAACGATTTAGTTTTTTTTCGGAAGATACGTTGGCGTAACGTTCGATGTCCGTTCGATCGAATTTTCTGGCGTGGTGGTAGGTGCGTGGTAGATGCGTGGTAGGATCGTGGTAGGTGCGTGGTAGGTGCGTGGTAGGTGCGTGGTAGGTGTATGGTAGGTGTATGGTGGTAACCAAACTTGAAACGTTTACGGCTTAAACGTTTCGAGTTTGGTTTTGCTTTGGTAACGTCAACAATTTAAACGTTAAAAAAAAATAGCGCGATAGCATTTTTACATCAGCTAAACCAAATCTAAACCAAAACTAAACCAAAACCAATAAGAAAAACAAAAAACCCGACTGCATAAAAAACTATTATATTAACTGAAAAGAGAAAAAACAAGCTTTTACATTCACTAATCAACTATAACAACTTGGTTCGAACAAATATAATTTGAATGCTATTAGGTAGGTATTGCAGGCGGGGACAAACCAAGGAAGGTACCTAAGGCAAAGCCTAAGGTATGTTTTATATTCTTCTTTGTCCCCGTTTGCGATACCTACCTAATAGCATTCAAATTATATTTGTTCGAACCAAGTTGTTATAGTTGATTAGTGAATGTAAAAGCTTGTTTTTCTCTTTTCAGTTAATATAATAGTTTTTTATGCAGTCGGGTTTTTTTTTATTTTTTTTTACAGTATGGCGTCTGGTTGTCGCCATACCTAATTTTGATTACTGTCATGTCTTTAGTGACACTCGCAGGATTAAGACAAATCGATTGACGTAAGAATCATCAAAATCGGCCCACGCGTTTGGTCTCTAGTGTGCCACAAAGGAACAAACTTACATACATACATACATAGATACTTACATACATATATAGGCTGATAAACACATTACCCTTCCTTTGCGTCGCGCAGTCGGGTAAAAACGTTCCGTCCGGACGGTAAAACCTATTGAGGCCCTGAAGTGCGATTTTTGAAAATCATACGAGCGAATTGGCAGTAGAAAGATGCATAATCTCCATAGTAATTTTGACATTTTCTACTGCCAAGTCGCTCGTATGATTTTCAAAAATCGCACTTCTGTACTAACTTTAAACCTGCATATGGACGACTTATAATATTTAGTAGGTATATGGATTTATTTGAAAATTGAAGCATCGATGTTACAAAGTGATGAAAACCGATATATTTTTTTAATGCGAAAATAAAATGAATGATTATGAGCGTTTAGATAAAAAATATAATATTTTGTTCAAAAACGTGTTTTATATTAAATTTTAACCATAGACGAAGAATTTTTCGCTTATTTTAGCCATCTGGAACGCATACATATTAGTAGATTTTAAGTAGAATTTGAAACAGGACTTGGTAGGTTTTGGTAGATTTCTGCCAAGAAGCTTACATACCTACCTGATACCTACAGATATTTCAGCAGTCATTTTGGTAGATTCTCTGAAAAAAAAAGTGGTCACGCTGTTGACATGACAATGACAGTTTATAAAAAAAAAGAGTTTGCTTGCCGCCATTATTTTGTTCGTTTGTGTCTGTATTTGATATTTGTGAAAAGTTGGTTTTTAGTGATATTTGTGACATAATTTCGTGCGGATTGTGTACCAAACGGTTGCGTAGATCGACCAACATAACAGGAATCTCAAATACATACGAAGAAAGAACAAAAGTTTTGGTGCAAGTTTACTCGTACACGGTGGTTTTGGCGGCATCGCGCGAGCTTACAAAATCATCCACAATTTCATCGTCATCCTATCATCTCATCATCCCATCGTCATCAGGATGGTTTTGCACGGGAATCATGAGGATAAGGACGGGCTTTGTTTCTTAATTTTCTGGATTCGTTTTTCGTGGCTATTATTGTGTTAATGTGGTGAAATTAGTTTAATAATGTGTCATCAATGAAGAACAATATAGTAAGAGTGAGAAATAAAGAAGGCGCTCCCGTTTGATTCGGATTGATCCTCGCGTAAAACTTATCTTGAGCTTGGAATGTGTGTATCACCCACACATTTCAATATTTAGGTGTAAGATTAGTTAAGTTAGTTTTAAGTACAAAGAAAAATGTAACTTATGACCATGCTGTAAGGGCTGGTTCCCATTGCATTTCCGAAAGGATAAATTGTATAAAAAAAAAAAATTATCAAAAAAAAAAAAAAAAAAAAAGACAATGACAGTTGACTTTGACAGTTTACCGTAAAATCAGATGACAGTGTTTTATTTTCATTTCAGAAAAGTTGTAAAATTATACGAAAATGTTACAACGATTGCTACAAATTAGGTTCGATGTAAAATTTTGTGTTAGGAATAGAAATTTACTGTTCAAAATACCTAGCCGGATTCAGTCATGTCAATGTGGAATCAGGTTATATTCTGCACGGCAAATCTTATCTTTGAAGAGTCCTGCAACAAACCATTTTAGAAGCGAGATATCCTGTCTGAAACCAAGGTATTACGCTACCCAGGTGGACGCTCAAAGAAAGAACGGAATCGAACCAGTTACAGAAAAGGAAAAACCCATACCCACCTCGAAGAAAATCAACGTGAAATTAAAGTCTTCAGAGTTGAAACGGTTAATTACCTTAGCTGAGCCTGAAAAATGGACCCTTACAGGTAAATAATTGTTAAATTAAATGAAACGGTTAATTACCTTAGCTGAGCCTGAAAAATGGACCCTTACAGGTAAATAATTGTTAAATTAAATGGAAATAGTAAATTTAATTTGCTGTGTTTCAATAATAATTTGTTGAATATCTGTTATCTAAGATATTTGACCCTGGTTTTGTCATAAGATAACTATTGGTTATCTTTTATTAAACCTACATTAAACTGTATAACTTTAATGGCTTTTCTTTTGAATTTCAATAAATAGTGTACAAACGGCGACACATCAAGCTATACAAAACCAAAATAAGCTGGCCGCAGTGTTCCCGAAACAAAAAATTAGAATTCGGTAGAAGTGTGGTCAAAAAATCGGGAGAAATCGGGAGATTTAGAAAATTGTTGTAAATAAGCTAATTTAAGGTTTTTTGTACAGATTCTCATCAAAAGTATTATTAGAGCAAATTAGATGTAATCAAAAACTTATTTAAAAAACTATAAAACTTAATTTAAACATTTTAATATTTTAATTCTTTCATAGAGCAAAAGGTATTTTCTTTCAATTTGAAGTGTTTTGTCTTCTTTCTTTAAAAACTTTTAACTTAATCCGTATTGCAATAATTTCCCCACTTCTACCGTACCTAACTAAATCCTAATTTTATTTGTTTGATATTGTATTTTAATTTATCATTACCAGAAAAATACCTTAAACTTTCTTACTGACAGAAAACAACTAAATGCTTTAATAAAAACTTATTTAAAAATCAATGGATGCATTAATTTTAAAATTGTTAGTTGAAAGTTGGTTTTTATTATGAATTATTCAGAGAATCATAAAAATCGGGAGAAATTAACTATGTTACGGTAGATCGGGAGATGGGGTCGGAAATCGGTAGATCTCCCGTAAAATCGGGAGGTTCGGGAACACTGGCTGGCCGTGCATAGGACGAGTAACGTATAACGTCTAGCGACCAACTTATATTGGTTTTGTATAGCTTGATGTGTCGCCGTGTATACATTGTTACAATCACAGAACTTTAGAAGGGAAGTTAGAAGTGCATGGAACCCGTGCCACACAGCTATGCACTGATTTGCATAACACCATAAGGCGCGGCGGCGTGGTGCGAGCGAGAGGGCATAAGTAGTTGTAGCAGCGTGAGTGGAAAGACAAGTGCTACTTTGCATTTCTAACCCCTCTTATAATGTTCTTTGGTTACAATGTTCGTAGTAAATGTTTTATGCCTAGTTCTGACATCTATATTATTTTCTTTTTATTCTAGTAGTTGTATTTTGTTCGTTTTTTGTATGTCTGTTTGCCAGTCGGCATAGGCCTCCTCCAACCTTCTCCATTCCTGTCTGTCACCTTCCACTCTGTGCCATGTGTTTCCGGCAACCTGACTTATGTCGTCAACCCATTGCACAGTGGTCCCGCGTTCATACTACAGCGGTCGAAAATATAAATGTTTCAATAAAATTTAAATAGATGTTTAAATTGGTTTTATAATTATATCTTATGTTCTAAAATCAATGACAAACGCTATTTTGGCAGTGAACTCTTCTTTTTTTGAGGCAAACTTTGGAGACTGGTGATGTAGGGATCGGATGTTAATAGAAATCGATTCAGTAAGTCGCTGTTGCGTGTAATCCTTGAGTTCTTTCTGGTATTATGTTGTCTGAAGTATTTTAAGTCTTAGTTTTTTGCTTCCGCAGCTTCTGATGACAACTCTCCTATAGAAAGAATACCATAATCTGTTACCTCAGAACAGTGAATAAGAATGTTATTCATTGAAGCAGGATGATTTTGTCAAAGATATTCAGCTACTAGATGCTTGGCAGTTTCTGTGGCATATTCTTCGTTATTAATGTTAAACCCAGACGACAAGACTTGTAATCTACAGAACATATCTGTTTAGACCTGCAATTTTCGCGGATATTTGAGGATTTTCAAAAAAATTCCGTGTTGTGTTTTCGTCATTGGAAGAACAACTACCTCTAATTTGAGGCTGGTATGCAATACGACCCAATTTCTATCTTTTTTTTTTGCTGAATGTGTTCCTCCTTTCAGACATTGATTTTTTTTCTACCGGAGTCCCTATATGCCATTTTTTAACATCTTATCGATAGGACACGTGGATAAAATTAAAAAAAAATCGTGTCCAAGAGTATAAAGGAGAAGTCCATATTCATAAAGTTTCTCATATATAGGTTTTTTGAGACACTTTTCAAGGGTATTCATTCTTATAGGGATTGCGCCGCATAAAAAACATCGATATGAAAACCTTTATTATAAAGTCCCTTGGTACTCTTGGGTAAATTTGTTGCACTCATATTGTAAGACCTTTAGCTACACAATGATGTCCGAAATGTCACGGGCTACGACGGGCAACTAAACTAAAAGACTATGTTTATGCATCAACATTTTTCAATTTTATTTTTAGAAGGTGTACTTCGAAGACCTGTAGTTTTTAAATAAAGAATATTTACGATGTTTAATCACTAAAGAAATAAATAACGTAACCTCTTCTTAAATCCCCATGATTCACAATATCCACTTCTAAACACAATTATTGCAATCACCTTCCAAACGGAGCAGTAAATTGCGACTTTTCGACAACGGAAAATGTGTGCGGAATCGCTGACTTACGATGCTAATAAATGAATGATTTTGTTAAAAAACATGGGGGAATTTTTATATTTTCTAAAACTATGGGTTTTCAACTACCTTTTCGTGAAAACAAAATTGGAATTAAAGATAACCGATTTTTTGACTTTTGACCTCTAGCGGGACCACTGTGCATTGTCTCGGTGGTCTACCTCTCTTTCTCTGCCCTTCTCTTGGGTACCATTGGGTGATTATTTTGCTCCACTTCTCTTTGCCTCTCGCTGTGTGACCTTCACCATTTAAATCTTTTAATCTTTTGTTTTATGTCATGGACTTTTGTCTTGTTTCTGATGGTGTAATTTCTTAGTCTGTCAGATCTTCTCACTCCTAGCATGCTTCTTTCCATCGCTCGTTGGCAGATTGCAAGTCTGTCTGTGTTGTCTTGTGTCAAAGCCGTAGTACAGTTGCCATCAGATATATCGTAGCATACAAGGTGTCCAAATATTTCTGAGCAGTGCTAATGTTCATTAAATTCTTTACAGTAAATGTTACCAATTATATCTAAACGTGTATTTTGTCATAAATATATGAACAGCGAATTTTCAATAATTTCTTTACTATGTTATTTAAAATTAAACTGTAAAACAACAAAGTAAGGATTTTCTTCCAAAACTGTTCAGATGTTTATGACCATCCTGACTGCGTCGATATATTTGATATTCTAGGCGTTCCTATATTTTTGATTGGTTATGAGTAAAGAAATTATTAAAAATTATAACTGCTTAGAGATATTTGACTACCTTGTTTGCTACGATATATCTGCTGGTGACTGTACATGTAGGTAGCGCTAAATACTACCATACTGAATAACAAAATCTATCCTTATGTAATCCTTTGAAACTCACAGGTGCTATAGGCCTACTAATAATATCATCGAGCGTAACGATGGCAGTGCCATTCTCTCTCGGCAAGGTCCTGGACATCATCTACAGCAGTACGGGAGACCTGGCCGCGGCGAGGGAGAAGTTAGACGCTGTCTGCCTCATGCTGTGCGGAGTGTTCCTCCTTGGTGGACTGTGCAACTTTGGAAGAGTTTATTTGATGTCTATTTCTGGTAAATATTATTGTTATGTTTTAATCTTTACATGCGGTCTTGGGTACATGTTATATCGATCCAAAAAATCAGAAAATATTTGGTATGATTTAATTTAAAATGTTTGCCAAATAAATATGCATAATTTACTGGTTTTCAACCGTAAAGTTAGTTGCAAGCTGAGTTAATAGCAAACGTGTAATGAAATAATGTATGCACACACCTGTTTGCAATTAGTTTTGTGTATGTGTAAGTAAACAAAAAACAGAAGAGCTACGCCTGTAAGATAAAAAATAAACATTACAAATCCAAAACACAACTTCCACATCCCACATACCTATCCAAAAACTATTTTGTAATTTTTGTCTATTTGAGTCTGACGCGAAAACTTCTGAACCGATTCTGATGCGGTTTTCGATGTTTGCAAGATGATCCTACTTAAAGACTTACCCTTTTCTTCTTACCCTTTGTTACTTGACTGCAAAAAGGACTGTATTAATGAAGTGCTAATAATTCCAAATTAATACTGTGGTAAACGAAAGACAAACAAAAGAGGTGATTGATGCCCTAAAATTGCCTGGCGCCGCTCTGTGGAAGTAGAGGCTAAAAGTCTAAACATGACCTGGAAGGATATCTAATCTACAGTGCTGCCCAAGATAGCAACCGGTGGAGAGCAATTATCCAAGCCTTAAACCCCACATACGGGTAACAGGAAGGAATACTGTGGTGGTTCACACTTCACAGTCTAAAACCTTCAATATGCTAAGATTTGCTACAGCTGCATGCCGTAAGATTGTTTTGGCATAATAAGTAGTAAAATTTCTGACCATTTCAAAGTGGATTATTTTCGTGAGTTTATGTAATTACTAATTACACTACGGCGACATCATCGAATCCACACAGATGCAGTCGCGGGAACAGCAAATCTTATCTTAGTTGTCTTATTTATAAGCATATCGACTGTTATATATAAGTATGATAAGTATTGATAAGCCTATTCAGAGGCCGGAAATACTCTCAGAGTAAGTTGAATGGTTTTATACACGAAATAGGTGTAAGTATGACATTTTATAGCGTTTTGTTCCATTCAAAGTCGATCTAAAGATGCAATTGTTTTCTTTAATTTAAATCATAAGAAATGATTATTAATTACATGATTACAATTAAAACCTTTAAAAGTAAACAAAGATTCTTAAGAGGATAGGCGGGCAAAAATGGCGGGAAATGCTAATTTGGAGAATAGGTCACTTTTAATTCTTTAATTCTTTCAAAAATAATATAAGAAGGACTTTGGCTATGTCTGTATGTTTTGCTTTTTTTGTTTATATTCGTCAAATTTGTTTACTGGATGTCTGAAAACGGGCGGTAAAATTTGTCATTTTCGAAGGTCCCTTGTTCTTACAGTAATAAATAAATGCAAAAAAGCAAAACATATGGACATGGCAGAGGTGACATACTTTGTATGGTAAAAAAATATTTGCTCTAGTGTCATTATAGCATAGCATGGCATATGCTCACGACTATATTCCCCCAGGGGGTAGTGTCATTATCCAGGGAGAAAACAGGGGAATACATTTGTATGGACAAAACCGTAGTGGTCTATCCTCTTAAATAGTTACATAATAAATTGAATTAAGTGGTTTATCAACCAATGATATTATACAGTAAACAGTTATAATTCTGTTGTTGATTGGGAGTTCTAGGCAAATCAATTTTTTGAGCCCAAGTAAGATTACTAATATCACAGAGTACTATAATTACTACCGTAACTAATATAGTTTATTTTATAGAAAAGTATTGGGCTTACAGTTTATGAACCCGTTAAAATGTTTAATTCTAGATTAGTATTATAGACTGAGATCCGACCGTAAAATTATGCACCTATTCCTTAGGCGAACGAAATGTAATTCTAGTGTATGTTTATACAGGGGTTAATTCAACGCCGCCAAGTTGCCTAAAAAAATCTTGCCGCAAGTGCCTTTTCCATTATAATTTTTGGTATAACTTTTTCCACGTGTTTGTTAGGGAAGTGAATGAGGTGCCATCGGAAGGAGACTGGTCTAAAGTACTTTAAAAACTAGGGTTGCCACCTCTCAATCTGCCGCAAGACTAGGGTTGCCAGATTAAAAAATGGCATATTTGGACCTGGCAACCCTGTAGTTAGGTAGAAAGGTGATCAGAAACTGAGTATCATGCATACATGAATTGAAGAGCTTTACGATATTCTCACTTTTTAAGAGCAGTTGGTGTAAAAGTGTAAAGTACCTACATTGTAAGAAAAACTGATTGGACTCTGCAAAGCATCACCAAAGCACTGAATAAAATTATATTAAGTGACTGATTATGAAAGATCATAAGAGAATCACCTTTTAATATATTTTAGGATCTTTAGGTTAAGTTGGTATGTATCATGTTTTATTATCTATAGTAAGAAGCACGCGCCATATAGAATGTTACAAATGATAAGTCTTATCTAAGTTGTATGCATTTCAACACTTCTATATATAACTAATTGGAAAATTGTTTATTGATTTGCACTTCCTGTCACACTGGAGTGCGATTTTTGAAACTCATTTTCTGAGCTCAGTAGTTGAAAATGTCAAAATGACTATGGACGCATCTTTCTACTGCTGATTTGACTTTCAAAAATCATACTTCAGGAGCGCGATTTTTGAAAGTCAAATCAGCAGTAGAAAGATCCTTACATCTCCATAAAATGTCAACTGCTGAGTTCAAAGTAGGTCATCATAGGCCTTTACATCTGTTGCAGATGATTTAATCAGTGTTTTTGGAGAAGCACTTTTTCTCATGGCTGTACAGTCCTATACGAGAGCCGCATACACGTCCACAACCTCTACAATAGAACTGTACGCCGGTGGATGACGAAGGGATTGTGGCAGCATTATGCCTTTTGTCACGTTTCTCTGCCAGGTGTGCGAACCAGGCTTCGTCATGAGTAGTCCGACCCTCTCTTGTTTTCCCTCTCCAGCCTCCTCTATTTTCCGCGTGCTCTTCCCAATTTGTGGGGCTGATTCCGAAAGCGGTCAGGTCTCTCTTGACGCAGTCCTTAAATCGCAGCATGGGTCTTCCGACTGGCCTCTTCTTATCTGCGGATTTGGGCACTGCTAGTGAAAAGTGAAGAGTCTAAATATTTCATGCCTATTCAGAATATCTCTGACTATCCCCTCGACAAATATAGTCGTGAGCCTATACACCGTGGAATCGGGGTCGTTTTAAAGCTGAAACATGGTACTTCAGACCATAAAACTGGACAACTTTTACTATGGGACCAAGTTAGCAATCGCGAATGAAAAATCTCCTGTTTTATACATTTTTGTAGTTTTTTTTTTTGTCATTTCGATATTAATCGGGGTCGTTTCGAAGCCAAAACAGGGTGCTTCAGATTATCAAACTGAACAACTTTCAGTATGGACTGAAAGTTGATTCATCCCGATTCATGAAAGATCCCGATTCATAAGAAAGAACAGATATACACATAAGGGAATAGAATTCGATGATATTTTTTGTTTTCGTTTTTTACATACCCATGATTTACCTAATATGGATTTTTAATTTCTTTATAAGTAATTAATGAACTCTTGCTTGTGCGTTAGCACTGCATTTCCGCCAGTGTCAAGTAGTTTATGGGAGAATCTATTCCAATCTCAGGGATTGCTTTTGGTCAAGAACAAGAAGAGATTGAGGATTGCGGAGCTTCGTGGCAGACAAAAACGGGACGCGCGAAAACCACGCGAGACAAGTGCTCGGGTTAGAACCTGCAACGTGACTCCAATATGGATATTGATGATTTTTATTTATATCCCATAATGAAAGTGCCCTCTACGGAAATCATTTATTTGCGGAAACATGGTAACATATAGTACAGGTGGACAGTTTTACTGTCATACAGTGTCTACTCTTTACAAAGTATACGCCTCCCTATTAATGTTATTGTTACCAGACCTGTGCCAAGACTCATCATCAGCCACCATCCATTGTAAGCTGCCAATATTCCCCTCTTGATTGCAGGTCAGCGAATGACCCAAGATATTCGTAAGCAAGTATACCGCGCTATAATGAGGCAGGAAACTGCCTGGTTCGGCAAGACGTCCACGGGCGAGCTGGTGAACAGGTTGTCGGCTGACACACAGCTGGTGGGACGCAACCTGAGTCAGAACGTCAGCGATGGTCTGAGGTCGCTGTTCATGGTCGGCGCTGGCACTGGCATGATGGTAATACACTTTTGCAGTCACTTTTTAAACATATGCGGTCTTAAAGTCTGTCATTTCAGCTTATAATAGACCAACATTTTTCTACACGTGTTGGTTTTTTCTGTGGCTGAAAGGCCAGCCACCGGTCATTACTTGGCATCCTAACATGAAATCCCAGAAATCAGAAATATTTCATTCATTATGTTTTATGTCACGTGATAGACTCTGTCAGGTCATGTCTACCATACAGGGCATACAATGTACACTCACTTTTAATAAATAAGTATAAATGATACATGAACATAAAGGTGGCACCTCACACCAGATGCATCTGGTGTGAGGTGCCACCCTGGAACTCGGAAAGTACGTGATGAATCTTTTTGAAAATTTTGTAGGATTTAGTAGGAGTTGGAAAAAGATCCTACAAAAAAAACCAGCTCTCTCCGACTAAAACTGAAAAAGCTACAATACTTTGATTGTGGCCCCTCACACCAGATGGCATCTGGATTGAGGCGCCACCTGTAACTCTGAAACTACGTGATGAATCTTTCTGAAAATTTTGTAGGATTTAGTAGGAGTTGAAAAAAGATCCTACAAAAAAAATCAGCTCTGTACGACTAAAACTGAAAAAGTTACAAGAGATACTTTGAATGTGGCACCTCACACCAGATAAATGCTTATAACTACATATGTACGTAATGGAATCCAAAACCGATGATGCCAATATTTAGTAGAAATTTCTACTAAATATTGGCATAGTCAGATGTCGCATATCATCAATACCTACAGAGCTACACGTTTTTTTAAAATTCCATATAAAACCATTCAGTAGGGTGTCCATGTAATAAATGAAACCATGAGACACATTTTTCTTCCAGCTGTTTTTTGCATTTTATTTAACACGTTTTTTTGCATTTTATTTACGTATATAATTATATAGGATACGAAACTCACGTCCGTATGTCATCTCGTTTCAAAAACATTTCTACAATAAGGTAGGTACTTAGTACCAACTTTCTTATTAGCGCAGCGTTCAGTTATAGCGAGGTCCACCTTTAGCAAACTAAATACTTCAGGATGGTGATGTTGGTACTGTCAAGTAGGTATCGCAAAAAGTCTGTTTAAGATATATTTTCACTTAGTAGCCTCGTAAAGTACCAACTGTTTAGTATTAAAAATGATTTCATAATAAAATATTTGCTCTAGTATTTTGTGAACTACCACAAATCAAGAAAGGACATCATTGGCATTTCATACATTTTTGGTCCGAATGTGAAAGTGCCGGCCAACAATAAATAATACTATATTCTGTTAGAACTTGTCCGTCTAAGCATTTATTATTATGGCTGTAGCTGTAGGTAAGTTTTAAAATGTAGGTATCTATGGAAATACGATTTTTCAATCCTTAATAAAACCAAGGAAAATGGCCCTACAGCTTTTGTGCCATAATAATAAATGCTTAAGACGCCAGTCCTAACAGAATATTGCATTATTTTTTGTTGGCCGGCACTTTCATATTTTTGACTAAATCCGATGATGTCCCTTTCCTAAACTTGAACTTAAATAAACAGTATGTAGGTAGGTACTTACTATACTTGCCTACCTACGACACCCAATGGGGTGCTCCATTCAAAGTCGGAGCCACAGGCAGGACACACTACAGGTAGGTTGGTAGGTGCTTACCTAAGTCTTAAGAACGAAAACGTAAGTTATACTGGTATGTTGACGTTCCAGTGAATAGCTTCACTGTCGGGTTTAAGTTAAAATATCTATTCAACGACATCTTCCTTTCAAAGAAATGTTTCAAAGTCTAAAATATTCTTGATACCCTAGATACCACTTCATCAAATGGTTTAGCCATTTTTGACAAAAGTGGTAACAGACTCAACATAATTATTTCGGATACACATGTGCGATCTCTTAGGTTTAACCTCGAATGAAATTACACGCTGGTTAAACCTATTGTACTAAGATCCGGACTTAAAATATTATGCACCTATTTGTTAGGTGAACAAAGTGTGATTTAAGTGAAAGTTTACACAGGGGTTCATACAACGGCGCCGCCGGGTTGTTGCCTAGCAAAATCTTGTCGCAAGTTTATCTTTACCATTATGATTGTTGCTACAATTTTTTCCACCTATCTATAGTTCGCTCAAAGAATAATCCAAAAGCAGGTGTAGAGTGCGTGAGCTGGATCGTAAGAAATTTCTTCAGAAATGTGTTCAGGATGCCTAGAGGGTAAACATACTAAAAGTCCTCGCGTCTAGGGGGGCGCCGGGTGGGGGGGAGGGGGTTAAAGTTCCCACATTTGAGTTTTTCGCTAATATCTTTAAAACGGTGCGTCGTAGAGAAAAATTTTCTTCTACGTAATGAAAGTTTATAAAATTTACTACAACTTTTGTTTTATACACTTTTTAGAATTCCTAACTATTTTTGAAGTACACGTTGTGGAAAAGTGAAATTTTCGAAAAAAAACCGACTTATCAAACGTTACCTCTTGCCTGCTACTTCAATCGTGTTATTTCGGGATGAAATGTAGCTGGCATGTTAATCCAGGACCTAATTTACCTACATACCAAATTTCATACAAATCTGTTCAGCCATACAGTCATCGAAACATTTATCATTTTTAATTTAAATTTTATTTTTTAATCCGGTTAGGTCGTGAAGGCGCTGACAAGAGTCCTTCTTCCAAAGCACCCTCATCTTCAGTGGATGGTTCTTTCTGGAGGAACTCTTTACAATCTTCACCATTGTCTTCATCTTCACCATCGGCTTCGCCAAGAGACACGCCGTTAAGACATTTCCCTTGGCAGTGGAGGCATGCCGCAGAACATTTGAGCATTGCTTTACGACATCCACATTTGCCACTACCACAACCCTTAGCGCAGCGGCAAAATATTGTTTTTAATAGGACCTCCGGTGCGGGCAAATCATTAAGTGTTATTGGCACCAGGCTGCCTCCTTCATGTTTCCATCCCCACTCTTGAGGAGGCAGCTCATTCCCAAGCCACAGTTGCACTTGGTGGTAGGTGCGCTGTGAATGCTGTTTAGCTGCATTCTCAGTTGGTGGGAGGGAGCTGAAGTCAGGCTTAATCTTTGCCAATGATCTCATGAACAACTGAAAGCGATACTGGTTGAGGGAAGTCAGTCTTATTGGCGCTCCATACCATTGAAGAAAGCACGAAGTCACAAGAACAGAAGCGACGATACAAACTGAAGAGATCGGCTGATATCAATTTGTCTTGGAGCACATCAATAACAGTGAAACAAGAAGATTTCTTGTCTAACCCTTACAATAAAAGTCAGCTCATTTCCTTACTGCAGACAAAGCTTCAGGAAAAAGGGATACAAAGTCTCCAGGCCACCGATGATGCTAATGTCCTTATCGTGAAAACCGCTGTGGAAAAATCGACTGATAGCTCTGTAATTGTCGTTGGTGAGGATGTCGACCTTGCTGTGCTTTTGATAGCTTCCACTCCTCCCACCCAAGACATCCTGCTGCTGAAACCTGGCCGAGGGAAAACTAAAACCATCGTGCTATCCACCCAAGAGATGCAGCAACATGGATATGAACATATCCTGTTCTTACATTCATTTACCGGGTGCGATACAACATCTGCAACTTTCAGAAGAAGCAAAGTGGGTTTCTCAAAACTGTACTTGAAGTCAGATGTCATCAAAGAAGCAGCAGTGACCTTTTATAACCCCGCCTCCACGCACAGTGAAGTTGATGACGCTGGGAAAATGTGCTTTCTTCAATGGTATGGAGCGCCAACAAGACTGACTTCCCTCAACCAGTATCGCTTTCAGTTGTTCATGAGATCATTGGCAAAGATTAAGCCTGACTTCAGCTCCCTCCCACCAACTGAGAACGCAGCTAAACAGCATTCACAGCGCACCTACCACCAAGTGCAACTGTGGCTTGGGAATGAGCTGCCTCCTCAAGAGTGGGGATGGAAACATGAAGGAGGCAGCCTGGTGCCAATAACAACTAATGATTTTCCCGCACCGGAGGTCCTATTAAAAACAATATTTTGCCGCTGCGCTAAGGGTTGTGGTAGTGGCAAATGTGGATGTCGTAAAGCAATGCTCAAATGTTCTGCGGCATGCCTCCACTGCCAAGGGAAATGTCTTAACAGCGTGTCTCTTGGCGAAGCCGATGGTGAAGATTGTGAAGAGTTCCTCCAGAAAGAACCATCCACTGAAGATGAGGGTGCTTTGGAAGAAGGACTCTTGTCAGCGCCTTCACGACCTAAACGGATTAAAAAATAAAATTTAAATAAAAATGATAAATGTTTCGATGACTGTATGGCTGAACAGATTTGTATGAAATTTGGTATGTAGGTAAATTAGGTCCTGGATTAACATGCCAGCTACATTTCATCCCGAAATAACACGATTGAAGTAGCAGGCAAGAGGTAACGTTTGATAAGTCGGTTTTTTTTTTCGAAAATTTCACTTTTCCACAACGTGTACTTCAAAAATAGTTAGGAATTCTAAAAAGTGTATAAGACAAAAGTTGTAGTAAATTTTATAAACTTTCATTACGTAGAAGAAAATTTTTCTCTACGACGCACCGTTTTAAAGATATTAGCGAAAAACTCAAAAGTGGGAACTTTAACCCCCTCCCCCCCCACCCGGCGCCCCCCCTAGACGCGAGGACTTTTAGTATGTTTACCCTCTAGGCATCCTGAACACATTTCTGAAGAAATTTCTTACGATCCAGCTCACGCACTCTACACCTGCTTTGTTAAGTGGACTACTATTTGGGATGTAAATGAGCCATCGGAAAGAGACCCATCTAAAGAATTTAAAAAACTAAGATTACCACCTCTCAGTCTGCCGCAACTCTAGAGTAGCCAGGTTCAAAGAAGTCATTTTTATTAACCCTAGATTTGCGGCAGATTGAAATATGGCAACGCTAGTTTTTCCAGTTCTTTGGACTGATCTCCTTCCGATGACACCTTATTTACTTCCCAAACAGATAGGTGCAATTGTCGGAAAAAACTGTACCGGCGGCGTTGTAGGCAATGACATTAGTAAATTACCTATATGTCATTGGTTGTAGGTATGACCCCCTGTGTAACCTTGATATTAATTAACCTTTCACTTAAATCACATTTCGATCACCAAACAAACAGGTGCATAATTTTACGGTCGGATCTTAGTTTAAGTGAGGGTGGGTGGAGGTTGAAAGTTGTAGTTAGGTATATGACAACCCTTTTGGTTTAGTTTTGGTACTTGCGGCAATGTTTTTGATCCCAAACGACATAATATAATTAATGAATCTCTTAACATGATTTAACACCTACCTATGTTAGGTATAACGTATAAGCATAAACATAAGGGGGTCGTTACCAATATCGAAATCATGAAAAAAAATCTGATGTTCCATACTAAACTATAAATCTATGGGACAGCAGATTTTTTTTCGCGATATCGATGTTTGTCCCATAGTGAAAATTATTCAGTTTGATGGTCTGAAATCATTTTTAATACTAAACAGTTGGTACTTTACGAGGCTACTAAGTGAAAATATATCTTAAACAGACTTTTTGCGATACCTACTTGACAGTACCAACATCACCATCCTGAAGTATTTAGTTTGCTAAAGGTGGACCTCGCTATAACTGAACGCTGCGCTAATAAGAAAGTTGGTACTAAGTACCTACCTTATTGTAGAAATGTTTTTGAAACGAGATGACATACGGACGTGAGTTTCGTATCCTATATAATTATATACGTAAATAAAATGCAAAAAAACGTGTTAAATAAAATGCAAAAAACAGCTGGAAGAAAAATGTGTCTCATGGTTTCGTTTATTACATGGACACCCTACTGAATGGTTTTATATGGAATTTTAAAAAAACGTGTAGCTCTGTAGGTATTGATGATATGCGACATCTGACTATGCCAATATTTAGTAGAAATTTCTACTACTTTCTTTCTTTTCTTTTTCTTTCTTTCTTCTTCTTCTTCTTTCTATTTCTTCTTCTTTTCTTCTTCGTCCTGAGGACTGGATTGAGGTCAAGAGCAAACCCATAGTTAATAAAAAAAAAAAAAAAAAAAAAATCATCGGTTTTGGATTCCATTACGTACATATGTAGTTATAAGCATTTATCTGGTGTGAGGTGCCACATTCAAAGTATCTCTTGTAACTTTTTCAGTTTTAGTCGTACAGAGCTGATTTTTTTTGTAGGATCTTTTTTCAACTCCTACTAAATCCTACAAAATTTTCAGAAAGATTCATCACGTAGTTTCAGAGTTACAGGTGGCGCCTCAATCCAGATGCCATCTGGTGTGAGGGGCCACAATCAAAGTATTGTAGCTTTTTTAGTTTTAGTCGGAGAGAGCTGGTTTTTTTTGTAGGATCTTTTTCCAACTCCTACTAAATCCTACAAAATTTTCAAAAAGATTCATCACGTACTTTCCGAGTTCCAGGGTGGCACCTCACACCAGATGCATCTGGTGTGAGGTGCCACCTTTATGTTCATGTAACTTCTTTATACTTTTGCTACAAATTCCAGAATTGGGCCTACAAAATCTACAAATTTCCTACAAAATGGGCATATAATCCATTTTTCCATAGCAAATGTGGCACCTCAATCCATACGCACATAATGTATTTATGTACGCTGCACACAATATAAAAAAATAAAAATGTAGTTTTTAGATGTGGCAATGCTTTCGAGTAGGGTTTGAGCCTCATCTGGCAGCACGTCCTATCTTCTATCCTTTTCTGTCGCTCAGGAACGTCATTTGCTGAAGCAAGAAAGGTCGTAGCACTGCCCGTGCTGCCGCGTGCTGTCGCATTCCCGCTATCTTTCTCACTCTAGCAAATTATGTTCACGAACGACAGAAAAGGATGGAACGTGAAAAAATTCTGCTAGATGAGGTTTAACCCTAAGGTGCTGTTTATACAGAAGAGACGCGTGGCGGTGGCGGATAGTCAAAGTAACATAATATTCAACCTTATAGTACGCAGCATAGCGTCGTTTTTGTCGTAAAGGAAAATCGCGCCCGCGCCACCGCGACGTCGCTTGGAGGCGCGGTCGTAATTTTCCAAACGACGCTATGCTGCGTACTATAAGGTTTATATTGCCGCACTCCGCCCGCGTCACGTCCGCGCCACGTCACTTCTGTTTAAACAGCACCTAAGGTGCAAGGGGATGGATTTATTCGAACTCACATTCCCAATTAAAACGAATTTGTCTTGTCATATTTTTAAATCATAAATGTTTTGGTTTCAGTTCTACATGTCGCCATCTCTGGCTATGATCGGTCTATGTGTAGTGCCGCCCGTGTCTATGCTCGCCGTCATATACGGTCGTTTCGTGCGGTCAATCACGCGACAGCTGCAGGACTCTTTGGCGCAGACTAGCGAGGTATGTGAGGAACAGGAATGGACCACAAACAAATAATATACCGAACTTTTTTTTACCGTTCCGAAAATTTCAGGGGTGATTTTTAGACTATTAAACTGATCAAATTTTAGTATGCAGCAAAGCTAAAAGCGCAATAAATAATCTGCTGTTCCATACTAAACAGTACTGCCTATTTGACTCAAAAATGTATGACACAGCTGATTTTTTTTTCGAATTCAGGTTTGCTTCCATACAGCTCTGTTTAAATGGAATACGGTTGATATTTAATTACAACTTTTCCATCTGATCTGAATTGACATTAGTGGGTTAAGGGCTGGAGTGCAATTTTTGAATCTCATACGTTGAACTCAGCAGTTGAAAATGTATAGAGATAGGCATCTTTCTACTGCTGATTTGACTTAAAAAAATCGCATGTCTGGAGTATGTTTTTTGAATGTTAAATCAACAGTAGAAAGATGCGTATCTATCTATAACGTCACGCCTCTTTCCCAGTGGGGTAGGCAGAGACCAGGGCGCGCCACTTACTACGATCTTTACATACCTCTTTTGCCTCATGCACATCCATACATCTCTTCATACATGCCCGTCGGTTTCGAGTAATGCGTATCTCCATAGTAATTGTGATATTTTGACTGCTGAACTCAGCGAATGAGATTCAAAAATCGCACTCCTGGAGGTTGGTGGTGTCGGTAATATTAATATGATATTAGAAAATTCTTTGACATGATTATTACTTTTCACAACATGTAGGCCAGTCATTTTACGGAGTTTTGTTAGGCGGGGTAGGGAGTAATTATTAATTGGTCTTTTAAACTGTAACGGCACCATTTAGTGACAAAAATACTATCCTAAACCATATTTAAAAAAATTTGCTTCGCAACATAGAAATCAAAATTGTGTGTCCCAGAAGGCTTTTAAATTAATAATATTGATACCAATGCACTCATTTGAATTTTATTTTTGATCAATAAAATAGGCATTAAAATTTAAAAAATGAGGTATTTATTAGAAAATACGAACGTATTTTTCAAAACCTTTAAGTAGGCAAAAATATTTACACCATGTTTGAAGTATGTATGATGGTAAAGCCTTAAATATGTGCAAAAAAAAAATTATCATCATGCTTTTTAGAACGAGATAATATCTATATTCTAAAATTGAAACTGTTGCTGACGTAATTTTTTTTAATTTTGTTATATTCCTAAGCTCAAATTGGCTCTTCAATAATATAGCGAAAAAAAAAATGCAATTAGTAATTAGTCCCGGCTCAAACCGTAAAATGACGCTGACGACCGCACATGCTTTTGTTTTTAAAATCTGGTCATAAATTAATAATAATAATCTAGTTGGAAAATTGCAATGACTTGTTCGCGAACGGTATAATTGCTCTTTTCCGAGTGTTTTATATATGGGTATAAGGCAAGGCTATTATAATTTAGAAATCGCCCGTTGCATTTCCTGTGTTCTTGGCTTATCAACACCACTCAACACAGCTCATGTTTAGTTTATTAACCGACTTGAAAAAAAGAGGTTATTAAATTATAAGAATGTGCGCGTTTTGATTTGATTGTCGATTTAAAGATTTGCTGATTTGATTTGACTAGTTGCCAAATAGCCTAATAACAATGAAAATGGAAAAATACCAGAAGTGGCCTCCTTATTTCAAAGGAAAGCTATTTAATCAATGTTTGTAGCGATTTTATAGATGTTTTAAAATTTTGCGATAAAATAAGTACGTAGGTTTACATTTACAGCATAAACAGAAATTAAAATTCGGAGTAACGCTAATACAATATTTTTAAAGAGCAATTTTGTTTTAAGTTGTAATCTCATGTTACCTGGGCCCTATTTAATAAACGTTACAATTGTAATTTACAATTACAATTCAGGGTACATTGCTGATAATGTTAGTGGCACATTATCTACTACATGTTTAGCGTTAATAGTGACTAGCAATGTACCCTGAATTGTAATTGTAAATTACAATTGTAACGTTTATTAATCAGGACCCTGTTTGAAAGGGGTTACATATGTATTGGGCGGTGTTGGGTCTTCAGACTGACCCATCTTATATCCTAGCGCTCTCACAGAGGAGCGACACTTTGCGGTCGCCGGGTGTCGCGGAGGGTCGCGCGACCGTAAAATGTATGAGCGCGACGCTCTGCGACCCACCGCGACAGCAAAGTGTCGCTAAAGCACCCTTTAGACGGGCAACTGAACGCTGCTTTCTATCAAGGCCAAAACACAAAATTTTTCGGATTTGCGATCGTGCTTTCGGCCTTTAGACGGGCAATTTTGCTGCCGCGCGATTCGGCCTTGGCAGGCCGCATGCGGTTGGTTGCCCGTCTAAAGGGTGCTTCACCCTTCGTGCCAGGACTTTTGCACGCGAACGGAGTTATGAACGCTGCCGGTAGTTCTATCCGTAAAACAAAATATCCCGCTGAAAAAATATAGAATGATTTGCCATCGACAGAAGAAGAATATCATAATTAAACTGTTTTCTTTATTTCTCGTTTATTTTACTTGCGTGTGGCGATCTGTGGTCTCTGCCTACCCCCTTGGGACAATGGCGTGACCTTATGTATGTATGTATTTTACTTACGTTTTGTTTTTACAGCTTGCCGAAGAGAAAATATCGAACATAATGACTGTGAAAGCATTTAGCAAGGAAGAGATGGAATGTAAATCTTATGCGACCAGAATAGAGGACATTTTGAAACTCGCCTACAAAGAGTCTTTGGCTATTGGAAGCTTTTATGGATTAGTAAGTTGCTTTTAAAAATAGTAATATATTTGCCAGATGTTATTACAATAATTCTAGAGTAAGCTAATAATAGAAATATGGTTTACTAGCTTTTGCCCGATACTTCGTCGGCGTGGATTTTGGAAAACTTCAACAGCCCATTGTATTGTAGAATGCTTCGTAGAATATGTCTATCTTCTGTGGTTTAGGCAACTCTCCTTGCGTCTGTCTTACCAAGCAAATAAAATCAGGATAATTTTAGAAGAAGAGTTAATAGATTTTTTCTGGGTGAAAGCGCTACATCCTCAGCTTCATCTACACTTTCAATCAGGTGAGCTGAAGCCAAGCGTAAACCCATTTGAATAAAAAATAAATAAAAATAGAAGTTTTCAAATATGTCAGTGTTTTAAGCGAAGACCTGTTTGAAAGCTCTGTATGGTATAGAATAGAATAGAAAAACTTTATTTCAAGATCATTTTAACTTTATTTTCTTTATTTTTTCTTTACTTTCTTTATTTTATTTTCTTTTTTATTTTCTTTTATTTCTTTTTTTTCTTTTTTTCTTTCTTTCTTTTTTTATTTTTTTTAACTTTTTTTCTTTATTTCTTTCTTTCATTTTCTTTTTTTTCCCATTTTGTATAAACAATTCTACAAAATATATGAACTCTAAGGGTTGAACAAAAACAAAAAAACTCAAAAACTCTGACACCAGGGCTCTGCCCATACGATAAGAAGAAGAAGGGTTGAACCTCATCTGGCAGCACCGCATCGCCTTTTTCTATCGCTCCATCCTGTTCTGTCGTTTGCTAGAGTAAATAAGATATACGGAACGCGATCGCGCGTGGTGGTGCTGCGGCGTGCGGTCGCGTTCCATATATCTTATTTGGTCTAGCAAATGACGTTCCTGTGTGACAGAAAAGGATGGAGCGACGGAAAAAGGCGATGCCGTGCTGCCAGACGAGGTTGAACCCTAACAGCACTGCAACGCTTTTGTTACAGACCGGGCTCTCAGGAAACGTTATAATAATCCTAGTGCTGTACTACGGGGGCGGTATGGTGGCTACGGAACAACTTACCGTAGGAAACCTAACCTCCTTCCTTTTGTACGCTGCGTACGTCGGGATCAGTATCGGCGGACTTAGTAGCTTCTATACCGAGCTGAATAAGGGAGTCGGAGCAGCGACTAGGTTGTGGGAAATTATCGATAGGGAGCCTACGATTCGACCTACTGGTGAGTTAGAGTCAAGACACATTGACCGACGGCGACCGACGGCGGGCCCATACTAAACGTGCTTTTTGTATGGGCCCGCCGTCTCGGTCGCCTTCGGTAAGTAGTCGTTTGATGGTTTAAATTAAACCAACCCATTATTGTTACTAACTTGTTACTAACACAATATGGATGAGTAATCTGAATTAAATAATTTTTAATTTAATTTAATTATAAATAAATAAAAAAAATAATAATAAAGACCCTGTACTTTTAATGTACGATTTTTTCCCAAAACCATGATCTGTTCTGACAAGATAAGTAATGCCCAGTAACTTTACTCATTTGCCGAACATAATATTTCTTTTCTGCCTTTTGTTATAATTATAAGGCAAAATATCTAAACCAATAAACTGTTTCAAAAAACGTTTAAAAGGTAACAACATTTTTTTTTCAGGCGGTCTAAGACCAGTGCATAGGCCAAAAGGAGAGATAGTATTGGAAAACATATTATACAACTACCAAGGAACCCCTTTAATTAAGAATGTGAACCTGCACCTTCACCCGGGGAGGTCCCTGGCCCTCGTGGGACGCTCGGGCTGCGGCAAGAGCACCGTAGCGTCTCTTATCTTAAGGCTATATGATCCCCTCCAAGGAAGGATCCTATTGGATGGAGTGGATATTAAGGAGTTGGATCCTGTCTGGTTGAGAAGCCATATTGGTTACGTTAGTCAGGTGAGTTGGGGTTTTAACCACAGAACATTATAAGAATGGTTAGAAGTGCAAAGTAGGCGTGGAACGTGTCGCCACAGGTTAAGCAATGATTTGCCTTAAGGCGCGCGGCGTGGTGCGAGCGAGAGGGCATGAGTAATTGTAGCAGCGTGAGCAGGAAGACAAGTTTGGAAGCGAAAGCGCTACTTTGCATTTCTAACCCCTCTTACAATGTTCTTTTTAACTGTATGGTCTCGAATTACCTCTTGAATTGTCTATTGCTCATTGACTTACCAACAAGTGTCCGAACCAAAAGACTAACAAAATGTATAAAGAGGTCTTTATTTGAGACTTACTACGTCTATAATGCTGTGCCGCGGTGTTGTAAGAATTTTTTTAAACAATTCAGCAATGAACAGCTGTTTCAACGTTTTTAGTTGGTTTATACTACTACCACGTACTTACTTACGTTTATGTAAGTTAATCCAGGACACTTTATCGAGAATTTTGTATTAGACTCGACGTCCTTTAATTAGTAAGTCAATGCTATTATTGTCTCCCGTTTGCAACGGAGAGAAGTTGGATATTTTTATTTCCTACACCTATCTTTGATTCAATTCATTGCTGGTTCCTAGACAGGGGTTTTATTGTGTAACTACTAGATTCGTATCAAACCGAAATGATGTTTTTGGCAGTTCTGAGCGAATCTGCTTCTCTTAATATTTATTAGTTAATTAATTTCAGACAATGTTTATTTTTGTGATAACCACAAAAACACAAAGTTACTTTCAAATTGCCTAATACAGTCATACGTCACCAATCTTGTAAATGATATAATCGGACCGGACCTCGAAACTTACACAATATTGTGTCTTGTGTTTTTTTTTTAGGAACCAGTGCTGTTCAGTGGATCAATTAAAGATAATATTTTATACGGCGCTTTAGATGATTACGACGAAGAGGAAGATAATAAAAAGGTAAGCTTTCTGCCGCACACAGCTATAGCAAAGTTTGACCACTCGGAAATAGTACGATCTTGATTTCTAGTTATTTAATGCAAGCCAGTTGTAACGGGTTCTTACTTGACGTATTACCGATACCTCGCAGCCTTACGTATTAAATATTTTAGTTTTTTATTTTATTATTATTTATTTCGGTGAAGGAAAACATCGTGAGGAAACCTATATGCTTCAATTTCGCGTATATTGTGTTAAATAATTACAAAAAAATGACGGGCTGCACGTCACACTGGGAAAAGTTTGGACATGCTAGTGAAATGGAATATTAAGAATATCTCTGACTACCATGCGTGCATTTTATATTATATTTTGTAGGAGGAGCCATCGTGGGTATCGGCGGCCCGCACGGCCCACCTGAACGAGCTGGTGAGGTCCAACTCGGCCGGCTGGGACCTTCAGGTGGGCGCGCGCGGCGGACAGCTCAGCGGCGGACAGAAGCAACGCGTCGCTATAGCCAGGGCCATAGTCAAGGTGAGAGCTAAGGAGCCATTGTGGGTATCGGCTGAGGAGCCGTCATGGGTATCAGCTAAGGAGCCATAGGAGCCAAGGAGTTCAGCGACGGACAGAAGCAACGCGTCGCTATTGCCAGGGCCATCGTCAAGGTGAGAGCTAACGAGCCATTGTGGGTATCAGCTGAGGAGCCGTCATGGGTATCAGCTAAGGAGCCATCATAGGTATCAGCGACGGCCCGGTAGCACAGTCGGTAGTGAACCTGCCTGCTGTGCCGAGGGTCGCGGGTTCGAATCCCGTAAGGGACAAATATTTGTATGATGAATATGAATATTTGTACCCGAGTCATGGATGTTTGTATCTATATATGTATTCTATATCGTTGTCTAGTCATCGTAATACAAGTCCAGGCTAGATTCTGGTACTTTAAATGTGATTAGATAATTTGTGTGACATTGTCCAAGATATTTATTTATTTATTTATCAGCCGCCCTTGCCGGCAGAACTTGACTAGTATCCAGATAGGATAGGGAAACTTTTAGAATGATTTTCTGTTTTATATTTTATGAAATAGGACGACAAGATTTTATTAATACATTTTATAGATTTTGAGAGAGTCGGTGCCTCGTTGCGGAGAGATACGGACACTCAATCATGAGTTTTTCTTAGTTATGTACGCGTCGATGTTTGTATTGCCATATGTGAAGTCTACCAATCCAAATTGGGCACACGTCGTGAACTAACGCGCATACACCCTCCCTAAGGCCTGTGCCCTGCAGTGGGGGCATATTATAGGCGACGATGAAGATGATGATGATGAATTCATGATTTTTTTTTCTTACAGAACCCTAAAATCCTCATCCTAGACGAAGCTACCTCAGCGCTAGACGCATACTCTGAATTTCTAGTCGATAAAGCTCTCAAAGAGATCAGCAGAGATCGGACAGTTCTCACAATAGCTCACAGACTAAGCACTATACAATCAGCCGACGAAGTGGCAGTACTAGAGAACGGAGCAATAGTAGAACAGGGACCATATAAAGAGCTGATGGCGAAGCCTGACGGATTCTTCAGGGAATTAATCACGCATCAGACGTTCAACGCAAAGGCCAGAGAAAACAAGGAATCGTAATTTTAAGTATGAGGTATAGGGAACTTATAGGTTCTAACTAGGGTTTGAAGCAAGGTCCCTATTAGTTGGAAATTTAAATTGCGTAAGTACAAGACGTAAGTCGATTATGTTGATTGTTATTTTTTGTGTTACAGTAATGATGAATGAGGGGATATTATTTATTAGGAGGAGCGAGTGCTTCATAACGATATCTCTTTCTGGTACTTTTATAGACTAAACTGCTAGAATGGGACGCAGTCCTAAGACGAAAAAATGCGGTCCGGTTTTGTAAAACCTACTTGAATGTAACACACTGCCTACATTATTGATTAGGACGTTTTTGCGACGAACGAATTACACTCAACAGCAATGAAAATGGGTCACCAAGATACCTTAATATCTCGGAAACTAAGAATGATAGCTTATTCAAATAAAAAGTATTTCATATACTATTTAATACTTCTTAAATTAATTGATAACATTTTTAGTTTTCATTTGTTTGACTTAATTAAAATACATAAATACAAATGCGTCAATTCTAACTTAGAACCAAAATTGAAATTAACCATTTTTTGTCGCAGATATAAAATTTCCCCATATTTTAGTGGATGTGAGTGATTAGCACATTAATAATAAATGTTGAATACTAAAAATTAAATTTTCAAAAAATAATTTATTTAGGTTTTTGCCTTTTTTATTGGCATTACTTTATAGCAACCAGAAATTTTATTAATTTAAGTAGCTGTATTAAATTGTCTATAAAATACTTTTTATTTGAATAAACTATCTTTCTTAGTTTCCGAGTTAAGGTTTATGTTTTTGGTGACCCGTTTTCATTGCTGTTGAGTGAAGTTCCAATTTATTTCCGAGCTCAAAACACTGCAATTAGATTATAAAATTGTGAAATAATATATTGCTTCCGAGCTGATAGTTATGTGATAGTTTTTAGATTATAAGTAGGACAATGTCTTAATACTTGCCGCACCTTATAAACTCACTACTCTAATCCCATTCCAGGGGGGTCAGAGACCATAATAAAATAACTTTGCAAGATGATTTTACATACATATTCTCACGCCTGTCTCCCACTGGGGTAGGCAGAGACAACGGAACGCCACCTGCTACGATCCTGACAAACCTCTCTAGCTTCCTCCACATTCATTAGTCCTTTCATGCAAGCTCGTCGGTTTCGGGTAGATCATTGCTGGTAGCATGCACACCCGCGATAGCCGTGATACGGCTTTATCACGTCTTTTATCTCGTTCGTTCGCGCGCAAAAGAACGAGATAAAAGACGTGATAAAGCCGTATCACAGCTATCGCGGGTGTGCATGCTACCAGTGCTGACCTGGCCCTTTTTAAGAACGTCTCGCCAATTTGGTCCGTATTGTTTCCCTTTCAAAGATGATTTTCCTTTATAAAAATAACTGTAATTGCAATGAAGGAAGATTTCCACACTACTACTCAACGACGACTCAAACGTTTTAATTTACATTTGAGTTGGAATAAGAATGCGGAGTGTAAATTTAAATGTAAATTTAAACCTACATATGTAACATCAAACTAAATAACTTATACTACGGAACGGAGACAACATAGAAATCGCGAAAAAGTCTGTTCCTTACAAAAGGTCAATGGCTACTTGACCTAAATGTAAATATACGCTGTTCCATACGTATTTTTTTAAAGAGGAAACTCGATCTTAGTAGGTATGGGAAAAAGGCTAACAAAAAAATGATAGTGTATTGGTTGACGTATAGTTATGGAACTCATGTCGATTTGTTTCTCATAATCTCTAGATTAATATGGTAACATTCGCTTTACTTTATCTAAACGGAGTGTCGCGTAATCGCAGTTGGCGCACATCGTGTCTTGGTAAAATATGTTGGGTTTTTTATTTTTATTTTCGTATGAACACCTAAGACGTTCCTATACATGCATTACTTTACATGTGCCCTTTTAACCGGAAAAAAGAATCTTAGCAAAATGGTTAAAACGGAGCATTTTTTATATTTATTTTTATTATTTCATAATTCCGTTGGCATATTTACCAAATCTATCTTCTGATTACTATAATAAATTAAATTATGTATTTAGAGTGTAATACCATCACTAAACGTTACCGTTTGGTGGGCCTATAATAAATTGACTCCTTTCCGTATTATCTCCATGGTGAAAGTTGTTCAGTTTGATGGTCTGAATCAAAAACTCTCTTTAATATTGTAACTTATTTAAATTTACACCCTGTATACCTATTGATCGATCCAACAGATCCATTGATCTCGATCTTCGATCATTATCGAAGCAATCACTTGTCTCTGCCTACCCCAACGAAAACGTGCTTGATGTGTAAAAAATTACTAAACATTAAACATATCAATAACCAGCTTCGTCAAATGAAATACAATAGCATCTTTAAAATAAATATCGTTTATCGTGTCATTTGACGCCAAACTAGTTTTCACAAAGGTGTAAAGCTTTACTAAGTCACGTCTCATATGGCATGCAAGTTAGCTAATCGTGCGCTACATTTTTCATTTAAACAAAGTTAGGCTCGCCGCACACTTGCCACCGGCGCGGCGACATCCACACGCGTCTACGGTGTGTAACAATACACCCTAGTAATACTTAAGGGGGTGCTTCAGAGAAAAAATAAAAAAATCAGCTGTCCCATACATTTTAGTCGAATCGGTACTGCAGTTTTGTATGGGGCAGGTTTTTTTATATTTTTTCTCGATGATGGCTCCATAGTGAAAGTTGCTCAGTTTGATGGTCTGAAGCACCCCCTTAAGTATTACTAGGGTGTTTTGTTACACCCTGTAGATGCTATTTTTGAAACTCATCATCATCTCAGCCGATGGACGTCTACTGCTGGACATTGACCTCCCCCAAAGATCGCCAAAGCGATCGGTCCTGCGCTGCCCTCATCCATCGTGCTCGCGCCGCCTTCACCAGGTCGTCGGTCCACCTTGTGGGGCCCTACCCACGCTGCGCTTTTCGGTACGCGATCACCACTAGAGAACTATTCGGCCCCATCGACTATCGGTTCTGCGAGCAATGTGCCTCATCCATTGCCACTTTAGTTTGGGAAGGCTCTTCATTTCAGATTTTTGAAACTCATATATCCTAATGCGTATACTAAAGTGATGCGGCCACACAATTGTAGCACTGCATCACGGTATAAGAAAGAGTATCTAGTACTACATACAGTACGGACACCCTGCCTCCCACCAACTTTTTACCTCACCCCTCGTTGAATCGTGGTTCCTCTTAAGCATATGTGTATTCCTGTCTCGCTCCCACGCAACAGTATCGCACATAAATTTTTCCCATTTGTATGAAATGACAGCTATCAGCTGACAGTGTCCAAGGTGTGCCTGTATTGTAACAGAAGATTATTTTGCTGGAGCGAGCGAAGCGTGCTCGACTTTTACTGAAACAATGATTATCCTTAATAAAACCAGGAACTAGTCAAGGGAGCTCGGGATTTTATTACAATATGATTAGGTAGGTCAATTTCATCATTATAATCTCAGCCGATGAACGTCCACTGCTGGACATAGGCCTAGTTCAATTTAGGTCGCTACAACACGATCTAAAACATGGAACGAGAAATTTTACTGCAGCTGTCCCTCCCTCCTTGTCGACGCTCATGTCTCAGTCTCACTCACACTCATGTGCTAACCGAGAGGTTAGCGACAGTGTCAAGAGTGCGAGCCCGTTTGTATGAAGTTTCCAGGGTGTGGTACCGTGGCCGCACCGGTTTCACGCGTTTCATACTAAATTTATGAAAACTATAGTGCGCAGCGAGTCGCGTGTAGACCGTGTGCGGCGAACCTAAATACTGTAGGTACAATCTTACATATTATAGTATATCATAGAATAGATGAGTTAATGAGGTGCGCTCCGTATTGTGTAGTGTACATGTACAAATGTGTTGTTATGTATTTGTATATAAGGAGTTTTAGATATCCGAGAGCATTATTTATTTTAGTAAACTCTAAAGTTTACTTGACAATAGATTTAAATTATAATAAATTAATAACGGGTAGGTAAAGGAATATTTTTTTGACATTATGATACAAATAAAAATGGTTGTTATTTTTATATCGTATTTATTTTAATCTATTAACTACAAATTAGAGATAAGTGTCATAAAATATTGTTATAATTTATAACTAAACTAACCTAACCTTGTCGCGTTCTATTTTTTTTATCAAAAAACGAACATTGTAATAGATAGAGATTTATAAGAGTAAAGTGGACCTTGCCCTTCGGTAGTCGGAGTGCGGCCGCGAGCCAAAACTCGCGGCAGTGGATAAACTACAACACTTGCGCGCGAACGGTTCGCGGGAAAACACTGAAACATGTCTCATTTGAAAGTTTTGCGCGGTAACTTCGCGCGGCAACTCTTTACTTCTTCCGTGAAAAATGGCAAAGGCTCCAAAACAAGCGTCTTTCAAGCTCGCGTCTTGAGTAGGAGTCTAGCTACTCAGACAGCGCCTAGTGTGGATAACAAGTTTTTGTCCTCCCCATGGGGTGAGATTCAAGTCGGAAATGAAACTTTGACTGAACACGTGTTTAAGGACGTCGAGATGTGGGCTGATGAACCTTCTGTGGTAAGTGTTTACCTTAATTATTATTTACTAACGGCGCCCGCGACTTCGTCAGACCACTTAATGTAAACTAAGACCTATGATTTTGTGAAAACCCCATCCAAATCGCGCCAGTTGTTTTTAAGTGATGCGTGACAAACAGACAGACAAAAATTCTAAAAAAGGTCACATGCATGAATATTATTTAAAATAGCTTTAATGTTCATCCACACTAAGTTTACGATTTTATTCTATGTGTGTATACAAGGGTGTAAGGGACAGCCTAGCAAATACTGAAACGGTAAACTCAGACCATCAAACTGAATAACTCTCACTATGGACCATACCTCAAGAAAGGAAAAAAAATCTGCTGCTGTCCCATACAGAACTGCTGTACCTTATGTCGTTGACCTACCAGCAATTCGCACGAAGAAGTTTGCTTCTTCTTTTATAATGCGCACGGCTAAGGAGTGGAACGCACTGCCTGCGGACCTGTTCCCTGAGCAATACAACCTGGGCCTCTTCAAGGCAAGAGTGAATAGGCATCTTTCTAGGTAAGCATGCTACATCTTCGGCCTCATCATCACTCAACATCAGGTGAGATTGGGGTCAAATGTTTACCTATAACACATAAAAAAAAAAAAAAAACCTTACCGACTAAAATGTATGAGACAGCTGATTTTTTTCGCCTTTCCTGAGGTAGGCTCCATAGAGAAAGTTGTTCAGTTTTATGGTCTGAATTCACCGTTTCAGTATTTATTAGGCTGTCCCTTACACTTACACCCTGTACAGATCGAATTTTTTGTCGTATGAAGCAAAATCACCATAAAAATGTATACCATCTTATTGGCATTAAAATTTATTTTGAATTTGAAAGTACCTATAAGTATGTGAGTATACCCGGTGACAGCGTTTTAGTTCTAATAAATGCCAGTGCGCTACAGACTATTGCATAGATAAGCTACTATTTTACAGGACTATTGGCTGTTTCACTCGCTATCCCTAATTCTTATATTCATCAGTCATCAAACACTGACATAAGTGTTTCGAATTTTTTATAAAATGATCACGGTCTGAAAAGGTTTCGTAGCCCTGCTTCTGTGATCTTCTTTTTTTCGTCTTTAATAAAAATGGAGTATAGGTATTTAAAATGTAACTGAATTATATATATTTTTTTAAATTCAAATACGTACAGTCAGCATCAACCTATATAGTCAAATAAGGTGGATCCTTGTTCATATTTATCTTAGTGAGTAAAGTTAACTGTTTGTGCATTGTGTACAATATAGGGTAATCGGATTGCTATCAATTATTATTCTAAACACCTATATAAACATTTTCAAAAGACATCTCTAAGGGCTGTTGTTCATACATGAATTATGAATGAGTGTCACTATCTTGATCTTATCCCTATACAACTATTTACTAAAGCAATCTACAGACAAGTATGTAGGTAAACATCTATTTAAAACACGTGCTAGTTGTTCCAGTAACCGAGTACAAGGTGGTTAATAAAATAGTGCAATCGCGGTGCATTACAACAAACGTATCTAATTGGTTCCGAGTCCAAAGTTCGACATGTATAACTAGAACTACGTATGTTAGATATAGGTACGAATAGAGATAGAACATTATAAATAGTTACTATTCGAAGGTTGGGGCTATGACAGTGTTTGGCAACAAACGAGTGTGTTACGGAAAAAAGAAATAGAATTTATTGAATGGGATGTCGTGAATTAGTATTTTGATAATGTAGTACAGTAGCGGAAAGGTCGAATTAATTACTAAGTGGCCCTTTTAATGAATTATTGAATTAACACAGTCTTTGTTGTTGAAATAGGCTAGAAGGACATTCTATTCAGTTGTTTAGTTAATGTTTTGTTTGTGGATTAGAAGTCTTTACAAAGTGCTTATTCGTTATTATCTTGTATACCTACTTATTGATTAGGTGCTTACATAAATTATAACTACCTAATTATGTTCTGTGACCGCCCCAAACCGATTAGTTATTGGATAAGGTTAGGGTCAGTTAGCGTAGTATTTGATATCAGCTGTTATTGTATTATTCATTAGGTATAGATAATTGATGATTTCTAACTATCTCGAAACTGAATGCAGTCTGTCGTTAGTTTTTGTACCTACCTGCGATAATATAATTAATATCATAATAATAATTTGATTGACTTAAAATTTAAACGGTTTGAGCTCTTGCACACATTTTGAAAAGACGTGTAACCTTCCTTACCTAACCACGGGGGACACCTAGTGATATGTTACTTTGTGCGTTTTTCCCCAGTTGGTTAGGACATTGCACGCTGAATCACCCGATTGTCAGAAAAGAAAGATGATTCCATGCTTCGGATGGCACGTTAAGCCGTTGGTCACGGCTACTATCACTGGTGGTAGGTTTACACGATAAGAAGAATACCAATATTATTATTCCAGTTAGATTATTGATAATGACTCTATTTGTAATTGCAATGGCGTACGCAGCGTGGGTAGTACCCGGTGCAGATATCGATTGTGTCACCCTGTATTATTTAAATTAAATAATACTTGACGTTTATTATAGCATTTTTTATAGATTTTTACAGTTTTCATTATTCATATTCTTGGGTTGACACAATCGATATCCACACCGCACAAGAGTACCTATCTAGTATTCTACATACCGTACGGATACTCCCTGTCCCCCTCCAATATTGTACCTCACCCCCTCTTGGTAGACGGTGGGAAACAACAGTAGAGTATATATTTTTTGGAAGATCATCATTCGCAATGTGTACAGTCGCCATCAGATATATCGTAGCATACAAGGTGTCCAAATATTTCTGAGCAGTGCTAATTTTCATTAAATTCTTTACAGTAAATGTTACCAATAATATCTAAACGTGTATTTTGTCATAAATATCTGAAAAGTGAATTTTCGATAATTTCTTTACTATGTTATTTAAAATTAAAATATATAAAACAACGGAGTACGGTTTTTTTCCGAAACTGTTCAGATGTTTATGACTACCCTGACTGACTGATCGATATATTTGATGTTCTAGGCGTTGTTCCTATATTTTTGATTGTTGATGTGTAAAGAAATTATTGAAAATTAGAACTGCTTAGAAATATTTGACCACCTTGTTTGCTACGATATATCTGCTGGTGACTGTACTGTATCAACAGTACATGCTTGCCTATTCTTGTCAGTTTTTCCAATTATTATGAAATGACAGCTACACTAATGTCCACGTGGTGATCGGAAGCCACCCATGCTAGCTACGCTACTGCTTTCTATACATTTACTTTAAAAATAACTTAAAATGTAAAGTCTGTTGGAGCCTTTAGAATCTGATAAGAAATGCAAACAAGTTGATGATAAAATGCGTTACCTATTTAACCAATTGGTTCGTACTATTCGATATTATATGGGTGTTATGAAATGCAAATGGTACTTATAAAAAAGAATGCAACCTTATGATTTGAAACCGTCAACATAAAATATGATCGGATAAGGTGTTCAAGAACCAGTGTACCTACTCAGTAACTATTTGAAGTGCAAGTGTTCAAAACATTAACATAACCTACTAAGTTACGTTACGGTAGGTAAGTAGGTAATTATAGTAGGCACGAGCTTTTACCCGCGACTTCGTCCGCATAAATTATATACCAGATTTTAAGTCAGAGATGATAAGCTATCAAACAAAAAATGTTTCATCAAAATCGGTTCAGTAGTTTTTGCGTGATACTCGAACAAACAAACACCCAAACAAACAAACAAACAAACGAACAAACAAACAAACAAACAGACAGACAAAAATTGGTGATTTGGAATCAGGGACATCTAAAAATCATATCGTAATTTTTTTTTTGTAAATATCTTCAATGTACAGACACACTTCTGTTACAGTTTTATAATAGTTTAGATATAAGTATAGACCAAAGAGATTATACCTAAAAGGAGATCATTCCTCTGAGGTAGAGACAATCCAAACTTCTTGACTTCTTGTTACTCACATTAGGTATCTATGTTATATTTATATTATATGCTAACAAAGAAAGGTCAAAGTACCTAATGAATGAGTGAGATAGTTAATTAAACCAAACCGTAGGTAACCAAAAAACGATCTTAATTGTGTCATGTAATAGACATAGGATAGAATAGCTGAATTTTATCGCGATAGTGTACAGTCGCCATCAGATTATCGTAGCATACAAGGTGTCTAAATATTTCTGAGCAGTGCTAATCTTAATTAAATTCTTTACAGTAAATGTTACCAATTATATCTAAACGTGTATTTTGTCATAGATATCTGAACAGCGAATTTTTAATAATTTCTTTACAATGTTATTTAAAATTAAAATGTAAAAAAACGGATTAAGTAAGGTTTATTCCGAAACTGTTCAGATGTTTATGACCTGACTGAGTCGATATATTTGATGTTCTAGGCGTTCCTTTATTTTTGATTGGTTATGAGTAGTGATCGGTAACTATTGTGCAACTCGCGGCAAACTCTAGGGGTGACAGTTGTAACACATGTGTTAATGAATTAGCGCAAAACCTCATACACCCCAACTGATTTGTAACAAAATAATTACAACAATAATTTCATTATTTTTATAGTTAAAATTTTAAGTTATTTGTATTTTAAGTTTTGAGGCAAAAATTATTTTTTATCATTTCAGCACTGAAAGAAAGCGGTAACGTACTCATGGATACATTTTTATAATCTTGTTTTGGTTGTAAGTAGGATGAGTGTGCTCATGCGGTGGGTTGTCATCGGGTTCAGTAAATTTTAAATTTTGCAAAAAAAATATTTAATAAAATTACCTATGTTGAAAGCATGATAATTCGATTCTGCTCTCGATTCTAAACAAACTACTTTCTAGTTTTGCGTTAATTCATTGTATAAGAATTACAAATGTTATCATATCGTTTTAATAATACGGCCCCAAATTAGAGTTATTTTCACGTTTCTCATCATTGTTTAGTTTTTTCCTGTTTATGAAAGGCAAAGGGAACTAACCCATACAGCCACGTGCAGCCAAGACCACGTCAAGCTTGATATTTGAAGTGCGATATTGTTTTTTATACGAACGGCATGAGAACAGTATGAAGATCAAGGTGTCGAACTTGACGTGTTCTCGACTGTATCTATGTATCATATCGGTAATTTCATCATATAATTGAAATGTCACACTGACTGGAACATGACTTGTAAGAATAATAATAAAAACTCAAGGCCACAAAAAACTCGTTTATTACCAACCCAGAAAATGCCGCGAATCGCACAATAGTTTCCGATCTATAGTTATGAGTAAAGAAATTATTGAAAATTAGAACTGCTTAGAAATATTTGACCACCTTGTTTGCTACGATATATCTGCTGGTGACTGTACATCGAAGCCTTTGACAATATCGAAACTGGTTAGAAAGTTGCAATACGTGATTTCCAGGGACGTCTGGCGATTTCTTTTTCGTGATGATCCCAAAACTTCCCAGTAATTAATACTAATTGCACCTACAAATACGATATCGTTTGGCCTTTAAATGTCTAGTAAACTTATCTAGACATTCTGGATTACATTATCTTAAGGAATCGAAACCAATTAGCTATACGGATGAAGACTTGTTTGTTGTAGACGTCTTTACGTAAATCAGGATCACGACAATTTTACACGAGGTCAAATATCAGCCGGCTACATTGTAACCATATTGTAACTTGTGTTTGGCTGTTTGCTCATAGTGAAGCGTGTTTCGCAAATTATAAGCGCTTAATTTTGGGGTGGGCAGAAACTCCACTTAGCCAACAAACGACTTTTCATCAGGGTGTAGATATAATTAAGCTCTTGGTACTTAACCAAGATACCAAGCACCCACCATACCCTTGGTACCATAGATACCTATATCTATTTTGATTTTTATTTCATTGTGTTTCGAAAAAAAAACAATAGGTACTTAGTCAAGATCTAATATAGTTACATACAAACTAGGGTTTTCGAATTCCCGGGTTCCCGGGAATATTCAACAGATTGATAAAGAACACTATAGAAACTGATCGTGGGCGAGGCACTAAACCACAGAATAAATACTAGTACCTAAACGGCCAATTCGGTTCAGTCTGTTGAAGATTTCTGGGAACCCGGGATTTCCCGGGAAATTGAAAACTAAAATCTTTAGCACTACCACCGACCACAAAACTCGAAAAAACGTATAAAAGACCAGGATATTCCTAGACCGCAGTCCCTTTCGACCTCGGGTAATTTTATTTAGTTCTATGGCACTATTAGTGAACCCAATAAATAAATCGGTCCATGAAAGTCCATGTGTAATCTAATCACAATCGAATTAAAATGTTATATTACATTGCAGACAGAAAATTGTTTAGGTACCTATACATATTCACTTTATGTATGGATCCATGGTAGAATATCGCAGGGAAAACACCGGAAGATTCGCGAAGAACAGTCCGGTGAGCCACATATAGTCAAGAACGTTTAGCCGGAGTAAATCCGTTGCCCAGGTCACTCTGCGCTGTTTCCCCGGTGGAATCGAAGAACTCCACAGGCTAACCCCGGCAGTGGAAGACTGGCTGAAACACCTCGAACTCGAAATCTGACCCCCCCCCCCCCCTCGGATCCAAGCAGGAAGACAAAAATGCCTTACGATATGATGATGACTTTATGTTTGGACCACTTCGGCTCCCTTCTAGGCGCTGACCTGTCGAGAGTCCTATTTAATATACATCAAAGCTTGCCTCAAAATGCATGCCAAGACACGGCGTCAACGCTCGATGGAATCCCGTGCCAAATAATTTATACATCACCAAATTATCTGCGGTCCGTTACTATAATAAATATGCTGGACTTTGTGCCTTTGCTGCAAAATTTCAGTTTGCCATCAGTGCTTTATAATCCAATTGTATTCGATTTTCTCAGGTTTATCTAATCTATCGATCTACCAATAGATTAGATTCACCACAAAGGCCTATAAATGCCTCGAGACTAAATCTAACCTAATCGACATCGATAACTTGTCTACCACAAGGTGTTTTGCCACAAAATAGATGGTAGCTAAGTACTTATAGTTGATTGCCCGATAGCTCAGTTGGTATAGTGAACGTCGCGTTGGGTTCTAATCTCACAAGGGGCAAATATTTTTATTATGAAAATTAATAATAATTTGTACGCGAGTCATGGATCTTTTTATCTAAGTATTTATCTAGTTATCATAATACAAGTCCGGGATTGATTCTGGTACTTTAAATGGGACTAGACATATCTTGGTAAAAGTCCAAGATATGTATTTATTAACAATCTTAACTTTCGTTAAAAGTTACTTCATTATTTGACAACAATTGTCTAAACAAAAAACTTTGGTACTTAATTATTTGACAACAATTGTCTAAACAAAAAACTTTGGTACTTAATTATTTGACAACAATTGTCTAAACAAAAAACTTTGGTACTTAATTATTTGACAACAATTGTCTAAACAAAAACCTTTGATACTAAAAATTTTTTCAAACAAATATCTATCTAAAGATGAACAATGTTATGTTATGGAACAAATAGGTACTGACCTAATTATCAAAGGTAGAAATTATTTAGATATAGGTATCAAAGGCGTGCTACACACATGCTCGGGTCAGCACATTCGGTTGGCTTATCTTTAGCAAAACGTGTTGACCCGAATACTGCCGTGATATGCTAAAAGGCGGCTAAGTGTTAAGAAATATCATACACTTTACCGTATCACAGCAGAATGTGTGTGTGTGCGCCTTTCCCAGATATCAATTAGCTTGATGTAAACTTGTGGCACAGTATTAGAAAGAGTTCTATTACTCTTGTTTCAAGGTTACCCTCCTACAAACTTGTGTAATGTTTGCTAATGCAAACCTGTGATAATCTTTATCGTCATCACACTTCTATATTCCAGTCCAGTACGGTAGGTAGGAGTACAACACGGGCGACTTAACTTGATACCTGGCTCGAACGAAAATCCCAATAACAATGACAAATAACAGCAAAAGAATAACTCGAAAATGCTAAAGCGCAAGGACACGTGCAACGGTAACTGAGATGCATCGCTTCTGGCCTCGCACGGCGACGGGGCGGGGTCCCGTGAGAAGTAGCAGGCGGGGTATCGAATTCCGAGCCAGGTGTCAAGTTAATTCGCCCAGCTAGTACTCTGGTGTAGAGTAGACGTAAGAAAACCTGCCATAATCAACTGTCCCAAACATTTGAGTCGAGCCGGTATTGCAGTTTTGTATGGGACAGCTGATTTTTATTTCGAGATTTCGAAGTTGGCTCCATAGTGAAAGTTGTTCAGTTTGATGGTCTGAAGCACCCCCTTAAGTATTACTAGGGTGTTTTGTTACACACTGTATATCTACGTGCCACAAGTTTATTGCTATCTGGGTTGGTTTAAGATAAGTAACTATTTAAAGGTAACACTATTTAACGTAACTATCCCGCCTTCCCCTTTCTACTATCGGACTTCCAGACGCACCGCGGGATATTATCCCTTTCTGGTTGACATCCCACATACCCGCACCAAGCGCCATTCCGATTCTTTTATAATGCGCACAGCCAAGGAGTGGAATGCCCTGCCTGCGTCAGTGTTTCCGAGCGCTTACTACCCGAATTCCTTTAAAGTAGGAGTGAATAGGCTTCTTCTGGGTAAGCTCGCTACATCTTCGACCCCATCTTCGTCCTGAGGACTAGATTGAGGTCAAGAGCAAACCCCTATTAATAATTTAAAAAAAAAGCTAATACGTGTTAATTTCCCTCAGACAGACGGCACATCGGGTCGTTCCTACGACTATGGGATGATGCGTCTCATGATCGAGCGGTGTGCCACGGCGCTGGCCGGGCAGCTGCGGCTCGCGCCCGGCGAGCGGCTCGGCCTCATCCTGCCGAACATCCCCGAGTTCGTGGTGCTGATCCACGGAGCCATGCGCGCTGGACTGGTCGTCACATTCGCCAACCCACTGTACACAGCTGGTAAGTTTTTTGCATTTCCTTCTTTTTTTATTAAGGATGGGTTTGCTCTTGACCTCAATCCAGTCCTCAGGACGAAGATGGGGTCGAAGATGTAGCGAGCTTACCCAGAAGAAGCCTATTCACTCGTACTTTAAAGGAATTCGGGTTGTAAGCGCTCGGAAACACTGACGCAGGCAGGGCATTCCACTCCTTGGCTGTGTGCATTATAAAAGAATCGGAATGGCGCTTGGTGCGTATATGTGGGATGTCAACCAGAAAGGGATGATATCCCGCGGTGCGTCTGGAAGTCCGATAGTAGAAAGGGGAAGGCGGGATGAGCTCATGTAGCTCTTGGCCTTCCGATGGCCTTGGAGGAAAAACCGGCCTTTTGTATGTCGGTCCAGCATCACACAGCCTAGCAAATACTGAAACGGTGAACTCAGACCACCGGTCACCTCTTGAAACGCGAAAATCAGCTTCCCATACATTTTAGTCGGGTTGGTACAGCAGTTTTGTATACAGTGTATACATGGTGTTAGGGTAAACAGTTGCATGACTTCAAGGGGAGATAAGAAAAGAGATCGCCGTAGAAAATTTATACAGGGCGTTAGGTAGACAGTTGCATTACTTTAAACGGTGATTTTATCCATGATACTGAACAACTTCCCTAAGGAATACATAGGAAATAAGAAATAAAAAATTTTGTAGTTTCCATATACTAAATGCAATCAGTTGATCGATCATCTGCATGTATAAAGCAAATTTTTTGTTTGCCAAATTCCCCTTGTTCCTTTGGGAAAGTTGTTCAGTTTCATGAGTACGATCACCCATTAAAGTAATGCAACTCTTCTCCCTAACACCTTGTATATCCACCGATCTATTTTCTTCGACGATCTCTTTTTTTTAGTAAAATTGAGATCATTGTGTTACCTACATCTTATTATTTTCTTAGGTTTTTAATTGTTAGGTAGGAATGTCGTGAGCGGATAGAAACAACGTTTTTTTTCAAACAATATAGAAAAAAACGAACAATAAACAACACGCACTTAGATATAAATGCAGAGATAATAAAAACACGTATAAATACCTACCATTAGAGCAATCAGAGTTGCGTGCTATTTATAGGTGTTACGTGTACTATTATATTATTTACGAGCTTTTACCCGCGACTTCGTCCGCATAAATTATATACCAGATTTTAAGTCAGATGATAAGCTATCAAACGAAAAAAGTTACATCAAAATCGGTTCAGTAGTTTTTGCGTGATACTCGAACAAACAAACACCCAAACAAACAAACAAACAGACAGACAAAAAATCCAAAAATTGGTGATTTGGAATCAGGGACATCTAAAAACCATATCGTAATAATTTTTTTGTACTTAAATATCTTAAATGTACAGACACACTTCTGTTACAGTTTAATAGTTTAGATATGAAAGAAGACTCGGGAACCTCAGTCATAGTGTAAATAACTAATAGTGGTCAGCGGTCGCGATAGGCCAATCGTGCGGGGCGTGCGGGGGCCGGGAGGAGCGCGTCCCGGCCCGCGCTGCCTGCGCGCGTACTCTAACAGCGAATTGAGTTATGGTACGCCCGTCCCCCGCCGTACCCCGCACGCCGCGCGGGCTTAGATCCGCCGCGACCACTGAGCTTCATCACTTATTTTATTTACACTGTGCCTCAGTATACTGATCGTCGGTAATAGGTAGAGCCATCCTTACCTATTACCGGACATGGAAACGTGTAATTTGGATAGCTTACTTTATTTTGTAACATAGATTTTATATGAGGTGGGTAAGGTAAAGGTGTACGAGGTGATCCAACGATATTTAAGTTAATGCAGATGTTAAAGCATTTCATGATAGCTAGTTTATCTGTCTACCTGTTGTCACACACAAAATGTTTAATTTGTTGATCTTTATTTATTATATTAACCTTTTTTTTAAACCCTATAAAAGAATACCGGGGTTTCCAAGATGATCTCTTGGAAATGGACAAGACGATTTACCCCTAATTTGGGAAAGTTGTGGGTTTGGTGTAATTAAATGAAAAAAGAACATCTCTTTATAAAGCTTTCTAAAATGTCTTTAGTTATGTAGTCTTGTATGTATAAAAAATGCAGTTATTGAACTTTGAACTTCGCCTGAGCTGAAAATCCATCTTTTCTTAGGTTCAGTATCAAGGGTACTATCATCCCTTAACGTACCTAATGCAACTGTTTATCCTAACAACTTGTATTGTGAAATAAGACAGATTAAAAAGTTGATTCTGGACGTTGAAATCGTTTCGTTGCTCTGAATGGTAAACGAAGTTAAGCAGGAAAAGCATCATTAACTTTTAAACCCCATACGGGTAGAGTATGGGGTTTCAAACTGAACAACTTTTACTATGGGAGTAAACCAGTCAGCGCAAAAAAAAAATCTGCAGCTCTATATTAAACTGCAGCGCCTACTCGACTCAAATGTATGAAACACCTTTTTTTTGTTCTCTCAGGCTTACTCCCATAGTAAAAGTTGTTCTGTTTGATGGGTAGGTTTAATTTTTAATGATTCTTTTCCTTGTTACTTACCTACAAACATACTTTTATTTACATAAGGTTGCATGAAACATTTTCCATTTTCATACAATAAGGTACAATTGCAGTCACGCGCAAAACAAAGTTCAAGCAAGTGTTCGTTAATATAACAATTGTTCCTGCTACTAATTAGAGTGGGCAAAGTCTCGTCAACGAGATGCAACCTTTAATTTTTTTAACAATAGGTTATCGTGAGCAGTTGTTTGTGTGTTATGATTGTTATGAATTAAGTGTGATTACAGTTTTTTTATTGCTACGACTCGCGAAGTCGGAGATTTAGTTTGAGTTTTATCGGTAAAGTACGAGACTCAATGGCGCGTCCTTGGTTAAATTATAACATTTGGTAACAGAGTAATTTATTTAATTAAATAATTTTCCCAAAAATATATATATCAAATAACAGAATAAGATGCTCGAAAGGGTACAGACATACATAAACTCAATAACACGTGCCGTACTTTTTACTTACTTTGATTCAACTTTCGATATTGCAGTAGCTACCTCAATATCGCTAGAGAAACCGCTTCTAATACAACTTTTATACAGCTTAGCCTCGACCTACTTCTAGGGACTGTAGATAGGTACCTAACCCTTTCTCTAAGATAGGTAGGTACATATACTCGTAATGCGGAATTAACGAATTTAATATTACAGGACTTATAGTAACTTTTTTGCCCGTGGCTTAACTTGCATACCGTTCTTGCTAGTTCAAAATGTTCTTGACTCAAGTCCTTAGATAAGATAATTATCTTACCTATCCGCACTGAATCCGAGAGGTTAAGGCGCTGAGCAGACGACGAAAATAGACTAGTATGAAGTTATGAACTCGTGAAGATAACCAAACGTAAAACACTCGACGGAAAAAAAGTCCGTTTTAAATTCTATACTGAGTCCTAACGGGTTACCGTTAGTAGGAGAGTTATCTCCGACTTACAAGAAGCCCGTCGTTTGCCCAACGCCTAAGGTCGATAGTCAGAGACGTTTCTTATGTTGAAGTTCGAACCGGCGTATGTCGAAATTCATAGATTTTCGGCCTAAGACACTCACTCTCAAAAGACATGTCTGAATCTGGGCCTCTTATGTTATGGTAAGATCAAGTCAGGTGGAAAAATGCTCGAGCAGTTTTCATTGATACATTGATAATACTCAATTGAAATAGTGTTAAAAATAGAATGCTATGTATCCCTACGCAAACACATCCACAGGGATTTCCACAACTCTATTCTAATTGTAATCGAGTTCATTATCAATTTATTCAAGAAAACTGCTCGAGTATTTTTCCAACTGATATGTGTACTGACTTATTCGTGGGAGGACGTATACTTATGCCCTGCTGTGGGTGGGACCACTGACTTTAGTAAACAGGGTAGGACGTAAGGTGATATTGGTGATGCTCAATTGATATTAATTAGTTCTCTGCCCACAGATGAAGTGAAGCGACAGTTTTCCGACTGCAACGTGAAGGCGATAGCCACCATAGAGCTGTTCATGCCGGTAGCTACCGAAGTCAGCAAGGCGCTCAAGGACTACAAGGGAACTATATGGGTTGGAGGAGAACACGACAAGGCGCAGGGTAATTGCTATAACTAGTTTAATAGATCTGTGGTGTTGTACGGTCTGCCAAGAAATTGGTCGGACACCTTTAGGGCTGAATGTCGTTTATTGGTCATAGAACAAGGACGATTTTCGCTTGCAATCAAACTGTGACATCTATGATTGTTTTGATCATAAAAATACAAAGTCTCTGATAAAGATAGTAAGTAGTAGAGGAACTGACACGAGTTGTCAAATGAAACCGTTTTTGGACGTTTTCAGGAGATTATCGGCAGGGTAAAAATTCGATTTCTGTGTAGGTATAATTCTCAATCTAACGTGCAATCGTAATTTAATGAAATAGTGTTAGTATATTTCACAAAATTATCGACGATTTCACTTTAGGTTCACGATTATTCACAGAAACCGAATTTTTACCCGGAGACAAAAGGAGACTAAATCCCCAAAAACGGTTCTATCGCCTCGCGTCACGTATCTCTTTCCATTATACAGTGATGCTGGTAGGTAGGTACATATCGCTCTCTCAGCTGTCAATGCCTCTATTTCGTAAGGTATAATAACTTTATGGTTTTTATATAGAAAAATTCCAATCTCGTTTCGAAGATTTGTCCAAACTGAAAAATTTCTCCTTCTCACACTCAGTTGCAGAAATGCTCATTAAAGTTAATCTCTTGCTGTAACTTTTTGTCTTGTTGACGTAGAAAAAGCTAGCAAGAGATTTAATGGAGGATTAATTCTAATGAGCTTTTCTGCAACTGAGTGTCTGAGTTGTTACCCAATTGATCTCAATTTTATAACTACTAAACCTACACCTCGACCTGGGGTAGAGGAACTTTAGTTTTTGTCCCTTTTGGGACAGGTTCAAGTATTTGATGAGGTAATATCACCGATGATGGCGTCACGGTCCATAATTTATTTCTTTCGAAATTTATTCTGTGTTTAATGGTAACTCCTCTCTATTCCTCACGTCTCGTCTTCGAAGACACTCAATCAAATAAGTACAAACTCGATATTTTATTTATAGACTTTATCATCATCATCGTATCAGCCGATATACGTCCAGCTGGACATAGACCTCCTCCAAAATGGGGGAATTTGTCATAATCGCCACGCTTGGCACGCCGGTTGGCGATCGCAGTTGGATTGAATGTGTGTACTCAGAGGATGCTGCTGCCCACCCTCCGGTAGATCCCTTAGTCTCCTTTTACGACACCCACGAGAGGAAATGAGGTGGTGCTATTCTTAGCCGACACCACACGGACAATATAGACTTACCTAATCTTTTTATTTCTTGCCAGGTATTTACGGCCTGAAACCCTTACTAATGGAAGACCACAAAGCTGATCTACCTAAATTGAACTGCGATGACGTTTGCCTGATTCCTTACTCCAGCGGTACCACTGGAATGCCTAAAGGAGTCATGCTAACTCACAAAAACCTCGTCTGCAATCTCAAGCAGATACAGGCACCGAAGATGATGAAGTATGAAGGAGAGAAAGGTTTGTTTAATTATTTAATTATTTAAAATCGAAATCGCAAAAAAAAAATCTGCTGATCCATTGAAAATAGCTTCTCGACAAAAATGAAGGAAACAGCTGATTTTATTTCGCGATTTCAAAGTCAGTCCCATAGTAAAAGTTGTTCAGTTTGATGGTGCTGAATCATCCCATAAAAAGTATGTGTTACATTTAAGTTTACATGTTGTATGGGTCTATCAACATTCTGGTACAATTTAATTTATTACTTTAACCAATGTAGAACTGTTTTTGGTACCTACCAAAAACAGTTCTACATTGGTTAAAGTAATAAATTAAATTCCGCCTGTAATTAACCTTAATTACAGGCGACTGTACCTAAATACTAAATACAGACTGCTTTCAAACGGTGAAGGAAAACCACATACCTGCACCACATTATAAGAAATGTCAGTGCGGGATACTCTATCCCTACGAATAAGAATAACTATGGAAGAATAACTCTAAACAAAAGCAACATAATTTTTGGCACCCTTTGAAAAATGACATTTTGTATGAGTTTTGGCGGCAAGGTGTAGTTTTTAAGGAACAAATTTCGAACACTGTGTACTTTGGGTCACTTTTTTAGCTTGATATACATTTCTATACATTCTTATTCGTAGCTCTATCCGCACTATGATAACCAGGGGCACTATTGTGAAATTACCCGATTCTATCAGTAAGTTTCAAATCAACATGACATTATATACTTGGCTATTCTTAATATTTACACTTAATTTGCTGGTCGGAGAAACACTCCGCGAAATAACTTTAAAATTTCCCAATATCGATATAATCGGAAACTTACACACACAGAAGTGATATTTTTGAATTTCCCACATTTTATTCGCATGCGAATACCTAATGCCTAAATACCTCTTTATTAGATAGAATGTGTGACATTAAAAAAACATTCCTTGTAAAATGTGGAAGGGAAACGGTACAACCATCTTAATAATTTTGCTTCTTTTCTATAGACTCTATAGTCTCTAGATTAAATTTGACTTGCCAAGGAATCAGCTAGGCTTACTGATAATTTTGCTAATTTTGTGAGTACTTAAAAAATGAGAATTCTATGAGTGTGATCTTGTCTTTCACAGACAAGAGCTTTGCTCCTAAATGTACCTATGCATCTCTGTTGAAAGATCGAATAACGAAATTTGTCCTACGTCACAACCGTGCCCACATCAATCCGGCGGTGAGCCCTCCGAATGAAAATATCTCAGAACTAGTTGCTATAAATACTCGACGTTTTGTTGAAGACCTAGGTACGAATATTTAGGTACAGGCCAGACAATTGGACTTTGTAGGATGGGTCAGTGCCAGGTTTTGTAAGGGTACTTGACCTATAATGTTTGATATTTACGTACTTGGCGAAAAATGTATGAAAACAACCCATTCTTCTTCTTATCGTGTCGGCAGAGCCCTGGTGTCAGAGTTTTTTCAGACCGCCTTTCGGCCTCTGACGTGGTTTTTATGTAACGACTACTACCACTAGAGATAGTAGCCGGGACCAACGGCTTAACGTGCCATCCGAAGCACGGAATCACTTTCCTTTTCAGACAATCAGGTGATTCAGCCTGCAATGTCCTATACAACTAGGGAAAAACGCACAAAGTGACATATCACTAGGTGTCCCCCGTGGGAATCGAAGCCACGACCTCCGTATCGAGAGTCAATGCTCTTAACTATTAGACCACGGAGGCAGTCATTGATTGTAATCATTTTAAAATAGATTTATAATATGTTTTCCTGTAAAATTGCAAGGTGAAGGACAAAACACAATGGCATTATTTATGTAGGTAGACAAGCCATTACAAAATAATTACCTATTGATGGATATAATAACTAGTAGATACATACCTATTTTTCTACTAGCCATGTCAATCATATAATTTCTTCCGGTTCAAAAACTGCTTTTAAACGTAACTAAACTAAAAACTAGTAGAAATAAAAAACGATTTTAATTAGGTAGTGCTTTGCTGGATGCCAAGATTTATGCTGGATTAGATATTTAATTATTTCGGAAATGTTAATATCTTGGACAGTGTCACACAAATTATCTAGCCACATTGAAAGTACCAGAATCTAGCCTGGACTTGTATTATGATGACTAGACAACGATATAGAATATTTATTTAAAACGAAAAGTACAAAGTGCGTATCCACGACAGGCTTCGTCAAAGGCAATAGGTACAACATTCACATCCACAACAGGCTTCGTCAAAGGTAATAGGTACACCACTCACATCCACAACAGGCTTCGTCAATAAATACATCCCATATATCTGCAACAAGCTTCGTCAATTTCTATTCCTACAATCTATAAACCTCCTCCAAAGCCTCTCCCTGCGGGACGGTCCCTAGAACGCTGGCAGCATTCCCCCTTTGAATCGCCAAGCTTATACGCTGACGAAGGTAACTGCCAGCCCTCTTATCACCAGTGAACTCTATAAGGCGCGCAGATATGTCTCTCACAAGCTGTTTTGCATCGGGTCCCCATGGTCCTAGGGTCTCAACTCCCAAAGGTACAAACATGTACCCCTCTCCTACGATATAGAATACATATACAACGTGTTAATGAATTAACGCAAAACCTCATACACCCCAACCGATTTATAACGAAATAATTAGAGTGCAACAATAATTTCATTATTTTGATAGTTAAAATTTAAAGTTATTCGCATTTTAAGTTTTGAGGCAAAAATGATTTGCTATCATTTCAGCACTGAAAGAAGGCGCTAACGTACTCATGGATACATTTTTATAATCTTGTTTTGGTAGTAAGTAGGGTGAGTGTGCCCGTGTGGTGGGTTGTCATCGGGTTCAGTAAATTTTAAATTTTGCAAAAAAAAAAAATTAATATTTTGAAAAAAATTACCCATGTTGAAACCATGATAATTCGATTCTGCTCTCGATTCTAAACAAACTACTTTCTAGTTTTGCGTTAATTCATTAACACGTTGTATACAGGGTGTACAATAAAATGGGACAGCTACTCAAAGGGGTGCTTCAGACCATCAAACTGAACAACTTTCTCTATGGGACCAATATCGAAATCGCGAAAAAAAAATCCGCTCTCCCATACAAAACTGCAAACATAACTCGACTGAAATGTATGGGACATCAGATTTTTTTTTCGCGATTTCGATATTGGTCCCATAGAGAAAGTTGTTCAGTTTGATGGTCTGAAGCACCTCTTTAAGTAGCTGTCCTATTTTAATTTACACCCTGTAGATACAAACATCCATGACTCGGGTACAAATATTCATATTCATCATACAAATATTTGTCCCTTACGGGATTCGAACCCGCGACCCGCGGCACAGCAGGCAGGTTCACTACCGACTGTGCTACCGGGCCGTCTGTATCCTATACCAGGTAATATAGGTATTTACCCCGCCCCTTCCAGTGCCTTGATACTGCCATTAGGTAGATCTCGGTATTCGTAGCCAATTGAGGCGGTTTAAAAATACTTTGACTAATTAATTATGTTGACTACTAACTTGCCGCCTAATAATCTGACCAATGTATGGCATACATTGCTAGAAAACATACATTTTCGTTGTCTAGTCATCATAATACAAGTCCAGGGTAGATTCTGGTACTTTAAATGTGACTAGATAATTTGTGTGACATTGCCCAAGATATTTATTTATTTTTATTTATTTTCTATACAAAGTGGTATAGTAGTTACAGTACGGTCGATACATCGATCACTTTTGGACTTTGTCACATTAAACTCGTAACTGTCAATTGATTGGAGATGCTGTCTTTACAACATATATATTACAGAATACGTAAATGTGTATAGATAGTATGACAATATGACAAGGTTCTAAATGCTATTAAGGTTTTAATAAGCCGATTGGCCGACTGCGCATTATGAACAGATGTACAAGACAACACTTGTTTAATTTCAGGTAAAGGCGACATTGTGCTGACGGTTCCTCCATTCTTCCACATCTACGGGTTCAACGGAATCCTCAATTACAACCTTATCCTCGGCTACCATTTGGTCACCATACCTAAGTAAGCATTTGGTTTTCTTATCTGCGGTAAAAGTAGGTACAAAAAAAAGGGTCAACGTCTTCCCCCGGTCAAAAGATTTTCCTCTCTATTTATGTAACAAGCTTATCTCCTCGGGTTCGGGGTAGTCAGAAACTTTGCTACTATTACGTTAATATTAGACCAATAACGACCACTGCATCACCGAAGAAAAATTCTGATGAGTATCTTACGTCTACCAATACGCAATGGGCACGCGTGGTAGACTAACGCTCATACACCTTCCTTGATGTCTGAGCCCCAGTGGGACGTATATAGGCTGATGATGATAATGAAATGATTCACAACAATGAAACCCAGGCGATAATTAAACATTTAAAATCAAAGATAAAATATAGGGGTAGATAAATAATATAAAGCAAGACATAGAAATGGCACGGGACCGAGAAGAATGGCAAAATAGGGAGGAGGCTTATGCCCTGCAGTGGGTGGATACGGGCTGAAAATGATGATGATGATGAAGACATAGAAAAGCTACTTGACATCCATTCACACTTATGACAACCGCCCATTAGAATAAGTGAAATGTCAATAGTAAACAGATACCGTCTTGAACCATAATGTCATCAGACACTCCAGCTGGAAGACTCAGCTATTTCCTTACGTTAAGAACGAATTTTGCTTGAATTTGTTTAAAAAGTGGTGACATTTGTTTAACAGACGTAACAGATTAACGTCTAATCTAGCTCTGTCACTCTTATGGCAATCTGTGTGCGACTGTAAGGAATGACTATACATGTTTTTGTACAGTTTGATATTGGGTAGACCTGTTTAAAATCAGACAAAGCTACTCAAAGGCAATGGCACGTGTATTTACTGTATCCCGCGGGACGGTCGCGACAACGATCCGTCAGACTACAATAAATTCGATCTGTCTGTATTGCTTCCGATTATTCCAAATATTCACACTTCTATTATTTGTCCAGGTTCACACCAGAAGACTACATAAAATGCCTCGTCGAGTACGAACCAACTACCCTTTTCGTAGTGCCGTCTTTATTGGCGTTCCTCGCCACTCACCCGCTGGTGAAGAAAGAGCATCTTCAATCGGTGGAGACGATCATGGTCGGAGCGGCACCTACCACCGACAGCATGCTTGAGAAGTTTCTACTTAAATGCGAGAAGACTAAGGATCAAATTAAATTGTTACAAGGTTCGTTTCAACTTTACCATCGAATAGCTAAGTTTATCATAAATGGCTGTATGTTAAATGGCACCTGAAATATTTATTTTTTGCGCTTTGCCTAATTTTACTTGAAACATGTTACAGCCATGTTGTGCTACTTTAAATCAAATTTTAGATTGAAAACCGGGATAAAAATTACTGAGGTAAATAATGGAACCATAGACGATGAATTTTTTTTCGCTTACGCACTACGATTGGAGCGCATTTTTTTCTGATCGTTAAGTATTTCTTGGATTATTGGAGTTTTTTTTTATGTAATATCAATGCCGTTGATTATTCATTTTCTAACTATAGTACTCTGTGTTGAATTATTAGATTTGTACATTTTGGGATACATTTCCTTTTCAAGGCAAAGGCGCTAAAAATTAAATCCAAAACACATTTTACATTAATGGCCAAATCCTACAATAAGAACGATGACATTAACTTCTTAGATCAAAGAAAAATTAATGGATATGCCCAAAGCGCGTTTAGTTGAAGCACATAAGTAGTACACTTGATCCATACAAACTAGCACATTTGTCTGACATCTCAATGCATATTTGAAGTTACCTGTAATTTGTTTTGATTTATTTTTCTGGTTTGAAGTGTTACCGTAAGGCCGATCCCTTAATTTTACGTTGATCTACGATTAACTTAACCAATCGTTATGTATTCCCCAGGTTACGGCATGACGGAAAGTTCCCCAGTGACCCTCATGACCCCATACGAGTATCCGTACAACAAGGTGGGGTCGGTGGGTCAGCTGGTGCCCAGCACGCAGGCGCGCATCGTCTCCATCACCACGGGGGAAATGCTGGGACCTCACAAGTCCGGCGAGCTTTGGTTGAAGGGACCCCAGGTTTGTTAAAATCTACTATTATTACGTTATTGGAGAACCAAGTTAATGGCATATGAATAGATAACTATCGACGCGAAACTATGGTTAAACCAACACGAGACGGTAGGCTTATTGGTAAGCGTATCTTGAAATTTAACGCGTGAGTTTCGTTTCTATAGTGTACCTACCTACTATTATTTATTCACATGCATGCATTCATTTTTTTTGTTTGGTTCTACTGTTCAAACTGAAGAACCTTTGCTATACAACGTGTTAATGAATTAACGCAAAACTAGAAAGTACTTTGTTTAGAATCGAGAGCAGAATCGAATTATTATGGTTTCAACATAGGATTTTTTTTTCAAAATATTAAATAATTTTTTTGCAAAATTTAAAATTTTCTGAACCCGATGTCAACCCATCGCACAGGCACGCTCACCCTACTTACTACCAAAACAAGATTATAAAAATGTATCCATGAGTACGTTAGCGCTTTCTTCCAGTGCTGAAATGATAACAAATTATTTTTGCCTCAAAACTTAAAATGCGAATAACTTTAAATTTTAATTATCAAAATAATGCAATTATTGTTGCAATCTAATTATTTTGTTATAAATCAGTTGGGGTGTATGAGGTTTTGCGCTAATTCATTAACACGTTGTATAAGACATACTTATAAAACTTTAAAATTGTGGAAAATACGTTGACCTTCAAATAAGTTATCTACTGCTAGTGATCGGCGTGATTTGTGTGCAGAATCAAATCCTATACTATACACTATGTAGAAGTAGAACTAATTAAGTATCTCAAATTAGTTAGGACTCACTTTGGGCGCCAAATAAGAACGGAAAAATAGTTGATTTCCTGTAATATCTATGTTTGTGTTGATTTCTTATTTGGGCGTCCCATCATGAACAGTGCAAAATACTGGGCTGAAAAATTGTTGAATGACAATTTGTCATCGACTCGATAGAAGATCCAGAATAAAATATACATTAGTCCCTTTTTGGGCGCCATTTGAGAAAAATATTTAACTTTTTTACCATTTACGAACACAAAATTAATCTGCTGGGTTTTTAAATCCACACAGTTTGTAGCATAGCATATGCTCACGACTAAATTCCCCGAGGGGGCCAACGCACACTCTCACAGTTTGTAAAAAATATAAATAAAAATTAGTATTTTCCAATGTTGTTCCTATAAACGTGAACTTTGCCGCAACTGCACGTTTAAAAACACAGTTGGGTTGGCTAGTAACAAGTTCCTACCACCCATTATATTTTATGGTAGCCAAAAATCGGACGCTCCTTATAGTACCTATTATATTATACGATCATTTACCAGCGAATTCGTCCGCATAAATTATATACCAGGTTTTAAGTCAGATCATAAGCTTTTTTGATCATAAGATTTTTGTTTGATACAAAAAAAGTTTCATCAAAATCGGTTCAGTAGTTTTTGCGTGATGCTCGAACAAACAAACCCACAAACAAACAAACAGACAGACAAAAAATCCAAAAATTGGTGATTTGGAATCAGGGACATCTAACAAACCATATCGTAATCCTCTTTTTGTAAATATCTTCAATGTACAGTCACACTTCTGTTACAGTTTTATAATAGTTTAGATTTCGAATACACGACGAGATACTCCGAAGTGTCAATTAGAACATAATATAGTGCCACCCGAATGGATTTACGATTATGAGTTTATAAGCGATATTATAAATGTGGGCATTGTTGCAACAGGTGATGAAGGGTTACTGGAACAACGAGGCGGCGACCAAGGAGACGGTGGACAGTGAAGGCTGGCTGCACACCGGCGACGTGGCCTACTACGACGAGGAGCACTACTTCTACGTCGTCGACCGCACCAAGGAACTCATCAAGGTTAAGGGCAACCAGGTAAGAGTTGCTTTACGCTGTGTTATGTTGTTGTTGGAACTCCAAAATAATAATAAAGGACTAGCCCTGGGCGGCAGGTCTAGGGGGCGGCGGCAAAATTGAGAGTTTGAAAAATAAAATATTGCAAAGACTTGAAAATATTGTAAAAAATCTCCTTCGCTCGCTCCTGGTATTAGATCATATTGCAATGATCTCATTATAAACAGGTAAAATCTCGATCCGGGGCTGCCGTATTTATTCACTACAAATAAGATTCAAAATGCTAGATGTAACATATTGCTCCGAAAATGCTCTTCCGGCCACTGCCTGCACTCGAATGTAACACACACAGAGACAAATTGATAACAATGAGTAGAGAAGACGAACAAAAGGCGAGCTTATGATAGGAGATTTCTACCAGTATAAAGAGAAAAACATAATAAATAGGTATGTGTAATCTTTAAAAAAAAACAGTCTTTCAATAGGTATCTGAAATCCTCGTAATTTTTATCTTTAATATTCATAGGTAGACATTTTCAATAAATAAATTATATTTTTAGCAGTAGTTTGTTGTTTGTGTTTGTTTGTTTTTAGTTTACTGGCAAAAAGTTTTTCTCAAAACTTAGGTATTCACAAACAAGCTTGCAAACAAGGCATGGGCATGGACGGATTTACTAGAACGTTGAAAAGTATTTAGAACACTACCTTTTTGCTAGTTAAACAGAAATATCTACTTAATAGTACCTCGTTAAAACCAGTTAAGTTTCGTCACAGGTAGTAAATAGAGTACTCTGTGACACAATCTGTAAATTAGGTTTTGCGACAAAATTAATCAACTACATACTGACTTTTTTTTACCGAATACACTAGCTAAATATATCAATAGTAATCTAAAAACAAAAGTTTTTTACAGGTATCGCCGACTGAACTCGAGAGTGTGATAATGGAACTACCAGAAGTAGCAGATGTAGCCGTAGTAGGAGTCCCGGATCCTTTGGCAGGAGAAGTACCAAAGGCCTTCGTCGTTCTCAAAGTAGATCGCAAATTGACTGAAAAAGATGTATACGATTTTGTAGCTAAAAAATTGACGAGATACAAGCATTTGGAGGGAGGCGTTGCATTCCTAGATGCCATTCCGCGCAATGTGGCTGGAAAAATTATGAGAAATGAACTGAAAGTACTTGGTGTTAAGTCTAAGAAATATTGATTTGTTACAAGTATTTTGTAGTTATGTTATGTAGATAGGTTAGGTACTTAGTAAGAGTTAAGTTTTGTACATAGTAAAATGTAAGAGTTAGATATGAATTAAGTAATAAAATACGCAAGTAGTGAATATTGCTATTTTGAGACATGTGACTTATTATTAATAGCAAAAATAAAGATTTCCGGCAAAATTGTTTTGTGATGGATAAAAATAAACTTTGGAAAAAAAGAAATAAGATATTTTATTTTCCTTTCATAAAATAAACGCAATGGTAAGTGTAAAAGTAAAGAAAAACAAGAACAAATACAAATTCATCATTTTTATTTTCCATAGAAATTAGGCGCCTACTTACAATAGGTATTTAATTTAGTTCATTGTCATATTATTATTTATTGCTGGTTGGATAAGGCTACAGCAGCAAAAAGGGAGTTTATGAGGAGTCTGTTTCTCATATGCTTTCGCTAGGCATTGGTTTAACGCCATAGTGTACTGCAGTTAAGGAAACCAATAATGTACGATAAAATAACACACACTTCCAATGGTGAAACTTACCTACTTATAACCACACCTGCACTGGTAGCATGCCAACCCGCGATAGCCGTGATACGCCTTTATCACGTCTTTTATCTCGTTCGTTCGCGCGCAAAAGAACGAGATAAAAGACGTGATAAAGCCGTATCACAGCTATCGCGGGTTGGCATGCTACCAGTGCAGATAAAATGGACAAAACAATCATATCATACCCTGCCTGTAACATCAACTATTTTAGTTAATATCATAGCTCCATTCCATCCGTTCCAATGCTTATTGCTGACAAAGCATTTTCCAACCAGCTTTACAATAATTTGAAACATCTACTGGGAAATGGTTCAGAATTCAGGAATAATGAATCAGTCTGGAATTGGATAATACAAAAGATTATGTTTAAACCTAACTCAAGATCTAGGTTGTTAGGACCTTCACAATTTTATTGTAAAATGCTCCAAAACCCCCACAGAGTGCCATTTGATCAGGGAAACTGAAATGAGATTACTTGAAGGTGGAATGTTTTGTATAATGAAAAAAGTTATGACGATATCCCAGAAGGGATTGGTCGTGAGTTTACAGCTTTTTTATAAAGAGTAAAAAATGTAGATGGCTTTCTTTGGAAGAACATTAAAATTGCACATAGCTGATAGCCAGATCTCCAACATTTTGTTCTAAAATGATCTTGTTCCTGATTTCACAATTTTCTGCTCAGTTAAACTCAGCAGAGTTCAACGTATGACTTTCAAAAATCACACTCCAGTACATTGTTTAGGACACATCATCCACCAAATAGCAGTGACACAACTCCAAAAAATATCGTTTAGTTGGCAGTTTCTAATAACTTAAACTTCTCCATTAACCCTTGGAGCCCCGCGGACGCGATATTGAGCCATCGCCCATTGTTTATCAATTGTCATCTTAATGCCGGGATGCGAGCGGTTAATGAATAACTTTCTGTAAAGGTCCAAAAACAACCTCTTTACCTAACTGCTACTTATCTAGTTATGAAAGTTCATGCATTTCCATTCCGCAGGGCATAGACACTCAGTGAGGCAAGGTACTTGAGATGTCAGCTTGGGGTAGGTGATGTAAGACCGCGCCACACACGGGCAACCAGGGTTAGAAATTATCAAGATAATTTTTCTTCAATAATTATCGTGATAATTATCCATGCTGATTCTTAGTTTTGAGAGAAATTTCTGACTAAAAGTTCTACAATTACTGTTTCTGCTTTAACACACTCATATCCTTCGAAATTATAGTTCACATGTACATAAATCACAATGAATAACAAATAATTAAGAAAAACAATAGAAAAAAGTGAGAAAAGTTATTTTGTGTTAGTGAGCTTAATTTTTCACGAATTGTGATCGCAAAAACATGGCGTGCCATTGCGTGCACAAGCATTTTGTTTTTCCCATCAATTTCATAACTATCAATGTATAATTATAAAGATAATTATCACTTCGAACCTTGCTGGCAACACATGACAGACACATGCAACTTCACCTCCCCGAACAACTGTGCCCCGCAAAATAGTCATGCACGAACTTGCAGATCTATAGTAAAAAAAATAAATAAATTAAGCATCTTGATTTTCAATGTTTGTCTCACTACTTTCAACTTTTTCAACTATAAGTTCCTCTTTCTTTTCTTCTACTATTGACTCTTTTTCCTCTGTGATCTTTTGCTCCTCAACTGGTTCAGAGGGGGGCTGCGGCAGCTCTGATTTTACATCTGAAATAGAATAGCCTTCTGATTGTATTTGAGTATTTTCTTTAACATCAGTTGGTTCAGTTACAACCTCAGATTCTTTAGGCTCTGGTTGTTTGATCTCTTCTAAACTTGAGTCCGATGGATTTGATTCTTCTTGAATATCTATATTAGTCTCATTGTCTGTTTTCGGAGAGTTGCTGTTGCCGTCTGTGTTGTCACTTGAGGACGAGCTTTCTTCGCTCGACGTGGAGACTTCAGATATGATTTTAGGTTCCGTTTCCCCTTTCATATTCGAATCAGAGCTGCTCTCATCTATTACATTTGGCTGTATAACCTCAGACACCTTCTCTTCAGGACTGATTGTTTCTTTTTCCTCCGTTTCTGTAATCTCTTCAGACTTTTCAACTTTATTTGATTCTTCACTCAATCTTTGTTCGGTCGTGTCGGCGTCATCTACTTTAATTTCAGGAATGACAATTTCCTTTGGTGGTTCATCAGGTTTCATCTCTTCGTCAATTTTAGGTTCGATCGGTGTATCTGTTGCGATTTCAGTTTTTTCATGTTCTGCCGAGGGTGGTGTTTCGGAAGATTCACTAGGTTTAATTTCTGGTTCATCAGTGGTTACGTTCAGTTCTGGTGGAGTGACGGATTCGTATTGAGTAGTAGTTTTTTCTTGAGTGTCCATTGCGTTCTGTTTGGCTTGCAATCGAGCCTCAATGTCATCGACAGATATGCGAGTGTCTGAAGAACTCGGTTGGGGTTCCGAGTTTTGCTGCTGCTCAGCCTTCTCCTTCCAAGACATATCCTCCATTTCCACATCAACATTATATTCAGAATTGTTGTCGGAGCCGTTGACAATAGGCTCCGCCGGTTCACCATTCTCAGGCTCAGGTTGACGCTGTATTCCTGGTTCTCTAGTACTTACCACTAATATATTCTTCTCTATCGCTCTCATAAACTTGTCCACTCGGTTGTACTGCTTCCTCGGGTACGTGAGGAGTTCACAAAGTCGTTGAACCGTGAATGGTGCCGATGTGAACGAGTCCAGGCGTTCCGTCAAACTGTTCTTCATTATGTCGTAATTGAAGGGGTCTACGTTTGGGTAAGGAGGTATTTCGATACTGGGCGTTGTCTCGTAGAACTCCGTGATGACGTTTAGGAGCTTTTCTTTGAATAAACTCTTTACAAGAGACCACTGGTAGACAGGGTCGCCGGTACGGGCGACGTACGCCAAGTAGTCGTTTAGCTCTTGTGGGATTATTTTTGGCTTACGCTTTGAAAAATCTTCTAGGAAATGGAATATTTCTTCGGCGTTTTCCATGTTGAATACCAATGCAATAGATTAATCAAGGGAATTTTGAGAATTGTAACAAGCAAAATTCAGCTTACTCACAAAAGGTTTTGCCTTATCCATAGACTAGACTAAAAAAAAAGTCCAGTCAGTCAGTGGTACTCAGGGTTGGATTTAGGGACGTTGAAAGAGATAGTACAAAAAATTGAAAAGGATAGTATTTATAAAAAATTATAGTACACTTAATTTTTTTTGTAATTTAACATAGTAGTCATTAGAATCAACACCATTCAAGGCAAAATTTACTCCTCTTCTACTAAGTTTATCAGTTCTTGAATATTACTATTAGTTCTATCATCATTTTTGGCATTTAATCTCATCAACATATCCATAAAAATCTGTAAAATTACCACTTTTGCTACCGCTTTTGATAGCGTCACAAGACAATAAAATGCCGTCTATGGATTGTTTTGCCAGTTTGTCTCGTATCTTAGACTTGGTAAGGTTCACTTTACTGAATATTCGTTCGCACATGCACGGTCGAATATTCATATGACGAAAACTAATCATTCGGGAGCAAACTTAAAATTATAGTATTTTAGCGTACTATCCTTAGTTGTGGATAGTATATAGTACAAAGAGCGAAATTATAGTATAAATACTATAATTATAGTACAAAATCCAACCCTGGTGGTACTGACTGTCAGGGTTGCCAGATGCATAAAATTTATCCTCGCTCGTACTATATCGGTTTAAAACTTAGATTAAAAACTTTTCGCTTAGGCATTTAAAATAGCAATGTGCATGACCCATATACTGATAGTACAAAAGTTGTACTCTTAGGCGGTGTCCTATTGCCATCGCACGCGCGATGGTGCGATGCGATCTCATCGCGCGAAATTAGGACACACGTTTTTTGATCGCGCGATCAAAAAACGTGTGTCCTAATTTGGTGCGATGCGATCGATCACCCTCCCTTGCTTCGTGTACCTGCACTCAGCGGGACCCCGTGTCCTAGAACGATGCGAGTATATATGGGATTTAGTTCCGAATTTGTTCTATCGAATTCAATTAGAAATTAAAAAAAAACCGTCAAAATGGAAGAATTAGATCCAGAGCCACCAACGGTCTAGGGCCTAAACGTATAGGAAAGCTGGATTCAGTCTAGCTCGAAAATAGACGCCAAAGTACATCATTTAGCCTCGGTCTTATGACTCAAAGCGGTCACTGACTTTTTTTACAGCGGTAAGGCTGAGATTCACAGAAGTTTTTTAAGTCTTAGTTCGAACTCCCGTATGTCAAAATCCATACATTTTGACCCTACTTAGTTCGAACTATGACTTAAAAAATCGTCTCTGAATCTCAGCCTAAGACCTAAATATATAGGAAACGAACTGGATGCATTTTAAGAAAGAGCCCTCTTAGGAGAACACCACAGCAGATTTAGTTATTCTCAAATCGGTCACCGTTCAAAATCAGACTGGGGTTAAACTAAACTAAACATATAGGAAATGTGAAACCAACTTGGATCGAAAGAACACACTTTACCCATCACGAAAAACCCGGTCTTTCATGGCGGATCGGTCACCTTTCCAGAATCAGACCACTTTTATAATATAACAAAAATGACAGATATCTCGACAATGGTAAGTGATAGAAAAAATTTGTTATGAACAAAATTGTTGGAAATTTAATGGTCTTCACGTTTGTAATAACTTTGTTTACAATCCTATGCATAGGAGACGAGATATTTGTAAAAACTGAATAATTAAAATAGTAACAGACAGATATATCGACAACGGTTGATGATAGGAAAAGTTTTTGAAAAATAAGATTGTAGATAATGTTATGTTCTACAAGTTTTGTAACAACTTTGTTCACGATTTGATGCATACGAAACGAGATATTTGCAAAAACGAATTAATTAAAATAGTAATAGACAGATATCTCGAAAATTGTTGATGATAGGAATAGTTTGTGTAGCACACAATTGTAGATAATGTTATGTACTACAAGTTTTGTTATAACTTTGTTCACGATTTGATGCATACGAAACGAGATATTTGCAAAAACGAATTAATTAAAATAGTAATAGACAGATATCTCAACAACGGTTGATGTTAGAAAAAGTTTCTTGAAGATACAATTGTAGACAATGTTATGTTCTACAAGTTTTGTAATAACTTTATTCACGATTTGATGCATACGAAACGAGATATTTGCAAAAAACTATTAATTAAAATAGTAATAGACAGATATCTCGACAACAGTTGATGATAGAAAAAGTTTGTCCATGATACAATTTTAGACAATGTTATGTTCTACTTATGTTCTTACTTGTACAACAGTGGTTGATTATTTTAATAAAACAACTAGAGTTTAATTATCTTAATAAGGTTAGCCTTAGCCAAAGGTTTTATTTCTCACCTTTATCAAACTTCGATAACACAAAATATTAATTTTCTTATAGATTCGAACGTAAAAGTCAAACTGAAATGTTATTTTTAACTTTTTTACTTTGAAGTCGGTTTTTATTTTTTTTGTTATTGAAACTCGAATCCTAGTAGTAAAGACCAAAAAAAAAATCTTTGCCTATGCCATTCTCCCATTTTGACGGAACACGGATTTGATAATTTGATTATTTATAATTGAATTCGATAGAACAAATTCTAATCAAATTAAAGATTGAAAAATTCAGTCTCGAGCGGGACTTGAACCCGCACCCTTCCAAACCGGGGAAGTGCGTTATCCAATGGCTGTAATATGTTAGAAATCAATAATATTTGAAAATAGAACAAATTCTATAGAACAAGTTCTAGGACACGGGGTCGCGCTGAGTGTAGGTACACCCTTGCCTCGTCGCGCTCCTCGGTCGTGCGATCGAAATTAGGACAGTCAGTACTGATTCCTATGTTTGATCGCACGATCGCACAATCGCGCGTCGAAAATAGAACAATTCGATCGCATCGCATGATCGCACGATCTTCAATAGGACACTCCGCAGATATGACTATGTTTGATCGCACGATCGCACGATCATTTTCATCGGACGGGCGTATGATCGCGCGTGCGATGGCAATAGGACAGCGCCTTATTGTAAAGGGTGTTTGGTGCACTGTTGGCCAAATTGAATTAGTGGATACGTAGACAGACGAGTGGATAGGACGGGGTCTTTTTCTATTTTGCCACGCCCCCAAAAGAAATTCACGTCATGCTTTTTTAGGTGTACTTATTTTTTAGGGATTTTCTCAAAAAAGTCCGAAAGTCAGCATTTAATAAAAAAACAGAAAAAAAATCGAATAAAAAAAAAGTGGTAGGTGCAATGTGTTTTGGTTTTATTTTATTTGAATGTCCAATGCTGTCTTGTCAAGTTGAGGGGTTTTATTTTACGCGGGAAGCGAGAATCGTTTTTCGTGGGTATTATTGTGTTAATGTGGTGGAATTTGTGCAATAATGTGCCATTAATGGATTACAATGTAGTAAAGGTGAGAAATAAAGAAAGGCGCTCCCGTTTGATTTGGATTGAAATTCTCGCGTAAAACTTCATTGAACATTGGAATGCGTCCATCCTCGCATTTCAATGGTTTAGGGTTTAGGTTAAATAAGGCTAGGAGGAGACTTTTGCACGGAAATCTTGAAGAAAATGACGGGCTTTGTTTCTTAATTTTTTTAATTAGGTTTTCGTGGTCATTATTGTGTTAATGTGGTGGAATTAGTTTAATAATGATTAATGAGCCATTAATGAAGAATAATATAGTAAAAGTGAGAAATAAAGAAAGGCGCTCCCGTTTGATTCGGACTGAACTTCGCGTAAAACTTTCTTGAACATTGGAATGTGTGTACCATCCATGCATTTCAAAAGTACAGTACGACCGTAAAGTCTAGAAATTAAATAAATCGGAACTAAACTTTTTCATTATCATGACAACATTATGAAAAACGTCAAACTGTCAATCACCAAAATTTCAAATGCAGTTTTATGCATTTCAAATAAAAATTTACCGTAAAATATTTGAATTTGTCCTAATTATTATTACTAATGGATAAAGTAACAAAAAGTGGTGCAAGTTTAGTAATTTACTACGTTATTTTCTGTTATGTTTGGAGGTATATCAAGCGGGGAAAATTGGAATAGATTGGATGTTGTTTACAAGCGATTTGCTGATATGGTAGGTATTTATTTACTCTCATGTTGCTTTTTAACAATAGTTTTCAGCGTAATTATATCAATTATCGTCAGTTATCATCTGAAAAATAATCATTTAGGGCATTTTCTTTCGAGTTTGGTTCGTTGGGGGTTATGATCGTTTGTTGATAAAACTGACGTTATTGTATGCGTGGACCGCATAATTTTGATCCTTGCATGTCATTCCTGCATGTTTAGTTTATCTTCACTGCGACTAGTTAATATTTTATCGATTACCTACTTTTTTTTTATCGTTTTCAGGAAAACCTTTATATCGCAAGATTTTTCTGTCCGGAATGCATCGATAAAAAAACTGCCATGCCTAGAAATAGAAATCTTCAATAGAGGGAATGTAAATATCAGATCTACGAAAATACGAAAATAGTAAACATCGTATTCAAAAACAAATAATTTGAAAGTACAATATAAAGTAATATGCGTTTTCATTATTTTCTTCTAGAAATAGAATACAGGAGGCGTACGTAGCATGTTACACGTGATATGGCTATATCATGCCTTTTATTTCGTTCGTTCGCGCGCAAATAGAAAGAGAGCGAAGGTGTGATAGCACTATATCACGCTGCCATGCTAGCCATGTAGTTGCCGAAATTTAAAATGTATATTGGGTGTAAAATTTAGCTGCTGTCAGAGCCAAATTTAGCTAAACATAGATAACGTTTTGCATAAACTTTCGGAGTAAATACAGCAAGTATCAAAATAGTTTAGGTCGTAGTGTAGTGTTGCCGTGTAAAGCGACAGTGGCGCCCTCATTTAATTTCTACTCTTTCTGGTCGGGCTGTACAAGCGAAAATGACACTAATGACCAAGCTGTAAGGGCTAGTTCCCGTTGCCTTTCCGCAAGGAAGAATTATATTAAAAAAAATTGTCAAGTTGACATTGACATTTGAGTTACGAAAATTTCGATATTTTCGTTTTTCGACGAGCCGAGCCGTATCTTTGTCACGTCGATATTTTAAGTAAATAAAACATTTATACCAATAATTTTTCATCAAAATGAACAATTTGTTCAGGAGAAATCTTCTACCTATCTACAACAACGCTGTAAGGTTATCTTGCCGCTCGTTCGCGGACGCTGCGACGAAAGAGAAAATCGACACAATCGTGAAGAAAAACAAAGTTGTGGTGTTCATGAAAGGTGTCCCGGACGCGCCAAGGTGCGGGTTCAGCAACGCCGTGGTTCAGATAATGAGAATGCACGCGGTTCCTTACGAAAGTCATGATGTTCTTAGTGATGAAAATATTAGACAAGGTTAGATTCTGCTATTTAGTTTCCGATTCATCTATACGTCCCAGTACAGGGCATAGGGCATACCCTCAGAGAGGGTGTATCGGCGTTAGTCCACCACGCGTGGCCAATCCGTATTGGTAGACTTCACATACACATCAGAATTTCTTCTTCAGCGTATGCAGGTTTCCTCACGATGTTTGCCCCTTCTTTTTGCCCCTACACTATTTGAGAGCAAGTCGGTTTACAGGGTGTAAGGAAAAGTATCATTAACCTTTAAACCACATACTCTACCCATCAAACTGAACAACTTTTATTATGGGAGCAAATCTGTCAGTGCCAAAAATTAAATGGCTGTTCCATACAAAACTGCAATACCTACTCGACTCAAATGTAGGGAAGAGCAGATTTTTTTGTTGTTCTGACAGGTTTGATCCAATAGTAAAAATTTTTCAGTTTGATGGGTGGAGTATGTGGTTTAAAAGTTAATGATACTTTTCCTTACACTCTGTATAGTTTCCGATTACTTATTATTATTACTTAATATAAGTTTCTGTTTAACCCGAAGGTCTAGGAATATGGTCTTTATTATGTAAAATAATGTAAAGCAACGCAAACATTTACGCGATACAAATGCATGATAAATTGTTGGATAGTCATAAATTTTGCTAGGACAGATGGGAAAGAAACATTTATGCTCCACAATCGTCAATCTCTTCCTGTTCTTGATCAAAAACAATCCCAGAGATTGGGATAGATACTTCCACATAATACTTGACACTGGTGGAAATGCAGAGCTAATATTCCGAGAGATAAGTGTACTTTTTGCAACCTTCAGCAGCAAGGCTGATTCAGTGTTTATGGGGTGTAGAGCTTCTCTATGATGGGGATGGATCAGGTCTGCCTGCATAACTCCAGTCGGTTTAGGAGTTACTGATAGTTGATGATTAAAGGTCTGTAAAAAATTTACGATCAGTTGCAAAGCTGATCGTATGATATTGTTGTAGTATGCACTGTAGCTATGTGAACAATACAAAAACAGATATGGTTCATCAGTCGGTTTAGGAGATACAGCCGTTCAAAGGTCGGAACTTTGACTGGCTGTATCTCCTAAACCGACTGACAGAACTTGACAGTTTTTGTACTGTTCACATAGCTACAGTGCATACTACAACAATATCATACGATCAGCCGTGCAGCTGATCGTTAATTTTTTACAGACCTTTAATCATCAGTAACTACTAAACCGACTGGAGTTATGCAGGCAGACCTGGTCCATCCCCATCACAGAGATGCTCTACACCCCATAAACACTGAATCAGCCTTGCTGCTGATGGTTGCAAAAAGTACACTTATCTCTTATACTATAACGCACAAGCAAGAGTCCGTTCATTAAATTCAAATAAAAAAAATGTCGCCAGAATTTTTGTTAGTATATCAATGTTACAAATAAAAGGCTATTTTCATTTTCATTTTCATATCAATGTTTACTCAAGACCTTGGTTAAATAGAGGGCTAGCAGCTACATTCTTATGATTGAAGTAGGTATAAATATGTTATAACACATTTGGAGAGAATATCTCATATGTTTTGGTAGGTACCTTTTAGAGAAGGATCTAATAGTTATGTGCTTTGTTTGTTCTTTGAAACATACATTACACATATTCTCACAATATCTCAGATTTTCTAAATGGCGTTTTCGAAATTGACTCCATACTGAACATTGTTCTGTTTGATGGTCTGAAGCACATTGTCTTTGACGGCCCAGTAGCACAGTCGGTAGTGAACCTGCCTGCTGTGCCGAGGGTCGCGGGTTCGAATCCCGTAAGGGACAAATATTTGTATGATGAATATGAATATTTGTACCCGAGTCATGGATGTTTGTATCTATATATGTATTCTATATCGTGGTCTAGTCATCATAATACAAGTCCAGGCTAGATTCTGGTACTTTAAATGTGACTAGATGATTTGTGTGACATTGTCCAAGATATATTATATTATTGTTTTATAAGTATGTAACACATAAAATTTTACCCCCTGTATGTCTTAGCCATACATATTTTTAAACATTAAAGCAGGGTTCGAAAATATCCGATATTTATAATAAATATCATAATATCTGATATTTATGATATATATCAGATATATATCCATTTTTGATCATTCAGAATAATTCCTGTTAACTCTTGATAGAAATATCCGATATTTATAATAAATATCATAATATCTGATATTTATGATATATATCAGATATATATCCATTTTTGATCATTCAGAATAATTCCTGTTAACTCTTGATAGATTAGAGTTGTAAAGTCCTATTGAGCATATTTAGGTGTAAAAAAAGCTTTTCTCATTTAATAAGATAAATCTGAACGAAATACCACAAAAAAATCAATAACCCCACTCAACGAAGTTAAGAGCGAAGTAATTTTACGAAAGAAAACCCTTTTTTTAATGAAAACAAATCCAAAACATGTTTAGAATGCAATGGAATCATAATTTAAAGAGAAAATAAACATTTTATGCGTGTTTTACCTATGCGTTTGTGAAAAAAGAGATTAATATACAACGTGTTAATGAATTAACGCAAAACTAGAAAGTAGTTTGTTTAGAATCGAGAGCAGAATCGAATTATCATGGTTGCAACATAGGTAATTTTTTTCAAAATATTAAATAATTTTTTGCAAAATTTAAAATTTACTGAACCCGATGACAACCCACCGCATGGGCACACTCACCCTACTTACTCCAAAACAAGATTATAAAAATGTATTCATGAGTACGTTAGCGCTTTCTTTTAGTGCTGAAATGATAACAAATCATTTTTGCCTCAAAACTTAAAATGCGAATAACTTTAAATTTTAACTATCAAAATAATGAAATTATTGTTGCAATCTAATTATTTTATTATAAATCAGTTGGGGTGTATGAGGTTTTGCGTTAATTCATTAACACGTTGTATATCATTGATATACAGGGTGAAATTGATATCATTGGCATCCTTCTAAACTAAGAGTCTAACCATCAAACTGAATAACTTTCACTATGCGATCAAACCGATCGGAAGAGCGATGATAGCCCATACGGAAGAGAGCTAGCGCCTCAATCCTGAGGCCGCGGTTCGATTCCTGGCCTGTACCACTAAGTTCTTCGGAATTTATGTACGGTTGTATTTATCATTTAATAGCTCGGCGGTGAAGGAAAACATCGTGAGGAAACCTGTATTCCCGAGAATGAAAAGAAAATACCATAAGTTCGGAGGTATGCGTAAATATGGGTGAGCTTGGGGCGAACACAAAAGGACCAGCGCTGGTCTCCGTGTTACAACGACCCTTGCTTGCAATAGCCCAACCACAAATAATAATAAACCGATCGGAGCAACTAAAAAGTCAGCTGTTCCATACTAAACTGCAACGCCTACTCGACTCAAATGTATGCAACAGCAGATTTTTTTTTGCTCCGATCTGTTTGCTCCCATAGTGAAAGTTGTTCAGTTTGATGGGTAGACTCTTAGTTTAAAAGGATGCTAATGATATCAATTTCACCCTGTATATATCACTCATATATATCACTGAACCCTGCATTAAATGGTTTAAATGCGTAACTAAGGTTTTCATTCATAAGGTGACAAAATAATTTTGTATATTGACTCCAATGTAGTAACTGTGTGTGTCTGTCATGGCATCCAAATCATGCTTACACTACATTTTGAGACATATCCCGCAGGAATCAAGGATTACTCCAATTGGCCGACCATCCCTCAAGTTTTCATCAATGGTGAATTTGTCGGCGGCTGTGACATAATGCTGCAAATGCATCAATCCGGCGAACTAGTTGAAGAATTAAAGAAAGTTGGCATTAAGTCCGCTCTCCTAACCGCAGAGGAAGCCAAGACTGAAGCGAAGATAGAAGAGACGAAAGAAGAGAAGTAGCACTCAATAATTGGTTAGTATAGTTTTAATAATATATAAAGTTTCTGGAGGGTTAGGGATACGCAACGTAAATGCTTAATTAATTTGAAATAAAAATAGAAAAAATGTAGCATATTTCAGCAAAAAGTGTTAGTTAATTCATATAAATCTTGTTCTAAAATATGATGAGTACCAGATAGTAATAATTAGTTTTATCCTCATTGGCAGTAAATTTTTTCTTAAAATGATAAGTGAATATTTAACACATTCGCTGCTTACGACCTGCCTTGTAATAATATGGCCCATATGGCCGGTGACATTGAGTTTCATATTTTGAAACAGATGGTGAAAGTGTTAAAAGCAGGATTTTGAGCAAATGATGTAGGTAATTTACATCTAAATACAATGTATAATAAAAATCTGTACCAACCCTGAAAATCTGTTTATACAGAATAATTTATTAATAATAGAATAACATTTTATTAATATTGGTTTTTGAAAAATTTTGTTATGAAGACTAAGTAATTGGTTTAGGACAAAATATAGTTTTCAGGTTTTGTATTAATTTTTATTGCACAATTAAATCCTTTTCATACAGACACCAGTTTACAAAAAAATTTGGTGGCTTATGAACAAAATTATTCATTTTATTACTAATTATAATAATTGTATGTATTTTAATGTTGACTTAATCTTTTTAATGAACTTTGTGATTTCCATTCTGTTTTACTGGAATAGGTGCTTATTTGCGTATTTTGAGATATTCTCAAATTCCTTTCTCATTATTTTGTTGATTAGTTTTACATATCATGGACAATACTGATAATTTACTTAGATACCTAGCTAAGTGTGTATTATTATCATTGTGTTTATGATTCAAATAAAATGTAGACAAGTGTTTAAGAGCTCTTTATTAAATTAGCTGTACATTCGAGTTAGTATACTTTTGGGCACATAATTTATTCTTAGTCTACGTACCACTGTTTCCTCATCATTATATTATAATTGGTTGGATTATCAACACAGTCATTAAAAGTCGAAATATGGCAGATCATTTATTTAGAGTACTCATTCTAAAATACTCTCACAAACGAAAATTCATATAAAAATGATAAATAAATAGATGCAGGCAAGTTATGGCAATCTATGATATAAATAAATGTGTGTGACACTTCCCTGCAACATTCATTGAAACTAAAGTATCTGCTCCTACCGTCCAAGTTGCTATAATTACTAATGGCAGTAATTAAAAATTTAAACTTTTATAAATAATGTTTGCTTACAAATAAAAAAATATAACAAAAACATTCTCACAATGTGAATGAGTCTCATTTTGGTGTCACACATTAGTCAAGCCTAACATTAGCACCATTCTTTTATCTTACAAATAAACATTTTGTGACTTCCCTGAGAATTTCATATAAAAGTTAAAAATACCTATCACTAATGTATAAATAGATTGTTTGTAAACATATAGATGATTCTCTGATTTGAGCCAAAAAGTTACAGTTAAAGTTTAAATATTAGGGAGAAGAGTTTACGGTATGAAAGTTAATGGCATTTTTGGTTTGAACATTGCACATATTTAATATATAGAACTGCTTTAGACTAATAATTATCACAAAAATTGTTTGTGTCACACTGACCTAGTTAGGGCGACAGTTGTCAATGTAAGAGAAATAATTTTTGTGTGTCGTAACGCGCACCGCTGTGTCTGCGCCCGTGTTAGTGACGAGCGGCGTCGCGAGATCTTTGTTCTCCTATAATGCTCCGCTAGCTTCCCCGAGAGAGATGACGTCGTGGTGACCGCTGATATGACTGCTGACCTGTGTCTACATACAATTTATTTCAAACTTTAGTGTGTAATATGAAAAGGGTTAAAGATAGCAGAAAGAACTCGCGCTAGGCACGCATCCAAGTTGGTAAATTGGCAAATTGCCAGATTTTTTAAATACCTCAGCGACAGGGTTTGGAAATGTGTCCCTAATGACATACACTATTTGCATTTTCAGATTTAAATATTCTATTTCAGCTCAATACGAAAATATTTATTTTTGATGTTCTTCGATGGACCATTATAAGTTTCATTAATTGGCGACTAGGAGTGCGATTTTTGAATCTCATTCGCTGAGTTCAGCAGTTGAAAATGTCAAAATTACTATGGAGATACGCATCTTTCTACTGCTGATTTGACTTTAAAAAATCGCACTCCTGGAGTATGATTTTTAGGGTTCCGTACCCAAAGGGTAAAAACGGGACCCTATTACTAAGCCTACGTTGTCCGTCCGTCCGTCCGTCTGTCCGTCTGTCCGTCTGTCCGTCTGTCCGTCTGTCCGTCTGTCCGTCTGTCCGTCTGTCCGTCCGTCCGTCCGTCTGTCCTACCTATTTAGGGCTGTAACTTTTGAACCGTAATAGTAGCCCAGTCATTTTACGGTTTGAGCCGGGACTAATTACTAATTGCATTTTTGTTTTGCTATAATATTGAAGAGCCAATTTGAGCTTAAGAATGTACCAAAATTAAAAAAAAATTACGTCAGCAACAGTTCCAATTTTAAAATATAGATATTGTCTCGTTCTAAAAAAGCCTGATGATAAATTTTTTTTGCACATATTTAAGGCTTTACCATCATACATACTTCAAACATGGTGTAAATATTTTTGCCTACTTAGAAGGTTTTGAAAAATTCATTCGTATTCTCTAATAAATACATATTTTTTTTTAATTTTAATGCATATTTTATTGATCAAAAATAATGTATATTGTTAAATCTAATTCAAATGGGTGCATTGGTATTAATATTATTAATTTAAAAGCCTTCTGGGACACACAATTTTGATTTCTATGTTGCGTAGCAAATTTTTTTTAAATTTGGTTTAGGATAGTGTTTTTGTCACTAAATGGTGCCGGTTACAGTTTAAAGTACAATTAATATTTACTCCCTACCCCGCCTAACAAAACTCCGTAAAATGACTGGCCTATAGCTAGATAGTTGAAATTTTCTCAGATTATGCGTTATTGCGGCGAATTCGTTAACAAATAATAAAAATGTCAAAAAGTTAAAAATTAAGGGGGGTTCTCAACAAAAAACTAGTTTTTATCAACGTTTTTTCTTCACGCTCTATCGTAAAAACGGTAATACATACAAGCGTCAAACTTAGTGTGATTATAGAGCATACTCTACAGAATAACAACAAATACTAAAAACCGGCCAAGTGTGAGTCGGTCTCGCGCTAAAGGTCCCGGACAAAAAAAGTTTTTTTTTCTAAGTTAATAATGTTGTGTTTTGTAGTGGTGTGGTACAGAACGGAACACCGAAACCTCGGTGCGCGAGTAGCCCGACTCGCACTTGATCGCTTTTTTTGAAAGTCAAATCAGCGGTAGAAAGATGCGTATCTCCATAGTAATTTTGACATTTTCAACTGCTTAACTCAGCGTATGAGATTCAAAAATCGCACTCTCTAGACGATCGATCTCGATCTCGCGCTCACGATCTACGTGAGGTAGATGTTGAAGACAAATTAAATATAAAACCATCTTTTTCGCCATAAGTTCTTGTTAGATTTTTATTGAAATAAAAAATAAATAGCACGGTTTAAAAAAGGATTATCTACTTCTAAATACAGTACGGACACTTAGAGTTGAAATTGGTAGGAAGAGTGGCGGAAAATTTTGGCAATGGTGTATTCCTAGCTCACACTCACTCAGTATCGCACATGCTTATCTCTTGTAAATTATTTCCATTTCTAAGAAATTACAACTAAGTGTCCAAGGTGTGCCGTAAGGCAGAGACTATGTTTGCCTATCACAATATAAAGGTGTATCTTAGTAGCAATAGTTAGGTACCTAAAGGTCGGTCTCGCCGTAGAGCGCGGTGGAGAATGCCATGTAGTCGAGCGCGCCGGGCGGCGCATTGCCGCCGCGGAAGGGAGGCATGCGCGCCACGCAGTACTCCGCCTGGTCGGGCGGCAGCTCGCGTCTGAGCTCGTCCGCTGTTATGTAGGGCTGCGGGCAAATATCACGTTTGATTTAGCATTATGAGAGAATAACCTCCATCTTAACTACTTCAACTCTCCTGGAAGGCTTAAAAATTCGAAAGTGGAGCATACTGTACTTTACACTATCAATAAATAAGGGAAGGAAAGTAGAAAGGGAATATAGTGAGGCCGCTAAAGAAGTTTTCACTTCAATATTGATTACTCTTGAAAGGTGTAGGAAATAGAACGTGTAGGAGCGAGGTAGACAGAGGTGGTAGGAGTTTGAACAAGATTTTTAGTAGGTACTTCGATTGGGACTGGCTGGCTGGAGTCTGTGTGATAATGTCAGATATTTATTTCTATGGAGAGAACCTGAACATTTAAGATAAAGGAATCGTCAAATGAAGAATTCCGTGGCAGATCAATTGATTCAGATTCGTCAAGAGAAAAATGCATACAATGATAATTGTAGAATGTAGACCATAAATCTCACCTGAACGATGATAACAACCAATACAGAAAAAGTGAATTCTTCAGTTTTCATAATTTTTGAAGACAGAATTTAATAAAGTCTAAATGAATCTATATTAATAATAAGGTTACCTTGTCACCAGCCAGGATCCTAAAGCTGTCGATGACCTGCTCTGCGGTGTCTGTGTCGGTGGATTCCCTGGTCATGAAGTCCAGGAACGCGTCGAATGACACGTAGCCTGCCAAATTCAATGTTTCTTGTTTAGTTAAAGTTGTTGGAAAATACATAAGATTCCCAAACCCTAAATATGGTGAAGGTTAACCATGCACCCTTGAAATGTGTTTTGTTAGTTGTTTTGCTTGGTATGTGAGAGTGAGAGAGAGTCTTCCTGAATATCGTACTGAACCTACGATACGTTGCAAGCTTCAGGCCTGGTATCCATAAAATTGGAGATGGGCGGAGCGTAGACGCTTAGTGGCTAGAGTGTAACCAATGAAGCTGAGCGAAGCGGCGTCAAAAGGGGACAAAGGGGCTTGTTGACAAGCGACAAGCGGCCCGCTCACCTATCTCCGCTGTGATCGCACCATACAAATAAAAGAAATCTCTTCTCCGCTTCGCTTGAACCGTATCCACTGAAGCTGAGCAGAGATGAGATGGGTAAATAACGTAATTCTATTGGTTGTTCACGACACAGCTCCGCTCTTCTTCGTGGTGGACACTAGACCTAACACTGGTTGGCGAATCTCTTCACGATGACAAGTTGACTTGCCATGCCAATGACATGCGATAGACTCGACAGAAGAAGAAGAATTTACTGGTCACCCCGTAAGCAAGTCAGTAAAAGCGAATAAGCTTACCGGTGTTGTTGGGGTCGACGACGGCCAATATGCGCTGGAAGTCGAGCTCTCCTTGCCTGTCCTTTCCGATGCTGTAGCCGACGGACACTAGGCACGACTTGAGCTCCTCGGGCGCCAAGCGGCCTGCAAACAACACAACAGTTTAGTTTTTTATCTAAACTATTATAAAACTGTAACAGAAGTGTGTCTGTACATTGAAGATATTTACAAAAAAAAAAATTACGGCATGGTTTTTACCTGTCCCTGATTCCAAAACACAAATTTTTGGATTTTTTGTCTGTCTGTTTGTTTGTTTGTTTGTTTGTTTGGGTGTTTGTTTGTTCGAGTATCACGCAAAAACTACTGAACCGATTTTGATGAAACTATTTTTGTTTGATAGCTTATTATCTGACTTAAAATCTGGTATATGATTTATGCGGACGAAGTCGCGGGTAAATGCTCGTACCTTCTAAAACCAGTGACTTGATGTGACGACAGTCTTGAAATAAGTGGTTTCAAATCATAAAGCTTTGTCAATAAGGTTCATTATTTAACTAAGTGTGCTCAAGCAAAATAATGCTTTGTTGCCAGGCAAATGTAATTTAAAACTTTAGGAACATTACTACAATGTTACCGTTATAAACTACAGTAAAAGGCCGAGAGCGAGTATTTTTTAAAAGTGGAGGAAATTATGCCTACCTATCTTAGGAGCCTTAGCGGCCTTAGCGCGAGCCTTCACACTTGAGGTTTTTATTAATTGTTGTTTTGTTCTAGAGATTGCAGTAGAATCACCCCAAGTTCGACACATGTATGCATTTAAAAAAAAACATAAAAGAACTGGTTTCTTGTATGTTCCCTTAATTTTTATTATTTGTTAGGAAAATCCGAGATTAAGAGCATAATAATAATTTCTGTGTAAATTTAAATCGGCTACCTATGATGATTCCAAACATACAGTCCTTTAAAGCTAGGAATGCCCGTTGGCACCCAAACAACCGTACACAAAGGCAGGTAAAAGTAAAAAGGATCAAAGCATTCTCTTACCGGTGCGGTTCTTGTCGAAGTGGTTGAATGAGGAGCGGAATTCTGTGAGTTGTTCCTGCGTGATGCCCTTGGAGTCGCGTGTGAGGATCTGGTTCTCGACCTCGTTGATGGTGCGGTTGATGGAGGTCAGCAGCTGCTCCCAGCCCACGCGGAGAGTCTCCATTGTGTATTGCGAGTATCTGAAGGTAAGATATACACAATTCAGTAATAATGTCTGTCACACTGGACCAGGGCTGCCAGTGGATTTTTTATAATTATTCAGCCATCTCCGCGAAATTATACGGAATTGCCTAGCAGGATAGATATCCTCAGCAGGATTTTTTTACCCCTGATTGTAGATACAATCAGGGGTAAAAAAATCCGAATCATATAAAAAATGTATTTTTTATCATTTATCGAATAATTAGTTTTTTTTTATTCAAAAAGGTATTTATTTCACCAACTTTTTTTAATCATTTATTGGTTCAACCTATGTAAGACAACATTCGATTCCATACACAACAATAAGTTCGAAATTCATGCTGAGGTTCAGACCAGCCACCACCGGACCAGACTTGTTTTGAGCCTAAGGTTGGTAGTAAGGTCGAAAATATAAATCTATGATTGTGACTAAGTATATAGCGGCTTTTAGGTTACTGGTCTGTGCTTGGTATTTAGTTTGATGCTTGTTTTGTATCCAACATACACATACATGAGTGTAGGTACAGGATACATAGAGGATACAATCTGCCCCCCAATTATACAGTTTTTTGTATCCAATTATACAATCTGGCAGCCCTGCACTGGACAGACTTTCAGTACGTACTACTAGTGAAACGTGGATGTTCTGAGGCTTCAGAATATCTCTGACTACGCCGTCGGGGAATATAGTCGTGAGCATGTGCTATGCTATGCTTTGCTCAGTAATAATGTCCAATCTTGGCCCTTGTGCATGTCCTGTGACATAAGTAAAAGTCCGTCGCCACTTTTTATCCACCACTAGTTTTTAATTAGGTAAATATTAAGGGTGTATTCAGACAATGGAACTAAACAACTTTCTCTAAGGAACATAATTATATTTCGAAAAATGAGATTTTTTTGACCTCCTTTAGAAATCTGCGGATCAGCCGATCGATTTTCTATGGGAGGACCAAACATTTTCCGTTTTTCGACCCTTTTTCCTCAGGTTTCATTGTCCGAATTTACACCATTAAAATTTTGTTAGTACCTAATTAAAAACTAGGGGTGTTTAAGGGAATGATGACTATATTGGTTCCCAGTTCTGATCATCACTTTAAAAAATCGTCCGTATACTCTATGCATGTGCTGTGAAGGTATACGTTTGGTATGTAGGTTAATGAATTCGATTTGATGATGGATTGGTCGTCATACTCGTTTTATGTTGTTGGGGATATAATTTATGAATCAGAATCAGAATCAGAATAACTTTATTGTTAGAACTGGTACATAAAGGTCTGACAACACGAACGTCGACTTTTATACTAAACAAATTTAAACGGGGCTTGTAAGTCGGTCAGTAGGTTATATTTTCCATACATAATTGCTGGAAACACCTTTACCGAACAGAATAAATTTATATTTTTGCATATTTCGACACGAAAGTCAACATTGGATCTACTAGCGTTTTATCTAATTCGTGAAACATTGAGCTATTCGAAGTATACTGCGTACTAGAGGTACCGTGAGAAGCGATAAACGTCATGCGTCACATGCGGGTAGGAGGAGCGTGGGCGGTTGATAGAGAATCTAGCGATTTAGGTACTAAGTGAAGTACGGCGGTATCGCACTTGAATAGGATAGCGTAATAAAGTGCAGTGTTCCGTCTACTCTAGTACGCAGTACTTAATAGCTTAACTTATGCATTAAGGTCGGGTGGCGTCATATAACTAGATATTGCGTTTGTGTGTCGTCCTGTCTGTTTGTATAAGCGAATTTCAGAAACTACTATAGGAATTTTGATACGGTTTTCACTAATTAACCGACGAAAACAAAAACAAAAATCGGAGGAGGTTCTCAATTCGACGCGTATATAAATTTTTTTTAATGTATGATCACGCGTAACTTTCTACAGAGTAGTCCGATTTTGATGAATTTTTTATTGGAAAGGGTATACTCCCTAGGTGGTCCCATTTCAATTCGGTAAAGATCTGATAACACACTTCGAAGCTAGGTACACAATAGAACTCCTCAAAAGTTGACAGTAAATCATCGGCGATTGAATCGTTTGCTTCGTATCGATGTACCCTTTGTGTGTGCTGATAAATCAGAATCCAACTATGTATTACACCACAAAAAATTATGAAATAATTTTTTTATTTTTTTAACAAAATTTAAAACCGACTTCACTTTTTGTGTTTTGAAGTCGGTTAAAATTTTTTGTTAATTTTTTTTTAGATAGACTGATTCACGTGGAAGGTTTGCGTACCCCTGCGAAGCCGGGACTGGTCTCTTGTTTACGACATGAATGAGTAAGTGATATACCTGTTCTCGAAGATCATGCCCTCCTGGACGGCCTGGTGGATGCGCTCCAGCTCCTCGATGTGCGGCTTGTACGCGTAGACGCCCGCCTCGTACTCCTTGAGCCGGTGCAGCTGGTCCTCCAATGAGCCCTGCCGACAGACAGTTTATGTGTGAGCATTTTACACTTTCGCTGCTGAGCTCAAAATTAAGATCCTCGCGCAGTGCTAAAACTGACGCCCCTCGTAGGTCGTGCGCACAGTCGTAACATAAAAAGACCAATGCGGCTCACCTCGTGTGTCGCCCGCACTTGCGTAAGGTTTGGGTGACTCACGCTGTAGGTCATGAGCAGAGGCGAAATGAAATAGCACTTGACCCCCCTCGTAGGGTCGTAGGCCGTGCGCACAGTCGTAACGGTGAAACGATAAACTGGCTCGTTTCGTGGGTCACCCGCGCAGGCGTAAGGTTGTCGGTGAGACGGTGACTCGCGCGGTAGGTCATGAGCACAGGCGAAATGCAATTGAACTGACTCGTTACGTGGGTTCTTTAGCACTGCGGCCCATTTGTCGCCGACCTACGACGTAGGTCGTCAGCAGTGAAAGTGTTAAATGAAGACAACATCCCGTTACCTGTTCTGAACCCCCATTAATACTGAGTATAATACGGGCGATTAACGCTGCGTTGATTCACTACGGTGGTAATTCAAAATCAATGACTTTGGAAGACAACCTGTTTGTTCTTCGTTCAAGAAAAGTTTTTAAACAGTTAAATTGATTTTATTATCAACCATCTCAGCATGGCAAATGATAAAGGGGCCAGAAAAAGGCATTTAGACAATGACATATACCTACAGGGTGTTAGGGTAAACAGTTGCATTACTTTAAGGGGTGATTGTACCCATGATACTGAACAACTTTGCCTAAGAAGATGAGATCAGCTGATTGCATTTAGTATGGAAAGTCCAATTTCTTTTTTGCGAATTTCCTATATCTTTCTTTGGGAAATTTGTTCAGTATCATGGGTACAACCACCCTTTAAAGTTATGCTACTGTTTACCCTAACACTCTGTAGAATGATAATATTATTGCCAAAAAGTTATCGTTCTTTAAACAAACTGAAACCCATCATCAGTTACAAAAATTACTGAAAAGAATGTCAATCTATATTAAGTAGTTTTTTGTAAGGCTGATCAGGAGGTCCGATAGTCTAGGCCCGCAAAAAAAAATTTTTTTTTTTCATTTTGGAATTTCTGTTCACCCCGGGATTATGGTCGTGAGTTTATTTATGTAATTTCCGTTGTCGTTATTATTTTGATAAAAATAACGGACAGAATAGTAAGACAACTCACTTGTAGACCCATGCCAATGGCTGTGACGGCGTCCATCTGCCTCTCGATCCAAGGTCCGACGGCGTTTGCCTTCTCGGCGAACTGCCGGCGCAGGTTCTCGTTGTTCTGCTGCTTGCGGAGTTCTGCCGCCAGTGTCGCGTCGCGCTGCGGCACCAGCTGCCTCACGTCCGACCACTTGCGGTTCAACTCCTGCTTAACAAAGTGCACAGGATTAGGTGTTGACAAGAGACTAGCGAACTCTCTCTCGAACATCTTTGGGGAAGAAGAGGATAAGCGGGCTAAAATGCTAATTTGGAGAATAAGTAACTTTTCCGACTGAATACATATTTGTCCGATCCGCCCCATACAACCCGCCGACTAGAGTGCGAAGGAGACAACTGCAGCTCGGACAAATGCAGATTATCTGAGTCCCTTGTCCTATTGCCGGTAATTCTGCCGGTTTCTGTCTTTCTGTACTTTTTGTTTTGATTTAACCTATGTTTTTAAATTTTTTCTATTTTTTTTGATACCTTTATTTTAATAGGCAATAAGACAATTTTCTATTTCATAAAATATTTTTATGAGGTCTTTTCGATCAGCTTTAGTCAGTGGACAGGTTTTGGGCTACAACGTTTAACACATTTTGCGCCTAACTCTTCGTCAGCCTAGGTATACTCAGTTTTAAAAAAACTGAGTGTTTTTTATGAAGTCTGATCGGAAAAAAAACCTCGCCATTTTTACTTGCAACATTGACATTAAAGTTTATGGCCGAATATGGCCTTGCCCCTAAGCAGCTTTTTCATGTTTTTGGTCCAGGTCGATTTCCCTGCATTTTTTTCAACAATTTGATTTCGTCAATTAATTTTTGGTGGCTTTAGTTTTAACTTACGTGGGCAGTAAGTGTTGTGTAGGGGTTCTCCAGACCACCGGGGATCTGGTGCTGCTTGACGATGGCTTCCACTTGGTGGACCAGGTTGACGATCGCCTGCAAAATTACACAAATTAATTAAAAACCTCATTAAAAATGTATAAGTTTAAGTATACAGATCGCTCGTCCGTCGCTCCATCTCATGTGATGCATCATACAATTTTAAGAATATCTAATAAACAAATATGTTATTTGTACGTTAAAGATTTAGTAACTACTTTTAAGGTAAAGTCTAAAAGGAGAACCGTACGTTAAATAATAGCCAAAAGACGGTTTCTGTGAAGGGTATACATATAAAGTTTTCTGCCAGAATCTTTGGAGCTTACAGATATACGTTGTTGGCACTGAGAAGATAGGATTCAAATTAACCTGGTATTCCTTGTCAGCTTCGCCGAGGGTGGCCTTGAAGCGCGCGTGGGCGTCCATGAGGCCGGAGATTTCTTCGATGGTGTGCACGATGAACATGTCGACCAAGTCCTCGCGGGTTCCATCCAACCTGTACAATAACATTATGTTTACCTAAAATAACTGGTCACATAAAGTGGGAGGCTTCACGCAATCGTCATCTACTGAATTCCCCTCTTCATCATCAGCCATTACGTGAAGGCAAGTTAAGTTAGTCATCATGATCAACCTGACAATGTCTCACGAGTCGTTTACAGAAGTGGCAGTATCAGGGATTCCTGTTTTAATTGTTTAAAATGGGTGTTTACTATACAAGCGGTGTATCAAATCCGATACAAGCGGCGTTTTGAATGCCTGATAAAGTAGCGTGATCTTGTCAAGTTGTGGTATGGTATGCCTTAGGCATATCTACAAGGCATTTCAAAGGTCGAAGGCCGAGCTGTGTTAGCGAGGCTGCAGTATGCCTACGTGTACTCCGAAGTGTCCGCCCTTACCACCAACAGCCAATGCAGTTTTTATAACATTGTCCAGTAGTATTACTAACCAGTTGTTGAAGGGTGCTGCGCGCTTGGCGAACTCAAGATGCAGCAGGTCGATCTGCTCGAGCACGCGCTCCGCGTCGTCGAGCGCGTGGCGGCGCCGCTGCGTGAGCGCGCCGAGGCGGTCCCACTGCGAGCAGATGCGCTGGCAGCGCGCGTTCACGCTCGCCACCTCGTGGTATTCCAGGGTGCTGCAATATTTACAATTTATTCAACACTGTGTTGTATTTCCGTCAACTGTTGCAAGCTGCTGTCCGTCTACGAATTTATGCATGGAAAAGGATGTGCCTAGGTATGAAATATTACTCAATTTCATACACACTGAAAATGGGCTTTGTAATTCTCCCAGCTTCGTGGACTTCATTGTTTAGTGTTTGTGAATGGTCACTACTGTTGACTCTGGTTGCACAGATGTTACGTAGATGGCTTTACATAGATAACAGAGTAAAAATACAAGCAAGTGATGCTACTAAAGAAAGGGCTAACTTAATGAGAAACTGGCTATTGGAGATTAATTTGTGATTGACATTTACAGAAGTTATAATTGTAATTCTATTCCGATTGCCTTTCTTTGTAATAAGATTACCTTCTAAAACTTTGATTGGATCTTAATAATTTTAAGACGAAAAGAGAAAAGAAACCATAAGAGTCTTCTCTAAAAGTTTCATGTTATCAATATACTTAGTGATATCCTCGTGAGTAGACCCGATAAGTCTATTGGACTCTGGGCAATCAGGAACCCTTTATTACTGGATGGCAAATCTCTTCCTTGCGATGGCAAATCATAACTAAATGACATGCCATCGATTTGACAAAAGAAGATTATAGACCCCACTCTTAATAATATAAACCAGAATTGAAGAATAACAAGGACATACTTGAGTTCTTGGGCGATGGCGGCGATCTGTTCGACGCGGTCCTGGTGAGCGGCGAGATCCGACTCGAAAGCCTCGTGCTTCTTCTTCAGCGCCTTGATGTCGTTCAACTTGCACTGACGGAAGTCCTGCGATTGCAGCATCTCTTCCTTGCCTGAGGATCGAGTTATTATTGTGGAAGTTAATAGAGTAGCCTCCAGAAACTGAAAGGATCTTCGATAGGTGAGAAGTCGGTAAATAAATAATGATCGGATGTAGCACGTCTTTTGATGCGTGACATGGCATAGGTCTCCACAATAGGCCACACTCCACGACGCGTGCCCAATGTGATTAGAGGCAGTCATCCTTGTCGTCATCTCAGCCAATAGATGTTCACTGCTGGACAAAGGCCTCCCCTGCAGATGGCCACTACGACCGGTCCTGCGCTGCCTTCATCCAACAGGTTCCCGCCACCTTCATAAGGTCGACGCCGACGGTCCATCTTATGGGGACTTAGGTAATTGTGAATTACTAAAGTGCTAAATAGGCTGGGCATAATGCTCGCAGACCAAATATGACCGATGGGGCTGAAGAGCTCTCCCGTTACCGGAAGGCACGCGTGGGTCAGAGACAGTATTCACAGCAAAATATCTCCAGGATATTCGTATATGATCTATTATGTAGTGGATAGAATTGCTGGTAGATACACTAGTGAGTTAAAGACCTACCTCTGGTCCAGTCCTCGTGGATGTCGGCTTTGTGCTTGAACTTCTGGGCGAGGTACTCGAGACGCTCAAGGCGCATCATCTCGCTCAGGAGCCATTCCTCGAACGCCTTCTCGGCGATCTCTAGACCCTTCCACGCTCCAGCGATGTCCTGGAATCAACAACATAAACATCATTGTAATTTCCATCCATAAAATACGTGGACTCTAAGTATTAACAGTGTTCAATTCGACCCAATTAAATCTTCATGCTGATTCTTCCACTGGTAAAATACCATGGAAACAGCGGCCTGGTATAAGATACGATTTTTCAAGTTTAAGGTAGAATCCAAAGATTATACTCACAGAGACCATCTTGCCCTCGGTGGGCATGTACGCGGGGCGGTTGCTTAGGCGCAGCTTGGTCTGCAGGGTGTTGAAGTTGGTCTCGAGCTTGGCCTTCTGCTCCACGCGTGGGGGCTTGTGTTTACGCCTAGAAACATTGCAGTATACTTGTAAAACACTAATCTCTATTTCTATTGTGATAGGTAATAATCCAGATCAGTTTGTTACACTTATACAGTCGTAACCTGATACTCTGATAATTTTAATCTGTCAAATATGCTAGGCTAGGTACTATTTGTGATTTGAGTCACGAAGCGAACTGATTTACTAGAGCATGCTCTGTAAGGTAAATTGCCCCTGGTACAGGTCGCGCAACGGTTTATGAACGCTGACCTTGAATACGCAATTTCGGTTCTATTTGGCGGGGGAAGCGGGAGGCGGTCGTCGCGCAAGTCCTAGTGTACCTACGCTCAGTCGAATTTCATGTTTAACACCATGCAGATCGCGAGCATCCCTTCCACTTCGCGCTCATAAACCTTTGCATGACCTGTATTACTTTTGATACTTTTCATTCATCCTTTGTAGACGATTGTAAAGCCTACCTGTAAGTACGGTAGTCCTCCAGCTTTTTCTGGCAACCGGCAAGAGAGTTGTCGGTCTGGCGGCTGTTCAGCCACGGCATCGTGCGCCGGATCCAGTCAAGGAGCTATAACATTATACACCATTATTAGCTCAAATTACCTACACGATAAAGTCCACAGTTGACTGACCAGAGGCTACTTACATCGCTGGCAAGACGCTCGTACTCTTCCATAAGGCGTTCGTTCTCCTGGTTGACCTTGAGAACTTTGCAGATGCGGTTCGCGGCCGTCTCAGCCTAGAAATATACACAAAACATATGTCAGCAGTCACGTATCTTTGTAATTCCAATATTTGGTTCTTGGAAGAACCATTGTATTTCAGCTTTAAGAATTTTGATATCGGTTCATGGATCTTCGATTAAAACATAGATTAATTTGATTTCACGCTAAATTCAACACTAAATCATTCTAATTAGCAGTCAATTTGTTCTGTAGCAGTAGTCACAAACCTTTTGCGCTCCAGAGAAGCAATGATAGTACGAAGAGACGTAGGTCATGACGGCCCGTTCGTCCGGCATCGCAGTGTTCTGCAGATCTGACAAGCGGCACGCAAGCGACACAGTGTTAGTTTTCATGCTATGGTTGTCATTGTTGCAGAATGCTTGTGTTTTTCGTAAAGGCAATCTTTTGATGATGGGTTTTGTCCTTGGCAGCGCAATGTCAACATTTCTGTGCCTCTAGTGAAAAAGGGTACAATACAAATCAACTTGTATCCATTTTCAACACTGCACTAGAGGCCACAGATTTGTCATGTAAGTTTAGCAATACATTGGGCTTCGTTGCTGATTCGGGTCTTTTGAAACGTTGGGTTAGGTTAAACATAAAAAGCTTTCGGTAAACACAAACATTCTTAGAATACGTAAAATAATGACATTGTTAATAAAATAAAGCTAACAAATTATTCTATGGGTTTAACATCGAAAAGGTCTTGGTTTATCTGTTCATTGTTCACGTCTCGTGGGAATTTTTGGAGATAACAATATTGCTCTGTCAGTAAAAATTTTACAAAGTATTTCTCTATTAACTGATGCTTTTAAGGAACTGGGTAGGTATGATGCACAAAACTTACGCAAGTCTTTTACAACACACCTACGTGAGCAACTTTTTAATGGGTCTTTCAATGAATAAACCCTTTGGTTTCTTGCAACATGTACTGCCCTAGATTAAGCAGCAGTTTAGAAAATACAATGTCAATTCATCAGAGCAAAAAGCACGTTGAATCATGCTATAAGTGACACACAAAGGCCTGGCGTTATGGGTTTGGGTATCAAACTGGGAAAGCGGGAGCTTTCAGCGGCCATTGATTCAATACCTGTTGCGCGCCTTGGAAGGCGTGGTAGTAACATGACACATAGGTCATAATGGCGCGCTCGTCCGGCTTTGGTGTGTTTATAAGGTCTGCAATATCCAGGATTCAGTTTATTTCACATACAGTTTTGATTTGTACAGTAAAACTTCTTTTCAACAACGTATTTCCAGATTAATTGTTTGTTAAATGCTTTGTTCCTATATTTCTTCCTAGTAATGATATTCCTAGGAATAGCTAACATTAAATTTAGAATTTTGATCAAAAATATGTATAGGTACTTCAATATTCATCTAATTAACAAAGTTTAATCATCTCTTACCATCGGGGTCCAACATTCTTGGGATGTCAAGGTATTTCTCAGCCACATCGAAGGCTGTGTTCAGGTTCTCCAGAGGGTTGTCCTTGGAGAGTTTGCTGTAGTCAATGAGGTCGGGCCTGTGCCTGTGGATGAGGGCACAGAAGGCCAGACCGTCCTTGAAGGACAGGTGGAAGTTCTGGACGTTGACGTTCTTGTATGGCGCTGTCTTGCGCTGGCACCAGAGGAGCAGACCTTCCTGTAAAGTTTGAAATAGTTTCTTTAGTGGTAGTAATATATTATCTACCTAAGTAGTTTGTTTATATTCGTAAAAATATGATTTCAAGGGAGTAAAAGCCTTGGGAAGTATTTTAGTTACGCGTAAATAAGTTTGAACATAACATTTAAATTAACGTGAAAAATGAGAATATTAGTTATGGTTACCTTAGCGGTCATTTCTTCAACTGAGATATCTTGGATGGCGAATCGCAGGATGATGGTCCAGATCATACCCAAGGTCATCTTAAGGTTGCCGTCAACGATTTCTTCGGCACCGATTGATACCAACTTTACGCCTGGAAATAAGATAACAAAATTATAAATACACGTCTACCTAGGTAAGTCTAAAAGGTAGGTCTAAATAGGTGCATATTGAATCAGACAGCGTGAAATTCGTTCAAAGGCCCCCTTTTCAACAAAACAGGGGTTGCTTTTGGGGACTCTATTAGCGAGGTTTCTGTAGTCTTAGCGAATATGTAGGTATACCTACAACCAGTAGGTACCTACTTCTAACGGGTGTAACAAAGGTAGGTAGGTAGTAGTACCTAACATTGAAATGTGAAGTTTGAAACGTTTCTATTTCCGATTTGAATTGGGGGCAATTAATTAGGTACAGTAGTTTTGTTATTGTAGTGACAATTTTAATTTTATCCTTATTTTCTACTTAGGTATACCTACTTAGTCACCAGATGGTGGTACATATTGAGAAAAAAATATAAATTATTTATACTTTGTGGTACCATTTAAACTATACTTTAACAATCGTTTGCTTTTGTCTTTGGAAGTGATAGGTAAATGATAATAAACACAGCTTTGTTGACTTTGGTGATCTTGTGGAATCATCAGCATCTGGTCGTGGTCAACCAACCTTTGCCTTCAGGAGAAAGTCCTTCAAACGATACTACAATTACCCTTGGAAGCAATGAAGCCCAGACCAGGAGTAGTCAATATTGACGTTTGTGTGGAATAGAATCTTGCCGCAGTTAAGGTTTCGCTAGGGGTAGAATGCATTTAGGACGAGCAAGTCCTTCAAACGATCTTAGACTTACCTTTGGAAGCAATAAAGTCCAGAGCCTTGTTGACGTTGGCGATCTTGTGGAATCGCATCTTGCCGCGGTCGGGCTTGGGCAGGGTCTCGCCGGAGATGACTTCCAGCAGAAGCATGAGCTTCAAGCCATTGCGGAAGTCCTCGTCGATGTTCTCGATACCGGTGCCGGCTTTCCTGAGGTGGCTGTTGCACCATGCCGTGAAGGTCTGGAAGGAGATAGGGGGAATCTTAGATTTATCGATCGAGACGATGGGAATGAAGTTTGCTGCACAAGGATATTGATCATAAATAGTTGGGCAGTTCTCGAGATAGGATTGGATGGGCACTTTAGGATAGACGTAGGTATAAGTATAGTTAAATTGGCGTTACGATAAAAAAAAAATATCTGCATTATAACAAGTAGGTCGTTCATATATTACCTACTTGGTAGATATCAAGAATCCCAATTCAAAGCAAATAGTTGAATAACGATTATTATTATCCCTGCCCGAAAAATCTATAATTTTGTAACGGAATCCGTAACGTACCAATCGGCTAAAATCTTTAATTAATTCAATAGGTAAGGATTTTTTTTAAATAACCTCATCAAATATAAAACCATCCCGATAAAATCATCAATCATAATCATTGTCGAATAGTTTATGCAGATTTAAACAGCATACGCTGTTAATAATATTTCAAACGAAGTGTCGGGTAAATGCATTCGGAAACACAATTTGGTCGCACTCCCGCCGTTAATCAATACTGCAGTTGCACAGGTATTGCCCGATCCATACAAGACGTCATATAGTGCAAGCTGTAATCGCCTTTATTCGGTCGTTATATGAGTTTCGGTTGAGGGCGTCTTACGTAGGACAGACATGAGGGGAGAGCAAGAGGGGTCGGACCCTTCCAATTCGCATTAGCTATTAGCACTTGCAGATTGTACGAATGTTTGGTTGGTACATAGTCGAGGCTCTAGCAATAATGGACAGAACAGGAGAACTTATTGGTTCGGTTTCGAACAAGGTGAAAAACCCAGTCGTGATGGCTGATATATTTTTCTTAGATTGTTTATAGCAAATATCTGTTAATAGCAAAATAAAAAAGTGACAAAAAGAAAAATATAGGCAGCCTAGGTAGTTCAGCCTTAATTACATTCTCCCAGAAATCAGAAGAGAAAAAAAATATTACAAAGATAAAAGGTAAAATTAAGTCAACGTTTCGATTCATAATGCTCAACCATTAAGAGAAATAGAAAGTTTACATTAATGTTCCAAAACCTGCCGAGAAGCCTGACCTCAGCCATTCATTCGTGATGTTTCAATAAACAACAAGAACACTATCTATTTTAGAAATTCATCTGAGAATATAAAATTACATCATAACTCGTAGCAATGACGTAAATATCTTATCCTCGTCAAATGTTTACAAACCATTACAAAAGGACCAATGATTAGGTACAATTGTATCACGCATTGCACGCAGTCATCATCAATTTTATTGTATCATTGAGTACAATAGATCAGTCGTCATGTGTTGTGAAAGACCTACTTAATACAAACACTAGAACTGCGCCAGTACTAGGTAGGTACTAGTTAGTCTAGGTACCATTGCCTCGCTACCATTCTACTTTACAACCGGCGCTCCCATGTATTTGCAAGCGATTGGTTCCGGAGGTTTCAAGGTTGCCGATAAATAGAATTTATCCATTCAACTCGTTCAAATCGTGTCGTGTTCGAAGTTGACAATTGAAAGAATAGTTTACAATTGATTTCGCGTCACTAATTCGTTACTAACGTTTTTTGTTCGCATTATTCTGTATATCTATTAGAACTAATCATTACAAAGACTGTGTAATGAAATCTTATTATATTGTAGATAATATCGGTATTGAAGTTTTTGTTCACGATTTCACAGGGAGTTGTTATAAACAAAGGCACGTGAGACATTAACAAAAAATTTTACCTGCAAGCACATTCGATCTCGAAAGGTATCGCCATGGAATTCCGATTCTACTGAGATACGATTAGAAGCGATATTGCTATGAAGCGAACAAAGATGAATCAAGCAGAAATAAATTGATAGAAAGATATGCGCGGATAGCAAAAATGCCATGGTAGATCAGAGTGACCGAACTGCATTCTACGATCATAATGTATGAATCACAGTTGGAACGCGCCTTTTGGCACAGGACGAATATTAATAATACTTATACAATATGACCTAGAGCATGCAGGTGAAGGAAGAAATATACTGCATGAGTTTACTACTCATTTGTCATCAGTTTAAGCCGCATTTAACTGCCTACGGATGCCAAGTCACGATCATAAATTCGAAATTCGAAAGAAAGTTGAATAAAGGTCGTGCGTGATGATGATGATTTACGGTATGGTAATAAACGTTATTGCCAAACTTGTTGACGTTCAAAAGAAGTTCTTACTACATTGTAATTAAACAGATACCTACCAGAGAAAATTGACATAACTTCTAGCAGTTGCATTCTAGTTTAAAACTAACATTAGCGAAATGTGAAAAGTTGATAATTTTGATATGAAAGATCGACCTCGTGTAGAGTAAAATGTCCCTCAGACAAAACATACGTAGTGACCTAGAATGTGAAAATAATCCAACATCACCTTGCGACGGCCACTGCCGACGGAGCGAATCTAAAATAAGTAGCGCAGGTGTAGACACTGCGAGTCTTGCTCTGTGCCATTTAGAATGAGATACAGACTAGCCAGTAGGGCTGCAAGCTTTGGAAAATGCATGGAACCATTACAACCTGCCACACACATACGGAATTCCGAGGATTTCGTATAGAGATTAAAATTATATGCGTTACATAACCAAAAGCGGGTGTTCTGAGGTTTCAGAATATTTCTGACTATAGTAAGACATACATTCGTAAGCCCGCTCGCCTCGTAGAATATAGTCGTGAGCATATGCTATGCTATGGCTACATACTTAAGAGGATGCTTCAGACCATCAAACTGAAAAATTTTCACTATGGGACCAACAATGAAACCGCGAAAAAATTCAGCTAGGTATTTTTGACATTTGAATCGAGTAGCCATTTTTCTTCTTTTCGGGTCAATTGTTCTACTATTTCTATATTTTATTGGCCAGATATTCGGCCAGCCTGACAGCGTCCAGTGTAGCCATTGTAATTTTATAATATGGAACAGTATATTTCTTTCGAATTTCAATAATGGTCCCGCAAACAGTTGTTTGATAGTCTGAAGAACCACCTAAAGTATGTAACGCATTTAAGTTTACATTATATATTAGTGGGTAAATACTAGATAGGTATCAATTGTTAATAGGGAGTTATATATTTGGTAGGTATGTAGAAATCTCTTAAAGAGAAAAGAGAGAGAAGCCCTAGAAACGTGAGCATGTGCTCTGGGATATGTGGACAAACTGTCAACGCCAGCCTCTGAAGTGCGAAGAATGAAAGGTTGCTAAATTTCAAGGCAGAAATAACAAAGTGACGTCACAACTATTCTGGGTCGACTTATATTTAACAAATAGACGAGAGAATCTTTTACTTTCTTTTGACATGTGACTATTAATCTTGGCTTGAAATTGAATGATTTGTGGCCGAGAAAAACTGGAATTGGGAATCGAGAAAACAATTTTCTTAATAATTTATTAGATAGTTCCAAGACTGTCTATTGCATATATCTATATGCAATGGGCACACATTTGGTAGTTACATTACCACATGTTGTAGGTTTCTATACAGGTTGTAAGGAAAAGTATCATTAACCTTTAAACCACATACCCATCAAACTGAACAGCTTTGACTATGGGAACAACCATGTCAGAGCAAAAAAAAATCAGCTGCTCCATACTAAACTGCAATATATCGACTCAAATGTATGAGACAGCTGGCTTTGTTTTGTTCTGATCGGGTTGCTCCCATAGTAAAAGTTGTTCAATCTTATGGGTAGAGTAAGTATGTGGTTTAAAGGTTAATGATACTTTTCCTTACACCCTGTATTAGGCTTTTATATGACTATAAAGAAATGTGATCTCTTATTTGTATAGTTATTTATATAACGGTAGTCATAATGATGTATTCCGCCGAAGAAGGAAGTTATTGAGCTCATTGAGATCGGTTGGGCTGGGACAATCATCGCTCATCATTCAAACCGTTTACTGTTAAGGACTGTCTAATTTGCGACGGTTATTTCGGTCTACTTCAATAAAAAATGCGGTTATATCTGTTAAAAAATAACATCATACAGTGCGAGGTCGAAGGTAATAAATTTCATAATGTCTTCGTTTGAGCTTCATCACATACGTTTTTCCGGAATGCTCAAGGTTTCTTAGCCTGGTTACTGCCAAGAAACGTTAAACAAATAGTTTAGAATGATGCTGATCTATCTTTTAAACAGTTAATGGTGCGTATACAGCATTTAAACTTATATGGGTTACTTACACAATGAACAGTTATATACTTAAGGGGATGTTATATAGACGTATCACCCTGAACAACTTTCACTATGGGAATGGGCCCAACATTGAAATCGGGATAAAAATTCAGCTGTTCGGTGTTGGCTCGATTTTGATTGTCAAAAGCACACTGTTTAATATGTAGGTAACGCAGTTAATTTTACACCTGCATTTTTACTGATATACAATTTATATTTCCATTTACGTAATACTAGCCCCTTTGTGCTCCTGTATGCCATAGGAATGTGAATTGGCTTCTAAGATGATAATAAACTCAGTTTTATTTGTATTGTGTAATAAATTATAACATGTCTCCGTTATGATTTATGCACGTAATATAGATTCTATTGCCAAGGGCCTAATTTGAGATATAAGCTGTCGGGTAATAATTTTGGCAAGATTTAAGATCGACATAAAACTGATCGTTCATCTAAAATGCCTTTTATAAATATAGCCCGAAGGTACATAAATATTACGAAATACTCGTAAATATTATTAGGTAATCGATTAGATGCAAGAAAGTGAAATTTTTAAGAATTATTTTAGAAAGTTGTAAAAGAAATAAATTGGTTGTTATGAATATTCAAAACGAAACTGGAAAGAACCCGGAAAGGACGAACGAACACGTTTGATAAATTAATAATTTATTAATTTATCAGAGATTTGTAAACAAATTATGTTTTTATAGGTGTTACGAGTTTTTGTCAAGCAAGCTCAGTTCGGTTAACGAATTTGTTATTTTTTATTATTTTATAACTCAAAGTTGTTTGACCACTAATGATAATAGAAAATAAAAGTGAAAACGTTAGTCCGCTACTTATTTGCCAAATCATTATTGACTCTGGCATTTTGTTTAACACAAATAGTTGCATTGTGACACTTTGCCAAATGTTAGTGCTAATGACAATTTTAATTAACAACAATTAGTGAAAATTATCACTTCTACTTTGTTGCTGATACGTTATGAATATGTTTTATTCATTATAAATGAGAAAGTTTGTGACGATGTTTAGTTATTATAAGCACTTAATAGTTCCCGAGATATTGAAGGGTATATAGACTAACTTACTCCCGTTAGTACATTTGCCTCACCTGACCACACATATTTCTACTAAAAATAAAAAGACATAACAGTATTTATTTCTAGAACAAGACAATTTGAACACTTTTAAATTTTTTTATTTGCGTCTTGATTTAAAAGATAAACGATTAAAAAATATTAAGATAAATTAAATACCAACAACTCTACAATCAGTTGACCCATGCGACAATTACAGTTATAATAAAATTAAATACCAACAAAAAGATTTTGACAAAACAATCGGTGATTATACTGATGGATGACGAATGAAAGCCATTGAAAGCTACCGGCGCCCGCGCAGCCAATGATGCTAACGGTGTACGAATGTGATTAGCACGAGTTGTGTATCTCTCTATAATGTCATTTATCATTATTATTAGGTACTTACTCCTTGAATGTCTGTGAAATGACTATTAAATGATAATTAGGAATATCTAAATGTAAATGAGAGTGAATGACCTACCATACTTCTCCTGCCTTTATTACAAAAAGGGTAAAACTGGGGAGGTAAAGAGGGTCAAACTCTCGAAAGTTCAAAACTGTCAATAGTATTGGAATTTAATGAAATCACTTTATCGGTCAATGGAGTTCATTCATTATTTTCTTCTACACCCACAAAAACATCAAAATGATGTCCGTGACTACTAATTAAAAAGATATGACCACTGCATGTGCTAATAGCGAACTATATGTGCTAAGAAACTTTATTCCCGAAAAACAGATGTTAACTTTACAGGCAATAAGCCCCACTTGCGTCAATTGACTCCGGGTAAAATAGCTCTCTGTTATTTTTCTATACAAAAAAATAATATGACCAACATAACCTGATGGAGTTTATTGCTAACCCAGGTTGACGTAAGTGGAGCTAAGAAGCAAAATATAAGTTGTAGACGACTTTTAGGCAACGCATAGTTTGCCTAAAGTAGCTATTCCCCAAAGCTTGCAATTGTTTTCTTTGATGACGATAAAGTAAGCGAAAAGGTAAGCGACGATGAAAACCAAGAGATCTTAATTCAATTTGAATGGCTTATCTTTTGCTCGACAGTGCTCTTTTTCTCAACCATGGCTAATCGAGCGATATCACAATTGCCACTTAATACGTCGTTGAACAAATAAACGGACAATATTTGATCAATTGAGAAACCGTAATGAGTTGATTAAGCATTGAAATGTTTCGATAGATGTATAGGAACGGTATAGTAGAAATTACAAAGTACAAATTGACACACCTGCAAAGGTGGTCCGATTGGGATCTTTGCCAAGTTGCTCGCTGTCATTTCAATAAACAATAACTAAACTAAAATACACAGTAAACACTACCACAAGTCACTTGACATTTTGTGAATGAAGTTTATTAATGGAATTTTATTTTTGATATACATAATCGCGTAGGTATTTGATAGTGCGATAAGTTGATATGTTGATAACAAAAAATAGATGAACGACCGAAAATATAAAAGTGTTTTGGTAAAATGGAACGTTTTCTGCGATGTCGTAAGAATGACCAATCAATTTGCGAATCAGTGTTAATTCAATATCTCAGAATTCACTTACGTGTTATAAATGCGTCAGATTTGCTTTGAAAATAACTGCTGTCCATATTTTAATACCTGAGGAAGAAAAATATGAGAATTAGTACCAAGGCTAAGATTAAAATAAAAATAAAGGTTGGAAATTCGAGTCGGCACAACGTTTTTCTACAGATTAAGTTTAACGATGTTACAGATACTTATGAGCAATAAAGCTATGACGACAAACGTAGAAATATCTTGGAAACCGCCAAAGAAACAGATGTTAGAGTTATTTAGAGAAATATACAAAATCGTAGGTATTTATTGGTCTATTTAAGAAGCTAACGCCGCGGCCGTGGGAGTTTCAATCTAGACTAGATACGAAATATTATTAGAAGCCGGACGTTATAAATCAGAAATGTATCCTCAATTTTAGCCGAAGAAAGTTTTAGCTGCCAATGAAAAGATGTCGCCAAGTTATAGATATGATCATGATCTATAATGAATATTATCCAAATCAATTTTTGATTTGAATATAATTGATTATACTATTATGAAAAAAAAAAATTTTTTTTTCGGTCTTTCTTTCTACAACACTGACTAGACAGAACAAACTTCTAAATATTATCATATAATATCTGCAACATTATGATCCTTGGGGGAGGCCTCCCCCCTAGACCTCCCCCAGACCAATGACCAGCAGTGGACAGATAAATTATCAATAGGTGCATCTTGTGGGTTGGGTTTCTATTGTTTGTACAAATAAGCTACAAATAAGATAACAAATTATAAACAGATCAAAAACACTGCCCTCCTCTTGGGTTTAAAACAAAAGACATCACATACACTCTGCTAATCCATGGAATATAGCACCAAAGCATTTTTAAAAATATCCTGCCATAAACCTACTTACGCACGTTTGCTATAAATATTGTACATGCAAGATCGGCTCTTTCGCAAGATTACGGAATCGGAATCCGGCTAAATACTTCCTTGTGTAAATAATGATGTAATGTACATGGTAACGTCAAGCTAAACATAGAAGTTAGTGTTCAACTTTAATTCAGCACGCATCGGTGTTTATGAAGCATTCATATTGTATTTACGAACTAGCATTCAATATTTAGCCATACTACGGGCATAGTCATGTTATGTTTTCGTTACAATTATATCTAATTTGAATATCGACATCATTAAACAGAAACTAGAAGCTATATAAATATAATAAAACTTGTTGTTTTCTTTCTAAAGATTTCACTTTTTAAAGCGTCAGTTTAGACTGCATCGAAGTTTTGACTCTATCATGCTTATGCAATTAAGTATTACAAGGCGATTTGAGACTAGTGAACATTCACAAAATATATAAGAATAGTAACAGCCATAAACTGTGTTTAAACAATGTTAAAATGGCACGAGCCGAGCAACAAATAACGTCGGATATACCTATCGCACTAACCCGGTTCCTTCAAGCTACGAAGATTTAGATAAATATAGAACTGTAGTGACAGCTATACTTGCTTCCTCATCTTTCTTAATAGTATAGATATGTAGGTACAATACTGGTTGAGTACACAGTACTGTTAAGCAATGTATCATCTTGTTTGTATTTTTGATTGATACCGTTTTAATGATTTCATTTTCCACGGTGATATTAATTAAGTACTATTACAACTATACATATATTCTGTTAGATAATTGCTTCATGCTTGGTTCTGCTCGTGTCGAGTTTGCTTGTAGTTATAATAGTTTTTTCTACTACTAAACGTCATCACCTGTTTTCCCAATTAAATAAACTTCTGATTGACTACAGATCTACTAGATTTTGGAGATAAAATAAAATAGTTATTTCTTACGTTGAGCTTTTTATGAACTTGTGATTTCAGTCGGAAGTTTCATCGCTTTTGAGATTTTAGCAAGATTGTGATCATAAACAAACTACCAAAGCATATCGTCTTCGATGTCATCAGTCTTTAAATCTATTCAGCCCACTTCAACCCATTGTACTGTGCTTGGCATATTCCTCCTTTTCATTGCAATCCTGTGCTAATCTGATCCAATGTGAACCCGTCACTCTTACAATGTCGTCGGTCCAATGCGCTGGTGCATTGGACCAACGTGCTGGTGGTCTGCCTACTGACCTCTGTCCCTCTCTTGACCACCACTCTGATTCCTTGGCCGTCTTCCCTTCTAAATTAGGCGCAATTGCTATATTAGGTTTTATAGAACGTGTTAATGAATTAACGCAAAACTAGATAGTAGTTTGTTTAGAATGGAGAGCAGAATCAAATTATCATGGTTTCAACAGTTTTCAAAATATTATATAATTTTTTTGTAAAATTTAAAATTTTCTGAACCCAATGTCAACCCACCGCACGGGCACACTCACCCTACTTACTACCAAAACAAGATTATAAAAATGTATCCATGAGTACGTTAGCGCTTTCTTTCAGTGCTGAAATGATAAGAAATCATTTTTGCCTCAAAACTTAAAATGCGAATAACTTTAAATTTTAAGTATCAAAATAATGAAATTATTGTTGCAATCTAATTATCTACACTAATATTATAAAGAGGAAAGATTTGTACCTATTTTTGTATGTTTGTAATGAATAGGCTCAAAGAGTACTGGGCCGATTTAAAAAATTCTTTCACCATTAGAAAGCTGCATTCACCCTGAGTAACATAGGCTATATTTATTGCTAGAAAAGATTAGACGTCCACCCGTGCGAAGCCGGGACGGGCCGCTAGTTTTGTTATAAATCAGTTGGGGTGTATGAGGTTTTGCGCTAATTTATTAACACGTTGTATAACTCTTCTACTTCAGCCCTATATTATGCGATCTTACAAAATACGTTACACTATAAAGTTATAAGTTTATAACAATTTCATTCGTTTTTATTGTAATTAAACCTCACTATCCCCTATTGTGTTTTCGCTTTTGCAGCGAGTCAGTCGTGAGAAGTAGTCGTGGAAAGCCAGCTGGCTTACATTACATTGCGTTAGTAATAAGCCGTTTCACTTTTAATAGGCACCTCTCTAAAGTTGTGCAGCTTTTATATAATTATGTCTATAATAGATATTCCTAGTGTGGAATGGGCCATCTATGTCTGTAAACTCCAGAGAATCATTTTCGGTGTTCAGGTTAATTTACGATGAAGTCGCGCCAGCGGGACGACCTGGATGCTTTAATGATAATATGGTCAGACCTTTCTCAGAACAGATATTGTTGAAAAAGAAATGGTGCCTTTGCTCAACATTGAAATGGTTTAGGCTAAAACAAGAACGTCGAATGTTTCCAATGATATGGCATTGGAAGAACACTGGGAATAATTTGTTATCGTCTGTCGTTTGTTTTCCCTTCAAGTAGAGAAAAATTCGAATTCAATATGGTCTGTTTACGATACATATCCATAGAATATATTATACTGACCGTGTTCTTCGACACAAAAATAAGTAATAATTCCTGATACAAATATGTAATTAACTTTAATTGAAAATAATAAGCTTTGTCCGATAGAAAATACAATCGATGTATTTATAGCTGCGATGTGAGCCTAACAACAAAATCTAAGAGGGCAATAACATGTTCCGCTCGAAATGCAACAATGATGAATCTACATCCAAGTGTATTTATGTTCCGTGTCACTAATCAAAGGTTGCCAAATATAACGTTTTAAAACGTAACTAGCGGTACAAAAAATACACAATAATAAAGAGATTGCGCTGATATGGGTTGTATTGGGTGATCGAAGAGAATGAAAGAGCTTAATTAATTTTCAATGATGAAAATAGGTACACAGGTACATAGTGTGACTTAAAAAGGGTTCCAAGAATCGTCCTAGGTTCCAAGTCATCAAGCTAGCATCAAACTAAAGAACATTGAAATAACATACATATTTAAATCTGTTATCAAGATTAGCTCAATGGTATGATTTCTTTGAACCTTCGTTTTAGTTTGTAGAAGGGCGTGTCCGTATGTAAGTGTAAGTACCAATATTATTTCATGGTCAGAGTGTCAGTGAGGTTAAGTTTCATTTGGTAATTAACAAAGAGGTGAGATGTTGTCATAATAACATTAATAACTCACTGAAATAGACACATGCGTCGTGTTTAGGCCGTAATTACCATTTGTTGCATGGAAAAAGAAACACTTAACCATGATTCACTTCCAGAACTGATTTCAAACATGTACATACCTATTGAAACATTATAAAGACAATCAACCCATATTGATGTCAGATTATAAATAAGCATAGTTTGTGAATTGTGATACAAATGGCTTATATAGGAATTTTCTAGAATATTTTATTATTTCTAAAAGGGAATGCATCAACTAACTTGGAAATAAAGTAGTCAGTGTAATCTCTGTCCTTGTTTTGATGCCGATGCCCCCGCGCACGTTAATTCAATGCGATTTGCACCCATTGTTTGCATTTTTTCTTTTATACCTTTCATCGTTAAGTGGGTATTAAATTAGCATATTAACAGCAATATCTGTCAAGGTAAACTTATAGCTCTTGCTTGCATCGGAATTTCTTGCAACTAAAATTGTACGTGGGTTCCCAATCCATAATATTGTGGTACTTATACTTGGCTTTTATATAAGTTTTAATATCGTCTTTATAACTGGACAAGCCATAAGGTTTTTCCTTTGAGTTTCCTTTTGCGGATTAAATTGCGGAAGTTCTTTACAAGTTGATTTTATATCGTATATATGGGACTTGACCCTTATGTACCTTTCTTTGTCAGTCAAAGGATGAATGTGAATCGAGTAGTATACTTATATCATGAATTTTTATATCCATCTTATTCTAAATGTGAAATGATGTTTGTTACTCGACTCAAATTCCCGTTTTGCACTAAACCTAACCGCATCTTAACCTGATGCCTAAATAACATAAGACACCCTCTACCAAAGATAAGTTATACCTAGGCTTAGGAGTCCCTTTACGAAGATTAACCAAGTTGAGTTTAGTACAAACGGCTTTACTTAGCAAACATTTCCTTAGTTTTAAATTATTTTTGAATTTGAATGGCATAGATTAGGCAAGTACTTAATAACATCAATAGATTCTTGTTCTTTGCCTAGAGTGCGTATAATATTATTAAAGTTACGGCAGTTCGGGCTCTCTGTTCTAATTCGTAATTTCGTTTCGTAGTGTCGTACAATAAAAGAAAGTAACGTAACGTATTTGTAACATAAATTGAGTTAACTTAGCACGTTTTGTAAACAATGTGATATTTTAGTTGAAAGCAAACAAAAGAGTGCGGTCAGCTATTCACTTCAGACTACAATGGGTTTGGCTCTTGTGCTTGTTACATGTTACGACTATGAACACGCGGTCGGCCATTCTGTGGAATACAATAACAGGCTAGGTACACCCGTGGACAGAGCAAACAAGATCTAGATGTTTTCTTTCGCATTTGCAGAAAGGGATACACATAAACGACACAAGCAAAATAAATATTCACGCCTGCACAGCTTCTTACTCTCTACAAAGCCCAAGTGCGATCTTGCATGGAGTACTGCAGTCACCTCTGGGACGGCTCTGCGAAATACTAACTTGACGCACTGGACTCAGTTGAGCGTCGAGCCAAGAGACTCATCGACGACGATGCACTCGTCGAGACTAAGTTACATAGTCTGGAGCACCGACGATTAGTCGCTTGTCTGTCGGTATTCTATCGGCTACACTTCGGCGAATGTGCCCAGGAGTTACATGACCTGATTTCACCATCCCCCTTCCATCATCGTACGACAAGACGTAGTGCGAGACTGCATCCATACGTTGTCGATATTCCAACAATCCGCATAAATAGGTTCGCATCCTCTTATTATAATGAGAACCGGTAAGGTTTGGAACTCTCTCCCTGCGTCTATTTTCCCAAGCAAATACAATCAGGATATTTTTAAAAGAAGAGTTAATAGGCTTTTTCTGGGCGAGCGCGCTACATCCTCGGCTTCATCTACACTTTCCACTAGGTGAGCTGAAGCCAAGCGCAAACCCATTACAAATACAAAAAAATATATATTTTTATGTATTTTCAATCAAAATTCCAGAAATATGTAGTTTGAAGAAACTTGAGAATGGAGAACATTATTAGTTCTGTCCATTATGTCAAGCCATTTGTAGTCCAGCACATAAAAGTACGTGTACATGATACAGTCATCATGTCATGGATAGGTATTGACCAGAAAAGTTAAAGGCCGGCTTGTATGAATGAACAAAAATGTATATCTTGTTGAAGATACGAAGGTCAAGTTAAGACACTTGCAGAGTTGAGTGTTGGCTGTTCCACCGAGAGAGGTAGGCTCTTGAATTAAGACAAGGATGCAGGGGATTGGAATAGTGTGTTACAAAAAATATAAAAACCTACTGACAACTAATGAAATCTCTTATGTTCAGGCTTAGTTAATCTCGTATCACAGCACCAGATACACCTACGTCGGGTTTGTAAGAAAATACAAAACTATAAAAGAAATTTATTTTTAAACATGTACAGTTCATAGTCCACTAGGTGATTAGTAACTTATATCACGTGTCAAAGGACTAAAAGAATTTTAAAATATCTTTTTGTGTATTGTATTCGACCTATCCTCATAGTAAAATACCGACAAGACGAGGACCAAAGCGGACTTTAGGGGGATGTGTTCTGAATTTTAAACGCAGTCTTTGTAGCATTTCTTTGGGTGTTGTTTCCAAATGCCAGTGTCGCCACATCAACACATACAATTATAGTTGACTTTGGCCTAAAATAAAATGCAGAAAACGTGAGAATTGCATCGTTATTTAACTAAAATAATGCTGTTTAGCTAAGTAAACAACCGACTCATTAGCCAAACACTCCACACCTACTCGTGACACTCAGGTTTTTGGACGGTAGCCACAACATTCAAGAACTGTTATTGTATGTTCTCGCTGAAGAGTTGCCCGCGACCGTCCGACAAAAACTTTGCATGTAGGCAACTTTTGCGAAGGCAGCAAGAAAGAATATAAATCGACGATAAAAACACTCGACAGACGTTGAAGAGCTACTTCTTAGCATTCAGAAATATGTGACGTTGTACAAGACGCACTTGCGTCTATCTACTTAGATATTGTATGAGATTTTTTAAGAACAAATATACTAAATTGCCATATAAGTTTATTATAAACTGCATGCATAAGTTTTTTTCCCGACACATGACCTTTATTTCCCTAAATGCCTAATTCGGACCATTACAAATACCTATTAAGGCCCGCCACATAGCTACAAGCAGAATTATTCCGGACGGAATTATGATTTCGTATGGATTGGAAATTCTGAGCGGAATTTTGCAGGGGAAAATCCATACGAAATCCAGATGCAGGCGTTAAAAAATAAAATTAGCCAAGTCTGTCCAGCCGTTCTCAAGTGATATGCGCTTACACCAATGAACTGCATTTCTCTTTTATTTAAGGATATAAATTAAGATTATTATAAGGGTTCGAATTCAAGATCTGGGAAATCCATATGACTTACCTTCAAGCTGTTTAGTTGGTTTTGTATGAATCATTGAGACACACGTAAGGTCAATGCAACTATGGAGTAATTACAATTAATTGCAAAATCCGGATTCATGAGCACTCTTTGTAAGCCCATCTGCCATCTAGTTATGTTTTAGATTGTATGATTAATTTCTGACTCTGGGAGTTCCTTATGAGGAAATTATGGGTATTATACCCATGGGTATCGTATGCCAATGCCATAAATTGCATTGATATTAGATGGTAAAAAAAAATTGGTATACTTATAAGTTCAGTACAATTTTACTCATTCGAGTGTACCAATTAGTCGCGGTTGACCTGCGTGACTAGGTATGGATAAGTACCCAACATTTTATTCTTCTTCTAACGAAGTTGCGCGATAGGTAGAAAAGCAAAAAAAAAATTCTTAAGAGAAAAAACTTCTAGACTAGACACTGCATAATTTAATACCACGACATGCATTCTTGAATGACAAAATAGATTAGAGATAAAACGTTAATTCAGACATTGTTATTATTTGAGATAATAGATAAGTCACGTTAGAATATCAAGGTTACACATTCAAACAACTAAACAAGTTATGATAGAAGATTCTGAGGAAAATATTGCAAAAATAATAAAGTATTTCGTCTTTATACAGAGCGGTGGGTCACGTCGAATTATGTTATAATCAGAACATCATATAGGTATACTACCAACTTTGATTATGGAGCAACTCCAGAATCTCAATGAGAAATCAGTCAGTTGTTCCATCGAAGAGATTTAAGTAGGTAACTGTTGAAATTGGTTTTACGATCAAAAAATAATATTTACACAATCGTTGTTTCATTGTACTAAATCCAATGATAATCAATTAACAAGGAATTATACAATATATTTATAGCGCATAAATCCGATACAGGCATCCTGTTATTCTCGTCAGTAGTGGCAGATAAAAACTGGCCAAGTGCGAAACAGGTGCGGGTCATTTTAGGTCCAGTAACATAATCCTCAGAATCATTATATTGTTCCTGTATGGTTATGGTTTCCTGGTGTTAAATTGAAACGAGCAAATAGGTTTTTAAGAGTTCGGGCGAAATTGAACCAGCAGTAGGTTAAACGTGAACCTTGCCAAAAACTGCACGCTCAAAAAGGTAGTTGGTAGTTGCAGCTATGTAGCAGCAAAGTTGCTGACCTTCCCAAATGGGAATACGGTCTTGATCTTATCTTTCTATGTATCTAAGTCTTCAAACGAGTCCGAGGACGAAAGTCGGGGTCTGGGCAAATGCAAACTCAGAACCGAGAGTTTGTTGACGACCTTTGCCTAACAATGAGACATACCTAACCTACACAGCTTTAAATGAATTGAAATACGAAAAGTGGAGCGCAAAGGTGCCTCAGTCGGACCCTTCGTATATGGAACCCTAATATGATTCGCACAACGTATATGGCATTCGCAACACAATGAGCAGTTTGAAGACATCTATCAACTCCGGTTTTGGAGACGTAATCTGAGCTTACCGTAAGAAAAGTTTCTTAGAAATATACGTTAAGTAGGTGTGCAAATGTGTCTTGCGAATTGCCATTTATTTTGGTTGGTATGAGTATACATGACTAGACAGGATCAATTTCATATACTGTCTTTTCTTTTTAACGTGTCGCAAGAAAGTTTTTCTAAAAGATGTATTTGTACTTAAGTCTTTTTCATTCTAATGTTGACATGTTTGGCAAACTTCGAAGAATCAATATTTTCGAATCAATGACGATCGTTCTGTACCAGGTACTTGGTACTAGATATTAGTCATAATATCTATAGGTACCTATATTAGATGTCGGTCTACGAATAAGAATATGTCGGTAGGATGACTGTGACTACCGTAATTCTATTATTCGCACTAAACAACGGATGGATTGAATAGACCTGTTATTTCTCTGTGGAATAGAGATAGACCAGTTGGTCTGTTGGACAAGTAGTTACTTGTCAATCAATGATCGGCCGGCGGTGTTGTTGTTGCAACGGGTACATATTGATAAGTAGGTATACTTACATAATTAATGAATAGTATGAAGTTCTTCCAAAATATAACATCAGATCAGAGTTTTGAACTACTGTCTTTGTTACATTGTTCCGGGTCTCGATTTTTAATTCTCTTCTATCTATGATCCCTGAACAAAATCACTCCCTAAAAATATACTCCAAGAATTTTAAGTGTTACGCTATTAGGTCGAAATTACCTCATCCCATTATCATACCTAACTTTTGCTCACGTCTCCACAAAGTTTATCCCTACGACAGGTGGACAGTGGACAATGCTAACATTCATCAATGTATCTATCGGTGCACACAACTACAGTTAGTTCTATAGATACATATATCTATGTTGTTGGCAAATGAATGTTGTTCCATCGAGGAATGGTAAGCGGAAGCATCCTACGCGTACCAATGTTTATTGACAATCTGACACCACAAGGAATCTGACACCAACTGACATTTAGTATGCAGATATGCAGTGACAATTTACACTTCGTGCCAATAAACTTTACATTAGTCATCGGTTTTAATTAACACAATACATTCAACTTTCGAAATTATGCCCTACTTTTAACAGCTGCTCACTTTAAAACCTATTCAAAACAAAATTTGCACTAAATTGTTCGTATTTCCAGCTGGTATTTTATTCGTTAATAGATACAATAGTGTATAGGGGCCAAGTATTAATAATAAGTGGTCACAGAAGGGTCACAAAGTCCCCTTCGACGGATGGCTGCTGGATTTATCTAAACAGATAATCTGGCGATAGCGTTATCAGGCAACACGTGGGTACGATAAGGACAGCTGTATTTATGCTTACAATAATAAAATTCGACATTTTGTGGATTTCTCGAGGAGTATTTGACAAAACCAGTTATTAAATTAAAAAGTATTTGAAACGGGCTGGTTTCCTTAATAATTTTTTTGTTTGTTTCATTCTATATTCGCTCTATACTTACCTACTAAAGAAAATACATTTGCCCACGTGACGAAGTGTATTCGTTTCGGGTCGTTTCGCAGCTGACGAATGTCTGTCTGTTTGTTTGTTTGTTTGTTTGTTTGTTCGTTTGTTTGTTTGTTTGTTTGGGTGTTTGTTTGTTCGAGTATCACGCAAAAACTACTGAACCGATTTTGATGAAACTTTTTTTGTTTGATAGCTTATCATCTGACTTAAAATCTGGTATATAATTTATGCGGACGAAGTCGCGGGTAAAAGCTCGTTTCTTATAAAATTCAAATTCACCAGTTTTGAAGTGAAACGGGATTGGGCGTTTTCCTTTGCAAATAATACTTGAGTTTAACTACAGTAAACGCATTAACTTACCTATTTGTGCCTGTCGTCTAATTTATGTTAATGACGTACCTATAATTATCAGGTCTACGTTTTTACCTTTTAATTACTAACCGGTTTTTAATGTAACCGATATTAAACTAGGGCAACTAAGTTTACGAAGAAAATAAAAATTTGTAACGAAAAATAAAAGGAACGTGGGTTATCTTCAGCTAAAAGTCATAGCGACTAAAATAAATTTAGTATTACGATTTTCTAATTATAATAGCAAGTGAGTGTAAGCTTTTCGCGTGGGATGTGAGCAGGGTCGGAAATAGATGTTTGGCATCTGTGTGCCTGCAGTCTGTCCACTGGCGTGACGGCCTGTCTGACTTGATGTCACTTTAAAAAAGTTTTTTAGAACTAGGATGCAGAGGTAAACGCTCTCTCTACTGCGCACAGGCATGTTCCCTGTCCGCTTTGATGAGGATGTCATTTAAATAGAAATAAAGTTAGAAAATTAGGTTGCAAAGACATTTTTGTGAACTTTTTTAGTTTTCTTTGATGAGATGACTGATTGCTGTCGTTAAAAAAGTTTATCGCAATCTAAACTATATAGGATACCTTTCTATCTTTATTATTTCATCTGGGTTTTTTGTATAGGACTTCACTAATAAAAATACTACAAAAGAATTCGCTTTTCGTACGATTCCTACTTATAGTTAGAAATGGGATGGTCAGTTCAACCCGCAAAGAGTTTTAGCAACATTATTAAAAACGCAAATATACAACCAACAAACGTGTTGTGATGACCATGATAATCGTCAAAACATGGAAGTGACGGAGATAGCCACGTGGTGATCAAAATCACATCCTATCGTGTTATTTCTTACGGAAGACCTTTTTTACTTACGAGTGTCACACGCCCGACCAGAAAAATAAAAAACCTCGCCATGTTGCGGAAAATCATTGGAACAAATTTTTGTACTTGTAGTATAAGAGATAAATGTACTTTTTGCAACCATCAGCAGCAAGGCTGATTCAGTGTTCATGGGGTGTAGAGCATCGCTGTAATGGGGATGGACCAGGTCTGCCTGCATAACTCCAGTCGGTTTAAGAGTTACTGATGTTTAAAGGTCAGTAAAAAATTTACGTTATATTGTTGCAGTATGCACTGTAGCTATGTGAACAGTACAAAAACTGTCAAGTTCTGTCAGTCGGTTTAAGAGATACAGCCAGTCAAAGTTCCGACCTTTGAACGGCTGGATCTCCTAAACCGACTGATGAATCATGTCAGTTTTTGTACTGTTCACATAGCTACAGTGTATACTACAACAATAACAGACGACGAATTTTTTACAGACCTTTAATCATCATCAACTCCTAAAACGACTGGAGTTACGCAGGCAGACCTGGTCCCCATCACAGAGAAGCTCTATACCCCATTAACACTGAATCAGCCTTGCTGCTGATGGTTGCAAAAAGTACACTTATCTCTCGGAATATTGGAACACTAACAATAATGATTTGACGACACGGTTGGTGTAATGGTTATCATTATCACACTGGACTGCCAAACCAGGGTCCTGGGTTCAAATCCCGGTTCGGTCATGGATGTTATATTATGTTCGTGCCGTTGTTGTATGGTTTCCATAACAAAAAGCCTATAGTGCTTACTTGGGATCATTACAATGTATGTGCCTGTTAGCGTTATTAATTATTATGAATTAATAAAGGTTACAGTCGATTGCAGCGCCCCCAAACCAGGTTTCTGGTCAGGCTTTAATTGTATTTACTCCCATTCCAAAGAACCTATTCCTATTTGAAAAATAGGTTCTTTAGGATAATTAATTATACAGTCAATAATTCACAACATGCTCCTACCTTTAATCCTTTTTCCCTACAAGTCACAAAAACCTAGTTTTTTTAACACTTAGTAGGTTGATAGAGAAGCCGGCGCGGGCGCACCTGGGTGCAGCGAGTGGGCGGGCCAACGCCTATCTACTCCATGTTTTGAAATACTCAGCTACAGAACTAAGGAATAATGAGACACGACGAGAGACTAGTTTTGTTTCATTAAAAGTCTCCTTAATGGAAATATCGTGTTAGCCTTCATAGGATTGGTAGAGAACTAGACACTTTAAAATGGATATTATACCGAATAGGTACAAACTAACATTTTATTTTGTTGCGTCGACGATTCCACTCATTGACTCCATGCGCATGATAAGGTTTCGTGATGATTAGAAACCGTTTAGAAATTGCCCTCCGTGCATAAATATTTGATTTTGTGATAAAAATATACAGGGTGTAACAAAACACCCTGGTAATACTTAAGGGGGTGCTTCAGAGCATCAAACTGAACAACTTTCACTAAGGAGCCAACATCGAAATTGCGAAAAAAAATCCACTCTTTCATACAAAACTGCAGTACCGTCTCCACTGAAATGTATGGGACGGTAGATTTTTTTTATTTTTTTCGACGTTGGTTCCATTGTGAATGTTGTTCAGATTGATGGTCTGAAGCACCCCCTTAAGTATTACTAGGGTGTTTTGTTACACCCTGTACAGGGCCAAGTACTTTGGAAGTTCCACGGGGAAGCCAAAAGATTACCCGTGGACCCGCCAAAGAATGGGCAACAGCATTAATACCTCCATCACTGCTATCAACAACACACCAGTCCATAATAATAATAAGTGATGCAGAAATATTACGTTACTACTTTGCTCTTGGGATTTACTATGACGACGGAAACGAAACGCGAAATGCATCAAAAGTTGCATGGTTGCAATAAACGATTTGTATTTGTAAAGTTATAAGCTTACCTTTGTCGTTTGCCATACACAATTAATTATTGACTCAACTCGATCTTGTCTCTAGTAAACAAACAATCAGCTTTATTAAATAAGCGATAAAATGTGGTTTTACCTTTTAGTGTTGAACGTAACAATACCAGATTCTTTATAACAAGTCCCAGTTAATGAAGCGGGCAGGGTCTATAATTTGTTACGTCTACGCTCATGGGACTGTCCGCATGAGAACCGGTTCACTTAAAATGATATTATTGACGTGGGCTAGAAGTACAGTGGGCTACAAAGTTGAGTATCTCTACACCTATTGTAACTACTAGTGTTGGGCTGGATATCCCAACAGAACATGATTCGGATTTTCTTAAAAATTGTAGGCACATACAAACAGTTCCAAACTCGCTAAACAATTATTCCTTGATCTGCGGTTTTGGACTATTTAGCAGGAATATTGAATTACGAATTGTTCTTGTTAGATCTATTAACCAGATCCACTACGGTTTTAGTGAGAATTTTTAAATGCATTTAAAGTTGTATGTTTAAAAAAAATTAAGCGTCTACGTCTGAAGTCATTGACGTCTGTCAACATATTTTAAGTAGGTATAATGTTTAGGATGTTTAACATCGAACTCTTGAACAAAAACAACAATAACAGTCACCTTTGCGCTATTAGAGTCTTTTGTTCGCTAAAATGCGTTAAATATAGGTTTTTATATTTACTCGTATCTCGTATGGGATGTAACGAGTATTCCGATAGAAATGCTTTAAAAACTAACCTACGATTAAAAAGCATTTGGGCTTTTTTATTTTATTTGTCTGTAAATAAAATTATTGATGTCTGTGAAATTTTTGTTTCCATAAACGGATTCCCGTTTTTTTTTTGTGGCATTGCGCTCACATCACTAAATAAAACAAATGACACGCACTGTGCTCTGCAGTGTTGTGTTTTGTTGCTCAGTGTACCAGTTATCGGTTCAATGTTGTTTCATACGGTGTCCTGTGGTTTTTACATGGAAACCAATGACTAATGATAGTTTTGGTTTGGTTACTTTAATGCTTGTAATGGGAACTCCCTTAACTTTCACTAGTGATTCAAGTTTATAGAATCAGAAAAGAAATAGATTTTTTTAAATCAATGATTAAGCAGTTGATTAATTTACCTTTTTTTTATAAGTATGAGAAAAGGTTTTCGTAATTTTAGATGGTCCCATTTTTTGACAGCTTTAACAGGCCTTTGAAACTGGCTGATTCTTAAAAAGTTTAATTCTTAAAAGATGATTGTTCTTATTTTGACCAAATGAGTTAATTTTGACGAGTCTTTTTTTGTATCCTATTTTGTTAACAAAACTGTAGGTACTTAATCTTAAAAATAAATACAAACAACGTCTCACCCAACTATCTTTGCACCATAAATATTATTTAATTGGTTTATAAATTAATTAACTATTAAGAGGATTAGAATGATTGCCTTGTATTCCAAAATGATTACAGCACAATTATAATATAGTTGTAATACTACTGGATATTTTTTTAGACAGTGCGGAAAATTTTAACATGTATTCTAGTAGTCAAACTGAGCAACTATCACTATGGAGCCAATTTCGAAATAGCGAAAAAAAATGTTTTTGTACTGACTAATAATTTATTCTGTATTATAACAAAAGTGTGGTTATCTTTCGAATGTTTTATGGCTGAGCCACCAACAACCACCACTTGATACGTAGTATTATAAAATGGCACCCTTGGTAGTTGATAATTTTAATAAGGTTTCTGTCCATCCCGAAATCGAAAAGGGATGCGCGGACGTGAGCTTATGTAGCCTTCATAAAAAATTGGTTCAGAAATTACAATTGGTTGGTTTATAATGTATTTATACTTATTACAATTAAGGATAATTCTAACACAACACATTATTATTTCCTTTTAGCTTCGAATACAATTCCATTTATGGTGATACCGTTTTTATAAATATAGGTAGGTTAGGTAGTTAACACAGTTCAATATAAGCCAATACTTTTAATAACTGTTAGAATTTATTTTCATAGGTATATTTATATGCTTCGTGGGTAGTTCACATCTACTCTATGAACTGGAAAGCAGGTTTCGAATGTTACTTATTGGAGGCGCAGAGGTAGCGATAACGCCCGCTTAGAAAGTAACATTTCTCCATCCATTAAGTTAATGTAAATTTATTCCGTACGACATTATCGTGTCGTAGTTCATATTCAAGGCCGTCGATGTTTTGCTTCGATGACTTCTTGGAACCAATTCTGTGTTTATGTGCGTTTATGTTTTGAATGTTTGATGGAGGGAAAGTCCGGTTCTTTATGCAACTGTTCATCGCACAAGATTATCCTTTTGTTTTTCGCAATTATAATGGATGTTAGTTTGATAATACCAAGGTTGATATAAATGTGACTAATTAAGTACCTAACTTCATTATAGCGAAGATTAATGTTTGTCAAAACTTTACCAGCTTTTTTGGCTCCACCGCACCGTAATCAACAAAAAGCACAAAAAAGTAGCGGAACTTTAATTGTAAATGATCTGGATCACATACATAAAGGAGCAGAGGAAGTGAACGATGTAATCTATCCCCGACAACAAACATTTGACGCTGAGGATGTGGCCAACGAGTCTCTAAAGTCACAAAGGAAGCCACTAAACTTGCAACAGGGTCATTTGTTAGAGAAGGTACTCAATTCATTACGTGTGAAATACAGGTTAAAGATTTGCTACCATAAAATATCAACGTCTGAAGATTTGCATTGCATGTTCCACAAATAACATCAGTCATTGTTCCAGGAGGACGTAAAGTTTGTTTATCATCAATCAATTGGCCTGCTAGTATCCTGAAGTCCGCCAAGTGAACCGTTTAACCATGATTGAAATCAGAATGTTGAAAAAAATTCACGCGTTTCGTAAAACTACTACACAGAGTGGAGAGTTGAAAACTGTGGACTGACACCTAACATTGAGCTTTTGAACGTGTGCCAACCGCGAGCTAACAACGACAAGGAAAAAATAGCCGTGTCAAACGTTACATAAGTAACTGATATTGCAAGAATATGACGTCCATATTTCAATAACAGCTTGCATTAGCGGGCCAATAATGACAGACAAATAACAGAAAGACTAAAAACCATGATCCTTTTAAGAATGCCTCATTACGGCTTATCGGAGTCGATGACCTCGAGTTCACAGGAATTACGCGAAAGGTATGCCAAGGAGATAACTCTTTGCCTTAATGACATGGGGAATGCATTACGGATGGTCGGACCGGGATTTGAAGAGGCGTCGAAAGCGGATTAACTGATCTCAGAAACAGTTAAGTATCGGACATTAAATCTTATGCTGCTTTGTCTGTTGCTTAAGAAGATTAACAAGGCTTTGTTGAGAACATTACATACCTATGCATAGAGCTTTTACGATCTTAGGAAGAAACTTAGTTCATTAAGGATTCTCTAGTAGTGGACTGATGAAAGCTCATAGATTAATGAGAAAGCTAAATATGACTAGTTTGTGAAGGAAGATACTATCATCTCAAAACTAAACTGCACGTAATCTCATAAAATTGCGATGATACAGCAGCACAAATGGAAGCTCATGTAAATGATTAGTTAAGTAACCAGTTATGCGCTCTTCACCACTTTCACGACTGATTTCTAGTGCAACTAGATGTTGATGTTACTTTTAATGAAATGTTGCTCTCGGCAACATTCTCAATTAGCGATGCATAAAGCTTTCCATATATTATGCATGCAATTTATTGACACTGTCTTGATAAATTGGAAAAGTTATCCAGTAGAAAGTAAACATCGAGTTTGTCGTTGTGACCTTCAATACTCAAATTAAGTTTCCTTTCGAATCATATGTTCTTGGTATTCTTATTCCTCAAAAGGAAGTCAGTGGTTGATGGGTGTGCCAGTGACCTCCTTGCGGAAGACTGATTCCAGTCGCCGAGTGTGACTGGTTGGGTGACTTTTCCGCGCAGACGCATCTCAAGTTGGTCGGCCGCGACATTGACCCGCCATACATACACGATCGGCCAATGCACCGGGTGTCGCAGGCTCTTTGTTTATGTCCTGTGGGCTTGCGAGGCCTACCGTGCGTGCTCGTTCATGTCCTTCTCGAAGAGAATTATAATAGTCTAGTTACCACAAATGATATTGAATTTTTTAGGAATTTTTGCGTGGGCATGGGAGTTCTTGAAAAAGTGTATTTATAAAGCTGTTCGGCTAGACGTCGTTGAAGAATTCAGGTTTTAGGGGCAATACAATTTTTATTTTATTCTCGATATAATTACATATTATACATATTCCTCAAAGTAGAGACTATCTAGGATTCTTAGCAAAGACGACAATGGGCATTGTAACAAAACACAATGTCATCTTATATCGTAAGAATATATATTTTTTTGCAGAATTCATATGACCACCACGATTTGATTGTAACGTAACCGAGTTCAAATAAAATTGTTCGCACGTCTAACGGAGAGAGGTGCTTTCGTAACACGTTAATGACATTCCACTCAGGTTGAGCTCACGGGGTGCGTCAGAGCATTCGTCACAGGCCTGCAAAGCATTACGTAAATACCCTACATTCAGGATGCATTTTACGTAGACAGCAGGCCGAAAACCAATTTCCTGAAATACGGGAATCGTGGTGACGCAAAGTCCGACGCCCGCGCTTTCAGCGGCGCCTGCGCTGGACCCATTTTAGGACATGACTAACGGAAATTCGACTCCTCTCTCCCTGACCCGCTCCCTCCCGTGGGACGCGGCATGCGTTCGTCTCGCTCGCACTTAAAGCTCCAAGAAATCTTTTAATAGTGTCCACGGCCGCGATCTACTTTCAACTTGCGGCGGGAAATGTGCAAGATATTACTATGATTTTTTAAAATTCGCGCGCATTTTCGTTGCTATAGAAAAAATTATATTTTTATTTAATTTATAACTTGAATTATCTTATTGTTTTTTTTTTGTATGCAGTCTTTTTATTAGATAAAAAAAAAATAAGCTTTATCATGAACAACCTGTTAACGTCAATTGGATATTTAATTAACATTAATACCAAAGCTGATTATGTAGCCCGAGACAAAATTAAATCTTTCTATTTGTCTAGCTCGTGATATGTTGTAGGTGGCTGTGCACTAAAAATAGATTCATAATCTGATAAATTTATATTTGCACTGTAATTTATAGCTCAGCTAAAGATCAGATGTAGTACGAGCGCATAGTAAAACTGCATAATAGAGAGGACCTCTGTCAACCGGAATTTTAGATAAAAAGAAAAAAAATGTAAATACACAAACACGAGTCACGATTTCCCGAGAGCGATAAGGTTATACTGCCGATATTTATTGCGAACGATGGTCTGCGGGAATTACAACGAACACTCTAAGTTTTAGTTTACCTACCCCTCGTAGCCAGTCTGTCAACATAGGTGAGTTGAACTGACCTTTTTCTGTTGCTTCTCCCAAGCCGGGTCTAGGAGACCCTCCCGCTCCCATTCTTCCTCTTGTTCCATGTACCCGTCTGGATACCCGTCATAGTTATTCATCACCCCGTTGTCCATCATCATGGTCACCGCACTGACCGTCGATTTCGATGTTCGTTCGAGCCTATGACCGCGAACTCGCGTGTGTTGGTTCGCTCCGCGCACTGCAACAAGCAGCCGGCCGCGCGCCTGCTGCGAGAAGACTGGCGCACGAGCGCTCCCAGCGGTAGCGTGCGGAACTTTTTAGTTGCGTTCCTTTCTACGTGAACAACTGTCAGAAATTATAAAAGCAGCAATGCGTGGTTGTGTGTGATTGTAAGCATTTTTTTATTGGTGGCAAAAAAAATGTTTTAATTTTGAAAACTATTTAGGTCCCTATCATATCTTTGAAATAAGCTCAAGATCTACCAATGTTTTTTGTAATGCATTTTTGACAGTTAAAATAGTTTAACGTAAAAATGAAAAATGAAAACGAAGCATTAAAACTTGACTTTTCCGTTTTTTTACGGGAACGTTAGTACCTAACTACGCTACGTAAGTACTAGTCATTCACTTCGAGCTGGCCGCTCCCTCCCTTCCCGCTTCCCCGCACCGCACCCCTAAGAGACCCTATTAAACGCAATTTTATAACCTTTAGCAACGCAATTACGTACGGTACTTCCGTCCCGGTCACTAATATCGCTTTTAATTTTAAATTTTTATTTGCTTGTTATATTATGACAGCCCGGTAGTCGGTAGTGAACCTGCCTGCTGTGCCGAGGGTCGCGGGTTCGAATCCCCTAAGGGACAAATATTTGTATGATAAATATGAATATTTGTACCCGAGTCATGGATGTTTGTATCTATATTTATGTATTCTATATCGTTGTCTAGTCATCATAATACAAGTCCAGGCTAGATTCTGGTACTTTAAATGTGACTAGATAATTGGTGTGACATCGTCCGAGATATTTATTTATTTATTATTTATTATTTTTTGTCGACGGGACCAGTTAATGTGCCTGTGAGGAAATTTTGTAACGGTCATCGACGGCCAACTGGACGTGAACGGGTAGTAGGTAGTGAAACAAGTCCGAAATTTTCTGATTAAATTAAAGCAGTATTTTGGGTTTTGGAGTCATACAGGGATAACTTGATGATGCAGCAAGCGTTTGTGAAGTTTACAAGATAACTTTAAGTTAACCTGACATATCTACACTGTAATGTATACCTACTCATGTTTCAACAAATTATATGATTCTTACAGATACTAGGCATTCACTTCGAGTTGGCCGCTACTTCCCTTCCCGCTTCCCCGCACCGCACCCCTAAGAGACCCTATTTAACGCAATTTTATAACCTTTAGCAACGCAATCACGTACGGTACGTCCGTCCCGGTCACTAATATCGCTTTTAATTTTAAATTTTTATTTGCTAGTTATATTATTTTTTGTCGACGGGACCAGTTAATGTGCCTGTGAGGAAATTTTGTAACGGTCATCGACGGCCAACTGGACGTGAACGAGTAGTACTTATTCTTAAGGGTGTATGAAGATAATAATTTAATCACTGTTACCTGTTACATCACTATACCTATACGTAGGGATCCGCAAAAATTCAAAAGTATCGATACCTACTCGATACTGGTATCGCAGAAGAAAGTATCGATACCGATAAAAGTATCGAACGAAAAGAATCGATACTACTCAGTATCGAGTACTTTTTTGATCACCTTAGAAACTGTAAATAATCGCAAAAAAACAGTTATAAACAAGCACATACTCAAGTTATTATTATTTGTTTTAAAAACATACAAAATTGTCATTATAATTATCATTAAAGTATCATTTATATCAATCAAATCAAATTGATTTTTTATGTCGGAGAGCAGATAGCAGGGAAAAATATTTGTGTTTTACTGTAAATACTGATTAAGAGTGCATATAAGTACTCTTTTGTAAAGTAAAAACACAAATTAATTTTTAAATTTCCAATCTTCTTCGATGCAATAAGACATAAAAAGTAATTTGTCGATACGCGACCCAGTGAGCCGGTTCCGAGTCGCTGTTACCGTCGCTTCAGCTTTCGAAAAAAGCCTTTCAGATGGGTCTGAAGTGCCTGGTATTAACAAAATATACTGAATCAAATTAAAGATTGAAAAATTCAGTCTCGGGCGGGACTTGAACCCGCACCCTTCCAAACCGGGGAAGTGCGTTATCCAATTTCGCTACCGAGCCCACTAGCCAGAGAACGAATTTTTCAATCTGTTGCGTCTTGAGGGGACGTGAGCGACATCTACTGGCAGCTATTACAAACTAGCCAACCCGCAAGTTCAGAATTACAACTGAAATTCATACGGTATAGATGACACACCCTGTTCCAATTTCAAATATTATTGATTTTGAACATGTTACAGCCATGTTGTGCTGCTTTCATCTCACTCCAATGATTAAATCTGTCAAACTTTATAGAGGACACCGTTACACGTCAGCAGGTCTAGCATGATTTCTCAACACGCGCGCGACGCGCCTTCGCTGCATACAAAATAACCTGTTCTCGCGCTTTTCCGAGAGCGAAAGCCGCGCTTGCCGCGACTTATAGAATGGCAATAAGCCGAGTCGCGCCCAAGTAGAGAAATCATGCTAGAGGGTCTGAAAGAGAAATGGTGAAAACTACACAACTGAGGTGAGGAGACAAAAGTATCGAGTATGTGGAAAAGTATCGATACCTAGTAAAGTATCGGAATCAAAGTATCGAGTACAAAAATACTAGGTATCGAAGAGAAAGTATCGATACTACTCAGGTATCGATACTTTTTGCGGATCCCTACCTATACGTTCTGTTCTGATACAGTTATTATACCTAAGTATTTCATTTTCGTGTCGCTTCAAGAAATTTTAAATAATTATACCTAAGTAGTACAAGGATGATGAATTGATGATACCTAAGTAGCTAGATTTTAAGACTTAAGTTTGCAGTTTCCCGCTTTTCTCTACTAAAAAAAATTATTTAGCATGATACCTAACTGGTATCCAAAATGTATCCAAGATTTTGTACTTATCAATGAAAGTTTTTGGTTCATACACCGCATACACCCGAAGACCCCGCTGTGTTGCTATGATAAAGGTATGTATTTTTTGTATTATTTTTATATAAATGTGCTTAACCTACCTACCTTAACCTACGGTGCCCAGACGTGGTCTCTAACAGAGTCTCAAAAGTCCAAACTCAAGGTTTGTCAGAGAGCGATGGAGCGCAGTATATTAGGTGTTAAAAGAACAGATCGTGTCAGGAACACTACACTGCGCTCCAAAACACAAATCGCCGACGTCGGGAAGAAAACAGCTAAACTAAAGTGGGAATGGGCCGGCCATGTCTGTCGAATGCACCAGGAGAGGTGGGCAGGAATTGTTACGCCCTGGATCCCAGAAGATGGTCGTCGGCGTCCGGGTCGTCCTAAGAAGAGGTGGCGGGATGATCTGGATGCTTTTGACGACAAGTGGCCAGAGCTTGCCCAGGATAGAGATGGTTGGAAGATTAAAGGGGAGGCCTTTGCCCAGCAGTGGGATGAAATAGGCTAGAAAAAAAAAAAAAAAAAAAAAAAAAAAAAATGTGCTTATGCTTTGCTTACCTGCCTACCAGCTTTATACTGTAAAAATCTTAATCAAACTTGCTTTTGTTTTAGTTAAAAAATATTTTCAAATTATTTCCGTTCTGGAACCATCAATGTAGGTACTACATGCCTTGCTACAACTGCACTCTTAAGACGCTCCCACAAGGTAGGTAAATGCAGGACCCGGCCATATTTTGCTGGTTTTTAGAAGCTACGAACATTTACCCGCGACTTTGTCCGCATAAATTGTATATCAGATTTTAAGTCAGATCATAGGTTAATCGACAAAAAAGTTTCATCAAAATCGGTTCAGTAGTTTTTGCGTGATGCTCCAACAAACAAACACACAAACAAACAAACAAACAACAAACAAAGAAACAAATATACTTTATTTTACACCAAGACATAAGAGTAAAATACAGAGAAAAAAATACAAAAAGGCACAAAATAAGGCGGTCTTATCGCTAAGAAGCGATTTCTTCCAGACAACCTTAGGGTAGAGGAAACGGTGTACGAAGAAAGGTAGGCGGTGTTTTAACAAACAAACAAACAGACAGACAAAAAATCCAAAAATTGGTGATTTGGAATCAGGGACATCTAAAAACCATATCGTAATCTTTTTTTTGTAAATATCTTCAATGTACCTACAGACACTCTTCTGTTACAGTTTTATAATAGTTTAGATATTCTCGTTATTTGAGAGACATACAAATTAATGAAAAATATAGCAACGATTTTCAATATCTCGGCTTTATTAAAATTTGCTAATTTTGCTATAAAGTATAGGTATTTCTAATTTTTTTATAAAATACACATGAATACCTGTGTTCAAAGGACACATTTTAGTGGGGTGGACAGGACAGCAGTTTTGTATGGGACGGCTGATTTTTTTTAGCGTTTCCCGAGGTAGGTCCCATACCATTGTGAAAGTTGTTCATTTTGATGATCTGAGTTCATCGTTTCAGTATTTGCTAGGCTTTCACTTACTTAGGGTTCTTAATATGCTGACACTTTTTTAAGGGGATGATCAGACCCTCAAACTGAACAACTTTCTATAAAGAACTCGCGAAAAAAAACATCAGCTCCCCATACAAAACTGCAAACCAACTCGAGCAAAATGTATGGGACAGCAGATTTTTTTTCACGATTTCGATGTTGGTCCCATAGAGAAAGTTGTTCAGTTTTATGGTCTGATCATCCCCTTAATAAAGTGTCAGCATATTAAGAAGGGAAAGACCCAGTGTAGTAGGTAGGTACATAGAGGTATCCAATTTTCATTGATTAAGGTATAATTGCAGTGTTCCCGAAACAAAAAATTTGAATTCGGTAGAAGTGTGGTCAAAAAATCGGGAGAAGTCGGGAGATTTCGAAAGTTGTTATAAATAAAGCTAATTTAAGGTTTTTTGTACAGATTCGCATCAAAAGTTTTAGATATTTTATTTAATCAAATTAGATGTAATTAAAACTAATTTAAAAATCTTTAAAACTTAATTTAAACATAATATTTTATTTTTTAATAGAGCAAAATGTATATTCTCACAGTTTGAATTTCAAGTGTTTTGTCTTCTTTCTTTAAAAACCTGTAACTTAATCCGTATTGCATTAATTTCCCCACTTCTACCGTACCTAAATCCTAATTTTATTTGTTTGATATTGTATTTTAATTTATCATTACCAGAAATATGTACCTATCTTAAACTTTCTTACGGACAGAAAACCACTAAATGCATTAATTAACTTAACTGATTATTTAAAAACCCATTGATGCATTAATTATTATAATTTTTAGTAGAAAATTGGTTTTTATTATGAATTATTCAGAGAGTCATAAAAATCGGGAGAAATTGACCATGTTACGGTAGATCGGGAGATGGAGTCGGAAATCGGTAGATCTCCCGTAAAATCGGGAGGTTCGGGTACACTGTATAATTGTAAAGGGAAAAAGGTTCAGGGTAATGGTGAAAGTAAATCATAGTTAAAATACACAAAAAAATTTATTCACCACATAAAATTTCATTGAATAATAATCTTGATCATGCAAAATAACAGTTCATTATATGTTATTTATTATATTCTTTGAAGATCCCACATATTAACATACTTATAGCAACATTCACGATCACAGGAAGGTTAAAATTTCGGAATAGAAAACTTATATATCTGCAAAGAGCTTGATACTTCATTATACTTGGTGTTACTACAAATTAAACCTAACATACATACACGGATGAGTATTATAATATAACTGACAGATCTACTACAATATTTATGTTATAATTATAATAAATTCTGTCATATTGAGATCATACACTGAACATACTGAATGTTTCATTTGAACACTTAAAATTCATAGGTAATTAAATTTTGTGCTTTTTAATTATTGTTTCACCGCCATGTTCGATCTTGGAGACTTCCAGCTCACGCAAATTAAAACTAAATAAGTAGTTATGACATCCCCATCACAAATGGGTGTCATGCGACTAAGATTTCATCAAGGAATATGCAGTAGCATCCATTTGTGGAGACATTCCACCTGCCAAGCGTGTGAAATTTATAGTAAATCCTTGTTTATGAGGGAAGTCCATGTCCAGCAGTGGACTTCTTGACACTGATTGTGATGATGATATAAATGTGAATATTAGAACTAAGAACATTCAGGTTTTCTTATTATTATAGGTCAGAATTTGTGCAATGTTTTAAACAACAGTTCGTAAAACTCTTGAGTTGGTATTTCTTGTAAGTTAGGTACCGGTGTTGACTTGAATAAAATCATCTACCTATTGTTTTTAAATTTTGTGGGGGTAAGATAGATGATGATGTTAATCAATGAAATACCAACTTCTAACGTTAAACGCCATACAACATTTTAGCTTTGAGCAACTTAATAATGATATTTTATACATACAACCATTCACACCAATAGAAGATTCATTTTTGTAAATTTTTCTCAAGTATAAAAACTTTACTGACAGTTCAACGGGATTTTTACTTCTCATTTTTTACTCAGAACTTTTAGAAATGTTTTTAATTTTTAGGCTACATATTTATATATTAACACCTATTTGTTAAACATTTTTTTTAGATATGCGACCCATTTAACAGGATTGAAGAGCTAAGTATTGCTGTCTTCGGAAAAAACATAAATTCACCTCTAATCTGACAGGTCTTAAAAAATTTGTATGATTACATTAATTGGAATTGTATGACAAAATGTTTCATTGAAGATATAATCTGAATAAGTAATAAGTATTTTACTTTTTTGAAACTTTGTGACAATATACCTACAAGGCTCATTTGGATATTTCTTTTCAAAACTGAAAATAATAATTTCTCCACCAGATGAAGAAATAATAGTATGTGCCCTATTAGCAAGTAAAATGTAAATGAAATAGTAAGTAGATTCAAATGACTATGTAAGAAATTTAACAAACATCAGACACAAAGAACAAGAATATAGCAAGACGGGCCTATATATAATATTATACAGTAAGGTAGATATATAAAATGCTATAACATTTGGTTCAGAAGACTCCATCTTAACAATTTACATAAAATACATTACTTAGCTTACCTAAGAAGAGATTGAGTTGAAGATGAAACAGATAAGACTAGTCATAATAAACTTTTAGATAATGCAGTCTGTCATTAATCTTCATAAGTACTAAGTTACAAACTTATACTAGTTACCAGACTGCAAGGTTCAACTTTAATTAAATGTTAAAATAGTAGGTGTACAGAGGTCCTTTAAACAATAAATACTTGTCCATACAACAGATAATAATTTTAAACGAACACTAGGTACTCTTATGGAAACACAGGGACATCCGAATAATGAAACTAAAAAAAAAGAAAAAACAAAGAAATGAAAAACAAAAAGTTTTTTTTAAAATAACATGTATTAGTTTAAATAAATTGATTCGAAGTAAAAGTATCTATTACGGATGTTTTTATTAGACACAACAGGAATGAGATTTTGCTATTACGCACACACTTTAATATCTACTATGCTACTAACGGATAGTAGAAATTAATACTTAAATAATAAGGCATAATTTTAGATGATACTATGTTTGCATTGCTTTATTTTATAAAGTTATTAAATGTTTCCGAAGTCTGATAACAAAACCACTTAGTATATGAAAAGACACTGTTAAGATGATTATGTATAGACAGAGGCATTGTTAGTCTGTGGAATTATTTCCGGGGACACAAAATAACGGGTTAAAATATGTTTGCTCTCACTGATGGATCACAGAAAGGGACAGCGTGATTTGTACCTGATGTTACATAAATATAATTTTCCATAATAATTTATTCGTCAGAGTACACATACGGTTACTCCAATCTTTTTGGTACCAAAAATAGAGACGATTATGCTGAACACGTTTAGCTAGATGTAAAAAATATAGGTATCAATGAACAACAACAAGGAACTAGGTATTCGAGAAGTGTACAAATGTTTCTCGTACCTCTACTCAAGTACATCTATAACAATAATACTTTTAGAAGGCGTCAACATACCACATTTTAAGAAGGACTCAGCCCCATTCACTCTTCATAATCTATCTAATACACTGATATTCCTCACAGCTCCAAGTTTATATACCGTAGTCGAAGCTTTCGAATTCTGAGAACCTAGAGTCTTGTTTCTGAAGTCGCTGCTGACACGCCTCGATGTAACTGTCCTGTATCCGGTACATTCCTGAGTTCGCCTGATACATAAGCGTTTCAAGAATACGCTCGTTTTTGATGGCTTTCGACGGGAGAACAACTTTTATCAATTCCTGTGGTGAGATCCTATACAATTTAAGATCTCTGGCTAACCTTTCCATAGTGCATTTAAATTCATTTTTGGCATCAGTCTTATTGGCGGTCTTGGCCTTGATTTTGTTTCGAGCCCAGCTGAGCATAGCTTCGAATTTCCTGACTTCTGGCACTTCGAGATTCCGGCACATGATCATCTGGACCATGGACTCCGAGAGGTTGAGGAACTCCGTCGTTTGGAAGAGGGCGTACGCTCGCTGCTCACTGAATGCCAGGATCATGTTCACCAGTTCAGAGGCCGAAGTGTACCGCCAGTAGTAGTTTTCTAATGATATCAGCATCGTGCAAACCTAAAGAGATACAAATTAATTTAGTTTCAAGTTACTAAGTTCTACATTTGGGTAATAATAATGAAGTGTTTCAAGTGTTAATTCAGCGTGTTCTTGTGTTAATGGTGTTAAGTAAGGAGAGCAACTCACAAACCCATTTAATTAGTCCTGTCAAATAGAAAATGATGAATCTTATCGAATATAAATGTCAACAGAAGTGTTTGCGAGAAGTGTACAATTATTATAATTTTTCGGAGGGCTAATTGCAAAACGTGGCTTATTACACTGCAAACATTGCTGGTCTTTTGTGTTCGCCCTATGCTCGTCCATATTTTATACATAGGCAGTAATAGGCACCTCCGAACTTGTGGTATTTTCTATTCGTTCTCGGGTATGCAGGTTTCACCGCCGAGCCAATGATAATGACAAATACAACCATACATAAATTCCGTAGACCAATATAAATAGGTATTTTTTGATAATACTCACAACTTCTATCCTAAGGAATTGCTTGGCGTGATGGAAGCAAGCTTGCAGCAATTCTGGCAGGTCATAATGTTCAGCAGCACATATGAGGCCAGGTATTGAAGCACAGGTCAGTGGACAGCTGCCGGTGTGCAGGTAGTCGAGGAGGATGCGGAATGTCTCCGGGTCGAACTCTATTATTGAGAACTGGAAAAAACATACAGACGAACATAGAACCTCCTTCTTTTTTGAAGTCAGTTAAGAACAACGAATATGGATTTTGTTCCATCGATCGCAAGGTAGGTACCTGCCTGATATTACCTATATATTGAACGACACATTAACCTATACATAACCTGCATAAGCTGGCCACGCTTACTCACTTATAAGTCTTATAACGTTGCGAGGCCAACTTATGTTGGTTATGCTATAGCTTGACGTGTCGCCGTGTCTACATGTTTGGAAAAATCGAATCTTAAGAATTCTAACGAAAAATCTTTTTTAGTTTCTAGAATTCTTTATTTATTTTTAAATTGACACCTTCTATCTTTCGTTTTCCGTCTATTCCGTTTTTTCCGTATTCCGTTCTGAATAGACAAGTGGGTCCGTAGGGTCAAGTAGGGTGAGTTGCAGAGCCGCAATAGAGACAGTTTTGTTGACATTCTTGACCTAAATTTTCGCCAAGGCGATATTTACAAATATAAAATTTGGCTAAGAAACAAATGTGTGCGAACCCATTACTAAGGCCTTTATACCCCAAGAACATGCGTAACTGTCTCTACGAGTGATCTGACTGTAATTTACCTCAGTCTGTGCAAGTTTGGCACGGTCCACTTTTTGTGCGTCTGCACACACCGACAATCTTGGAACTGCTAATGCTGCATTTTTGTCCTTATCCTTGTCTTTGCCTTCTTTGTCTGTAAAAATATTTATTTCTTATATTAGCAAACCGCATTGGGCACGCGTGGTGGTCGAATACAAATACGTCCTCCCCGAGGGTAGATATAATGGGACGGAAGTGACTTACGATACTTCTTGAATGAACCTACTGTTAAATGTGTTTTAATTTTTTTTGAAAATGCCGGCAAAGTCTCAGACTTATCTACAAAGCTAAATAAATTTTAATAACTGGAGGTTCACTTCAAGAAGAAACTTACTGGAACAATCCTGTGAACTGGCCCATTTCTTCTTGTCATCGGCATTGAGTTGTGAGTGCTGTTTTCGAATAGAGCGACCCCATCCGGCCGTGATCGTGCCCAGCCGGGAAAATGCGCGTTTTACCATCGGGGAACTTGGCACACTTTTTGGCCTGGAACAAAGGAAATGATAACAGAAAAACTTGTGATACTATTTTTGAATAGTTAGGAATATTCGGGGTTAAGTTTAAAAATATATCTAAACTATTATAAAACTGTAACAGAAATGTGTCTGTACATTGAAGATATATACAAAAAAAAAATTACGACATGGTTTTTACCTGTCCCTGATTCTAAATCACCAATTTTTGGATTTTTTGTCTGTCTGTTTGTTTGTTTGTTTGTATGTTTGTTTGTTTGGATGTTTGTTTGTTTGGGTGTTTGTTTGTTCGAGTATCACGCAAAAACTACTGAACCGATTTTGATGAAACTTTTTTTGTTTGATAGCTTATCATCTGACTTAAAATCTGGTATATAATTTATGCGGACGAAGTCGCGGGTAAAAGCTCGTATAACATATATATAGGTTTTGAGACGCTGGGTCCTTGGGGCCTTTGCATTCCTTGCAGACCTATCGGGGCGTCTCAATGAGACCTCTTGTGACCGCAGAGCTGGGAGCTTTCTAGCACAAAGAATCAGCCTCACCATCCAGAGGGGGAATGCTGCTAGCCTGTTGGGCACCATGTCTTGCGGCGACGCTCTGGAGTGGGTGTATTATTTGTAATTTTTGTGTTTAGTGTGTTCATGAGCTTTTATGTTTTGCGATAAGTTGTTGTTATTTAATAATAAATTCCCCTTCAGTTTAAAAATAATGTTGTTTAAAGTAGTTCGTAGGCGTAGGTAGGTATATTATTTTTATAGTCCAGACATGCGGTAGCTCAAAATATCAAAACTCAATAGATTTGAATGTCACATTAACCTACTGTGTATGAGATTAATAGGAAAATACGTTTGTATTAAAATTTTACAGAAAATGCTCCTTTTTTCCACGAACAATTACATAACGATTTTGAAAATGTACATTTAAAGTAAAGGACAATTCTTGTTTATAATTAATTTATATTAATAAATATTTTGATTAAGGGGTTTCCCTGACCGAACGACCTTGACTCTTTCAGAGCCACCTCACCTCTACTAAACTACGTCATTTTAGTAGGAATACCTATTTTTGACTAGCTTGTCCTTCATTATGTCACAGTGGAGCCTTCTAATCCAAGGAAATCACATTCTAAAATCATAAGAATTCGCCCCAAATTTAACAATTAATTAAATATTAACTCATTAAATATTGGTCTTAAAAAAAATTGCTAAATTGCAATTTTAGATCTTAATATTGTCTACACAAAGGCGTGTGTCTCAAGTAAATGTGACTTCAACTTAAAAAGTAGATGCACATAATACAGACTTTTTCCAATATTTGGCTTTCCTTTGAACACAGGTTTCATAATGTATTTTATAGAAAAATAAGAAATATGATCTATAGCAAATAAAGCCGAGATGTCGATTGCTACACTTTTCAATTATTTGCATAGATTTATATATTACTAGCGTATATATATGTCTTTGATTATTTGTATGTCTTTCAAATAACGAGAAGATAGCTTCTAAAAACCAGAAAAATATGGCCCGAGCCAGCGTTTACCTATGGGGAGCCTCTTAAGGTTTACAGGTGAACAAGCCTGTGCACCGGAGGCTCGATGGGGACTAATTTGCTTCAAGAAAACGTTGAAATGATGTCAGAAACAATTACTCGTAGTAGTAGCAATACAGTACCTTGGAGACTCGATGTCAGGCACCTGCAGAAAGTTACTGCTCTTCTGCCGAGCAGGTGTTGGAGAGAGAAGTGTGGGTGCAGGCCGTGACAGTAACTCTGCCACTGGGACCTGTGGCGATCCGAACCCCGTCTGGATACCGTATAGCATCTCTTGGAATACCCTGGAAGGATCAGATATTCCTCTTTACTCAGGTAGATCGAAAGGACATCGAAGATGAAGGTTTTGTTTCGTAAAATAGGTTTCCGCCTGGTCTCAACTGATTGTAAGCGAACGTTGTGATTGCTGATAGGGAAATCTTGCATTGATTCGAATGTTTTATTGTATCATTGGTCAAAGATACTCGTTTCTAAAAAGTCAAGCTCATGAAGTAACAGTTCTAAGAAATTAGTCTGAAAATTAATCAACTAAAACTCATATTAGAATAGTACCTGCTTCTAACACCTAATATAGCTCGAACACCAATGAACTTGGTCTTCTGTTTCGACTGTCCCACCAGGAAGACCACGTCAAACAGCTGGGCGTTCTGAGCAATATTCAGCTCGCTGTTCAAGAAGACTCTGGTGAAGTCTTTGGCGAGTTGGTCGTAGTCTTCGAACTGGTCTCTAACGGAGTCGAGGAGTGGGGAGGATGGTCGCATGTGGCCTATGGGTCTCCATGAACCTGGAAGAATTGTGTGGGTCTGTGGTTAGATATTGAATAAAATACTAAGTAATCAGCAACTGCACGACCAAGCTATGCTCACTGAGGTGAAAATGAATTTTCCGAAGATGGAAAACTTGTAACTATAAAACACATCAAAGGGGTTGGCGATAATAGATCTCATTCTTAAATAGCGATGTCAACAAATTAGGACAGCACAGGAACGTTTCACGGAATATAAACATTTGTGTCTGATTAATTGGATGATGACGAATGTCTCAGTAATTTTGAACGAGTTCGGCTTCTGCGTATTAGACCATACACATACCTCTTCTGTAAGGTTTCGGTATCTGTCCAGTTTCCGCATGGTTCTGTAAGTTGGCGACAATATCTTCAAGCATCTGACTTCTCGTCCGCTCCTGCATTCTTGCAAACTTTGGCGCCGAATACGACGCTCTTTCCCCATTCACTATCTTTGTTAGTAACCATTCTCTAGAAGAAAGAATTTTAACTTTAATAATGAAAGACTGTTTTACGCTGACTCACTTATTTTCTTCGATCATTCTCTGCGTTTTAAAGCACATGTACCTACAGGCGAATTTTTCGAGTAAGTAAAATGACATAGTTAATACCTAGGTATCCCTATCTGGAAATAACTTAACATGGCAAGTCGCAAAATCGAGTTCAAATCCACAAATTCTGCTAAAGTTGCAGTAAACCGCTCAGTTCTAGCTTAATTATTTCAACTAAATATGGTTTCCAGTAACTTGGTTTAGAACACAAATTAAGGCGATCCAGTTACACAGTTCTGATAATTGCATTGCCTATTGCAATAGTTCAGAGTATCCAATTTAAGTTTGAATAATGAGCAAAGTTACGGGAGTTGCATCGCAGGTTGTTTAGAAGTTGTTAAGGATACCTGAACATAGGACCCTTGTCGAAGACGCTCTGCTCCCAAAGGTAAGGCTTGTAGGCACCGACTTCATCTCGAGTCACAACTGATACTTCGTAGCGCGTCGGCCGTCTTTTTATTTTTGCTGATACTCTAACTGTAATTAATAATGGTTTTTCAATAGAATTGCAACATTATTTTTCCTGATACCTTCAATATCCTTTGCTAGAACTTGACGCCTTAGTTGGTAGTTCTAGCAATGTTTCAGACGTGAGTCTTTATAATTTATCGCGATTCGTGAACTCACCTAAAATGAACGTGTGTAGAAAGTGGCTCTTTATACAAGCGGGTGAGAAGGCAGTATTGTCAGCTTCTAGAAATACGACGCACACTATATCGTTTCCTATGTGACGTTTTCTTTGTAGTTTCTGTGAATCATGCCTCTCGTAAGGCAGGAGTGTTGAGACGTGGAACATTATCTCTATGCCTCTCCAATTTGTGTACACAGAGTAAAGACCGGTTAAGTCGTGTACTGTATCTAAACCACCTTTGTATTTGTCGAAACCTGAAAACATGTAAGTATCCAAATTAGTAGGCAGAGTATCAAAATGTTAGTAAGCACAGGATGTTATAAAAGAATTTCAATTCAATTCCATGTTGAAATGTAGAAAATGTCAAAATTACTATGGAGATTACGCGTCATTCGATCATGATTTTAAGCGTGTGATTTTCAAAAATATCACTCCTGGTATTAATATTTTGACAAATGAAATGGACTATTTATGTTCTATAAATGCCAATAAAACATACTTATCTATTACTTAATTCAAAATCGAAGGTACATTTTCATCAATTTATGTTTCCTAAGCTTCATATACGTAAACGTCCCATTTTCTCCTAATCCTCGTCTACCTATACAACAGATTTTTCTATATCGTCCAATAATAATAATAAAACGGCAGCAGCTTTGTTGTCCGGGCAGAAATAACGTATCTATCTTGTAGGCTTTCTGAGCTGATATTCGGTATCTAAGTAAATAAATATACTACAAGCGTAAAACGTATTTCACCCGTAACCAACATTCCTAACTTTGTTCACTGTTTTCCAACCAGTATCAATACATACGGAAGTACAACATGAACGTTTTGTGAGAGTTATAGCTTCCACAAATACGATTGACCCGATATCCCGATCGTTTTCCAGTTAGCTATGTATTTCCTGGTTTCTTTTTAGTTCTTGGTCTGGTTGCTCTAGATACTAATGAGCTTTTCTACGTTTAGTAGCTGATAGATTATTATTTTCAGTTTTTAACCACACAAAAAACATTTTTGAGAAATAATCCCAGTCACATACAAGTTCAATTATATCTAGAAAATCCTTGGATAGAATATAATCCTTTTAAAAGTGTTATTTGTATTTGCTTTCAAAACGTGCGTTGAGAAAAAATTTGTTATATGTTTATGATTTTTACACATTATTACTACCCTTACCTTTTAGTCGAACTTTCTCCCCAAGAACTTGTAAGAATTCGTCGAACATCGGGGAGTTTTCATTATTGTCCAAAATCTCCTCCTCCGTGTATTGGTTCTCCTTCACGTATATCACTCCGACTTTGAGTTCTGACTTTATGAACACCTGAAGAAAGATAATAATGCTATACAATATAGGACACTAAACTAATAGTTTCTTACTATTTGGGGCGATTTGAAAATTTTCTGATACCGAATTGATCACTTATTTCCAACATCACCTACCTACTGCTAGTTTGGGGAAGTATTCATCATTCTCTCAAAATTGTTCTCCTTAAAGTTATTTTATTTATGATCGATGGTGGGCTGGGTGGGTGGGTACAAGCTACAACTTTGTTTCGTTTACGGGAATTGTAAGACTTTATTTTGGGAATTATAACATTCGAAATGAAATAACTGATATCACGAAAATAGAGGAGTGGCGTTTAATTATGGAACTCATGTCGATTTTTTTCTCATAATCTTTAGATTATAGTGGTAATATTAGCTACACCTCATCTGAACGGAGTGTCACGTAATCGCAGTTGGCGCACATCTACAGGGTGAAATTGATATCATTAGCATCCTTTTAAACTAAGAGTCTACCCATCAAACTGAACAACTTTCACTATCGGAGCAAACCGATCGGAGCAACTAAAAAATCAGCTGTCCCATACTAAACTGCAATGCCTACTCGACTGAAATGTATTCAACAGCAGATTTTTTTTTGCTTCGATCGGTTTGCTCCCATAGTAAAAGTTGTTCAGTTTGATGGGACTCTTAGTTTAAAAGGATGCCAATGATATCAATTTCACCTGTATATGTTGGTTTTTTATTTTTGTATGAATATCTAAAACGTTCCTATACACGCATTGCTTTACATGTGCCGTTTTACAGGGAGAAAGAATCTTAGCAAAAAAGTCAAAACGGTGCATTTTTTATATTTTTTCATAATTCCGTTTGCATTTTTACCCAATCTCTCCGACAATGTCACACAAATTATCTAGCCACATTTAAAGTACCAGAATCTAGCCTGGACTTGTATTACGATGACTAGACAACGATAAAGAATACATATATAGATACAATCATCCATGACTCGGGTACAAATATTCATATTCATCATACAAATATTTGTCCCTTACGGGATTCGAACCCGCGACCCTCGGCACAGCAGGCAGGTTCACTACCGACTGTGCTACCGGGCTGTCGATATAAATTAAATTATGTTTTAGAGTGTAATACCATCAATAAACGTAACCGTTTGTGGGCCTAATATAAATTTACTCCTTTTACTTAATTTCAGACTAGAAGTAAAGTCATCAATTAATACGTAACTTCGCAAGTCCTAAGTATACATGTCAAGAAACTTTGTAGGGAAAGTAAATTCATGAGTAGGTGGTATACCCCGGTTCCAGTTAATAACGATCCCTGAATAAAAAGGAAGTTTGATCTTCTATTAATGACAACGATAATAACATTAATAAACATGCAGACTGGCTCGTAATTTATCGTTAAATCACGATAGGAACCAATCTATTTCCTTGAGATGGGCGATAACGATTATCGATAGCCATTATTACGGTAGTTATTGTCATTTTCAGCATTGCCTGTTATATTACGGACAACTGAATTAGGCTTTGATTCCTTTTTGTAATTTTATCATGTGCTAGATTCTATGCTAAGCTAAAATTAACTAGCTAGATGTTACTAATTAATAATTTACGTGAATATTGCTAAATGTATGTTTTTTGCAGTTGTGCACTTTTTGGTATGGGTAAAAAATGTTAAACTCGCGTCAGGATCGTGACGTCACCCTGAACTGATCGAAAATTGGTCAGACATATCCCTCTCTCTTTCTACCGCGCGGCGAAAATGTCTGCTGTTTCGTTTAAGCCTCCTCTCTTTGTACCGCTTGGCGAAAATGTATGCCTGTTCCTGCTGTTTCGTTTAAGCGGCATAAATTGTCATGTTTGTGTATGATAGCGCAATAAATGAATATTGTATTTTACCACATAAATGATAGTACTTTTGCAATGACAATTAAAGCAATTCGTGCGAAATTATTCAAGTTTTTACTTCTGCCGGCACTCCCGGAGTGCAACCCGTTGTTTTTCTTTACGTGTTGACCTTTTATTAAGAAAACATCCTTCCAATTTCTCTTGATGTAGCCCATTCTTATTTTGGAGATAACAATATATCGCTTGGCCTGGCAACACTGCCTGAATACGCGACGCTATATAGGGTACCTAAAGCTAGGAGTAGGTACCGGAAGCACTGCTGCTCGAGTCTTATCGATATCTTTAAATTGCAAATCATTACAGCCCTATTTTTGTATCGTCTGAGATTCACTTGTATACCATCGATCGTGTGGCCCTCTAGGGATGTACCTCATTATCTTTTCCATCTCGTCTCGCACAACGGGGCCCTAACTTCGCCGAACATAATAAAACCAAGTAATGCCCACTTTGTTGATGAAACTATATAACTAATTAAAAACTCTGGCAACTACTGAAAGGTCGACTATAACTAATTAGGTTCGGGATTTAAGGTACTGTTAATTTTAAAAATTTTAATATAGAGGTTATACTTTATAAAGGTCATTTTTTAATTAAGGGAGAAAAAGGGAAGAAAAAGAGCGGAAGGGGAACTTTTCGGTACCTAACCTATACTTTTTCTGCTAAATTGTGTGAATGATAGAAAGCTTTTGTATTCAGGAGAAGTATGTAGGTGTATACACGTCTGTTTTAGTACAATCATTTTTAAGAAAATTCAGTAACATTTCATGGAAAACCGAAGTGAGTTAATTGTGCAACTGTATGTATCTGGAGTGCAATTTTTGAATCTCATATTTTGAACTCAGCAGTTGAAAATGTATGGAGATCTACGAATAAGGAATAACTATGGAAGAATAACTCTAAACAAAAGCAACATAATTTTTGGCACCCTTTGAAAAATGACATTTTGTATGAGTTTTGGCGGCAAGGTGTAGTTTTTAAGGAACAAATTTCGAACACTGTGTACTTTTTTTGGGGTCACTTTTTGAGCTTGATTTACATTTCTATACATTCTTATTCGTAGATGGAGATACGCATCTTTCTACTGCAGATTTGACTTTCAAAATTTGGAGTATGATTTTTTAATGTCAAATTAGCAGTAGAAAGATGCACATCTCCATAGTAATATTGACATTTTCAACTGCTAAGTTCAAAGAATGAGTTTCAAAAATCGCACTCCTGTAGGTAAGTATGTTATGGAAACTGTCACTTCGTTGTTTCACTCTCTAATTACAATTATTTGTCAAGCTATTTTAACAGCAATCTGACTTGGCACCATTAAAGCAGTCTCCTTTCCAAGCTAAGTGGTGCTCGATATAACACTACGGTCACCAATTTAGAGACGTATCTACAACGGTCATAGTAAAGGCAAACATATTTTTTCTTGTAGCTTTATAATCGTTCCACTGCTAGGCAAAAATCGGAAGGTAAAGGTTAAAGAAACAAAATAATCAGTAGGTACTTAATTCAAATCGTCCATAAGTTATATTTATGATCCTTAACAGCAGTAGAAGGACATTAGGGCTGATGAGAACACGTTTTATTGCTGCTACATAATAAAGTGAGCATAAAAAGTGTTCCTGGGCACTACACCTACAATTTTTATAGCTCAGCTTTATTGCTTTATTAAGAACGAGCTTTTACCCGCGACTTCGTCCGCATAAATTATATACCAGATTTTAAGTCAGATGTTACGCTACCAAACAAAAAAAGTTTCATCAAAATCGGTTCAGTAGTTTTTGCGTGATACTCGAACAAACAAACACCCAAACAAACAAACAAACAGACAGACAAAAAATCCAAAAATTGGTGATTTGGAATCAGGGACATCTAAAAACCATATCGTAATCTTTTTTTTGTAAATATCTTCAATGTACAGACACACTTCTGTTACAGTTTTATAATAGTTTAGATAGTCCTACATAATATAGATAGTCAATAAATTGTTTACGTCGCAATTTACGTTAGTAGATATCTTTTTGATAACGTTGTAAGTACCTATAAGAGATCTACTAATCAAATTTTGTTTTGAATAAACAATTTCAGATCTCGTATTTTTGACTTGTGTGGTTGTACTTTAGTTTTGTATATTAGTTTATACAAACAATACAACTTTTTTGTTTTAACAAGATGCACATTTCGCGTAAGCGAAAAGTTCTTGGTCAATGCGACAAAACGTGTAGGCGAAAACCTTGCGTAAACGCTACTAGTATTTATTCTATACTACTGCTTACACCCCTCACCCCTATGGTTTGTATTCTTATAGTATACGAGCTTTTACCCGCGACTTCGTCCGCATAAATTATATACCAGATTTTAAGTCAGATGATAAGCTATCAAACAAAAAAAGTTTCATCAAAATCGGTTCAGTAGTTTTTGCGTGATACTCGAACAAACAAACACCCAAACAAACATACAAACAAACAAACAAACAGACGGACAAAAAAATAAAAAAATTGGTGATTTGGAATCAGGGACAGGTAAAAACCATGTCGTAATTTTTTTTTTGTAAATATCTTCAATGTACAGACACATTTCTGTTACAGATTTATAATAGTTTAGATTCCGTGCTATATGGTACCTCACATAGCTATCCCAACGAACACCAGAGTGGAAATTGCAGCCTGTCATTGCAACTTCAAGATGCATAGCAACGCCATAAGGGTTCAAGATAAAGTTTTAAGAGCTATAACATCTTCCGCAAACTCCTATAGCTGCACGGGGAGCTTATAGTTGCAGTAAGGAAATAGAGTACAGCTTATGCCAACATATGAGTTCATTCTTGAACCTATTTACCACTTAAGCCTATAGTGAGAACCAGAAAGTGCATTTTGACACTAATAGCTGTGTATGGTATATACTTGGAACTCTAAAGCGCCTTATACCTGTAAAGAGGATATATTTTTAGACAATTTAAAGCAGTTGCTTAAGAGTTCAAATAGGCACTACTTTGTTACTAGCAGTTGCATTAAAGAGATAATAAAATAATCAGTGCAGCCTTTAGTTCCTTATGAGTTATAATCAGTGATCGGAACGATGGGATTTAAACTTGTCGTGTGGGGGTTTATCATGGAGTTGTTAAAACCACAAAATTTGAATCCCGTGATACCGGGAACTGTCGCATTCATGTCGCATTAGTCAGCAGTACATTGTATCGAAGTAGTTATATCAATTTTAATGATCTAAATCAAAATTAAGGTAATATAATTTTTTTTCCGAATCCCGGGATTCTTTTTTCTTTCCAAATTTTCATAAGTTGTCTAGTTTGATGGTCTGAACCAACTATGGAAATTTGAAAAGAAAAAAATCCCGGGATTCGGAAAAAAATTATATTACCGTAATATTAATAATAATTAAATTAAACTTTTATCGATGGATTTCCCAACGAGCACCAGAGTGAAAATTGCAGCCTGTCTTGCAACTTTAAGTTGCATAGCAACGCTATAAGGGTTCAAGATAAAGAAATCCCGGGATTCGGAAAAAAATTATTTTACCATCATTTTTTTGAGATCATTAAAATTGATATAAATAGCTTCTTCGATCCAATATACTGCTGACTAATACGACAGTTCCCGGGATCACGGGATTCAAATTAAATAAAACAAAAAAAATTGTGGTTTTAACAACTATGTTATACCCACGGCAAGTTTAGGTATTTGCAATCCCATTGTTCCGATCACTGGTTATAAGATATGAATATCTAAAAAAAATAATTCAAAGAGTAAAATTATAACTAGATCAAACATCGTTTATGTTAAATCAATAACAATGATTTTAACGCACAGTAAAATAGAATAGGATAAGATTATACAGGGTGTAATATAAAATAGGACAGTCACTTAAAGGGGTGCTTCAGACCATCAAACTGAACAACTTTTTCTATGGGACCAATATTGAAATCGCGAAAAAAAATCGGCTGTAACATACATTTCAGTCGAGTTAAGTTTGCAGTTTTGTATGGGATAGCCGATTTTTTTTTCGCGATTTCAATATTGGTGCCATAGCGAAAGTTGTTCAGTTTGATGGTCTGAAGCACCCCTTTAAGTAACTGTCCCATTTTATGTTACACCCTGTATAATCTTATCCTATTCTATTTTACTGTGCGTTAAAATCATTGTTATTGATTTAACATAAACGATGTTTGATCTAGTTATAATTTTACTCTTTGAATTATTTTTTAACACAATCTATGAAAATATTAATAATAATTAAATTAAACTTTAATCGATGATTATCAATTATTCAAGTCTTTGCTGTATTTATAGAAATTCTTTTCCTCGCCCTGTCCTATATCTCTGACTACCACCTCGGGGACTATAGTTGTGAGCATATACTATACTGTATTTCCACGCCGATTATTTTTTCAATATTTATATTGGATTTTTTCAATATTTATATTTGATTTATTTCAATATAAATATAAATATTGAAAAAAATTATCGGCGTGGAAATACATAGCATATGCTCACGACTATAGTCCCCGAGGGGGTAGTCAGAGGTATAGGACAGGGCGTGGAAAAGAATTTCTATAAATAATTAAATACAGCAAAGACTTGAATCATTGATAATCCATCGATAAAAGTTTAATTTAATTATTATTGATATTTTCAATGATTGACATAATCTTATCCTATTCTATTTTACTGTGCGTCAAAACCATTGTTATTGATTTTACATAAACGATGTTTGAACTAGTTATAATTTTACTCTTTGAATAAGTTATTTTAGATATTCATATCTTATAACCAGTGATCGGAACGATGGGATTGTAAATACCTAAACTTGCCGTGTGGGCATAACAGAGTTGTTAAAACCACAAAATGTATTGTGTAACGAAGTGCCCCTGTGGCGGGATGGCCAGAGGGCCTCATTGTAAAAATATATAAATCCCTTTAGAAGGGTTGACCTATCTTTAGGTAGGATGTCTGTAGTTCTGAGGTTGCTAATAAAAAGATAGAATTATAAACAAAGATACAAGTTTTATTACTGAATAACCTAATCTCGTTTACAGGTTTCCCTAGCTAACTTAATTCCTATTCACTACCGCTTTTTACTTACAACCCTAGCTGAGCTGAAAAGAGGGAATAAGGACCCGGCACGAGAGGGGCCGTATCGTGAAGGGTTATTTCCTTCAGGAGAATTGGCTCAAACTGTAAGACCTGACAACACTGCCCGAGGAACCAAAAGCCACGCCTGGTCAGATCTTCAGGAGCTACCTGCGTCCTGGTTGATCTAGGACACAGCTGCATCGACGACCCCTCAGTACGAGGTGTTCAAAAGTGAGGGGAGGTTGGGGAGAGGAGGAGGGGGGGGACACCCGATAGTAGACCTCTGTGGTTGAGCTTCTTCCCAGCCGCCTGATACCTCAAGCCACCGTGCTTCCACTCTCGGACGCCAACTATCGAGTCCCGGCCTAATCAATCAATCAGTCTCGCGGCAACGGCCTCTTTACTATGGTTTCTAGCGCCAGCTGCTGAAGCAGCCGGGTCATCGGGGTTGGCACCTGGTGGTGCCTCGTAGTTGTCCAGGTGTCTGCCGGCGCGGTCTAGCCCACCGAGTGGGACCCCGTTGGGGGAGGCCCGGTGAGCGAACTGCGGTTGGCAGTGTGGCCAATCAGGGGGGTTTTGTGCTGCGGAGTAGCCTACAGTCCGGCGGTTCACCCTCGGTCCGCCCCACGGTCCAAGGGGATCTACAGCCGTTAGCAGTTTCCGCAGCGGGGTGAGTCCTTAAAAGGGCTCAGGCATCAGGGGGTCAATTTCCGGGAGGGGATCGTCTGTGGAGAGCTCCATAGCGAGGGTGCAGCTGCCGAGGTCAGTTCGGCAGTGACGTCAGTCCGGGGGGTGCTGCGGAGAGCACACGAACCTGGCGGCATGCCAGGGTGTATGCAGGCTCCAATGCGGTGGTATTTCTTGTGGTGCTGCCGGTGAGGTCAAGCTCACCGAGTGGGACCCTGTTGGGGGAGGCCCGGTGAGCGACCTTCACGCCGGCAGTGTGGTTATCCGGGGTGCTTGAGGAGGGGCCCACGGTCCTGACGACTCGCTGAGGAGTCGAGGACGTGGGCGGGCTCCGAAGCGGTGTGTGGGCGCGACACAGACGGTCGCGGGAGGCGGGTGCGCTGCTGGTCGCACGCGAGGCCAGCTTATGTTGGTTTTGTATAGCTTGATGTGTCGCTGTGTGTACATTGGATCGAAATAGTTATATCAATTTTAATGATCTGAAACAAAATTACGGTAATATAATTTTTTTTTTCGAATCCCGGGATTTTTTCTTTCCAAATTTTCATAGGTGGTTCAGACCATCAAATTGGACAACTTATGAAAATTTGGCACCGTTCAGTTCAGTTGTTACTATATTTGTGTAGGCGAACCATCGAAATCTTTTTAAAATGTGAAATGCGCAGGCGGACATCATCAAATTAAATAAGTAAGTAATTAATTCATGGTTTCTTGTTATTCAGTACAGTACATGAAAAAAATAAACGGCGTGGAAATACATAGCATATGCTCACGACTATAGTCCCGAGGGGGTAGTCATATATATAGGACAGGGCGTGGAAAAGAATTTCTTTAAATACAGCAAAGACTTGAATCATTGATAATCCATCGATAAAAGTTTAATTTAATTATTATTCATATTCACAAAGATTGTGTTACTACATAATCTTATCCTATTCTATTTTATTGTGCGTCAAAATCATTGTTATTGATTTTACATAAACGATATTTGATCTCTCTCTGGGGGTAGGCCCCTCACACGGTGGACCGATGTCCTGGTGAAGGCGGCGGAAAAACGTTGGATGAGGGCGGCGCAGGAACGGTCGTTATGGCGATCCTCGGGGGAGGCCTATGTCCAGCAGTGGACGTCCATTGGCTGAGATGATGATGGTGATGATGATGTTTTCTCTAGTTATAATTTTACTCTTTGAATAATTTTTTTTAGATATTCATATGTAACCAGTAATCGGAACGATGGGATTGTTAGGGTTGTTAAAACCACAAAATTTGGTATTTTATTTTATTTGAATCCCGTGATCCCCGGAACTGTCGTATTAGTCAGCAGTACATTGGATCGAAGTAGTTATTATCAATTTAAATGATCTTAAACAAAATTACGGCAGTATAATTTTTTTCCGAATCCCGGGATTCCCGGGAACTGGACTGGACGGTGCCAAATTTTCATAAGTTGTCCAATTTGATGGTCTGAACCACCTATGAAAATTTGGGATGAAAAAAAAATCCCGGGATTCGGAAAAAAAATATATTACTGTAATTTTGTTTCAGATCATTAAAATTGATATAACTAATTCGATCCAATGTACTGCTGACTAATACGACAGTTCCCGGGATCACGGGATTCAAATTAAATAAAACAATAAATTTTGTGGTTTTAACAACTCTAACAATCCCATCGTTCCGATCACTGGTTACATATGAATATCTAAAAAAATATATTCAAAGAGTAAAAATTTTAACTAGAGAAAACATCATCATCATCATCATCATCATCATCATCATCATCTCAGCCGATGGACGTCCACTGCTGGACATAGGCATCCCCCGAGGATCGGGATCAGATCAGATTAATCTGCACTATGAAATCCCTATGAAATCCAAACAATTCGACATATTGTAACCTTGAACTTATGCCTGCATAAAGAATGAAATTGGAGCCTATTAGCAGTTATGAACTGCAATTACAGTAATAAAAATCACTCTGAGGTCTACAAAAGTTAAAATAAGCGCCTAAAGCCGCTTAAGGGAAGCATTGAGGAAGATACTACGGCTATAGGCTGCCCACGAGCAAGCGCCATGTTTATGATCTTTTTAGGTTATCCAAGCAAATATTTGTCAACAAATAACGTAAACAGAACTTAATTTTTAAGGATTGGGACGTTGTCTCCAAACCAGTGTATCATTAAATCGACCTCAAATGATTTTATTACATAAAAAGTTGAAAAGACTGTATTCTAATACACATAATTAATTGCTTATTTGGATTATATCAAGAGCGCATCAAAATTACTCCAATAAGTGATATTTACATTATCAGTAAACTAATATGCGTTTTTAATTGCATGTACTGTACTGAATAACAAGAAACCATGAATTAATTACTTACTTATTTAATTTGATGATGGCCTCGATATTTTGATGGTTCGCCTACACAAATATAGGAACAACTGAACTGAACGGTGTGGTGTCAAAACAAGATTCATTCATTTCAATCGGTCATTCGTTCACGAATGTAGTGCTATATGAGTGAATCTTATTACTTAATCTTCCATTGCAGCTACTATGGCGCTCTTAAGCAGCTACTATTATAGCTCTTCTGAAGCTTAAGGCCGCATAAAATTGTGCCTATTTGGCTATAGTGCTGCTGCATAAGGCCTGCTGAGCACGCTCTATAGCTTACGCCTAGCAGCTTAAAGGAATAATTGCATTGGCTCTAAAGCCTGTATGCAGCAATTTTGTGCCCGTTGGGATTGTATCCTGAAGTCATGGAAAAATATAAAGTGAACATGAAACTTGCGACTTCGTAAAGATATTTGTTAATGTTCCTGCTAAAGGATCAAACAAACACAATTAACTCTAGACCATAATTGTAATTACTTAGTTAACAATGCTTTGAGTATCAAAGTGTATTGTAATTGAATTAGTTGTCACATAACAGCTATTGATATGACTCTACTATATCTACTTGATTTGATTACAAGATCACAGTCTGTGTAGGTACCTACAAAGTTTTATTCAAAAGAAGTATCTTGGATCTCTCTGTAGATAGGTACATTTAATAATTATGTCACTAATGTCATTGTCGTCGTCAAATATACACGGCGACACATCAAGCTATATAAAACCAATATAAGCTGGTCGCGAGACGTTATACGTTACTCTTCCTACGCGCGGCCAGCTTATTTTGGTTTTGTATTAGCTTGATGTGTCGCCGTGCGTACCTGCCCTATGACACTCCATGGGTTCTTACGAATCTACACTCTACAGACACGGTTCAAATCGGTTGAACCCATAGAACATTATAATAATGTTCTGTGGTTGAACCATAGGTTGAACCGTTTAGGTGGCAACGTAGGTACATCAATGAGTTATAAAGGAGTATGTACCTATCGGTAAAGGTATATAATATTTAACTGACTATCACTCATAAAGGGCCTCTTCGCCAACAGTCGTGTAAATATTACCAGACCTTACGCTGAATGAAACCAAAGTTGTCACTCAAGGACTTTAATATTAGTTTATTTAAACACTGAAAACAATTTCAACTTGAATCCTCTTCCAAATTAATTCTCAAATGTACGCTCACTGCTATATTCATGAAATTCAACGTTTCGAATAAAGCCCATTCCACATGTAAAGAACGGACAGGGCGGCGCGGCGCGGCGGTGGAGCAGAACAAAGTTCCGACTTACGAGAGTACCACCGACGGAGCCTAATGAAAATTGACAGCCCACTGGATCGAACAAACTTGCCACGAACAAAGCTACATTCAAAATTCACTCTTTCCTCACTGTGCTTTAGACACAGTTTAATGTAACAGATAAAATAAATATTTGAGTCGAAAACAGTACGTAAATACGTTGGGGTAAGTGTACGTCCATCAACGTAGATTATAAACAGCCTATTAGACTAGGGGTTATTGAGCTATCGGGAAACAAAAGGCTCATTTTATTGAAAATTTTGTGTGAGTTGAGTAGGTTTAGTAATAAATTGTACAATAGCATTGGTGGACTGCAGAGGTCTTTGTTATAACAGATGACACATCATGTTTATTAAAACTATGGAAGTACATCTATCCACTATGGAGTCCTGACTTTCTACGAGAGGGAACACAACTTTTTCTAAAAAGTATTAGATGTTACAAAAATACAAATAAAAATTTAAGGGGTAGTTTATACTATCAAACTGAACAACTTTCACTATGTGACCAATATCGAAATCGCGAAAAAAAAATCTGATGTTCCATACTAAATTACAAATCTACTCGAGGTAAATGTATGGGACAGCAGATTTTTTTTTTGCCATTTCGATGTTGTTCTCATAGTGAAAGTTGTTCAGTTCGAAACACAACCATTAAATTTTTGATGGGACTGTTTTCCTCGTAGCTTGTATAAAGTTGTCAGCAGACCGAATGCATAGACTGCTTCATAATAAACTCATAAGTGCATTACATGCCCCCCTTAAAGTTATATTACACCAAAGTTTGTTCTCAGACATGTCTCTGCAGTTTAGCATCAAACTTGTCATTGGTCCATTACAGTGATTAGTCGCGCTGCCTCCCCCTCCCCCTTTCTCCTCCCTCTCAGGGGTCTCAGGTAGGCTCATTAATGTTTCACGCCAGTAAGCGGCAGCTTCGTTTATTCGTAATTGGGAACTGAAAAAACAATCGTCGAGACAGGGAAAGGTTTTTGCTAATTTACACGCGAAGCCTTCGCCTCCAGCAGAATGCTCAATGAGCTCTTTCTTTACCATTGTTTTATTTACAGCGCTTCGAAAAATCTAGCTTTGCTTTTTCTTTTAAAATCAGCCCCTATACCCGCACATTCGAACTTCGCAATTGCGTGAACGTTTTCGTTCCAATGTCAACTCTATTACAAAGAAGTGCGGACCGAAACAGGGCGATAATCGAACATCGAAAGTCCGGGTCCCGCTGCTGTTTTTAGTCTGAAGTGAAAAGACATTTTCTAAACACGAGGAGCTTGTTGAGTTTGGACTGTTATATGAACATTTTGCAAAAGATCTCGCTTAAAATAAATATTTTATAATTTTACAAAGTACGGAATCGTGGGGGATGTTCGAAAGCAGTGAAAGCGGGGGGCAATACAGACTTTTATATTCTGAAACGAGTGTGTCAGATATCGTTGAGTTATAGTTGAGCTATAAAAGTTTTATTCCCTAGTTTTATAGTGGACGAGTCTCTGAATACCTACCTAATATGGATTGTGATTCCGTCTATAATATGAAACGGTATAGTTTGGGAAGGATTTTGGCCTTGAGTTAAAATTTTTGTGGATAGTTTAGAGGTCTATCTACAATCATGTTTGTTTTGGGAATTGTCCATGTTCTATATACAACTTATTTGTATGTTCACATTTGTCTGTGCTATACGGTTGGATGGAGAGTGTAGCACTTTCTAATTACATCACCGTACCCGGCATCTTGAGCTTTAAATAGGCCACAACACCCATCAAATTAATGTGATTATCTCCAAGAACGGAGCCACACATGACTGGTAAATTAATAATTGTTGAGAATGTAGGTATTCCTACGTTATGTTTGATCTTCTTTTCACCACAATATGGTAAGTCGAATGCAAATATACGCCATTAACTCGTATTTTTATTCCGAAATGACCATTCCATCAGCATTGCTTAAGGAGCAGTTTCTGTTTCATACTGCGCCGAGTGGTGCCGGCCAAGAATATTGCACCACCCCAGCCCATCCCGTGGGTGGGTGTCGTAAAAGGCGACTGAAGGGTTTAATCGGAACTGCGATCGCCAACCTGCCTGCTGCCAAGCGTGGCGATTATGGCAAAACCTCCCTTTTGGGGGATGACTATGTCCAGCAGTGGACGTATAAAAAGGCTGAAATGATGAAGATGATGTCTGCGGACAGTTGGTGGGACCACAAAGGGTCTACGTCTAATGGGTACGGCGCCCTCGGCATTGGGTGTTGCTGGGACTGAGCGGTAGCGGGTACCGGTGAGAACCATTGACTCAATAGAAGATATTTAACCTAGCACAGACACTGCGGATAGGTATTTATAGAAAGATACAAACATCAGGCGTTATGTGACGGCATGATACAACCTATTATACTTGTCACTGACAGTCTTGTACTGAGTATCTTAACCTTATTTATAGAACGCAATTTTATAGGATTTATAGTAGGTAGGTATGTCCACTTCCTGCTGCCGATAGTTGGACATCTTACTTTAAATCTATAAGCACGTGATTACACTTCAGTAATTAATTACCCGACTGCGCCAGAAGGAGGGTTATGTTTTTTATCAGAGATATCAGGCAAGAGGTTTATGGGCACCGTAAGTCAAGAGACCGCACGACTTGACTATTAGGCTCACTTCACACTGAGATATGAGTGTATTTTAGATGGCTATGCTCGACTTTTTCGAGCCGTTCAAGCGATCCTATAGCTTTTAGCAGTGTACCTACATACCTAAGAAACCTAACCTATCACATAAGCGATTTTTTTAGCGTAGGCTATTATGCACCGCAGCTGACCGTTATCGCCGCAATTCCGCGGCTACACTGAGTTATCTCAGAAATATCGCGGCAATGTCCCGGCAACGATTACGCCCTAAATTTAAAATGCTGCGCAACTGAAACTGCCCCCTGCTTTGCTGCTGGCTGCTGCCATCATGGTGTGAATTGAGCCTTAAGGTACAAGTTGGTAGCCGACCGCACGCACCAGCAGCAGACGACGACTGTCGCTGCGACACTACTGGTTTTCGTCTTCGATCAAGTATAGTAGGTAGATTTTGAAACGCCGCTCGAAAAATGGCACCATCAAAGCAATGCACAATCTGGCAGCGTGGCTTGTATCGCTCTCAGTCGCTAATCGACCGTGCCTGCAAAAACAACTCACGAAAAGTGCAAAAAACAAGATGGAGTGTCATACTTTCAGTAAGTATCGCTTTGTAATCACATTATCTTCAATATTTTTTATATATCATGGCATTTAATCGCATTTTTTCTAATATTTTTGTTCATTTACAACCTCGCGGCAAGCACGCAACTATCCCTTTCACTCTCGCCTACGCGAGTTTAGTGAAAAAGAACCGAGGATAATGCCTTAGAACAAGGTCGAAGGAGTCGTCATTACTTTTTTTTTCGTTCTTTTTAATGTGTTACATTTTAATGACTTATTTGATTAAATGTTTCGATCATTATTGTTTTCCGCAAAATGAAACTTAACTCTAATAAATTAATGTTGAAGTTGAAAATATGTATTTATATCTGTATAAGTAAGAATTGACGCGGCGCGCCGCAGATTGGGTTTGGTTTAAGCGAGCGCGCATGATGGTTTTCTCGTTTTGTCGCTTTGTCGTGCGTGGAATGCTAGCCCTACTATTTATCTACCCTGTATTTGATCGCAGCCTACAACCGTTCCTTTAATATTTGAGAGTCAAAGCAATATTACTTCAAGTTTACTATTCACCCTAATCAATTGCATAATAAGTACAAAACAAAGGTAGGTACTTAATCAGGTAATCAGGGAAGCACCATAATTCTTCACCCCAAGAAATACAAGGTTTTATAGGGAACGAGCTTTTACCCGCGACTTCGTCCGCATAAATTATATACCAGATTTTAAGTCAGATGATAAGCTATCAAACAAAAAATGTTTCATCAAAATCGGTTCAGTAGTTTTTGCGTGATACTCGAACAAACAAACACCCAAACAATCAAACAAACAAACAAACGAACAAACAAACAAACAAACAAACAAACAAACAAACAAACAGACAGACAAAATTTTTGATTTGGAATCAGCGAAGCCTAAAAACCATATCGTAATCTTTTTTTTGTAAATATCTTCAATGTACAGACACACTTCTGTTACAGTTGTATAATAGTTTAGATAGGGCTAAAGATGCATTCAGTGTCATCCAATATTTTTTCTTTACATAAAATCTTATCACAAAGAATCGCTCTTCTGATGAGATTTGTTTAATGAAATTGTAATTTTATCACGTATTATTAGTTTATTACAAACTAAAAAAAAATCTCAGCGACTCCACACCTCCTATAATCCATGTTCCAAGCCACAGTGACAAGCACATGGCGCCAGTGTGACCAGATACAATTTTACGAAAATACCGAGCCACCGAGGAAAACATCATGAGGAAACCTGCATGCTTCAATTTCGATGCATGTCTGCTGTCCGTTACAAGTGGCGACGGGCTCACTCCCTGTCGCACTGTACAGGGTTTCGGTACTACTAGTGAAACGTGGATGTTCTGATGTTTCAGAATATCTCACTACCATCGGGGAATATAGTCGTGAGCATATGCATGCATGCATGCCGAGGCACCTCAAAAATACTGAAATATACCAACTTGCACAGGGAAAATATACCAATAACAATACTGATTTGCAAATCAAGTTTTATTCATTTAACATCACAATAAATGTTAGAATGGATATTTTAACATTATATTCGGTTCGGAGGATTAAAATGACAAAAACGTAGGTACTATAAATTTGGGGATCTTTGCTCCAGAATGAAAATGTGGACTAAATCCGGGATTCCCTGAAAATGTTCACGAGGACGATCGCTACGGTGCTGCTATAACTTTTTATGCAAAATATACCCAAAAATACTGACTTCCGCCACTACATCTACAAAAATACTGATGCTCGGAAAAGTCAATAAAATATACCAAAAAAGTATTAAAATACAGAATCTGGTCACACTGCATGGCGCAGCGGCACGGATTACGGCGGCGCACTGCCATTTTGCCGCCATTGGCTATATATCGCCTTACTATTCTAACGCACGTCCAATAAAATGAGCACGTCTCACTCCTGCGTGTGCACGGTTTGGTAAGCAGTTCCAAAATGATTTGTGACGATTTTGTACTTTATTACTTTAACCGTAAAGGTCATTTCAAAATGAATATTTTTTAATAAGTAAAAAGTGAAACAACTGGCTTTCGACGTTATCACTGCGCATTAAGGTCTATGTTAAGATGAAAGGCTGACGAGGTATATACCTGAATAAGTATGAATTGACGCGGCGCCGCAGATTCGGTGTGGTTTTGCCTAAGACTGTACGTCTATCCTATATTTGGTCGCAGGTTTTCGTATAGTACGAGATACGAACGTAAGATCATGCACCTATCCCTTAGGCGAACGGCATGTGATTCATGTTAAAGTTTACACAGGGGTTCACACAATGCCACCGGGTTGCCTAGCAAAATCTTGCCGCAAGTACCTTTACCATGATGATTTATGGTACCATATTTACCAAAAATGCACCTATCTTTTAGGCCAGCGAATGGGGTGCCATCGGAAGGAGACCGATCTGAAGATCTCGAAAGACTAGGGTTGCCACCTCTCAGTCTGCCGCAACTCTAGGGTTGCCAGGTTCAAAGAAGTCATTTTTTACGAGAAATGCACCTATAAAGTAGGGACTTAATTTCTACACCAAATTGAAGCTATCGTCTTCGTCCACACGGTGAACCAGGGTTGCCAGCCTAAAAGCTGCCGCAAATGAGGGTTGCCAGCACTTTTACCAACAATTACACATACCTGATAGGAACGATTTTAACAAGTAAATGGGGTGCCATCGGAAGGAGACCGACCTAAAGAACTGGAAAAACGAGGGTTTTCACCTCTCAGTCTGCCGCAACTCCAGGGTAGCCACGTTCAAAGAAGTCATTTTTAACGAGAAATGCACCTATAAAGTAGGGACTTAATTTCTACACCAAATTGAAGCTATCGTCTTCCTCGACACGGTGGACCAGGGTTGCCAGCCTAAAAGCTGCCGCAAATGAGGGTTGCCAGCACTTTTACCAACAATTACACATACCTGATAGGAACGATTTCAACAAGTAAATGGGGTGCCATCGGAAGGAGACCGATCTAAAGAACTGGAAAAACTAGGGTTTTCACCTCTCAGTCTGCCGCAACTCTAGGGCTGCTAGGTTCAAAGAAATAATTTTTCAGCGAAAAGTGCAAACAAACAAACAAACAAACAAATATACTTTATGCACCGTGCTTCGTGCACCTGCAAAGTAAGGATTAATTTCTACACAAAATCGAAGCCATCGTCTTCTACCAGACCAGACTCTCGCCAGACCTGATCTACCATGGAAACTCTCGTTTTCTAACATGTATACATATTACATAGGGCATACACTGAAATGCGTTACATACCTTCCTACTTAAGGTTAAATTAATTCTGAAGACGGATACCTATAGGTAAAGGTAAACCGATTATTTCATTCATAGTTAAATACGTTTCATACATATTTATAAACACTCTAGTACAGCAAACAATGTTGATATTTAATAATAAAAATGGACCAAGTAAAAGGACAATGGGCAAAAATGTCTGGAGTGTGGCCCCGCCCTACTAAACCTACAGTAAGTATGGCATGTCTGTCTAATTGTTGGTCTATTTACATGCATTCAATAACATTAACGCGCATTCCAGAAATACTTTATTATTGAAGATAATATACATGGTGTAATAAAAAACCCTATTAATAATTTTAACCTCTCGTTTAAAATCAATTGTTTTCGTCGCGCGGATCCGCGTTCCGGCATACCAAAGGTTAAAGGGCTAGTTAATACCATCAAAACGAACAACTTTCACCACGGAGACAACTTCGAAAAAATAATACAATCTGGTGTTTCAGACAAAACTGCAGTAGGTACCTTCAGCCGAATTTTTCCCCGACGTTCTCTCTGTTGTTCAGTTTGATGGTGTTAAATTATATATTACTAGAGTGTCTTATTACACCAGTATACACTGACACCAACGAAAACTCTAGCACACAACAAATTCTTTTTAAATTTTCTGCCTAAGCTCAAATTGTTTTCTTTTTAACCGACTTAAAAAAGGAGGTTATCAATTCGATTCGTATGTATGAATCATTCCCATCACGTCGCTTCCCATGACGCCGCTTCTGTAGATGTGCCTTGGTTCTATTCCCATCATGTCGCTCCTTCTATGTGAGTACAGGCGAATGTAATATTAACTTGTAGCTGGTAATTCAATTGACATTGGCATCTTTCAGCTGGTCATTTAATTGACATAGTAACTTGTAGCTGGTCATTCAGTCATTCAATTGACATAGGCAGCTTTTAGCTGGTTATTCAATTGACATTAGAAACTTGTAGCTGGTCATTCAATTGACATTAGTATCCTTCAACTGGTCATTTAATTGACATTGGCATCTTTCAGCTGGTCAGTTAATTGACATTAGCAATTTGTAGCTGGTTATTCAATTGACATTAGCAACTTTCAGCTGTACATTTAATTGACATTAGCAACTTGTAGCTGGTCATTCAATTGACATTTCCAACTTTTAGCTGGGCATCAAATGCAATCAAATTTACTATCAGCAGCTTGTAGTTGGTCATTCAGATGACAAGTCAAATAAGTAATTATTAGCAGCTTGTAGTTGATCATTCCATTGACATTAGCATCTTTCAGCTGGTCATTCAATTGACATTATAAACTTGTAGCTGGTAATTCAATTGACATTGGCATCTTTCAGCTGGTCATTTAATTGACATAGTAACTTGTAGCTGGTCATTCAGTCATTCAATTGACATAGGCAGCTTTTAGCTGGTTATTCAATTGACATTAGAAACTTGTAGCTGGTCATTCAATTGACATTAGCATCTTTCAGCTGGTCATTTAATTGACATTGGCATCTTTCAGCTGGTCATTTAATTGACATTACAAATTTGTAGCTGGTTATTCAATTGACATTAGCAACTTTTAGCTGTTCATTTAATTGACATTAGCAACTTGTAGCTGGTCATTCAATTGACATTTCCAACTTTTAGCTGGGCATCAAATGCAATCAAATTTACTATCAGCAGCTTGTAGTTGGTCATTCAGATGACAAGTCAAATAAGTAATTATTAGCAGCTTGTAGTTGATCATTCCATTGACATTAGCATCTTTCAGCTGGTCATTCAATTGACATTAGAAACTTGTAGCTGGTAATTCAATTGACATTGGCATCTTTCAGCTGGTCATTTAATTGACATAGTAACTTGTAGCTGGTCATTCAGTCATTCAATTGACATAGGCAGCTTTTAGCTGGTTATTCAATTGACATTAGAAACTTGTAGCTGGTCATTCAATTGACATTAGCATCTTTCAGCTGGTCATTTAATTGACATTGGCATCTTTCAGCTGGTCATTTAATTGACATTAGAAATTTGTAGCTGGTTATTCAATTGACATTAGCAACTTTTAGCTGTTCATTTAATTGACATTAGCAACTTGTAGCTGGTCATTCAATTGACATTTGCAACTTTTAGCTGGGCATGAAATGCTATCAAATTTACTATCAGCAGCTTGTAGTTGGTCATTCAGATGACAAATCAAATAAATAAAATAATTATTAGCAACTTGCAGCTGGTCATTCAATTGAAAAAAAAAACTGTTATTTCATTATCAGCAGGTTGTAGTTGGTCATTCAAATGACAAGTCAAATAAATAATTATAAGCAGCTCGTAGTTGGTCATTCAGATGACAAGTCAAATAAGTAATTATTAGCAGCTTGTAGTTGGTCATTCCATTGACATTAATTATTGTGAGTAGCTACGCTATGAATAACTCTAAAGGAATTAATGACTTACTGCACTTTTTTCTTTGTATAGATAAAATCTGTATCTTACCTAATCACTGCAGGCACTGCACTGTTAATTTAATCGTTTGTATGTGTTAAAGTATACTATACTGTACTTGAACCAAATCGGTTAATCATAAATTCATAATATTTTAAATAAAGAATATAATTTCAGTGCAAGCAAGTCAAAAAACACAATGATTTGCAGTTCTGTAATAATATGACGCCAGGCAATTAAGTTTAAACAACAGTTGCACTTAATTCATGTAAATTGTAATTAAAAATAGCATTATTTTTTTAAAGCCTACCAAATGATATAACTGTATGGTTCGTAAAATAGTATCTACATATTAAACGGGTCTATTAAATTGAAACTGCTGATTTCTCAAAACTAGTCTAGTCGACTAACTATAGGTAACTACTGAACATAGCTGGTAACGAAAGCGACCTAGTGTACCTTACTTAATATTGTTGTCAGTCAGCGTTATATCAGCATTCATGAAACTGTAAAATTATATGGGTTATAGGACCATGCAACTATGAAGTTGTTAGCGAAAGCTAAAATATCATGCAACAATAAAACGATATGGGTTACAGAGCCATGCAACTATCAAGTTGTTAGCAAAAGCTAAAGGGTCATGCAAATAAAATAGCTGTGAGTGCTTTATTGCAATGGCTGGCACCCGCCAGAATATTTTGAATGCATAAGTGTATGTGCTTATCACAGATTCACTCTTTTGTCCTTACCTCCTTAATTTGATAAAACGGAAATGGATACGATCTTGAAGCAGTGACTTTGACTAGTAGTTAGCCAAAATAAATAAATAAGAGATAATAAAGATCTATGGAACGTTATTTTTGTAGGTTTACTTACCTACCTATCAATAGAAAAATATTTTTACAGGGAAGGGATAGTATAGAACAGAAGTAACAATAACTGAAATGTGTTAATATAAGGAGATTGTAATTTCCATAAACATTGTTTATCGTTGAATTTGGTGTTTGACAATTTCAGATCAATATTTGATAAATATCTATTTTCTGTAAACAAATTAGTCTCAATAACTTATTCGTAATTTGTTTAATGTAATAGCATTGATAACAGTCAACACTGTATTGTAAATAAGATTTAAGAGATTAGCTAAACTGTGGAGTTTCTTGCGCCGCTTCTTCTCCACGGGCTATACCTTCCGAAGCGGTGGTAGATTCGAGTAAACGTAAAAAATAAATTAAATCAAGAAAGGGATGTAGTGTACGGCAATAAAGAGAAGTTAATGTGGAAAGCGCCGGTAGCGCCGTCTATCGGCAGGTGCGGTCTGTGGTGAATATCTATCGTTCATTCGCTCGGTATTCGTGCACTGACCGCCGTGCTGTGCGGACGTGCGCTAGTCACATTCCCTAGTGAAGACTATATCTGTGTTTCATTATATACATCAACCTCAACCAACCCTTAGTAGAAAGGTGTATTCTACAACACCTAAATTGAGAAATGTGTATTTACTGAAATATTTTAAATTTATTGTATTTTTTGTTACCTACCAGCAATCATTCCTCCAGTTTTCTCGGAAACCGGTAGCTTTATTGTGATTATAGCTATTACATAAAACATACAGAATTTTATAAGCTATCTTACAACATTAATGGTATAAAAATACAACTTCAAACGACTGAGCTGTGTCAAATTTATTGGTGCACTGTAACTATGAGTCCAAGCATGCGTCGGTCTGTGGCGGGGCGGAATGACTTCAAATAAAATTTTAATTTTTAGAAATGCCAAAGTTATCATGCAAATACATACAAACCAGGCCGTCACACTTACACGTATTAGTTCATAATTATCTTGAAAACTACTAAACCGATTTTGATGTAACTTAAATTGTTCCCTAAATTGGAGTAAATGTAAGCCAATAAAAAAAGAATGGTCACAATTCGATTAATAGTTTCGGAGATATGCGTGGACAAACATACATACAAACATACATACACCTATGAAATTTTGTATATTTGTTTGGAAGCCCTAATATTTTGCAATTCCTTTAATATTACATTCGCCTGTACTCACATAGAAGGAGCGACATGATGGGAATAGAATCAAGGCACATCTACAGAAGCGGCGTCATGGGAAGCGACGTGATGGGAATGATTCATACATACTAATCGAATTGATAACCTCCTTTTTTAAGTCGGTTAAAAAGAAAACAATTTGAGCTTAGGCAGAAAATTTAAAAAGAATTTGTTGTGTGCTAGAGTTTTCGTTGGTGTCAGTGTATACTGGTGTAATAAGATACTCTAGTAATATTTAATTTAACACCATCAAACTGAACAACGTTACCTACAGAGAGAACGTCGGGGAAAAATTCGGCTGAAGGTACCTACTGCAGTTTTGTCTAAAACACCAGATTGTATTATTTTTTCGAAGTTGTCTCCGTGGTGAAAGTTGTTCGTTTTGATGGTATTAACTAGCCCTTTAACCTTTGGTATGCCGGAACGCGGATCCGCGCGACGAAAACAATTGATTTTAAACGAGAGGTTAAAATTATTAATAGGGTTTTTTATTACACCATGTATATTATCTTCAATAATAAAGTATTTCTGGAATGCGCGTTAATGTTATTGAATGCATGTAAATAGACCAACAATTAGACAGACATGCCATACTTACTGAAGGTTTAGTAGGGCGGGGCCACACTCCAGACATTTTTGACCATTGTCCTTTTACTTGGTCCATTTTTATTATTAAATATCAACATTGTTTGCTGTACTAGAGTGTTTATAAATATGTATGAAACGTATTTAACTATGAATGAAATAATCGGTTTACCTTTACCTATAGGTATCCGTCTTCAGAATTAATTTAACCTTAAGTAGGAAGGTATGTAACGCATTTCAGTGTATGCCCTATGTAATATGTATACATGTTAGAAAACGAGAGTTTCCATGGTAGATCAGGTCTGGCGAGATTCCTCTCTGGTAGAAGACGATGGCTTCGATTTTGTTTAGAAATTAATCCTTACTTTGCAGGTGCACTTTTCGCTGAAAAATTATTTCTTTGAACCTAGCAGCCCTAGAGTTGCGGCAGACTGAGAGGTAAAAACCCTAGTTTTTCCAGTTCTTTAGATCGGTCTCCTTCCGATGGCACCCCATTTACTTGTTAAAATCGTTCCTATCAGGTATGTGTAATTGTTGGTAAAAGTGCTGGCAACCCTCATTTGCGGCAGCTTTTAGGCTGGCAACCCTGGTCCACCGTGTCGACGAAGACGATAGCTTCAATTTGGTGTAGAAATTAAGTCCCTACTTTATAGGTGCATTTCTCGTAAAAAATGACTTCTTTGAACCTGGCAACCCTAGAGTTGCGGCAGATTGAGAGGTGGCAACCCTAGTCTTTCGAGATCTTCAGATCGGTCTCCTTCCGATGGCACCCCATTCGCTGGCCTAAAAGATAGGTGCATTTTTGGTAAATATGGTACCATAAATCATCATGGTAAAGGTACTTGCGGCAAGATTTTGCTAGGCAACCCGGTGGCATTGTGTGAACCCCTGTGTAAACTTTAACATGAATCACATGCCGTTCGCCTAAGGGATAGGTGCATGATCTTACGTTCGTATCTCGTACTAGTATGTATTTCTATGAAATATACTATGCGTAGCTTGCGACACTGCGGTCGATGACACTGATTTGCGGTCGGACTTCACTGCCGCTCGACCGCAGACCAGTATGTGCGATGTAAAATAATTCCTATTTCAGTACCGATAAAGTGGACAGGCGATGCAGTCTGCTGCTTTGTTCTGCAGTCGGGTTTGTAATCATGAATGCAGCGAAACGTCGTCTGCTGTGCTGCATGCGGTCGTCTACGAAGGACTACTTTAAGCACAATATAAATGGTATACCTGATCAAGTTTCAGCAGTTCCTCGGGCGTGTCAGGAAGTTGGCCCAGCATGAGTGGCGGGTTGATGTTGACCTCCTTGCCGAGGGACCTCACGACCTCCTCCCGGTTGTACCGGTCCGCGAACACACATGATGCCGGGATCAGGCCGTGCACCGTATAGCTTATTGCTCGCACTAGAATTCTGAGAAGAAAAAAATACAATGTAGAAACAGTGTTTAAGAAATAAGTAAAAAAAAATTGTTATCGCCTGTAAGATCGTACTCAATCACATGTACTCAATACAAAGAGAATGGAATCACTTGACTCAATACTCAATATTTTATTGTAACAAACAACACAACATTGTTTTTTTTTTATACTTTTTATCCTTTCGGAAATGCAATGGGAACTAGCCCTTACAGCATGGTCATAAGTTTCATTTTTCTTTGTACTTAAAACTATCATAACCTAACTTATACCTAACTCTTGAAATGCGTCGATGGTACACCCATTCCAATGTTCAAGAGAGTTTTACGCAAAGATCAATCCGAATCAAACGGGAACGCCTTCTTTATTTCTCACTTTTACTATATTGTTCTTCATTACGGCACATTATTAAACTAATTCCACCACACTAACACAATAATGAGCACGAAAAACGAATTTAGAAAATTAAGAAACAAAGCCCGTTCTTTTCTTCAAGATTCCCGTGCAGAACTCTCCTCCTAGCCTAAAACCTAATCCTAAACCCTAACACATTGAAAGCGAGGATGGAACACATTCCAATGTTCAACAACGGAGTTTTACGCGAGGAGTTCAATCCAAATCAAACGGGAGCGCCTTACTTTATTTCTCACTTTTACTACATTGTTCTCCATTAATGGCACATTATTACACTAATTCCACCACATTAACACAATAATAGCCACGAAAAACTAATTTAGAAAATTAAGAAACAAAGCCCTGTCCATTTTGTCTCACTTCGCGCGTAAAACCTACACAACATTGTATTTTTTGTTTTGTATTTTTTTTTTGTAAATATTTTTTTTTTGTAACGTCATACTGCAAGGGCAAAAGCCTTCTCTCACGAATAAGTTTGAGAGGGAGTGGGCTATACCACGCGGGCCCAGTACAGTTTGGTGTAGGCATGTTAATAAATAAATAAATAATAAATAAATAACGCTCACAGGCACATACATTGTAATGATCCCAAGTAAGCACTATTTGTTATGGAAACCATACAACAACGGCACGAACATGTAATATCCATGACCGAACCGGGATTCGAACACAGGACCCTGGTTTGGCAGTCCGGCGTGGTAACCATTACACCAACCGGGTCGTCAAAGTGGTAAACTTGCTGTCAGAGAATTTTTAAACCGTTTTTAATAAGCTCTGGCCTGGTTTAACGAATAGTCACATCACCATCAGACGGAACTATACGGCATCAACTGCTTGACGTGCGTTCCGAAGACGCTCGAGATGATCATCACTCAACGGTCACCCATGCATCCAAAAACTGACCGGACTTGACGGTGCCGTCAGAATAGGTAAAAGTATACAGGGTGTAAGTGAAAGCCTAGCAAATACTGAAACGGTGAATTTAGACCATCAAACTGAACAACTTTCACTATGGAGCCTACCTCAGGAAACGCGAAAAAAATCAGCTCTCCCATACAAAACTTCTGCACCTACTTGATTAAAATGTATGGGACAGCAGATTTTTTTTCGCGTTTCCTGAGGTAGGCTCCATAGTGAAAGTTGTTCAGTTTGATGGTCTGAGTTCACCGTTTCAGTATTTGCTAGGATGTCACTGACACCCTGTATAGTTCTACATAACGTTGCTTAACTTCGGTGATCGATTCCAATATCGAACCAACGAGCGCCTCAAGAAATAATTATTCTTAAAGTTCAAAAATTGCATACAACTCTTTACCTAAAAAAAATATCGTGTTGCAGGTTCACTCCCGGGCGAGGAAACCCCAATTAGGTAATTCAATTTAGCAAAAATAATGATCTTTCAATGTGTGTCTTTACTTTCGATGATTTGGTCTCTAGAAAAGAAGATATAACAGGCCGTACTTATTAAGAGCACAAAATACGAGCCTATGTATTAATTCCAACATATTGAACTCGAAATGTCAACAAACAAGTAAAGGGTGGAGCAACTTACTGCCCGAAGCACTTTACAAGGAATCGATTGACGAGACTTTATCGGAACTTTATGCAACTAATAATGCTAAGATCCTACATTTGGGTACGTATTTGATCTTATCAAAATGCCAAACATTCTTACAAACGTATCGAATTACAAAATAATTTGCAATAATTATGATGTCACTGCTATACAGGGTTTAACAAAACACCCTAGTAATACCTAAGGGGGTGCTGCAGACCATCAAACTGAACAACTTTCACTATGGAGCCAACATCGAAAACCAGAAAAAAATCCGCTCTTTCATACAAAACTGCAGTACCGTCTCGACTCAAATGTATGGGACGGCAGATTTTTTTATTTTTTCTCGACGTTAGCTCCATAGTGAAAGTTGTTCAGATTGATGGTCTTAAGCACCCCCTTAAGTATTACTAGGGTGTTTTGTCACACCCTGTACTGCTTGTTTATTTTTTGGAATTATTGTAATTGTGCTTAGTCTAAAACCAGCAATTAAATCTACGTTTACAATACATTGCAATTTAATAGAGATATCGAATTTACATGTAATCTATCACAGACTATTTTATTTGCGATGACAGTTTCGAGCCGAGAGTCCCTTTGAAACCAAATGAAAATGTTAACATCCCAGCGTTTTTAATTAAATTCCAGATGTCCCGCCGCGTTTCAGTTTCCTATGACGGAAATAATGAAAACGTCGGTATTCGCGGTGTAAAATTCCCGGAATCTTCCGCCGAACGATTCCCATGTAAAGCGGAGACATTTTTTGTGACGTGTCTTGATTTTTATGACGTCATGCCGACTCTCAAAAAGTAATCTTTTAAATTCAGACTTAGAATCATCGTAATAAAGTTGACTATTCCACGGAGAGGAGAAAGGGGAGTTAAATGACAACTCGTGGACGGACGGAAATTCAAATATTGCATTGAAACATTTTCGCTTGATAATTCAAATTCGGGGGTTCGGCCGTGATATCATTATCTATTCATCGTCTCTAATGCCGAGAAATTGTTAGTCTGTCTGCGATGAGAATTTATAAGGTACATTAGTATAAAACACGTAGGTATGTAGCGTATGAACATACTGTAAATAAAAAATAAGAGTAATTTTTCATGTTTGAGTTGAGGTATTTCTCTTGCTTGGTGTTTTATTGCAACATACTTTCTGCGCTGATAAACAGCACAACAACTATAAACTCTGCCTGAATATTAACTTGCGAAATAGCAACTTGTGTGGAAAATAGTGCTGAAAATGATGTTATAGTGTTCGGATGAACCCGACTTATCCTACACTATAATACAAAAGTATCTATTCTGCCCGGATTTTCTTAGTTCAATAATTAGGTATATCTCGAACCATTTAAATATTATTTTGCCTGCCCAAACGTAAGATAAAATTATCGTCATCATCATCGGCTTACACAGGGTGTCCCGTAAATAATGGTCCAACGTGAAGGGGAAGACAGCTTACCTTATTAACTAAAACTAATTTAAATTGTTTTCAAAAATCCATAGGGTTACCAAGAAAACAATTTTTTTCTGGATTTTCCATTTAGTCTACCGGACTTCAAGTTTTTTAACGCAGTCCCTGCAAATGACAACATTTCCAAGATCTGATTTTTGTAAAATATTGCTGAATAGTGTAGGTACCAATGTATCTAGGTAACATTTTTCTTACTAACTGTTGAATGACTTGGAAAAAAATCCCAAGTTGAGAAATTATCTTCTTCCCCTTCCGATGCCCGAAATAAAAAAAATCCTCCTGTAAAAAAAAATGTATGACACTGTACTGAACCATTATTTCAAAAACTTGTACACTTTATCAGTTTTGTAAATTGGTATAAAACTTGGATCTAGGCTTTGTCGTTACAAAGTTATTGCTATTAATCTGTAACGAGGCGCTAACACCTTGCTAACACCCTGCTGACACCCTGTATACGTCGCACTGCAGGGAGCAGAATACCCTTAAAGAAAAAGAGGGTGGTTATGCTTACAAGTAGTTTGTTATCCCTTAGCTGATATTGTGCAAATTTTTACCTACTAGGTATGTGAGCAAATCTGAAATCTTACTCGACGTGTAACGAACCATTTATATTTAGGTAATTGTTTTCTTCTTCAAGTACAAATCAAATTAATCGTTCGTGTATGAATCAAATTAATTGCAATTTCGCGTACTAAATCTAATTATAACCTATGAGCGCCATAAATAGTTTCACTTGACTTCGTCTGGCATATATCTAAGCAACTAGATATAAGGGGTCGAACGTCGTAATTCCTGAACTTCCTGATATATTGGGCTCTAAGACAAACGGGCATTGTCAGAAGGTCTTAATTATGGGATTTAGGGGTGTGGGAGACATTCATGGAAACTTCCACGAGAGTATCAAGGATTTAAACGATACTAGCTTTTGGCCACGGGTACGTCAGTGTCTAATTCGTTTCGTTATTCAAACTGAATAACTTTTACTATGGCGCAAACCTGAAGCAGATTATTTTTACGATTTCTGGCTTGCTCCCGTAGTAATTAAAAGTTTTTGAGTTTGATGGGTATAGAATCTTAGCTTAAAAGTATGATTTCAATTTAACCTCTCTTCTATTCAATTTATTAGTAAACCTTTGCCAATTTTAATTTGAAGTCGTTGCAATTGCAGCCCGGTAGCACAGTCGGCAGTGAACCTGCCTGCCTAAGGGACAAATATTTTGTATGATGAATATGAATATTTGTACCCGAGTCATGGATGTTTGTATTTATATATGTAATCTATATCGTTGTCTAGTCATCATAATACAAGTCCAGGCTTAGATTCTGGTACTTTAAATGTGACTAGATAATTTGTGTGACATTGTCCAAGATATTTATTTATTTATTTTATTTATTTATTTAATTGTTTAGCGTGAAGGTAAAAAAAATAAGCAACAAGAGAGACGGAAAACTTTTGCATCTCTAGATATTATTGCGGATTTGTGAATTTGAACCGAAATGTACCTACTGAAAAATATTTTACCTGTTAGTTAACCAATAACTTCTGCCTAAATAAAATACTTAGGTTATCTAACGCGTTTGTGTAAAATTGAAGACTGTGTAGAATAGAGAATTGTGTATGATAGCAATTGTGCGGAATCCATATTGTGTAGAATGACGAATAGGAAGAAACGCGTTTGTCAAGACCTTCGATTAATCCTTCAGGCCGAACTGGCTAAAACAAGTATTTCAAACCGAAGAGAAACGAATCAAAACTGCGTATGCAGGCAAACTAGTCTCAAGCTAAACTAGGCTTTGTGACAAAGTTGTAAATACTCGAGTAAACATACTTAGTTGTTAACTCAAGCACCGAGGAGTCGTATTCTTTGACAGCCCAGTTCACTTCTAATTAGCTGAAGTTAAACGTTTAATAAGAGGAAACTTTGGGACGGGATGTACTGCTTATCTTTTTCTCAGCTTTATAATCATAACATAATAATTAATGTTTTTTGGTGCTATTTAACCCGAATGAAGGAACAATTGTGTAGCGTCGTAGCTCGGCTGCATCTTTAGTTAATTTTAGTAAAGTTATACATACAAGTATTTATGCCTCCGGTTCAAAAGAACCTAAAACCAAAATGTCTTATTACCATTATGAACTAATTTCAATGGATCTAGTAAGAAATGAAATGAATTGTATTGCCTATATCTAAGCTGGAGCCGACAATATCTTCTATCGAAACTGACGTTTTCATCACGGACAATGTTGATGCTCTTAAATAAGATGCTGGAAGAAATCTCTTTAGAGATAAGCTCGCCCTTTGTAATTGTCTATGATGCTGTTTATATTTCCGTGTGTACAATAGTGTTAAAATAAAATAAAAATTATAATAATAAAAAATATAAATAACGCTCACATTGTAATGATTCCAAAACGTGAGATACTAGACTTTTTATTATGGAAACCATACAAGAAATACTCAAACATATAACGCCCCTAACCGAACGGGGATAGGAACCCAAGACCTCTGGATTAGCAGGCCGGTATGTGGTAACCATTACACCAATCGGGTCGTCAATGATAATGAGATGTTCAAAGAACATCATCAGTCTTAGTATGGGAAAAAGGCTAACAAAAAATTTTTTGCGTATTAGTTGACGTATAGTTATGGAACTCATGTCGATTTTTTTCTCATAATCTCTAGATTATAGTAATAACATTAGCTATACCTCATCTAAACGGAGTATCACGTAATCGCAGTTGGCGCACATCGTGTCTTGGTAAAATATGTTGAGTTTTTTATTTTTATTTTCGTATGAACATCTAAGACGTTCCTAATGTTCCTATACACGCATAGATTTACATGTGCCATTTTAACCGGAAAAAACTGGCTCCGTGGTCTAATGGTTAAGAGCTTTGGGCTCTTGACACGGAGGTCGTGGGTTCAATTCCCACCGGGGGACACCTAGTGATATGTCACTTTGTGCGTTTTTCCCCAGTTTGTTAGGACATTGCAGGCTGAATCACTTGATTGTCTGAAAAGAAAGATGATTCCGCGCTTCGGATGGCACGTTAAGCCGTTGGTCCCGGCTACTACCTGTGTGAAGTTGGCGGCCAAAGAGTTGGCGGCCAATATTAACCGACCAAATTCAGAAGATCATTGACTTATACTGATTGAATTGATTTTTCTAGTACTAGATCTGATTAAACCATCATCAGACCTAAACAAGCTTATTCTTTATCCTTTAAACTATCTCTAAGTACAATCGTTAACCTTCAAATCAATTTTATAGCCACCTTTTTTATCGATGAAAGGTAACCTCCAAAATTTACCAACTCACCGTAGTTGAATTCATTTTTTTCCTACTAGATGTGATTAAGCCACCATCAGACCTATACAGGCTTGTTCCTAAGTCTTCTGGTGGTAGTAGCCGTTACATAAAAAACAACGTCAGAGGCGTAAGGCGGTCTGAAAAAACTCTGACACCAGGGTTCTGCCCACACGATAAGAAGAAGAACCGGAAAAAAGAATCTTAGCAAAAAAGTCAAAACGGTGCATTTTTTGTATTTATTTCATAATTCCGTTTGCATTTTTACCAAATCTATCGTCTGATTACTATAATAAATTAAATAATTATGTATTTAGAGTGTAATACCATCAATAAACGTTACCGTTTGGTAGGCCTACAAAAAATTTACTCCTTTAATTTTAGTGATCTAATAGTACATTACTGCAGCGGCCAGCAACAGAGGCATTGATGGACGAACGTGTAAATGTGGGCCGAGGCGAAGCCGAGGCACACATACGTAAGTCCATCAATGCCTAGTTGTGGCCAAGGCTTGTATAGTACTTTTCTCAAATAATGCGCGGAAATTAAAACAGTAATTTTTCTCAAATAATTCGCGGAAATTAAAACTCTTTTCAAAATCAATGACGAACATTTGACGAACATCGAACAACAATTAGATTTTTTTTCAATAAACAGCTTTCTATTTGCAAGCCTGTTCGAAATTTAAATAAAACCTTTGATGAGTTACCTCCTTGGTCGCCATGTTTCGGAGAAAAAGATCGTTCCATTTTTAAATTACACGACAGATATGAGTTTACTATGTAATTTATATGGCCGCTAAACACGACAGATATGGATTTTCATACAAACATTGCCGGCCGCTGCGCGCATGTATTTGGCCAGTACAGCAATTTCGATTTATCTCGAAGAAGGTTGTCAAAATAATGCTCACATTTCCAAGCATGTTTGAGAAAAATAAAATAAACTGTAACTTTTGTTTTTGTAGCTTGTAACTTTTAAAATATATAGGAACTCGAGTCGTGTCATGTTAGCTTTTTTGTTCAATACTAGTAGAACAATCGTAGGTTCACATTCGTTTTAACTACAGCCCCTGGTACAATAGTTAACCGACACTTAAACACCAAGTCACGTAGCAGAATAGCGCTTAATGAATAAATAATTACCAACGAATGTCGAAAGAGCAATTTTATGTAAGTTTTTGGGTTAATTCAACTACAATCACACTCTCGTCCTTCGTCAGTGGGGTGACCAGATCAAAGTATGATGATGTGGAAAAAAAATAAAACAAAGACAATTTTAATTGAAGTTTACCATTTCTTTCAGAACTTCGAAGTTACGTATACAACTATACAGGGTGCATGGGACAGCCCACCGCAGACTGAAACGGTGAAATCAGACCATCATGTTGAACAACATTTACTATGGAGCCTACATTAGGAAACGCGAAAAAAAACTGCTGTTTCATAGAAAACTGCTGTACCTACCCGACTCAAATGTATGGGACAGCTGGTTTTTTCCCGCTTCCTGAGGTAGGGTCCATAGTGAAACTTGTTTAGTTTGATGGTCTGAGTTCACCGTTTCAGTTTGCGGAGGGCTATCCCTTGCATCCTGTATAACAACAAAATCAACAAAAACAACGTTTTGTTGTAATCAACAAAATATTATAACTAGGTAATAATAATATGAGCCAAAATACATTGACACAATATCATCTTAGTTATTCTATCTTAGTTGCTTAATCTAGACATTTCTTGATGGGCAGTTTCCCTAAATAATTTCTTTTGATCAACCCTGCACGCCCTGGAAAGATTTGGGTTCGGATGGCTTAGGAATTGAGTTCGATTAGCATGTATTTGGATTCGATTAGCACCTGGTACGATAAAAAGAAAACTCCTACCCTAAAATGGATTCAGGCTAAAAAAAAGAATATGATATGTGTTCTCGTGTGTCTCTTACATACGAGATCACCTATTACATTCCTTTTTTTAATAATGGCCGGATGCATTCTGCCAATGTCAAGTAGTTTAGTATTTTCGAGTAGTTTGCGGGAGAATCCCAAGGAATGTTTTATGAATAAAACAAAATAGCGAATGTCCGCTGAAGTTCGCTCGTGACTAAACCTGCAACGCGACTCCCACCTATAATACTTATTATAAATATAAGATGGACTTATCCTCTTTTAGCCTACCTTAATTATGGTAACCCTATTGGTAAGTCGTGAGTGACTCGAAGAGCAGGGGTAACGAGTAGCAGACACGCTATAGTAATGGGGAACCTTTGCTACCTTATTTATTGATTTCGATGGGTTGCGATACAAGTTAGCGAATCATTATTAAGCTATTTTAGGGGTAGTAAAAATCTTTATTCAAACTAGCAACTTTGTAGAGCAGAGCAGCATATACCACCATACAGGGTGTAAGTGACCCTAGCAAATACTGACACGGTAAATTCTGACCATCAAACTGCACCTTTTACAATGGAGCCACCCTCAGGAAACGTGAAAAAAATCAACTGTTTCATACATTTGAGTCGAATAAGTACATGTTTTGTATGGAGCAGCTGATTTTTTTCGCGTTTCCTGAGGGTGGTGTCATAGTGAAAGTTGTTCAGTTTGATGATCTGAATTCACCGTTTCCGTATCCGTACCTATATTCGCTAAGTTTTTTTTTAATGTTTGATAGGTAAACATTTGACCCCAATCTCACCTGATGTGGAGTGATGATGAGGCCGAAGATGTAGCATGTTTACCTAGAAAGATGCCTATTCACTCTTGCCTTGAAGAGGCCCAGGTTGTATTGCTCAGGGAACAAGTCCGCAGGCAGTGCGTTCCACTCCTTAGCCGTGCGCATTATAAAAGAAGAAGCAGCCTTCTTCGTGCGAATTGCTGGTAGGTCAACGACATAAGGGTGGAATCCCAGCCTGCGTCTCGTCCCCCGCAGATGAAAGGGAGACGGAGGTATTAGATCATGTAATTCCATCGCACACTCTCCGAAATGTATCCTATAAAAAACAGACAGACAGGCTACCTTGCGACGATGCTCAAGACTTTGTAGCTTCGCCACCGAGGTTGGATCGCCTATGAGCTTTCTGGCTGCCTGTCGCCTGGCGAGCTGTCACTTACACCATGTATAAGTAGAACATAATTATTGCACTGCAACCAGGGCCCTGTTTAATAAACGCGACAAGTGACAATTGACAATGAAAATTCAGAGTACATTGCTGAGAATGCTAGGACTCGTGAAGCCTGCAAGTTTTGCGTCATTAGTAACCAGCAATGTACTCTGAATTGTCAATTGTCACTTGTCGCGTTTATTAAACAGGGCCCACGACAGAGACCATGAGAACGATCAAAGACTAGATGGATGATCACGTGCAATGTCACCGAAGATGACATCAGACCCCCTAGCATGATTTCTCTACATGCGCGCTACTCTGCTTTTTACCATACTACAAGTCGCGGCAAGCGCGGCTTTCGGTCTCCGAAAAGCGCGGAAACAGGTTATTTTGTATGCAGCGAAGGCGCGTCGCGCGCGTGTAGAGAAATCATACTAGACATGCAGGAATAGGGCAAGGTAGAGAGAACAGACGCGAAAGGCTGACCCAAAGAATAGAGAGAGAGAGAGAGAGAGAGAGAGAGAGAGAGAGAGAGAGAGAGAGAGAGAACTTAGTAGAGTAGCAACAAAGCTTTGTTTTTCTCATAATTCGAGTGCAGGAAAACGAGCGCAAATCCCTAACGGTTTGTACTTTACTCAGGGCTAGCACCAACGTTAAACGAAGTGCTTTAATCTACATCCACAAAGTAAATACCCAGTAACACAGGCTTGTAAACTTAAGGCGGTATTACCGAATTTAACGGCAGACTTTAAAACGAAGTTTACACCTTGCTCGCATTATGCTAATTGAATTCTTATTGTTTACGAGTTTATGAGGGTAGAGCCGGTGAGGTCACTGTTAGTGGCTAGTGCCGTTTCTTACGGAATGTCCCGATTTTAGTTACTTGGTACACGAGGTGTAGAGTTTCTGGCCGCATCTTTACAACGGAACACCCAGTGTTGCCAGATCAAATTTTTATAAATTCGTATTAGGTCAAGGTTGAAAAATCCGTAGAAAAAATCTGCTATTTTATACAAAACTGCAGTATCTATACCTAATAGCCTTGACTGCGCAGAATAAAATTTGTAATCGAAAGCGCTACTGCGCATACTTACTACGTCCATTTTTCAAGTTGTTGGCCGGGTACGGTACCTACCACCTACTCGACTGAAAATATTGGATGAAAAAAGTCTATTTTTCATCGTCGATTTCAAAGTTGGCTCCATACTGAAAGATGTTCAGTTTCAAAAGTAGAATGCATGTTTGAACGTTCAAAGCACAGAACATTAAGTCTTAAAATTTTCAATGGTTCAAAGTATCCACACTAATACAAAATTACTTTAAAGTCCCGCTTCTTTTTTACTTAGCTGACGGGAATGGTTATGGAGGTTATACAGTGGTGAAATCTTTCGTAATGTCCCGATTATAATTACTCGATTAACGGGACTGTTATGATTATGAGGGATAACTGGACTGTTAGACTGGTGACTGGTAGACCTTTCCGTATCTCACCAAGCATAACGCTTTTGATTGCTTGGCTTACGGGTATTACCTGTAAACTATAGTGCCCATTCTCGTATTATTCTAAATGTCCCGCTTTTATTTAGTAGGAAATGTTACAGGGTTAGCCAGTGAGGTCACTGTTGTGGCCATGAAGCATGTAGTAGTCTTTCCCATATCCCTGTGACTGAAGCTCGTAATACATTGATTTCGAGTTTCGATCATCGCTTGCTTTCAAGCATACTTTTGAGGTTTCGAGTAGGTTACGAAAGAGTGAGCTTTAGGCGTACCGGTAGATATTCTAAATTGGTTAATTTATGCGAGCCTATATATGTTTTATATCCAACGGGATGTGCATGACATAACAAACATGATGGACGAACACATTTTACATGCGTAGCATATTTATTTGAACATTTTCACACTGAAAATAACTTTACTTAAATCTTTTGTCCCGCATTTAATTATGCAACTCGCTACATCCCGTAATCCATTGAATTGAAACCCTGGTCATGGCCACCGGACGGTTAAATATGTCTGCAAACATTTCACACCCTTACTCCATGCCATTTTTAATTAAATTGCACCCTACCGCCCTATAATAGGGTATCTTATTCCCTGCCCAGGTTTATCTGATCATGTGTAAATTAACTGGTGCGGGCTCATTTCTATTCTAATTTTCCTTGAACGTAGAGTTGATTAAAGGGCGTTTAAATAAAGTTTTTTAATAGGTCTCGTGATTCTGAAATAAGCATCGTACAGGGTGTAAACTTATATGCGTTACATACTTAAGGGGGTACTTCAGGCCAGACACTGAAACAGGGCTGCGATCGCGGTAAATATTCGGTAATGGAACCATTATTGGATTACGAACGAACCATAACTTTTCACATAATTGGTATTGCGCTAATCGCGGTACAGCTCATGACAGCCGTTAGAGCCGTTTTGACAGATCGCTCAGACGTTTAAGGCTGTCAGTTACATAAAGTTTAGCGCGATGCGGAATCCAGCACAGTTGAATAGTAATTGGATTGCAATGTGATTAGTACTGAAATTGGATAAGGATAGAACTTCGATGTTTTAAATTAGCACAATCGGGCTCCTGAACGACCCAAATGAATGGAACAACTTTGGAACAACAGATTAATGTTGGTCCTATAGTGAAAGTTGTTCAGTTTGATGGTCTGAAGATAAGGGGGTGCCTTAAGTTTGTAACGCATTTAAGTTTAAATCATGTATAGGTAGTTATGTTATGCCTACTTGTAATAAATGTTACGATTGTTTTCTAAGATAATGAATACTGCCTTATGTACCTACACAGGTAAAAAAGATTACTTGAAATAAGAAATTACGTTTTCTTCGATATACCTATATGAGAGCGCAATATTCTTGGTTAAATGCAATTTGCTTTCACACAAGACAATTAATTGCCTTGACTGAAAGCAAATTGCATTGAACCAAGAATATGGGGCTTTCATATACATATCGAAGAAAACATAATTTCTTATTTCAAGAATTTTTTTTACCCGTGTATACAGTGGTGTAGCGTGGGCTTCTGTCGCCCGGGGGAACAGACTGATTTTGCCGCCCCCTTATATTTATAAAAAGATGTAGGTACACAAAAGATAACGGAGCGAGCGAAGCGGCTCGAAATTTTTTTGCCCAACTATTCGGGTTGTGGTCAGATATCTTTTGGTTTATCAATGCAAAAAAATGTAAGCTTAGAGAGAGTGAAGCGAGCTCGATGTTTCTCCTCAATACGGATCTGTTAGAGCCAGAGCCATATGAATAGGTAATAATAAACTATTATTACCTATTCTTCTTATCGTGTGGGCAGAGCCCTGGTGTCTGATTACCTATTCATATGCCAGAGCTTTTTACGTACAAAACGGAAAGTAACGGAAGTAAAAGCAATGTATCGAGTGAAGTAAGCTTGAAATTTTTAGCACCACGTCAAAGGGCACACATAACTGCGACGTCGCATCGCAACGCAAATACCTGCGATGCGCTCGATTGAAAATCATACAATATAGTCATCGTAATAAAAATCGAGCGCATCGCAGATAATTATTTGCAATGCTATGCGACGTTGCAGAGTTATGAGCCCAGCTGTGGTCAGAACTCTTTAGGATTATGTGTAGATACAGTAATTAAAACAGAAACTTATAGCGAGCGAAGCAAGCTCGACTTTTCTCTGCTCAACGAATTGGTTATAGACAGAGCTCAATCAAACTATATTTTCCCCGAATTTGCCGCCCCTAGTAAAGTGCCGCCCAGGGCATTTGTCCCTCCTCGCTACGCTACTGCCTGTATAGTTAAAGTATAATCCAGTTCATAATAATAAGAAATAGGATATCTTCGTGTCCAATAAAATAAATAAAAGTGAGCGCAGCGGAGATTAAGCCCGGATTACTGGGTATCAAAGTAAAAGATGGAAGAAAAGTTTGTTATCTAACTCTAGATTTTTTACGCGAAATGAGAAAATACGGGCAAAGGAGAACACGTTTGAAGAACTAGATAATTGCTCTGATATCAAAGAGTTTAATATAGTTTTTCCTTTTAATATCGATATGAATATTATTTACTTAATAAATGCCATATTTTTCTCCAGTAAGAAACCACTGTGCCGCCGCGCCGCCGTGGTTCCGGTTAAAAATGGACCACCCCAATTCTTCCCGTGGGTGTCTAAGGGAATAAAGGTTTCTTGTGCAGTGTTTATGAGGACGAAAGGCTAGCTACTTCCTACCACTTGATACGTCATTCTATCCTGAAACTTAAATTGTTAAATTTGAGCATTGTTACAACTACATACTTAAACAGAACGTTGGTACCTAGTTGTTATGACAACCCCGAAAGGGATTACGGGCATGAGTTTATGTATATATGTAATAAATTACGACAAGTGGTTCCATGTCCTACGATGTCCATAAATGGGATCCATGGTTGATGCTGCGCTCGAAAACTTAATCTTCATTAACTTTTAAAATTAATTGCACCATCTTTCCCGGCCCTAAACACATTCATATTTTTGCAACGCTCTTAGCATAATTAAGTATGTAATGCAGTTTGAAAGGCGAATAGTCCGCTTTCGGAGCAAAAAAAAATCTGCTGTTGCATACATCAATCTGAGTCGAGTAGACATTGCAGTTTAGCATAGAACAGCAGATTTTTGAAGTGAAAACTTCTTTAGCGGCGTTGAGCACTTTTTGGAATGGGTAAAAAATGTTGAACTCGCCTCAGGACCATGTCAGGACCGTGACGTCGTCACCCTGATCCCGATCGAAAATTGGTCAGACATATCCCCCTCTCTTTCTACGGCGTGGCGAAAATGTATGCCTGTTTCTGCTGTTTCGTTTAAGCGGCATAAATTATCATGTTTGTGTACGATAGCGCAATAAATGAATATTGTATTTTACGACAAAAATGATAGTTCTTTTATACTGATAATTAAAGCAATTCGTGCGAAATTATTCCCTAACCTATCCAAAATATTAGAAATGCACAACGTTAATTTTTCACTTCTGCCGGCACCCCCGGAGTGCAACCCGTTGTTTTTTGACCCGATCCGTTTGCTCCCATTGTAAAAGTTGTTCAGTTTGTCTCTTAGTTTAAAAAGATGCTAATGATGTCAATTTCACCCTGTATAGTTTTTCTCATCAAGCAGAATAATCAAATAACTTTAATAACCATAGAGTGTGTAGCGACTAAATAATGTTGTGTATAATGTGTTATGTTTGGTGACTACATCTGAGGCGTGATATAATTATTAAACTTTATAAAATTAGGGCCCCCACATGTAACGGAAAACGCATTAGAGGTAGATTGTTCGCGTCTCACCCCAACCCTGATTATTTAGTTGATATTGTAGCTGTGTAAAACGTTTTATCCCTTAAAAATTTTATCTTGTTTCAGCGTAGATAGAGTCCAATACGCTAAAACAAAGGACATTGTACTTATAATATATCGCTAGTTGTATCACAAGTTTTTTAACTTGTTGGCCCGTGATTTTTCTGGATGAAACTATAAATAAATTTATATTCGTCTGTAATTTTTCACTACCGGCAGACAATACTTAATACCTATGCTGTAAGTCGTGAAGGCGAGATGCAGTAATTCGTGATTTAATTACCGTGGATTGCGAAGAATTATTATAAAACTAGCGGCGCCGCGACTCCGTACGCGCTAAAAGATATGAGTATTTATAGACAGTGGTCCTGTCTATAAATACTCATATCTTTTGATTGAATTAATCATTTAAACAAAGCCTAAATGTTAATCCAAACCATGCCCTATGCTTTAGTGTAAACCCCATCCAAATCGGTTGGACCGTTTTTAAGTGATGCGCGCAACACACAGACAGATAGCCAGGCAGACAGACAGACAAACAGACAAAAATTCTAAAAATGGTCTCAATGCATTCCATTACGTATCCTTAGCGCCCCCAATTTTTTTTTGCTCATAGCTTCAATGTATTTTCACGCCAAGTTTAGAATTTTATTATATGTATAGAAGATAAATAATTACCTATCCAACGTGTTACTGAATTAGCGCAAAACCTCATACACCCAGTCTGGTTTATAACAAAATAATTAGATCATCATTATTTTGATAGTTAAAATTTAAAGTTATTCGCATTTTAAGTTCTGAGGCAAAAATGATTTGTTATCATTTCAGCAATGAATGAAAGCGATAACGTACTCATGGATACATTTTAATAATCTTGTTTTGTTAGTAAGTAGGGTGAGTGTACCCGTGGTTGACATCGGGTTCAGTAAATTTTAAATTTTACGAAAAAAATATTTAAAATTTTGAAAAAAATTACCTATATTGAAACCATGATAATTCGATTCTGCTCTCGATTCTAAAGAAACCACTTTCTAGTTTTGCGTTAATTCATGACTCATTCACGTTATATGACAATGTCATACACGACTTTATTGAAAAATTCATATTCGGGGCACCTACAAAAATAAAAAAAACAATGAATAAAGTAAGTAGAAACCCTATAAACAAAACACCTAATTTAAAGCCTAGCCTTGGTGCGCCGTACCCAGGAGGCTGGCAGCATTCCCCCTCTGGATTGCTAGGCTTATCCGCTGCCGGAGGAAGCTGCCAGCTCTCCTGTCGCCTGTGCACTCGACCAGGCGCGCGCCGGACAGCTCGTAAAATAGTATTTAAAATTAAGGTTACATTAAATTAAAGGATACATTTTTTTTTTTATTACGTGTGGGTGATTGCGATACTATTATGTTTTATACCGATACTAAGGTCTCATAGTCATTTGGGCATTCACCTTTTGTATCATGTAGGCCGCAGCTCTTTCAAAGTGAAGTGCCCCTGCCCTGAGTGGGTTGTTATGACAATATTTTTATATCATTATTCATTATAGATGCCAATAAAATAGAAAGAAAGGTGGTTTGCTAGTTTGTGCAAAGATTCTGTCTACTCTGAAAGGAATTTATTTATTATTATATAACTTTTATATTTATATAATTTTATAAAGATTTTATATGTATGAATAATAAAAATTCTGAGTGGTGCTAGTTCCACTGCAATAAGCCTCTTAATATGGGACGCGGACGCGACTGACTACGAAGAAAGGAGAAGCTATCACTGCTCCATTTTTTCTAACCAGTATTTATGGCTGAGATTACTATACTGAAAAAGGAGCGGGTTTTAAATTTACTGCTCTAGATAGTGCAATTTGTATGGGATATCGTTATAGACAGTTTTAGATTTTACCTTCTGAAATTGTTTAAAACAGTAATTTACTTAACTCGTGTTTTTGTGTTAGGTACTCGTACTAGTAGGAGCACGATACCGGTGAGGTACTACAGAACCAGGGCGTGGAACCGGTATTAAAATTACGGGTTCTGTCGGTACAGAACCCGTACGAATACCGGTGTATTTAACGATTTTTGCCATTTCAGTACCTGGTTCCAGTACTCCGCCTAACAAGTACCGGTACCCAATTCAGGTAGTACCTACACTGTTTTCTCACTGTAATTAACGTGAATGTTTGTTTGGCATTGTTATCATTTTCTCGTTGTACTGATTAGAATTTTAATAGTACACGTATTACGTATGGTACCGGTACCGGTACCGGTACCAATAGTACCGGTTCATGTCTGGAACCGGTATCACACCAAGGCCAATGATACTGGTTCCCAAAAAATATCGGTATTTTAAGCCCTGTACAGAACTCACAGATAACTAGATTTCGATAACAGCGAATGTTTGATTTCAAAACCAGTTAGGTAGGTACGCAGAATATGTCATGTCGCGTTATTCTGCGAAAATAAAAAAAAAATACATAGCTGTCATACTTTATTGCGTACAAAAGAGTAACCTGATCAGATTTTTTGTGATTTAATTGCTTTTCGCGGTATAACAGCGATGTTGAAGTGCATAAGCGCCTACGGAAGGTAGTATAATAATGTCTATGATAAGCGCGCTAAATAGGAACCATACACTCTCTAGTCAGATATGCTTCTGAAACCGCTATAATCAGAGAAAGGGTCGGATTCTGTGACTTGGTGGGCAACTAAGATGTGGTGCAGATTGAAGGCGAGTAATCTTATAGGCATCGTCAACATAATATTAGAAATCAGATTCATCATCATCATCTCAGCCGATAAACGTCCACTGCTGGATATAGGCCTCCCCCAAGGATCCCCCAAAGGTCCACCTTGTGGGGGGCTCAGCCTACCCACACTGCGTCTTCCGGTACGCCATCACCACTCGAGAACCCTTCAGCCCCATCGGCCATCTGTTCTGCGAGCAATGTGTCCAGCCACTTTAGTGTAGCAATTTTTCGGGCTATGTCGGCTACCCTAGATCTACTGCGGATTTCTTTATTTCAGAAACACCGGGGGACTCCATTCTAGAACTCTGACACCCCATCATCGGTTGTCGGTTCTTCGGTCCTTAGGCATAATTCCTAAACATGCGCGCGACGCGGCTTTTTTTTCACAAACTTATGTGTTTTTTTCATACTACGGGGGACATCTAGTGATATGTCACTTTGTGCGTTTTTCCACAGTTGATTAGGCATTGCAGGCTGAATCAGCTGTTTGTCTAAAAAGAAAAATGATTCCGTGCTTCGGACGACACGTTAAGCCGTTGGTCCCGGCTACTATCTCTGGTGGTAGTAGTCGCTACATAAAAACCACGTCAGAGGTCGTAAGGCGGTCTGAAAAAACTCTGACACCGGGGCTCTGCCCACACGATAGGAAGAAGAGAGTATCTAAACATTAATTTGTACTAACCTGAACTGATCTCGAGAATTAAGCGTTTCCTGCTTAATTGACAATATAACCGGGCCAAGGTCCTCGTCGTTTGTAAAGTAGTTCCAATGTTCAGTGCTATAGAAGTACTTTTCGTACGTCTCCTGCTCCACGGACGTGAGCTCGAAGCCGCCTGACCTCTCCCACTGTTCCTCTATAACTGTTTTCTTCTTCGGTGTGCTGCCGCCATTGTCGCTGCTGTCTTCTTCTGCCTCGTCTAAGGATCCTGAACGTCTGTGGCGGTCTGTTGAGAAAGAGTTTCGGTTAGTATACAGGGTGTAACAAAACACCCTAGTAATACTTAAGGGGTGCTTCAGACCATCAAGCTGAACGACTTTCACTGAGGAGCCAAATTCGAAATCGCTAAAAAAAATCAGCTGTCCCATCTTATCTTATCTTGTTGTAGGGGCAGCAACACTTCGACCCAGTGGGATCTTTTGTGTTAGCCCCAATACTTTTTGCTTTCTTCACCCTTCAAATACATGGTCAATGAAGGAGGCAATACCATTGAGGGGAAGCAGCTGTCCCATACATTTGAATCGAGTCGGTGCTGCAGTTTTGTATGAAACAGCTGTTTTTTACCGCGATTTCGATTCCTGAAAGTTGTTCTGTTTGATGGTTTTGAAGCACCTCCTGAATCCTCCTCCTCCTCCTCCTCCTCCTGGTGTTTTGTTACATCCAGTATAGTTAAGGCGCGAGGATCTTCTCTAAGAAGATTGGCTTTGTTAGCCATATAAGTGCTTATCAACGCCAACAACGGAGTTGAAGCAGTCGCCATGGCCGAAATCGGTCAAAAGCAATACAAATACATAGTAAGGCAAATATAAATTTACATAATAGACTGCTGATTGTGTATCTTGTTCTTAATAGACTCCTAATCGAATATTAAGACCAACTTTTTTAATAAGAATTAAAGGTTCTTAGAGGCGAATACGTCTTTGTAGGTACAGTCAGCAGCAATAAGTTGTATATACTTTTGTTCTACGTCGTAGTACTGTTGCTATATATAACTTATTGCTGCTGACTGTACTGTCTGTACTGTCCACCGCGTACTGTTGATGTCGTCTTCCCCAGTGTTCCGTGAAGGTGAGGTACCAAATTGGTGGGGCAGGGAGTGTCCGTACTGTATGTAGTACCGTATTTTATGTCTTAGGTAGGTTTAATGCTAGTTTAAGAATTACAAGAGTCAGTAGCCAAACCAATATCATAGTAGAATATAATATCTGTTACTTTTGGAGCCAACTGGCTTAATGCGGCCCTAAGAGCAAGGCTATCCTTTATTCTAAAGCATAGACCGCATCAATTTACTATTTTAGTTAGTCTCTTTTGTCTTAAGATGTACCTTTAATAGTAGAAGGAGACGGAACTACAGGTCTTTGTTTATGCGGCTGTCCACTTTTCACTTGTCACTTTTGTGCTAGTGTGTGTGAACAGTAACCGTAAATATTAGGGCAGTTGGGTATTTGACTACATTCAATATATTTTATTTTTATCTACTCAATAAAAAAAGGGTTAGAAAATAACGCTAAACTACCATTTTCATTGAGTTTTTAGCTTGAATACTATTTTTAATAACAAGATAAACTATAAAAAGTAATGAAAATGTTGATGACGTCACAACTCAATATTTAGTACAAATCTTCATACAAAGCGCATGTTTTGACGTCCGATAAAGAGTAGCTGATTTGACTAGTTGTCAAGTAGCCAGTTGTCACTTTGGCCTAATTGATCTCTTTTGTTTTACTGGCCATAACAGTGTATTTATTGAAGAAACAGTAAATATGGTTAATAGTTATAGTATAAAAACATAGCCGTCAATTATAAGAACATAATTAAATTAAATTAATTAGGTATTTACACTATTAAACTAAACTAAATCTACCGGTATAAATATAGAATATTGAGACTAAAAAGTAAGAATATATACAAATATACAATCTTAATAGTACGTAACAAGTGTAATATACAGATTTAAAGGCTTAAACACAATCGTCAAAAAAGTGGACATTCTTGCAATGGTATACCTCTAATCCTCTATGCCTTTAGAATAAAGGAGATCCTTGCTCTTAGATGTGGCCTTAATCTTACAACACAGGAAAGATTATAATATCTCAACGCGTTAGAATTTAAAACAATAACGTAAGTAAATAAGTAAATATTATGAGATAATCCAGTTGTCATTCTATCAACGTTAAAAGGATTAAGACGAATTCGAGCGGGCTGAGGAGTATCCCCATATGAAGCTACGTGTTGTGGTATCAGTATAATACAGAGTGTTTTGTTTCTTTATTATTTTGTGCACCTATTTATAGGGTTCCGTACCCAAAGGGTGAAAACGGGACCCTATTACTAAGCCTACGTTTTCCGTCCGTCCGTCCGTCCGTCCATCCGTCTGTCCGTCCGTCCGTCTGTCCTACCTATTTAGGGCTTTAACTTTTGAACCGTAATAGCCAGATAGTTGAAAATTTCTCTGATTATGCGTTATTACGACGGCTTTGTTAAAAAATAATAAAAATGTCAAAAAGTTAAAAATTAAGGGGGAGTCTCAACAAGATAGACTAGGATAGGTAATTTTTTCTCGTCTAACTGTATTTTCACTACGGAGCCACGTTCGAAATTGCAAAACAAATTATAAACGGCTGAACGGATTTGAATGAAATTTAGCACACTGATAGGATGTGTTCTGGGTTCGCACACAGGATACTTTTTTAAAGTCCACGCAGACGGAGTCTTATAATGGTTTCTTTCAAAAAGATATATACAATTAAACCTTATGGTCAAACTTCGTTGTCTTATGATTATCGTCGCAAAAGGAATCCGAAAGAGTTGTAAATTTGTTTTAAATCTAAAACTAGCTGCTATAGTTTCTCATCAAAATAAATAAAATTCCAGAAGCAACACCCTGTGAACACGTTGTAATATGTTGATAGGTGTCAGCTAGCCATTATCTCAGGCGTTCGTGCAAGTCTACCGTCTGGATTAAGCCGGCGGCTTACCGTGTCTTTTGTGCGGAAATTCATTTGTTTAAGCCTTAATAATTTAATTAAAAGATTTAATTTCAAATCTTTTTGGGAAACAGAAGACGTAGGTTGGTACCTAATCCTTTGTTATGAAGGTAAAAGAGGCCATTTGGTTCGGATATGACTTTGAAAGTAAGGTTATAATGACCTGTACGGCTAGCATGGCACCCACGACAAACCGTCTAAACGAGAAAAACGTCATGCGCGCTCTTTCTGGCATACTTACTTATAATAATAAAGATGGAGGCACATCTTGATTTTTATCAATTTCTCGGGGGTGGCATGCGAGGCCTATGCCCTTATAGGTATAATAAGTTGATTTCTCTACTTGCGCGATGCGGCTTTTTTTTCATGCTAGGTACTTGTCGCGGCAAGTGCGACACGTTTGCTTTTTAAGAAGCGCGGGAACATCATTTTCTAAAGAGCGAGCGCAGGCATGCCTGTGACGCGAATACATTATGATCTGATTCCAACCAGAGACTACTCTGTTTATCTGTCTGTGAGAACAGATTTATTTAATGCTAATACATGGTGGGCACCCAGCTGTAGTAAAGTTCCTGAACAACCCGAAAGAGAATAATCCTTCAGATCGTGAGTATATATGTATGCATGTAAGAATATCAAATTAGGCAGCATTTATTTGATCATACCTTTACCTACTCAAAAGGCAGTCATTGCATAATATATGGGGAGTTTTTCATGGCAACTCATACGGGACTTTATTACATCTAATTGTGCCTAAAGGGATTGTGACGCAAAAAGGCGTAGAGCAGACGACTCCACCTTTTGAATTAATAATGCGCTCGCGTCACAAATAAGAAAACTCGCTCCGTCCAACTTTATTATTTTTTCGTTGAGATGAATTATGAATATTCTATGCTTTGGGATTTCTGCTGGATCCTCGTGTATGTATAGAAGTAGCAGTAATAACCGTTATTTTGTAAGGCTCTATTTTTATTATTTAAAGTAAGTCTCGTTTTGTTACCTTTAGGGTCTACTGGGTTAGACAGTTGCATTACTTTAATGGAAGATTATAACAACATATCATACTCATGATACAGAACAACTTTCCCAAAGGAGTATAAGGGAAATTCTGAACAAAAAAAAAAAACGTCTTTTTATACAAAGGTTCGATCTGTTGATTGGATTTAGTATTAACAATTTTTTTGCGAATTTCCTATAGGTTTCTTAGGGAAAGTTGTTCAGTATTATGGCTACACAATCACCTTAAAGTAATGCAATTGTTTACCCTAACACCCTGTATAGGAATGCGTACATACCTCATTTGCGAACAGAACTTAAAGTACGGTAGTACCAGGTTTATAAGTCTCACTGATGTACCTGCGCAGTTGACAAATAATAGCGTGAAGTTATATCAATCAATCAGGATGTGTCATCTTCTCGGGCCTGAAATCTCTTGCTACGTTTAACTAATTGTTTTCACGCCCTTTTCGCTACTATTCTACTTTGCATCCTTTGATCACTAAATGACTTTTTGATGGGGACTCGGGTCTGCTCTGCGCAAACGTACATACGGTACGTGCGGTCGTACTGTACTTCAAACGTGAACAAAGAAATAATACTGATTTCAATAAAAATGGGAATATTACCCCATTTTAAATCCCATCTAGCACTGACTGACTGACGGCTCGATGGCTCAGTTGGTAGTGAACCTGCCTGCTGAGCCAAGAGTCCCGGGTTCGAATCACGCAAGGGGCAAATATTTATATGATGATTCAAGAATATTTAAGTAATACGTGTTTTGTAATTTCCCTGTTATTTTATTACCAATTTCCTTTTCTTTCTTTTGGTAAAGAAAATAATAATGTTTTATTATCTCTCTAACAAAGGCTCTCAAACAATATGAGAGGAAAGTTTTGTCTTCATAAACAAAAGTTATAGGTATATTGAATTTCCTAAATTTATGAGTAGAGTCTTTGGTTCCAGGATAAATAATGTACAGTTACCTATCCTATTAACCTGTTAACCTATCTAAACTATTATAAAACTGTAACAGAAGTGTGTCTGTACATTGAAGATATTTACAAAAAAAAGATTACGATATGGTTTTTAGATGACCCTGATTCCAAATCACCAATTTTTGGATTTTTTGTCTGTCTGTTTGTTTGTTTGTTTGTTTGTGTGTTTGTTTGTTCGAGCATCACGCAAAAACTACTGAACCGATTTTGATGAAACTTTTTTGTCGATTAACCTATGATCTGACTTAAAATCTGATATACAATTTATGCGGACGAAGTCGCGGGTAAATGCTCGTAATATATAATTTTATACATAAGTACACATCACACACATACATGTAGGGGGTGTATATTTTCTTTGGTAGGGGTGCACTAAGATTTTTGAAGTGAAAACTTCTTTAGCGGCGTTGTGCACTTTTTGGTATGGGTAAAATTTGTTAAACTCGCGTCAGGACCGTGACGTCACCCTGATCGAAAATTCGTAAGACAAAATTGGTAAGACGATGACGTAAGATTACCGTGACGTCACGTGACATTCGTAAGACGTAATAGTTTTTTAAAAATTCGTCCCCTAAAAGGGTAAAATGGGGTGTTCAAGTTTTCCGATATTTACGCGCATGAAAAACGTGATTACAACCCGATAAAATTAATAACTTCAGGTTAATTTATCTGCGTAACTCCCAAAAATGGTATCCAAAGCACTGTGCTATACCACGAGTGACTTCACAAGTATAATTAAAGTATGAAAGTATCAGATTTAGTTCGCTAACAACGTTAACTTGCACGTTGTTATTAGAAACTGATATCCATGAATCAGGCTACGGTTGGCGTACGTTGTTATTGTATTATGAATTTATGACGTCATTTTACTCGTCACACTTTTTAGGGTTCCGTACCCAAAGGGTGACGGGACCCTAATACTAAGCCTAGGTTGTCCGCCCGTCCGTCCGTCTGTCCTACCTATTTAGGACTGTAACTTTTGAACCGTAAGAGCTAGATAGTTGAAATTTTCACAGAGTGTGCGTTATTAATAAAAATGTAAAAAATTTTAAAATTAAGGGGGTTCCTCATACAAGGAACTAGTTTTTGTTAACGTTTTTTCTTCTCGCTCTACGGTTAAAACGGTAATACATACAAGCGTCAAACTTGGTGTAATTATAGAGAAAACTCTCCAGTATAACAACAAATAATAAAAACCGGCCATGTGTGTGTCGGTTTCGTGCTAAAGGACCCGGAGCAAAAAACAATTTCTTTGTTCTTCAATATGTTGTGGTGGTGTGGTACGGAACCCCCGGCCTCGGTGCGCGTGCAGCCCGACTCGCACTTGACCGATTTTTTATGGTTTATATCTCGTTATTAATGAAAACTCTATTATCCACCTCTCGTTACTAACTTAACTACATTCTTAAACAGAAAGTTGCTAGTTGTGGCAATGTACCTGAGTACTCCGAAAGGGATTACGGTCGTGAGTTTATGTATGTATGTCACTTTATAGGTTTATGGACGCTTTAATATACCGCTTAGTCTACATAGAGCAAATCAAACGCTAAAATAGACTTGCGTAGCCCTTTAGCATGACGTAGCTACTACGGCGTAGCGACGTAGCATCGATTAAGTATATTATTATTATGCACGTAGAGGGTTTTCAAATATTCACAATTATGTCTTAAAGCGCTTTTAAGAGCTAATGCTAATTATTTAATGTTTTATTCGATTTCTGTTTATTAAATTTTATTTGTCAAAATGTTAGCAAATGTTTTTGTACTTTTATTTTGGGCTTTACGGAAATTAAGTGATTTTAATGATTCATCTATCGGTGTAAAAACATAATATTTTTTTATGGCTGGAGTAAAATTTATGATGACCTAGAAATGGAATACGGTCGAGAGACAGTACGCTATCAAAGATAATAACGTTTGAAAAACTTTACTTTTTTATTTTAAAGAAGGACTGAAAATGTTTGTTTTATGATTTGGTACTTTACACTAATTATGTATATTCGACTTAAGCTAAGACGAATTATTATGTACATAATATTTACTTTGTATTCAACTCTGGTAATAAGGGTATTTGACAGGTTTTGAAAAACTGTTCTACTTTAATCACTGATGTTTAAGGACTCTATAGAAAATGTAATATTTTACGTTCCATTACCTACATATAGTGCAAGAAAAAATGAAAAAAAAAAAAAAAAAACGCGATAACGCTTTTCTTGACAATATACGTGTCTACATACAGGTGACGTCATCAACCATTCGGCCAATCACAGTCGTTTTCGATCACGTGACTAAAGTAGACAAAAAAAAATTTTCTTTGTCGATTTACTCTTAAAACTGACTAAATAGTTGGTTTCCAAAATTCATATTCAATACAGATGCCTCCAATAGATCTTATACAGGGTGTTAGTGTAAACAGTTGAACAGGTTTGATTGTACCCATGATACTGAAAGACGAAACCTATAGGAAATGCGCAAAAAAAAAATCGACTTTCCATACTAAATGCAATCAGCTGATCGAACGTTTGTATGAAAAGTCGAGATTTTTTATTACGAATTAGCTATAGGTTTCCTAGGGAAAGTTGTTCAGTATCATGGGTACCATCACCCCTTAAAGTAATGCAACTGTTTACCCCACCTGTATTTTACATGCTGTCAAATACCCTATTGTATTAATCGAGTCGCTAAATTACCTTGGACAACAATCCCAAAAAGCCTTACAGTATAAAAGAAACGCAGCCGTTTGCATGATACAACATAGTGTATAGCAGTCTGTATTTCTAAGAATAAATGTAATAAGAACGAATGTTCCCAATATAAGTCCCCGACACATAAAAACACAAAAGAAAAAAATAGATTTCCCCTTTATCCTTTATTGCATTGGACGTGATTTGTCAAAGTGAAATTCTTATAAAACATCAACTGTCATCATCTCGCTTGCTCTATGGAACGTGTGATATAAAGACAGTATAAAGATTTTCTTGACATTCTTGAAGAGATGTCGATAGCGTTCCTAGAGATTGAAATTCTGAAGATAGATTCAGTTTACTGTTAGTAGTTTTTAGGGTTCCGTACCCAAAGGGTGAAAACGGGACCCTATTACTAAGCCTACGTTGTCCGTCCGTCCGTCCGTCTGTCCGTGTGTCCGTCTGTCCGTCCGTCCGTCTATCCTACCTATTTACCTGTAACTTTTGAACCGTATTAGTTAGATAGTTGAAATTTTCTCAGATTATGCGTTATTACGGCGGATTTGTTAACAAATAATGAAAATGTAAAAAAGTTAAAAATTAAGGGGGGTTCTCAACAAGAAATTTTTTCTTCACGCTCTATCGTAAAAACGGTAATACAAGCGTCAAACTTAGTGTGATTTTAGAGCAAACTCTACAGAATAACAACAAATACAAAAAACCAGCGAAGTGTGAGTCGGTCTTGCGCTAAAGGTCCCGGACAAAAAATTTTTTTTTTCTAAGTTAATAATGTTGTGTTCTGTGGTCGTGTGGTACGGAACCCTCGGTGCGCGAGTAGTCCGACTCGCACTTTACCGGTTTTATTATTAAAAGGATGATAACAAAAATAACATTCTCGTAGTTATCACAAAATCACTCATTGATTGTATTTCGGACAAATTATCTATGCTAATATTGCACTAGTAAAGAGGAAATATTTCATTTTGGTATTTTGGTTGTTTATTTGTTTATGTATTGAATAGGCTCCGAAACTACTGGACCGATCTGAATTATTCATTCGTCATTAGAATGCTACATTATCCGTGATGAAAATAGGCAAAAAAACGGCCAAGTGTGTGTCGGTTAGATTCTAAGGCGGTACGAAGTTCGCCACGGTCATCTATTATAAATATTTAACAACCTTTGCATCCTTGAAAAATAATTATTGAGTAGAAAAGGGATGGGCCTAGCATGCCAACCCCCGACCAAACGGGAAAAATCAAGATGTGCCCAGTGAACGCATAAAAAAACATTCACTGGATGTGCCTCTGTCTTGTCAAAAACGTGTTATCGTATTTCAAAGTGAGCTATAAAGATTCAGCAAGTAAAAAATAATTAGATTTCTTTTATTTACTATCATTGCTTCATTGCAAGAGAACTTACCATATCGTTACTCAAATTATACCTTACTAGCGACCCGCCCCGGCTTCGCATGGGTGCAATGCTGATGTATTAAATACATATATAAACCTTCCTCTTGAATAAATCTATCTATTTTAAAAAACCGCATCAAAATCCGTAGCGAAGTTTTGAAGATCTAAGCATACATAGGGACAGACAGACAGCGGGAAGCGACTTTGTTTTATACTATGTAATGATAAGTGATAACGCTGTAAATATATACAAACTATAATAGGTAAGTAAACGAGAACCCTTTATCAAATAATTCCACGAAACTGGCAATAAAGCTGTCAACTACCGTGTCCAATATCTATGCAGCATAGTCTGTATACACACTATTCATACCTCATGACCGGGTCAGTCGTACATTCATTTAAACATGGCGTGACTTTTGAATGAACGAATGAAATGAATGGTGACCGATAAGGCCGGATGGCAGGCGCCAATCTTCCAGACAATGACGCCACCGTATAAATTGAAAACGTGTGTTGAATAAGCTCCTTTGCGGTCACCCATTACGATTTTTATAGAAATATTATTGTCAGGTTATGGGTACGGTTTTCTTTTATAGGCATGAATTTTGTTTTATTTCTTTTTTGGTTTCAATTCAAGGTGTTGTGTATGATAAGTTCGTTGTAACTAAATAAAAAAACTGGTCAATTGTGGTTCAGGCTACTCGTGCACCGAGGGTTCCGTACCATAATTAATATACAGGGTGTAACAAAACACCCTAGTAATACTTAAGGGGTGCTCCAGGCCATCAAACTGAACAACTTTCACTATGGAGCCAACACCGAGAAAAAATAAAAAAAATCAGCAGTCCCATACATTTTAGTTGAGTCGGTATTGCAGTTTTGTATGGGACACCTGATTTTGTTTATTTTTTCTTGATATTGGCTCCATAGTGAAAGTTGTTCAGTTTGATGGTCTGAAGCACCCCCTTAAGTATTACTAGGGTGTTTTGTTACACCCTGTATAAATATACACAACATAATTATTAACTCACAAAAACTTTGTTACTCCGTGAGTATATGAGACTGACTCATACTTGGCCGGTTTTAATTATTTGTTGTCATACTGTAGAGTTTGTTCTATAATCACATGAAGTTTGATGCTTGTATGTATTACCGTTTTTACGATAGAGCGAGAAGAAAAAACTTTGATAAAAACTAAACTTTTCCAATTTCGTTACCGAGCCTACAAACCAGAGAACGAAATTTTTTATCTGCTGTAATGTTACAGCAGATAAAAAATTTCGTTGCAAATAAAAAATCATGTGATTATAATCAATACAATAATAAAAAAAAACTTTTGAACTGTTACTATTAAGGCGCCAAATCTAAGACGAAAAAGAGTGACATTAACGCGACATTCATAACTATTTCCTCACTACCATTATGCGCTTTTAACACAGATTATGCAGAACAATGCCTTCTGATAAGTTATCAGATCAGTGATAACTTCTCGTATATTTCTGACTAGGTATGGCCCTGGGGAAATATAGTTGGGGAACTTAGTTGAGGATACGTTATTATAACCTAGTTCTCTACTGATGGATGAGATTTGTTTAGGTAAGTGAAATTTACATTGAAGGTATTTACCATGCAAATAGGAAACATATTGTAAGCTCCATATTCATTACAGACTACGTTAAGCCACTTTGTGTTAACGATAAGCAATATTCGCCCTTAACAACCTATAAACTCTGTGAACGCCGATATTGCCCTATAAAATTGATAACGTCTTCGCTTTAATATTAATAGCACGCCTACATATTTTAGACAAGTATGCCAAATTTGCACTTCCACAACCAGTACATTTCCATGCATTTGAATCTAGTAGGCATTGCAGTTTTGTATGGTACAGCAGATTTTCTTGGCGATTTTGAATTTGGTTCTACAGGGTGTAACAAAACACCCTAGTAATACTTAAGGGGGTGCTTCAGACAATCAAACTGAAAAACTTCACTATGGAGCCAAGTATGAAATCGCGAAAAAAAAACTGCTGTCCCATACAAAACTGCTGTGCCGACTCGACTAAAATGTATGGGACAGCAGATTTTTTTTCGCGTTTTCTAAGTTGGCTCCATAGTGAAAGTTGTTCAGATTGATGGTCTGAAGCACCCCCTTAAGTATTACTAGGGTGTTTTGTTACACCCTGTATAGTGAAAATTGTTCAGTTTGATGGTCCAAACCACCCCTTTAAATACCACAAGGGTTACACTCAGTATAATTAATAGAATTTTACTAACATAGTTTCGGGATATTATTATCAGAATAGAATGCAAGTATGTAAGCAATATTTCCAGACGGTATGTAAGGCTTAAGCCCGAGCAAGCAAATCTAGATTAAATTAGGCTTTATCACAGAATCTCAGACACGCACTGAGAGCCACTATAGTGCCAATAATGTTGCCAATAAGCACGTACAACTATAGCTATAATACATAACATAGTAAGTATAGATAGAGGTAGAATTATGGATAATCTCTTCTTAGTAGGATTTTTCCAGGAATTCCGCCTCGTTTAATAATTCATTTCTTTAATACAGGGTGTAAAAAAGATAATTCGTCCAGCTATGGGAAAAAGGCCCCCAAAAAATTTTAGCGTATAGTTGGCGTATAGTTATGGAACTTATATCGATTTGTTTCTCATAATCTCTAGATTATATTGGTAATATTCACTATACCTCATCTAAACGGAGTGTCGCGTAATCACAGTTGGCGCACATCTCGTCTTGGTAAGATATGTTGGTTTTTATTTTTATTTGCATACGAGCTTTTACCCGCGACTTCGTCCGCATAAATTATATACCAGATTTTAAGTCAGATGATAAGCTATCAAACAAAAAAAGTTTCATCAAAATCGGTTCAGTAGTTTTTACGTGATACTCGAACAAACAAACACCCAAACAAACAAACGAACAAACAAACAAACAAACAAACAGACAGACAAAAAGTCCAAAAATTCGTGATTTGGAATCAGGGAAGCCTAAAAACCATATCGTAATTTTTTTTTTGTATATATCTTCAATGTACAAAACACACTTCTGTTACAGTTTTATAATAGTTTAGATTAACATCTAAGATGTTCATATACACGCATTGCTTTACATGTGCCGTTTTAATAGGAAAAAAGAATATTAGCAAAAAAGTCAAAACGGTGCATTTTATATGTATTTCACAATTCCGTTTGCAGTTTTACCAAATCTTTCGTCCGATTAGTATAATAAATAAAATATTTTTTTTAAAGTGTAATACCATGAATAAACGTGTACATAACCGTTTGTGGGCCTACAATAAATTGAATCCTTTAAATACGTTACATACTTCAGACCACCAAACTGAACAACTTTAACTATGGGCCCAATATTTTAATCATACATGTGGTTCTAGCTACCATTGACGTTTTCTATGAAAGGGCAGATATTTTATTCCCGATTTCAATGTTGGTCCCATAAAGTTGTTCAGTTTGATGGTCTGAAGCATCCAAGCATTTATTATGAAATGAATGCTGCAGTACCGATCTCGATTAAACACAAATACATTATTATACGTATTTTAATCACGAGCTATTATCATCATCAGCATGCCATCATCCACTGCTGAACATGTAAAAGGGAGTCACAAAGCATGAATGAATGAATGAAATATACTATTCTTTACACCAAAACACGGATACAGCATTGGAATAATAAAATCGGTCAAGTGCGAGTCGGGCTACTCGCGCACCGAGGGTTCCGTACCACACCATTACAGAACCCAACATTATTAACATAGAAAAAAAAACGTTTTTTGTCCGGGACCTTTAGCGCAAGACCGACTCACACTTGGCCGGTTTTTAGTATTTTATTATTCTGTAGAGTTTGCTCTATAATCATACTAAGTTTGACGCTTGTATGTATTACCGTTTTTACGATGGACCGTGAAGAAAAAACGTTGATAAAAACTAGTTTCTTGTTGAGAACCCCCCTTAAATTTTAACTTTTTGACATTTTTATTATTTGTTAACAAATCCGCCGTAATAACGCATAATCTGAGAAAATTTCAATTATTCTATTATAGCTATTATGGTTCAAAAGTTACAGCCCTAAATAGGTAGGACAGACGGACGGACAACTTAGGCTTAGTAATAGGGTCTTGTTTTCACCCTTTGGGTACGGAACCCTAAAAACTATAATGGTCAAATGAGGCCTTATCGCTAAAAAGCGATTTCTTCCAGACTACGCCCTGCAGTGGAAATGTAAAGACATGATAAAAAGTGTTATTTTACATCGATACGACACTTTACATCTCATTTCGGCCAAATTTATTGATGTTGGTTTTACAAGTCATTCCAGTGCCCGAAACGATGCGTTTTAAATTTAACAGCAGCTCTCTTCGATTTATTACTCTCAAATAACACTTGTAAAACAATCAGAATTGCACGGTTTTATTGGGCGTTACATTTAAATATATGGGTTGTAAAAGGAAATTGTGTACTTAAATTATTTCATGATTTTAAAGTAGATATCTAATTGTAAATGTTTTAATTGGAATGTAATTGGAAGGGAAGAGAGGACGAGGAAGTCCCAGATAGAATTATGAGTATTTAGCCTAAGCTAATGTAATCTAAGCACGGCTAGCATTCAGCCCACGAAAAAGCGACAAAACGAGAAAAACGACATATGTCTCATTTTGTTACGAGTAAAATAACAAAGTTTGAGATACATCTAGATTTTTATCGTTTTCTCGGGGATGGCATGCGGAAGCCTAGATTTGAATCAACACACTTTCAATAAAGAGACTGGCTCTATACTCGGACTTTCGATTTTTGATAAATCGTGACCGTTTCTGTCCGAATTTCATTGGAATATACAGGGTCCTTCTTAATATGCTGACACTTTTTTAAGGAGATGATCAGACCGTCGTACTGAACAACTTTCTCTATGGGACCAATATCGAAATCGCTAAAAAAATATCAGCTGTCCCATACATTTGGCTCGAGTAGGTTTGCAGTTTTGTATGGAACAGCAGATTTTTATTTCGCGATTTCGATGATGGTGCCATAGAGAAAGTTGATCAGTTTGATGGTCTGATCATACCCTTAAAAAAGTGTCAGTATATTAAGACCCTATAGTTGACATTGGAACAAAAACGTTCAATTGCGAAAATCGAATTTCGTGGTAAACCCTCAGGACTACGATGATCATTCGAGAAGAAGACGAACTCTCTCTCTCAAGCAAACATGCTTTTTATTTCCAAAGACGCAATCTTACGTATTTCGTATAACAGAATTTATTTAAAGTGCACTCAAAGCAACTAATGTGTCATATGTTTACTTAAATATCCTCAAAGAGTTCCTTCAACGCAACACAAATATACTTATTTACATAGTAACTAAGCGACAGTGCCGCACTCGAATAGCGTTTTCAACGTACACTCGGAGTCAAAGTTTCCCCGAAGAACATTAGTTATGCAAAGAGGATTATTCAGAGACGAGCGACACAACGTTGTTCACGGGGTTGACTGTACGTAGGTACCTTTCATCTCCAGAAAATGCGATATAAAAGTTTGAAAGACAAACACTTTGGTTATTCAAATATTTATGAGTTTGTATGATAGATAAAGTTTATTCGTCTGAAAGTATGTTGATTAGAATCCAAATAACTTACGCAGTCATTTTGTCACGTAGTGTGTAACTTTATGAATTTGTATTTTCGAACGAGAATATACAGGGTGCTTCTAAATACAGGGTGTAAATTAAAATGGGACAGCTACTTAAAGGGGTGCTTCAGACCATCAAACTGAACAACTTTCTCTATGGGACCAACATCGAAATCGCGAAAAAAAAATCTGCTGTCCCATACATTTCAGTCGAATTAGTTTTGCAGTTTTGTATGGGAGAGCGGATTTTTTTTTCGCGATTTCGATATTGGTCCCATAGAGAAAGTTGTTCAGTTTGATGGTCTAAAGCACCCCTTTAAGCAACTGTCCCATTTTATTGTACACCCTGTATATGTTGACGGTTTTTAAGAGGATGATCAGAAGATCAAACTGAACAACATTTTCTATGGAACCAACATCGAAATCGCGAAAAAAACATTAGCCATAGAAAACGTCACCGGCTACTCATCCCAAAATGTATGAAGCAGGTGATTTCTTTTTTGCAATTTCGATGTTGGCTCCTTAGTGAAAGTTGATCAATTTGATGGTCAGAAGCAGCCTCTATATTATGCATCGAAAATCATTTTAAACCCTGCATAAACTAACCCACACTACTGTCTCTTCATAACGATCTGTCTCAATATACCATGAAAATATAAGTATTATATCGCCATGATGACTTGCCATCTCTCCGCAATCAATATTAACGGGAAGAAAGTTCTTAATGATCCTTGAAATGGTTGGAAATGTTGCTGAAGATTATAATTATTATGATTAATGATATAAGAGGGAAGTTACTTTAGGAGAAAAGATATCTGAAAGAATAACTTTGCGAAATTCTAACTTTAAGTTGATGGGATACTTTGGCATGCGTGACTGGGTGATGAAAACTATGTTTGATAAAGTACAGGTAAAATAATTATATGATTTTTACCTTGCATATATAATTACTAGAGAAAAAAACGATACTGTGCCTATCGTCATTTAGCAATAATGTTTATATTTAGGGCTGTCCCTATTATGTTTTTGTATGTCTTAGTAATAGAGTTCCCGAGGTATAGGGAAGTCCACCCACCCGACTAAAATATATGGAACAGCTGATTTTTTTCGCGTTTCCTGAGGTAGGCTCCATAGTGAAAGTGGTTCAATTCAATGACTGAGTTCACCGTTTCAGTATTTGATAGGCTGTCACGTACACCCTGTATAATCGATGCCACGTAACGCTACGCCGTAGCAGCTACGTCATGCCAATGGGCTACGCAAGTCTATTTTTTTATTTTGCGGTAGGGTAAGCTGTATATTAAAGCGTCCATAAACCTATAAAGTGACATATATACATAAACTCACGACCGTAATCCCTTTCTGGGTAGTCAGAAACACTGCTACAACTACCAAAAATCTATTCAAGAATGTAGTTGTAGCAATGCTCACATTTAGCAACTTAAGTTTCATGATGGAATGCCGTGTCAAGTGGTGAGAGGTGGCGAGCCTTTCTCCCACATAAACACTTCATAAGAAACGTCGTACGGAATCCACGGGAACAATTGGGGTTGTTCATGCTATAAGCCGGAACCAAACAGCTATTTTTAGAAAAGCATAAGCATCGAAAGCATATTTTCGGACAGTCGAAGTGAAAACTGACTGAAAAACCACATTTTGATTAATCCTACTTAATATTATAAACGCGAACCCGAGCCATGGATGTTTGTATTTATACTATATGTATTCTATATCGTTGTCTAGTCATCATAATACAACTCCAGGCTAGATTCTGGTACTTTAAATGTGACTAGATAATTTGTGTGACATTGTCCAAGAAAAAAAAAAAAAAAAAAAAACAAAGAAAGTTTGTAAATATGGATGGATGTTTGTTCCGCTTTCACGCAAAAACTGCTGAACGGATTTTGATGAAATTTGGCGTACAGATAGACCATGGCCTGGATTAGCACATAGGGTACTTTTTATCCGGGTAACGCAGACGAAGTCGCGGGCAACAGCTAGTATTACATATTTTAAACTTTCTTTTACTGTTTTATTTATATTGGAATTGCCTAATGGCAAGAAGTTAAAAAGTCTTCAATAATGGAGATCAGAAAGTTTTGAATTCTCTAGTCTCGCCAATTACCATAGTTTACAATATCGAAAAATCTTTTAAAATTAGAAAAAGTTCCATTTTATGTCGCTCGTTAGAGTCGATTTGGAAAGGTAATATTTCCAAACGATCTCCTTTTGTTGTTACCCGTCTACCGTAAACTTTTATTTTACGAGATTTTTTATGTAACTCCTTTTTATAACATATTTTACGTCAAGGTGAAGGAAATGTTATCAATTCTTGAACAAAATTCGAAGATTTTTTTCCAGGATGCTAAAAAAAAAACACGATACACGCCATCATTAACTTTTAAAACGGTAAACTGGAAGACTAAAAAAACAACGGGTTGCACTCTGGGAGTGCCAACAGAAGTGAAAACTTGAACATTAACGTTGTGCATTTTTGATATTTTGGAAAGGTTAGGGAATAATTTCGCACGAATTGCTTTAATTATCAGTATAAAAGTACTATTATTTATGTGGTAAAATACAATATTCATTTATTGCGCTCTCGTACACAAACATGACAATTTATGCCGCTTAAACGAAACAGCAGGAACAGACATACATTTTCACCTCGCGGTAGAAAGAGAGGGGGATATGTCTGACCAATTTTCGATCAGGATAAGGGTGACGTGAGGATGCCATCATGAAGAGTTGGTCCATGTTTGCACATAACAGAGAGGATTCGTGACAGAGACAGGGAGGTATATGCCCATAGAGGTTATACCTAAAGGCATATACCATTGCAAGAATGTCCACTTTTTGTGACGTTTGTGTTTGAGTGTGTGGTGTCAAGTTGTATGGAAAAAAGAGACCATAGTGACATTTGCCTGTCACTTTTCACACACACTAGCAGGAAAAAAAGTGGACAGCCGCATAAACAAATATATATAGTTCCGTCTCCTTCTACTATTAAAGGTACATCATAAGACAAAAGAGACTAACTACAATCGTAAATTGATGCGGCATCTATGCTTTAGAATAAAGAGATCATTCCTCTGAGTATATGCCCTACAGTGGGATACTAAGAGGCATTTCACTTAGTTTTACTTTTTTAGATCCTTAACTTTACTGTATTTGAAAGTGACAACTAAATTTAAAAAAAGAAGAAGAATCAACGTGCTGTTATTAGCGCCTTAACAAAAGTTTTATCATTCAATGCAAATTCAGTTTGTGTAATCCTTTTTTTTCTCTTCTTCAGAGTTTGGGATCCTTTTTATAAATGCGTCCTTTTATAGGATTGGCACGGTCAACAACTCAAAAAAAGGGCTGTGCAAAGATTTCCAGCTTTGTAAATTTAAGCAGTTTCAAATCAATTCAATAACGCCATCTTCATCAGACTACATATACAGGGTGTAACACAACACTCTTGTCATATTTAAAGTTGTGGTTAAGATCATCAAACCGAGAAACTTTCACGATGGAGCTGACATTGAGGAAAAAAAATCGCCTTTTTCGTACAGCGGTAACAACTCCACTTAAATGTATGGGACACCCGATTTTTTTAAAACCACCTGTACCATCTTATTTATTAGGGTGTTTTGTCATGTCACTTTGTATACTTCCTAGAAATAAATGATAACATTAAGTCATACGGGCCGATTGAAGGCTAGATAAATCGTTAATAAAATCGGTCAAGTGCGAGTCGGGCTACTCGCGCAACCGAGGACGAAGGTTCCGTACCACACCACCACATTTTTTGTTGCTCCTTGACATTTAGCACGAGACCGACTCACACTTGGCCGGTTTTTATTATTTATTAAGCAGGGTAGGTATAACAAAGAGATCGCCAATATTCCTTTCGAATTTGCTTCAAATTAACAAACAATGTAGTCTAGAGGTATTTCACGGTTCAAAATTTTCTAAGCCTAATTATAGGGCAATGAATTATAGTATACTGTAGAGTTTGCTCTATAATCACACCAAGTTTGACGCTTGTATGTATTAGGTACCGTTTTTACCAAAGAGCGAGAAGAAAAAACGTTGATAAAAACTAGTTCCTTGCATGAGGCCCCCCCTTAATTTTTAACTTTTTGATATTTTTATTACTTGTTAGGAAATCCGCCGTAATAATGCACATTCTGTGAAATTTTCAACTATCTAGCTCTTACGGTTCAAAAGTTACAGCCTTAAAAAGGTAGGACGGACGTACGGACGGACGGACGGACTGACGGACGGGCAACGTAGGCTTAGTAATAGGGCCCCGTGTTCACCCTTTGAAACCCGTTTTCACCGTAAAAACAAATCGATTGAGTACCTACTACTTTATTTGCATCAATTTATTAGTAGCCTAGTAGCCATGTAGTAGATAATAATTTCGACCTTAGTTGTGCACTGCCGATGCCGCAAACCGTCAATTTGCCGCACTGTTACTACAATGACGAATGGCCCCTGTGGGTCCAGCTATCTATCACAAATGACAGTATCGATATTTTTGCTAAATAAAATACATTATTTATTGTTCCCGTAATATGTATGCGTACGGTATGTGTGTGTCGATCGATCACTGGTGTTGAAATAATCATGGTTTCTATTCAATACTAGCTTTTGCTCGTGACTTCATTTGCACCGGCTTCCGTCATCATTGCGAGATAAAATATATACCAGTTTGTATGTCGAATTATAAGCTTTTAACCCTGGAACTTCCACAGACGCGATATGAACCACCCTTTGTTTATCTATTGTTAGCCGGGTTGACAGCTGTTCAAAATACAATCTTCATCAATCTCGGTTTAGTATTTTTTACGTGATGCTCGAACAGACAAACAACCATCTATAATTATGAAGCGATTTTATGTATTTTGTTGTGTTAACTAATTGTTAATGCCGATTCCAATCTTCACGTACGCGTCAGCATAACATGTAATTATATTTTGAAGTATTTAACTTTGACATAAATGGACTTTAGTCCATTTATTATATTACCTAGTTAAAGCAAATTCTTTAAAAAAAACAGGCCAAGTACGAGTCGGGACTCGGGCAATTAGTGTTCCATACTACCAGTTGTTTAACATGGGTGATTGAAGAAACCACTATAAATTGACACTTACTTAGTATGTGGTCACATAGTAACTGAAGATCATTTTATACTTGTCTTAATAGTGTTAGTTTTTTGGGTATAGAAAAAAAACTATCCAAGTTAGAGCCACCCTGATAATTTTCCCGCCATCTACACGTTATTTCTGATGTTCATGATTTTTTTTCAGGACAGCAATGTCTCGGATTTAATTGAAATTTTTTTTAAACAAACTTTTAATAAAACATTTGAAAAGTATATTTTAGACTCGTATTTTCATAAGCTTTCAATTGATACCCCACACCATAGAGTAGAAAAGTTTTTATTTTTATTTAGCCTAGTTCTTACTCCCCAAATTGCTCCCCAATATAAAAATTAAGCTTTTTTACTTCATTTATGATATTGGACTAGCAATTGCTATATCTGTACTGAGTTTCAACTTTCTATGTCTTACGGTCGCTGAGAAAAATGCCTGTGACAGACGGACGGACAGACACCGAGCTGATTCCATAAGTGTTCCGTTACATAAACACTAAAAAAATCCTCTAACTCTACGTGTGAGTGCACCGACACGACAGCCGGCCGCATGTATGAAGCCACAGAGAAAATAACAGTAATTACTTAATATCTCCGCGCTTGTGCTAACTCACTTTCGTGTTCTCTAGTATTACTGTCTTCAAGAAACGCCTGAATATGGCATTGTTCTCTTCTGCTGCGATGTTTTGGACTTCAAAGTAAAATTTTCAGGTACTTTGTTATTTTGTTCGAAAGATTAAACTTTTTCATTGTTCTCGTATAAACTTACGTACTAGTATCATTATGAGTTAAGGCCCTCTTTGTCGCTTTCAGTAATCCATTGCCCTATAATAGGCTTAGAAAATTTCGAACCGTGAAATACCTCTAGACTACATTGTTTGTTAATTTGAAGCAAATTCGAAAGGAATATTGGCGATCTCTTTGTTATATACCTACCCTGCTTAATTACGCTAAAGGTAATAAATTAGTTAAGGCTTCATATTTGTAGGTATATTTCATGTTTGTAGTTGTTTTAAGTGCACCAACTTTAAAGATTGATTGCGTATGTTTTAGAGAAATTATGAATTATCTAATATGATAAATAATGTTGTGGTAGAATACCTATTTAATATTTACTTGCCTTGTTATTCGACTCCGAAAGTCAAAATAATTTAAAACTAAACCTTGCTAAATGAGATCCAGAGCATCCGGAAAGGGATATGTTCGTGTGTGTATAATTTATAAAGATGTAGTTTATTTTTTTGTCAAAATATGAATACACCTAGAAATAGTTTGCATTAAAAAATGAATCTTTTAGCTGATATTTAGTGGAGTACCTGAACAATTTTACGTACAAATATACATTTATTGATGTAGAATATTAAAAAAATATGGTCAGAGCACAGTTGGAGATCATAGGGTAGACTGGGGGCCAAAGTAACAGAGGACAATAGTAACATTGGCCATATTTCCACTACTAAGCCACCTGCGCGTGTGTGCGTGAGTAAGGAAACGCGCCGGACGCGTCCCGACTTGCTCACTAGTCGGCGGCACGCCAGTTGCGAAACGGACTTGTCTGGCAACGGATTTTTGTTTGGACACCACCAAAGTAAGTTTTTTCCTTTTAATTACGCTTACGCTTGTTATTCACTCAAAATGTCTTAATTTTTCGATATTTTTTATTAAATCGTTTCTGTAGCTATCATACTTTGCATAGTCAAGAGTTTGTTTGTTAATATTCAGTACATTTTGAGATATTTTCAATTTTCTGAAGATTGTCAGTTAGGGACAGTTGTAACAGCGGCAATGGGGTCAATTGTACCGTTACAATTGTCCCCGTGTAACAATTGTCCACATACTTTTTTTTATCAATCTAAAACTACGTCGTCATCAAAAATCGTCTGGTTTGCTTAGAACCTTACAGCGCCAGTCGGCTGAATGAGATCTGGATACAATGCACTCAATGTAGAATGTGGGCACACGAGGAGTGTTCTCCACAAGAGACAAATTATATTTGTCACAATTGCAAAAGTGATTAAATTGTTATTTCATCTTTAATTTAATGTATTTCTTTTAGTTTGTTGCAAAGTTTATGTTTAATATTTTGTTGTTTATAATGTGCGTTTATGTCAAAGAACGTGACCCTACAAGTTTGGGGTCAATTGTAACGGTGGACAATTGTAACACCATACAATCAAAAAATGTTGATTATTTTGAATTTGATTAATGTTTTATAGCTAATAGTATGCTAAAAAACAATGATAGACCTAGAATTATCACCTGTTAAGAAATATATTGTTTTTGTTTGTTAATTAAGCTAGAAAAGCAAATTTATTTTTAGTTCGAAACATTGTGTTAACTTTAATCATTTTTGTGTAACATCTAGTTCCTGTGATTAAAGACTGATTAGTTACTGATAAGACTGCAATAATAAAATAGTTCAGCTATCGCTACTCAGCGCATTTGTGTTTTATTTCTAGTAAAACTTTTGTTACAATTTACCACAGTATGGGAACAATTGTAACACTCGTCTTCGTTCAGATAAATCTCGATTTTGACCCTGTTCCTTATAAAATAGGTAGATTCTAAGTAGAAAATATTGCAGATAAAGAGCCTATGTTCCTAAATTCACTGATTTATTCTATAAAAACTTAATAGATTTGGCACCAGAGTCCGTCAAACAAAAAGTGTTACTTTGACCCCCAGTCTACCCTACCGTTGATTTGCGTCAAAATATCTATGTAATTAAAACATTCTAAATCTTCGACTTAATTATTGTGATCCCGGGCTAGATTACCTTTTGAAAATCAAAGCATGTTGTTTTTAATGTTTTTGGAAAGCTTATTCTCATAAGTTTTGATCTTTCTCGTAAATACTTTAAAAAAAAATGAAAATTTTTATGTTTTGGGTTACAGCTCTTTACATGACTAAGAACGTCAATTTTTAAACTATAAAGGTTGTAGTATTATTTTAGATGTATATTATTTTAGATTAGGTACGGACGTTTTGAAAAAAAAAATCATGAAAGTCGGAGTAGTTTTGACCGGTTCCAAATCAATACACTTTTTAAAGCTACCGGTACTCCAGTATTTAGATTTGTGTTATGATGTTTTTCGTAGTGTGCTGTGTGTGTTTACCTCACCTCCCGCTAAAAGTGTCAGAATTATTTTTTGTGTGAATGCCTTCACTTGTTATGGTGTATTGTATTGTGTGCGTGGTATGAGTTTTCCCTGTAGACGGGGTCACACTTTGTAGGTACGGTTTTATTGCAGCCAAGCCTAGTCGAGTTTGCAAGTTGCTGTCATTCGAGGACTAAAATCCAACGTGGATTGTCATCTGCATTGCACTTACAAGACACCACTTACCGTTATCAGTATTATCTCGATCTGGTCCGCTGTCGTGCTCTGACTCTGATTCGTCCCAGATGGTGTCGGTTGTGATCTTCTGTCGCGAGCACTCTATCCAGTAGCCGGGGGTCGGGATCAGACTGTGCGGGTACTCTTCGCAGAATTCATCTGGAAAAGAGAATTGATTTAGTAAAAATGAAGAAAAAGTGAAATCTGCGGCCCTAGTATTGCAGCGTGATATAGCGCTATTTCTATTTGCGCGCGAACGAACAAGATAAAAGGCCTTCGAGATAAGAGAGCAATCTCGCTAAATAAATTGCAACTGAACCGTGATTGGACTGCGTGCGAACCACAACTTTTAACATATTCGGTATTGCGCTATTCATTTGACAGATGGGAGTGCGATTTTTGAAATTCATTCGCTGAGCTCAGTTGAAAATGTCAAAATTACTATGGAGATATGCATCTTTCTACTGCTGATTTGACTTTCAAAAATCATACATAAGGAGTGCGATTTTCAAAAGACAAATCAGCAGTAGACTAGTTACTAGCTGTGGTAGCCTGTAAGTAGATGATCACAATGTTTGCCTAATTTTATGTAGTCTCTTGAGTTTGTAATGTGATTCATCTGTTGGTAACCCAAATAAATAAATAAATAAAATAAATAAAATAGACAGATGCATATCTCCATAGTAATTTTGACATTTTCAACTGATGAGCTCAGTGAATGAGTTTCAAAAATCGCACTCCTGGACAGATGTAAGAGCCGTTTTGACAGATCGCTCAGACGTTAAGGGGCGTCCGCCCGGTTTTGAGTAACTTTGTAACCATTTTATACATTAACTATGGCACTTTTTAAGCAGAAAACAAAACTGAACAATCTACAGGATATGAGAAGTGATATGGTTTTTCTCGAAATCTATTTTAATTCATAAAACTGAAGAAAAACGACTCCAAAGTCACCTCTTTTTTTCCAGTTGTAACCGTTTTACTCTTACATTGTTGATCAGAAGAATATGAAAATTTACAATATTCTTCACAATACAATATGAAATGATGTGGTTTTGTTATTTTTTGAAAATTCATATAAAATCATACAGGTTTTCAAAGAAAACGGAAAATTCTGACCGGAGCCGCGCAATTGAAGCGGGATGGCTAATTGCAAAAGTTTGCTTGTAAGAAAGAGAGCCTTGCAGATGGGAGGAAAAGCCTTAAAGCCCTTTGTCAGTCACATGGTAAATAAGTCAAGCGCAATACGGTATTCAGCACAGTTGAATAGTAATTGGATTGCAATGTGATTAGAACTCAATTTGGATTAGGATTGAACTTGGAAATTTTAAATTAGGGCAATCGCCCTCCAGATACTTAAATGATGGAGGTTCCATTAGTTAGGTGGAGCACCGATCATAAATTGATCGGCGCACCAACTACAGATGAAACACCCCATAAAAGCTGTAGTATCTTTGATGGGGTGTTGTTGGCGTGGGGAACGGTGCCAAGAAGGCTGGCGGCGTTTCCTATTTGAATGGCAATGCATACGCGCTGTCAGAGGCACGTGCCAGCCTTCTTATCACTTTGAAACGTCGATCAGCCTAGAACAGGCATGTCAAATTTAAAGTCATTTGTGGGCCAAATTCATAGACATCATAGAATCAGTGGGCCACAAAGAAAATCGAAAAAATGAAATCGACGATTTTTTTTGTCTTTTAAATCTTTTAAAGGTCTCCACTTCAAAAGGCGCGAATAATGTAGTTCTGACCGAGGAACATTACTTTTAGTACTAGATACCTATCGGTTAAAATTACAAAAACCCAATAAAGCAACTCCCCAAATAAACAATTCACGTCAAATAAATGAACTAAAAGTCAGACCAGACGTTGTTAATATTTCTTCACTTATTCTATAGGAATCTGATGCCAGATACGTCATTACGGAGAAAACCGAGATCCTGAGTCTGAATAAAATATTCACATAGGTGCTCGTCCCCGGATAAGTCCGGAAAATATCCGGAAAACGGGAGGAAACACTGTCTGTCGGTGCCACTGAAATATTCTAAGCTGGCCAACCTTGTATTGAATACTTTATGCGCACTGTGGATAATGTTAGAGGTAAAGTTTAGCGTTAGTGTTCAGGTTTTATCGTAAGGTTGTTTAAATAGTGGTAAGTATAATCATTGCCTCTGTGGTCTTATGGTTAAGAGCGTTGGGCTCTCGACACGGAGGTCCAATTCCCACAGGGTCCCCTGTGGGAATTGAACCCACGACCTCCGTGTATATCATTTTGTGTGTTTTTCCCCAGTTTGTTAGGACATTGCAGGTTGCATCACCTGATTGTCTGAAAAGAAAAATGATTTCGTGCTTTGGATCGCACGTTAAGCCGTTGGTCCCGGCTTCTATCTCTGGTGGTAGTAGTCGTTACACAAAAACCACGTCAGAGTCCGTATAAGGTGGTCTGAAAAAACTCGGACACCAAGGCTTTGCCCACACGATAAGAAGATCATTGAAAAGGCGAAGAAGATTTTAAAAGTAATTGTCGTTGTTTAATTAGTGTCTAGGTCGAGAACTCTTTGCGTTGCGGTTGTTTGTGAAGAACAGTAAATATCGAGATGTCTTGGCTCTACAAATTAAAACTATTAAATTACACAGAGTGACAATATAAAAATAATCCTGTACACAATGGCGAACATGACGTAAACTAGACTTAATTATTAAACAATGATAATTATATTTATTGTACTTTTGATAATTATTCACAAACAAAAGAAAGACATTAAATTAGGAAGATGCAAATCAAAAGCAGGTAATCGAGAAAAGAAATGTAAAAATTTTGAATATTGCAAAAAAAGTTTTTAATCTTATTTACTGTAGAGCGTGTCCCACTAAATAAATATAAATTAAATCTAATTTTATATAATACTAGCTTTTGCCGGCGACTTCGTACGCGTGGTGTTTGGAAACCCCCAAGTATCCTACGATACTTCTAATACCTCCAAGAATATGTGTACAAAGTTTCATTATGCGTAAAAGCCTAACAAACAAACTTTCATTCACATTTATAATATTAGGGATTACGTACATAATATAAATACACAAACAATTTAAAGATTATTAAGAATGTTCTTCTGTTCATAATCGTTTAAAATACTTAATACAGCTCGTATTACTAGGTATTACTTATAATAGTTACATAAAGTCACAGCAAACGACTAAAACAGAAATAAATAAGACAAATGCGAAGAAATATGTTCAGTCTCATAGTGAATTAATTGACTCGCTTAATACCCTGAAATATTAACTTGCTTTCTGCAGCTTTTGCTCGGATGAGTCTAATTAATCTCCATTTTGTCTCCAAGGGGAGGAGACTTGTGCCATCATTTGAAGATAAATGCTGATGATGATAGTCTCCACGGGCCGGGGTCGATGACCGAGCCAGCTCGGTTCACTGTAAGGTAGAACACCAAACTGTAGCAATATGCTTGGCGCTCATCCTTAGAGTGAGCCGAATTGCACTCTGGAGTTCTTTCTTGAATCTTCTTTCTTCTTACGTCTTGTCTTGATCGCGTCTGCTTCTTCAACCAGGCTGTTCCCATCTTTTGATAAAAAATACTTTTAAAGAAACACGGTTACAGTTATAAAAGTACAATACCAAACAATACCTTACACAACATTACTAAATAACTATTGTTTAACTATGTATAAATCCGGCAAGATAGACAGGTGCATTCTCGTGTATTCCTTGGTCTATGATAAGATAATAGTAAACTTGTGATTCCCATATGGTATTATTTATCAAAAACTAATCAAGTACATAAAATGAAATATTTTGCAATCACACAGAAGTACTTCAACTTCATGTCATATTGGTTCAAGTTCAAAGAACATTCGATATTAAACTAAACTTAACATTAAACTTAGGCATTGTTTAAACGATTAGTAGGTAAGTATCATAAATGTGATAGGTAGGTATTATAAAAGCGTATATAATTATGTAGATTTCATGGTCCTATGTTAAACCGGTTTCCCTCATCAACAAAAAGAGAAACAGACAGACTGACACGTTCAGTATAATGGATTTCTTTTACCTACGCGTTTGGGGTTCGGCACCCAAAGTGTGGTTGAAAATATAAACTACTCGAATGTTATTTTATGGAAACAAACACGTATTCTATACAGTGTGTTGAAAATCCCAGTTGGAGCCTTAAAGTGTTACTATCAACCTGAACACTTTCTCTATGGAACCAATATCGAAATCGTGAAATAAAAATCAGCGGTCCCATACATTTCGGTCGAGTTATGTTTGCGGTTTTGTATGGGAACAGCTGCCTTCTTTTTTTCGCGATTTCAATGTTCCTAATCGAACTAGTGAAAAAAAAGAAAATAAAAGAAGAGAAATATAATGATCTCCAGAAATCACATTAAAGGTAACACTAACAGGTAAGATCTCGACTAGGATCAAAAGCAACAGGAAATTTTTCCTACAAATAGCATTAGAAAATTGCTTCACACACTTAGAAAGATAAATGGAGTTGTTTGTGAACGTGGAAAGACTCTTCGGTGCGGATTTGCTCTTAGGCTTAGAGGGGTGTTGCGTTTCATTCAGTATCCATTACAAAATACACCTTGCGGCGCCGAAACAAAGTCGATTTGTGAAGTGAAGCTGATGCTGAAGTAACGAAATCTGTCTAACCGCAGTAACTTGATTTGCTTTAACGTGCTACGAGTCAATTACAAACTGAAATTCACGGAGAGTTGTAGTTTAGAATCATTTGGTGAATGGTTTCACCCAGGAGCACTAAATAATAAACTTTTCACAAATCAATCTGTAACTTGCACTTAAAACTACTGCCGCCGTGGTCTAATGGTTAAGAGCATTGTGCTCTCGACACGGGGGTCGTGGGTTCGATTCCCACGGGAGACACCTAGTGATATGTCACTTTGTGCATTTTTCACCAGTTAATTAGCAAATTGCAAGGAAATTGCTGAATCTCCTGATTGTCTGAAAAGAAAGATGATTCCGTGCTTCGGATGGCACGTTAAGCCGTTCGTCCCGGCTACTATCTCTGGTGGTAGTCGTTACATGAAAACCACGTCAGAGGCCGTAAGGCGGTCTGAAAAAACTCTGACACCAGGGCTCTGCCCACACGATAAAGAAGATGAAGACACTTAACAGTTATTGAACCACAACATAATTACGACAAGAAAAAGAAATCAGCTTCTAATATCGCATCAATAAGTAGTCTTATAATTTAGCATATACAGGGTGTTAGGGTAAACAGTTGCATTATTACTTTAAGGGGTGATTGCATCCATGATATCGAACAACTTTCCCTAAGAAACCTATGGGAAATTATAGAGAATGCTAGGACACATGTTACCTACTGCAAGTTTAGCGTCATTAGTAATCAGCAATGTACTCTGAATTGTCAATTGACGAAGCAGAATGGCAAATGATGGCTCGGGATAGAGAAGAATAGAGAATGCTAGAAAAGCTTGGGTGATACCTTTGCTCAACAGTGGGACGAGATAGATTAAACAATAAACTACTTACAGTATAGACATGTATGGTTCAACTTATAAAAACTGGTATTCTGCTGAAATCTACTATAGGTAGGTACATTAAACATTTGAATATTATATCTATTGTGGCTTTAATGTACCCACCTATTGTACCCACTGTCCATTAGAAGTGGCGACGGGCTCACTCCCCGTCACACTGGACAGAATTATGGTACTAGTGAAACGTGGATGTTCTGAGGTTTCAGAATATCGTATTGTAGATAATATAATAAATTAATGTAATATATATATTGTAGAGTTTCTGGCCGCATCTTCTCTCAACGGAACACCTTCCGACGCGGTGGTAGAGTCAAAAAATGACGTCAAAAAGCTATCTATATGATATTATTTTGAATAAAAAAATTTTGAATTTTGAATTATCTCTGACTACCCCCTCGGGGAATATAGTCGTGAGCATATGCCTATGCCTGTGGCTTTAATACCTACACGTATTTTTTACCAATCAGTAAGATTCTTTCTTTCTAAAGTATATTTTACTTTATAAAGATTTTACCGTCAATAAAGCCTTTACCGCAATATTCTGAAGCAAAGGATTAAAAATAACCTCCAACACAGAGTTCTAAACTTTCCAACAACAAAATTTAAATCCTCTCGCAATAGTTTTAATGGGGTCTTTGCGGACTTCTGAGAGGTCTTGAGAAATTGCAAAATTATTTAACAAATTGTATTAAACCATAAGACCTTGTAACGGGTCATTTAATTTGTGCTGAAATGAAATACCTTCAGGTCTTTGGTGTAGAGAGCAAATTTTAAACTCTGTGGTTGTTTAAAAAAATCTGTTTGTATTTTGAGGAAACTTGTGATAAAGTTGTTAGTCTTTAGAATATATTTTCAAAGGACACCTTATGCTTTTTATGTTTTTTCATGCGAAAGACCTGCCACTCTAGTATGATTTCTCTACGAGCACGCAACGTACCTTCGTCCGCTGCTTTGAAAATGACCTCTTTGCATAGAGAGCGATCATCGCGCTTACCGCGATAAGTATTATGGAAAAAAGCTGAGTCGCGCTAGTAGAGAAATCATACTAGACGGGTTGGAATGAGTGCAAAGGGAGTTCAAGTCAGTTCAAGCGTAAAGAGACCAGGCCACGTATTGAAACTTGCGTGAAAGCAATGACTACTGAATATATGGCTGAAATGAAAATGTGTCAGGAAGATCGTTGTAAAGCATAATTATTATGAAAGTTATACAGGGTGTTACAAAAGTAAAAATAAACATTTCAAACTTTTGAAGGAGGGATTGAGACCATCAAACTGAACAACTTTCTTTCACTATGGGACCTATTGAAATCGCGAAAAAAAAATTTTGTCCCATAAAATTAGCACGAGTAGATCTGTAGTTTAGTATGGAACATCGCAAGCGCATCGCATCATGGCAATTATGGCAAATCTCCCCATTTTGGATGAGGCCTATGACCAGCAGTGGATATCTATCGGCTAATATGATGATGCTGATGATGTAACATCAGATTTTTTTTTCGTGATTTCTATATAGGTCCCACAGTGAAAGTTGTTCTGTTTGATGGTCTTAACGGTCTTTAAGGGGTGCCTTAAAATGTTTATTTTTGTATTTTTGCTCTGCGCTGTTCATTATCACTATCAGTGGCTGCGGGTTTACTCCCCGTTACACTGGACAAAGTTTCCGTACTACTAGCGAAATATAGTCGTGAGCTATGCTTATCGTATGCTATTGAGTGTCGTAGACTTTTTTTATTGGACATAGACCCGCCACATATTCCCACCATTATAAGTCCGGATCAACAGTAAACCAATCCAGAGCTTGACACTGCGATTATTCACTTATCTAGCCCGTCGTCCGGATACAGCCGGACATCTTCTTCTTCTTCAGGTTCCTCTCCATTACTGGAGGTTGGCAGTCAGCTCTGCATATCCCTGTCTATCTCTCGCCAAACGAAACAGCTCTTCGACGCTGGCGATGTCTGTCCACTCTTTCAGGTTCGCGAGCCATGACATTCGTGGCCTACCGACGCTTCTTTTGCCCTCCACTTTGCCCATTATTATAGTCTGGAGCAGCCGGACATAGTTAGGATTTTTGGACGTGTGTCCAGCCTGTTAGGCTTTTTACATTTGACGAGTCAACTCCATTTGAGAGAAACTGAGCTTTTAAACGAACGCTAATGAAACATGGATGTTCTGAGCATTCAAAATATCTCTGAATATACACCCTCGGGGAATATAGTAAAATAAATATCTTAAATATCTTGGACAATGTCACACAAATTATCTAGCCACATTTAAAGTACCAGAATCTAGCCTGGACTTGTATTAAGATGACTAGACAACGATAAAGAATACATTATATAGATACAAACATCCATGACTCGGGTACAAATATTCATATTCATCATACAAATATTTGTCCCTTACAGGATTCGAACCCGCGACCCTCGGCACAGCAGGCAGGTTCACTACCGACTGTGCTACCGGGCTGTCAATATACAGGGTGTACAATAAAATGGGACAGCTACTTAAAGGGGTGCTTCAGACCATCAAACTGAACAACTTTCTCTATGGGACCAATATCGAAATCGCGAAAAAAAATTCAGCTCTCCCATACAAAACTGCAAAAATAACTCGACTGAAATGTATGGGACAGCAGATTTTTTTTTCGCGATTTCGATATTGTTCCCATAGAGAAAGTTGTTCAGTTTGATGGTCTGAAGCACCCCTTTAAGTAAATGTCCCATTTTATTTTACACCCTGTATAGTATACATAGTCATGAGTATATGCTTATGCTGAGCTTTTATAGTACATTACTGCAGCGGCCAGCAACAGAGGCATTGATGGACGAACGTGTAAATGTGGGCCGAGGCGAAGCCGAGGCACACATACGTAAGTCCATCAATGCCTAGTTGTGGCCAAGGCTTGTATAGTACTTTTCTCAAATAATGCGCGGAAATTAAAACAGTAAATTTTCTCAAATAATTCGCGGAAAATAAAACTCTTTTCAAAATCAATGACGAACAACGAACAACAATTTTTTTTTTCAATAAACAGCTTTCTATTTGCAAGCCAGTTCGAAATTTAAATAAAACCTTTGATGAGTTACCTCCTTGGTCGCCATGTTTCGGAGAAAAAGAACGTTCCATTTTTAAATTACACGACAGATATGAGTTTACTATGTAATTTATTTGGCCGCTAAACACGACAGATATGGATTTTCATACAACATTGCCGGCCGCTGCGCGCATGTTTTTGGCCAGTACAGCAATTTCGATTTATCTCGAAGAAGGTTGTCAAAATAATGCTCACATTTCCAAGCATGTTTGAGAAAAAGCTGTTACCTGGCAACAAAAATGAATAATTATTTTTGTCTCAGCTGAAACAAGATACAAATAACTTTATTTAAAAAAAAAAGAAGACGTCAGTACACATGATATAATGGACCCCGCATGCGTCAAGCCAGAATCTCGGGAAGTAAAGTAATTACTTTAAAGTTTATTTAGTTAATCTGTGAAGAAGTTTTGTTTTGTTTTATTTTGTTTTCCATTGCAATGTGCAATATTAGTAAGTGCCTAAGTAATGAATGATTAATAATAAAGAAGACCGATTCGTACAATTTTATTGTTATTTCATGAAGGTAAATGATCAATAAAGCCTGGTTTTGCCTAAACATTATCAACATTTTTATTGATGATTGACAGCAAGTGATGACGTCATCATCATCATCATCATCATCATCTCAGCCGATGGACGTCAACTGCTGGACATAGGCCTCCCCCAAGGATCGCCATAACGACCGATCCCGAGCTGCCCTCATCCAACGGGTTCCCACCGCCTTCACCAGGACGTCGGTCCATCGTGTGCGGGGCCTACCCACGCTGCGCTTTCCGGTACGCTGTCACCACTCGAGAACTTTTCGGCCCCATCGGCCATCGGTGATGTGAGGTGAGTGATGACGTCACAAACGAAAATGTTGACTTAATACTGAAAAAAAAAAACCTTAGTAATTAAGAGCGTCCGACACCTTTTTACCCAAAATGTCCGGCTAAATAGGCTGGTCTGCCCGGATATTCGGCTTTAAGACCTGGCAACCCTACACTTATCGGTCTTGCTTGTTCCTAAGTCCACTACTGTACATTTAACCCTCCATATGCGCGTGTCTCCGAGCATATAGTCCTCCCAGTATATTATGATATAAGTGGTCCATTCTGTACAAGTATATCCTGTACGGTGACCCATATACCCACTTCATCGCAAAGTACACAAAGGAATATTAATTTCCGCTTCATCTAAAGGGGTCCCGTTTCAAATCCGGCTCAAAGATGGCGCCTGGTCAGGAATCTGAAGCACTCTTTTATCAACGCCCCGTGAATATTTTCAACGAATTTTCTTATATAAATAAACGGGTTATTTTGTCACTTTATAACTTTTTAACCGACAAAAAAGGAGGAGGTTCTCAATTCGACCCGTATATATTTTTTTATGTTTGTTACGCGATTACTCCGCCAATTATGGATTGATTTTGATGGTTGGTTTTTTGTTCGGTTTTTTCCTTCAGAGGTGGTCCCATTTTAATTTGGTGAAGGGCTTCGATAGACAACGGAACTCCTCAAAACTGTATAGCAAATCATCAGCGATTGAAACAAATGTTTCGTGTTGATGTTCCCCTTGCATGTACAACGAATATGTCGACTAAATATAACACCAAAACTAAAAATTTTGAAATAAAAAAAAACAAAAAATTAAAACCGACTTCAAAACTAAAAAAGTACTAAAATAATAAGATATCTAGCATCTATTAAATTCGCATCTATAAGAACATTAACTTGGTTTATTGGAGTCGGTGTCAAGTTAAGCCCAAAACATAACGCGAATCATACCGACTTGACAGCGTCTCATACATTTTAGTCGACTAGGCACTGCAGTTTTGTATGAAACAGCAGATTTTTTACTTTTTCTCTATGTTGGCTTCAAAATGAAAGAGGTTGCTTATCAGGTAACCCGACACCTTTAATTATAGCATTTTTAAAACCACCACCTTACACTTAGAGGCGTATTTACCTTGGCAAGTGTTCGCAAACACTGTCGCAGTGTGTAAACAGGCGACGGCGAGCTGAGTCGACTTGTTAGCATTTATTATGCTGACTCTACCCTGGGGATCTTATCGAGTTGAGTATGCAGGATAACCGAAAAATATGTTGCCATTAACTGGAACTGAATTTTGTTACAGGTTTCAATTTTATTTTATTTTTAAGGCAATCTAGAAAACACTTTTATCTTTTTAATAGAAATCAGTTTTTATCTATAATAATTAAGACCGACCGACTGACTGAGTTTATTTTACTTTTTAAAAGAGATCAGTGATTTTCAGCCACCGCTGAAAATAGAATCATGTGAAATATAGGAGGATGATGTAGGCGTGCTAGTGCAGTTTCTTAGTAGAAAGGATTTTTCAGTATTCTTATTTCTCGCGGATGAAGTCACAGGCAAAGGCTAGTCCGAAATGAAAGCTGAACATCCGATTAATAATAGAAATGAAATAAACAAAATATGACTCAGAAAAAAAAATCAAGTAAGTTTTTTTAAAGCGTTATTTGCACATGTCTGCTCTACTATTTGTTATCAAAATAAACGATTTAAAAAAAAAAATAACATCTTTCAGTTCAGGGGCAATTTTTTTATTTTGCCTTTTCTTTTGTGTGTCCTGGGAACATTTGAAAGGTTAAAAATACATTCCTAAACCTAAAAATATATATATATAAACATAATTTAAACTACACAAGTTTAAAATGCTACATAAAGCTCGTGCTACGAGAGAGCTACGACGACGTAGCACGCTGTAGCACTTTGCTACAAAAACTTTTTAAATCGCACCATGTCAAATAAAAATAAGTTATAATGGTTGAACCATAAATTAAACACGATTTGTCAGTCTATTTAAATTATTTTATAGACTATATAGATTCAACATTTGAAATATTTTAACTAAAACTAGTTTACGAATGGATAGTCTGAAGCACCCTGTTCGATATGTAACGCTTTTAATTTTACACCTTGTATTAAAAATGAATGCGTGTGAAGTCAAGGAAGTCAGAAGACTTCCTATTTGGTTCAGACAAATATACCAAACAATGTGTCTGAAGTCAACAGATTGCGATGAAACTGTGATGGGTCGTTGTGCGCATGCCCAGGAAGATTTACTATAACAAAAATTTGGTCATTGTAACGGCAGCGGCCGGGCACAGCTAGTTATTTATAGAATAAAAACAGAATTACGTAAAACCTATCCGAATTAAGCTTCCTAAAGTAGACTGACAGATGGATTTGAATCTGAAATATGGTGAAAACAATGCATAGTCTGCGGTCACAATGGTGGACTACTATCAGGTTTCCGACATTTGAGATATCCACAATGAGATTTAGATCAAATACATGTAAACTTCAAACTTTCCTGCTTCAGATGATCAAACTGAATAACTTCTAAACGAATTCACTACAACAACGAAATCACGAAAAAAAAACAGCTGGTCCATATAGCTGCATATATGGCTCCAGACTTCGACTTATGATGAAACTGAAGACTTTTCAAGGACATAGCTTAACATACATAGACAAATACCCAAGCACACACGTGTGTGTGTGCCCCCACACACACACACACACACTTATTCACTTTTTTTAAATTTTTGTTGTTGTTTATTGTTAAGGGGATATAAAGCTCTATTCAGATTACGACGGACGGGCGCGGACGGAGGACGGAGGGTGCAATGTGAAATAATACCAATTTCAATACCGATAGAGTTCACAGATAAAGCTCCGTGTCGCTCCGTCCTCCGCCCGTGGGGCCCGTACGGGTGTTCTGTCTGTCGACTTTAACGGTATTGAAATAGGTATTATTTTACATTGCACCCTTCGCGCCCGTCCGCGCCCGCACGTAGTAGTATGAATAGAGCTTAATTCGGAGCCCGCTCCATACATACGAAGTCTGGTAATATTTTCAATACAAAATTTTTCAGAAATAATCTAGAAACTAATCTTTATGCTTGTATGTTTTCATATTTTCGTTAAAATATAAAGTAAGGATTAATTTAAGATTTGTATGAAAATCTTTGACCCAATCGTAGACCTCGCGTATTTTTTGGTCTAGCGTTTAATTTAATAGTTTCAAGCAAAATTTAAAAATAAACATGTATCATTCATTACCGTATATTTAGGTCGAGTCACGGTTTACAATGGAACGGCAGATTCCCTCCCCCCCTGATTATCTTCAGTTTTAACCTATTTAAAATAAAATAGTCATTGTACCGAAGCTATTAGCTTCACCAACTGTATAATTCACTCTTGAATAGATTAGTGAGCGTAAGATACTTTATGTATTTTATCAACAGCGGTGGCTTCCCTGAGCAATAAATTATGAATTTAAGATTTTAAAGCGAAACTTGAGGAAAACGATCCTTAATGGCTGCCCATTAACTACATAATTAATCGTAATAGCCCTGTTTTAGTATAAGTGTTTTATAAGACGTTATAAAACAGATACAGTTTATTAGATTCTACAATTATTATTATTACACCAGTACACCACGTAACTTTTCACCCTCCATCACCCGTGCCCAATTGGTAGATTTCACATACGCATCAGAATTTTTTCTTCAGCATATGCAGGTTTCCTCACGATGTTTTCTGTACCGTTTGAGAGCAGTCAGTCAGTCGAAGAAATGGATTTTAACCTATCGACCTAAACAAAATTTAAAAATCGGAACTATCAGTACTTTTGTACCCTATTCAAGACTACATTCTGGAACCTCAAAAGGACTAGATAATCTATGAGAGAACATCAAATGTCCAGTCATTTAAATTGAAATGGAGCGGGCAAACATTTAATGAAGCAATTTCAAAAATGGGCATATAGCGTTCTATCGAAACAGTACTGACCAAAACAAAGTTTTCCTCGATAATCAACTTCCAACCAAACCATTACCCGAATGCGGTAGAAAAAGTTTAATTTACTCTTGTTTGTTGACCAAACACAATACAGTCCTATCCTGTGGGACTCCGAGTACTTATCGTTATAATTTGATCAGTGAAGTGAATAGCTATTTGGATGTCGATTGTCGATTTTGGATGTCGTTGACTCTTCATTGGTTTTGTGTTTCAGTTTGCCCCATAGATCCCTAATATTATAAATGTGAATGTAAGTTTGTTTGTTAGGCTTTCACGCGAAAACTACTTAACCGATCATCATGAAACTTTGTACACATATTCTTGGAGGTATTAAAAGTAACATAGAATACTTGGGTTTTCCAAATTCCACGCCGCCGAAGTCGCGGGCAAAAGCTAGTATATTATAAAGTAGGTATAATATATCTATTGGTTAGCCCGTAATTGCGATTTGATTAGATGTTGGAATTGTCTTATATTTTCAAGAAACCGGTCGGTAGTTTCACGCCGGACAATTAAATGAAGGCCCCGGTCAAATACAGGCTCGGTCATGAATGCCAGATAATTTGAAAGAACAGAAAAATAAGAGGTGAAAGTTGGTTTGTGCAATACTCCACGGAGGCAGCGTGGATTGTGGAGTTAGAAAAGTAGCTTTAATTTGCAGAATAAAAAATTTCAAAATAGATAATTTTATACATTAATCAACGTCCGACGCTAAACTACGGCGGGTTAATTAAAATAAATTTTAGTATTGAATTATTATTTAGAAATCGGGTCGTTCTGAAAAACAAAATTAATACTACTTTTCAAAATAAAGGATTACCAAGTGTGATACCATTTTGAAAACTTAATTAAATGGTCTAACTTATGAAATAATGTGCCAGGTTAGCACCATACAATTTTCATACAGGTGTAGTCTCAAAGTTGCAATATAAAAAATGTTACCGCAGAAGTCTGACAAAAGATAGTGGTTTCTTTAAAAAGTCTACCACTTTCTATTTTCAATTGGGACCACTTGAATGGTTTTTCAGGATTGCGTAACAAGTTTTTTCATGGAAAAATATACAAATTTGAAGTCTGTAGATTTTCAAAATGTAAAAAAATTACAAAATAAAAAACTACGATTTTTTTTGGATTTTTTCCAGAACAGTTATAAACTTTCCAATCTCTTGGTTTCGGCTTGAGGTTGAGTTTTATTACACCATATATAGCGCCTAGTAGTATAAGAGATAGACTAACGTTTTGTTATCATCAGCTGCAAGGCTGATTTAGTATTCATAGGGTGGACTGGAGCTATGCAGGTAGACCTGGTATCCCCACCACAGAGATGCTCTACACCCTATGAGTACTAAATCAGCTTTGCTGCTCATTATGACCAAAAGTACGTCTTTCTCCTATACTGTAGGATCCTATTGCAGGACAAAGGCCGCGGACTAATTACAATATATGTAAAACTTTTGATAACATGTTATGTTTACAATAACTGCTGAGAAATAACACTTTATGTCAGATACGTTTGTTAATGTTTTGGATACAGGGTTTAACAAAACACCCTAGTATTACTTTAGGGGATGCTTCGCACCATAAATATGAACAACTTTGAAAGAGCGAAAAAAATTGCTGTTTCATACAAAACTGCAGCACCGACTTGACTTGAAATGTATATGGGACAGTTGTCCCATATACATTAGAAACATACAAAAAGAATTATTCTTTTTCACGATTTCGACCGACCGCACCGACTTGACTCAAATGTATACTTGTATACACGTGTAGACTTGATTTCGAAGTTGGCTCCAAAGTGAAAGTTTCAGAGCACACCCTTATGTATTACTAGGGTGTTTTGTTACAACCTGTATAAAATACAAATTTACAATAACACAAAAACAAAAGGACACGAGTGAATGAGTGTTTTCTAAGCTTAATACTTGTACGTGCTTTATCACTCCATCCATGCAAAGGTTTAATTAATATTTCAATGTTTATTCTGGCTTCAAAACGCAAACCTCGCAGGCTAATCTGCGGATTTTAATTCCATATATTGTTTGTTTCGGTCTTTGAACAAACTCGCTTCGGATATGGACTAATAAACGTTAGTTTTGAATACAAATAGTAAGGTTTATTGGATTTTGGTGCGGCCTTTGATATTCGTATGTTTGCTATTTGATTGGATTTTGCTGTGCTTGTTAATTACTAGTTATGTTTTTTGTTTGAAATGAATTTTTTTCACCACTGGCGCGGCGTAAGTAATTATTAACAATTATAATAAAAAATACACATAATTATATACAGGGTGTATAATTGTAATAAGTCGTCAAATTTTTAGAGGTGGTTCAGTCAGACCATCCAACTGACATTTTTTTAGTATGGGTGCGAACCTGGAATTACAAAAAAAATTGCTTTCCATACAATACACGTTACATATAGTTACAGTTTACAATGTGTAAGTGACAGCCTAGTAAATAATGAAACGGTGAATTCAGATCATCAAACTGAACAACTTTCACTATGGCGCCACAGTCAGGAAACGCGAAAAAAATCAGCTGTACCTACTCGACTCAAATGTATGAAACAGAGCCTCTACCCGCACATTCGAACTTAGCAATTGCGTGAACGTTTTCGTTCCAATGTCAACTTTGTTACAATGAAGTGCGGAAACAGTGGTGATATATCGAACATCGAAAGTCAGGGTATTGGGTCAGGTTTTTTTTCATGTTTACTCCATAGTGAAAGTTGTTCAGTTTGATGGTCTGAATATACCGTATCAGTATTTGCTAGGCTGTCACTTACACCCTTTATAGTCTAGGTATTATATCAAGCGAAATCATACTGTGTTTTGAGTTGATACGACGTCAATGGAACTCCAGACAGCAATCTTTGATTCAAAATCTCTCCATTATTTTCCTTTTAGACACTCCCAAAGTAGAACCAAATCTAATATACGTTGCCCATTTGTGTTAAATATTGAAGTAACGTTATATAATACTTTCCCCACCTTTCTATCACGATATTCTACCTTAATTTATATCCGTCGGCAACAGTGTAAGTGCTGAAACTTAGCCCGTGGTCTAAGAAGGACCAACTTCGCAAATATATTAGGTCTACAGAATAGGCGGGAGCAAACACAATTTCAGGCTGTCGTACCCAAGCCCTACCCACCCTACCGTTACAAGCTCATTCCGCACGAGAATTCATCTGACATCACTCTTATATCCACATCGTAGGTACGAAAGTAGCTTGCTCTGAGCGACTTCGTATCGTTAATGCATGTGACGTTATTCGATTGGTTAACCGATTTAAGGTTATCAAGGTAAAATGGGAAAAATCGGTCGAGGTTAAGAAATAGGAGTGGAAGGCTGTTGATCTTAGAATATTGATTTACTTATTTCTGTCTTATCTATCATGAAAGATAGCACTTAATTTATATAGACTTGGATAATGTTTAAAGTGGCGTTGGAGTGGGGAGACGTCTGATCTTCTCGAGTTTTAAATAGGAAATAAGTCGCGATGAAAAAAAGATTACCTGCTCCCAACATCGTGACGTCCAATAGAAAGGGAGGTTGCTACCCTGAATTGATAGTTCTGATAAAGATTGCACAAGAGCGGTCGTGATGTAAAGCTTCCTCCCGTAGCTAGCCCCCTATATTCTTGGTAAGGGATGATAGAACGTGAGATGATCATGATGCCCACAATGTTTTAGTACCTATTTATATAGCTGTTTTTACTACGATAAAAGTTAAAATTTGCAAAACATATAAAGAAGTTTGGCGGAAGGCCATATCATGTGAGATCCAGATATATAGGTCACATACAGTATGAAACTTAGTAATACGTGTAGAGTGAAACAAAACTAACAAAAAAGGAAATTGGTTATAATCTGTAGAAGTTGGGGGAAAGGTATTTCTCCTTATGATACCTTTTGTATCAAGTGTGTGAAACTCATAATCTTTCTTATTAGGTAGCCCACTCAATCTTCTACATATTCGTTGTGTTTGTTTTAATGAAAATTCACGATAACCGTACAATATTATGATAATAGAATTAAACGAAATCACACGCACTATCAGTTCAATAAAGCCAAATACGTTCCGTAACGTCCAAAAACTACCTCAGTAATAACATTAGATGAAAATAGCTGTCATGGTTGCGTTTTGCTACTGGTTTTTGGATGATTTGTCTATTTTACTAGTAATTTCTACTTATGAACCCGGACTTCTAGAGATGAGGAAGTTTTTTTTTTTTAAAATGCCTAAATTTTTTCCGTTTATAATAATTATGACCGCCGTCCTGAATGGCTTTTAGTTTTCGTGAAAAATGGCTGGATCCAAATCTGCCAATCTTCTTTACACTGTGTGAAAAAGTGAAGCCTACTAATAAATTTATTTATTATTATTTAAATACAAATTTTACGTGGTGTAACAAAACACTCGAGTAATAATTAAAGGGGTGGTTTAGACGGACCTATGTTACTTTGAAAGTCAACACTTACAATCAAACTGAACAATTTTCATTATGGATGGAGCCAACATAGTGGGTACGTACTTGACATAAAAATGTATGGGACAGCTGTTTTTGTAAAATTTATTTTGGTGTTCAAACACAAACTATAGCGTGTTGTCTCCATATTGAAACTCGTTCAGTTTGACGTTATATATACTTTGGTTTGATGGTCTAAACTACCACTTTAAATATTACTATGGTCTTTTTGTAACACCTTGTATACATTATATCAAAAGATTGACATACATGCGAGATGAATGTTTGCTTAGCACTACATTATCGAGGTAGGACCTGCCTACCAATAATCTTAAAATAGAGATATATTTTCCTGGACTACATAAAAACACACAGGGTGACCCATTGACCGTCGCCGGACTATGAATAAAACATCTAAACCTTTCGGATATCATTTCATCGAGAGTTCATTAAATATTAGTACCTAATATCAGTTGACATAAAGTTTCGTTTACTATTGACACATCTGACACTCTATCGAGCTTTGTAAATAATAAATTTCTATAAATTGTGTCGTGTGGTTGAGTTTTTGATATGTGACACAGTTAACATGCGTGACTTTGTTATTATTTAGTTGAAATATTGGTTGTGTGTGTGTGGACTTAAAAATCAATGGTTTCATTAAATTAACATAACGTTGAGCTTTTTATACATACGTCTTTGGGAATATTCTATTCCATTTCCACGCCTCGACTGTTCAACCAATCAGATAGTCTATAAATGGAAAACAAAACGAATTCCATGCAGACAAAGCCGCTGGAAAAAGTATGTTTGTCCATAAAACAAAGCATGAATAGAATATAGTGTTGCTCGGTCCTTGATTTATAATAAATATTATCATCAATCCGTACTGGGTCCGTGTGGTGGAGTATGGCTCACCTCTCATATGAGATGAGCCTTTTGCTCTGCAGTGGGAAATATATAGGCTGATGATGATTACCATATTACTCATATATAATTATGTCCCACTATGTGTAGATACTACACCACGAGGATTGGTCCAATGTGGTTTTGGTTGCTATCAATATCTTGACTTATCTTATCTTATCTTCGGTACTACTAGTGAAACGTGGATGTTCTGAGGTTTCAGAATATCTCTGACTACCCCCTCGGGGAATATAGTCGTAGCATATGCTTAATATCATGACTTATTGTCGGATACCGCCATAAAGCCGTGAAACAATACCCAGTATATACTAATCCATAATGTGCCGAATCGATAGAAGCGCTCATGATGAAATACTATCGAAAAGGTTCCTCATCGACATAGACAAGTGGCCACACATCATGGGCCTTATTTCATCTAGGTAGATGTTTAAAACAGCATCTGTTTGGATATTCGTGGCTGTATAAGTCAATTCGGTAGCATCAATGCCTGCCGCATTTGGGGCACTTGTGCTGTGTCTCGGTTGGTTCAGGAGCCTGTTCGTTCCTCTGTCTTTTGGCTCGCTTTACGGTCAGATATTCGAACCAGACTTCATCGTGGTTAGACCGTCTGTTAAAACCTTCCCCTGTCTATTCCTATCACTTGCAAGGCATTCCCACTTCGAGTGTTCAATTTTATAGGACACCATTAACATGGTCTTCCAACATTTCGTTTAGCGAAGCCATTGTTAATAATTTCAGCAATCTGATTTCAGATTCGCCTACCAAATATTATTAAATCGTTTCGAATGCCGAAGCTAGGTCTACACAACGAGTGCTTCTTGATCTGAACATGGATCAGGTAAAAGAGTTATATTGTTTGTTTGTTACCAAACCCTGTATTTGTAGTAACACGAGCGTATAGAGATATCAGTTTGTATTTTAATATCAAAGCAATCAAGCTGTATTCAAACGAACTAACACATCGTATTCCAACAAATTTTCAACGAATGACGCAAGCTTTAAACTAAAACTCGGGTAGAATTTCCTGGTAATTATTACCCCTTAAACTCTTTGTTCGGTCGTGTTGAAAGGCCTTCTCACCTCAAAAAGGAAAAGGTTTGTTTGTAAAGGTACAATTTTATACAACCACACAGGTTACCCCACTTTTAGAGCTTGGGTCTGAGTCTCGATTATTAAAGGGGTGTAAGGTACCGTTTCCTATTTCCAGAATCAATTATTGTTCCACTATTCTAGTAATAAGGCCGCCACTTGTACCTACTATTATTTTTTACCTTTACGAGTTTCATAATCATAACCTTTTTTGTGCATTTTGGTGCGATATTTAAAAGTCTTTATTTTGATAATCTTTACTGTGACTGCTAACTACATTTTCAGGGTTACATTCAGCATGAAGATTTCAGGAATATTTCCAATATCGGTACACTTAAATAGCCGAAAGAGATTTTTGACTACCAGGAGTGCGATTTTTGAAACTCATTCGTTGAACTCATCAGTTCAAAATGTCAATATAACTATGGAGAGGTGCATCTTTCTACTGCTGATTTGACATTAAAAATTCATACTCCGGGAGTGCGATTTTTGAAAGTCAAATCAGCAGTAGAAAGATGCGTATCTCTATAAATTTTCAACTGCAGAGTTCAACGTATGAGATTGAAAAATCGCACTCCTGATACTAGGTACCTTTATATATATGTGATAAAGTTGACGCATAAACCCTTTAACATAAACAATGCGTAGCCAAAATAACGAGCCCCAAATATTTTATGGTATGGACCCGTTTACCTTCGCCCTTCCTGTGGCGCGGAATCAGAAAAGTTTTACCTTACCGCGGGATTTAATTCACACGGCGATTCTCATCCTGTATAGAATTTTTACGTTACCTTACCATGTACAAAAATGTAATTGACTTGCGAAAATATTCCATGTTATGATGTCTATCTAAACTATTATAAAACTGTAACAGAAGTGTGTCTGTACATTGAAGATATTTACAAAAAAAGATTACGATATGGTTTTTAGGTGTCCCTGATTCCAAATCACCAATTTTTGGATTTTTTGTATATCTGTTTGTTTGTTTGAACGAGCATCACGCAAAAACTGCAGAACCTATTTTGATGAAACTTTTTTTGTTTGATAGATGATCTGACTTAAAATCTGGTGTATAATTTGTGCGGACGAAGTCGCGGGGTGACGCTAGTCACTTATAAAGATGAATAATTTGTACACAATACCTATTCTCGCACCCTACCTCTGATCGTATTGGTCTAGGTAAGAATGATAAAGTGCATCTGTGTTTAGTGCGTAAACTTATTGCACTTTACAATAATTTATCCTGCGTACCTGCCTGTTTTTCTATAAAGATTAGCAGTAGCCGTAGTCGAAATAGACTAGAAATTTATCATCATCAATACCATCAACGTTCCAAAAATTCCAGAACCAAAAGAGCTCTCCTAAGAGCTCTTTTTGTACTAGTTGGTAGTAAAAATACCAAACACGACAAGTTTATGAATAACGAGCTTTTACCCGCGACTTCGTCCGCATAAATTATATACCAGATTTTAAGTCAGATCATAAGCTATCAAATAAAAAAAGTTTCATCAAAATCGGTTCAGTAGTTTTAGATACTCGAACAAACAAACACCCAAACAAATAAACAAACAGACAGACAAAAAAATTTTTTTTGTAAATATCTTCAATGTACAGACAAATTTCTGTTACAGTTTTATAATAGTTTAGATATTCAACATATTAGTGCCACCCAACAGCCATGCATTAGTAGGCATGGCTGTTGGGTGGATTTGTGTGGGTTATTGTGTCAATTCTGACAAATATTAGCTAAGATTTTATTTATAAGACTTGAAGCACACCCAACGGGCACAAAATTGCTGCATACAGGCTTTAGAGCCAATGCAATTATTCCTTTAAGCTGCTAGGCGTAAGCTATAGAGCGTGCTCAGCAGGCCTTATGCAGCAGCACTATAGCCAAATAGGCACAATTTTATGCGGCCTTAAGCTTCAGAAGAGCTATAATAGTAGCTGCTTAAGAGCGCCATAGTAGCTGCAATGGAAGATTAAGTAATAAGATTCACTCATATAGCACTACACTCGTGAACGAATGACCGATTGAAATGAATGAATCTTGTTTTGACAGCACACCGTTCAGTTCAGTTGTTCCTATATTTGTGTAGGCGAACCATCAAAATATCGAAATCTTTTTATTAAAATGTGAAATTGAAGTGCGGTGGCGGCCATCATCAAATTAAATAAGTAAGTAATTAATTCATGGTTTCTTGTTATTCAGTACAGTACATGCAATTAAAAACGCATATTAGTTTACTGATAATGTAAATATCACTTATTGGAGTAATTTTGATGCGCTCTTGATATAATCCAAATAAGCAATTAATTATGTGTATTAGAATACAGTCTTTTCAACTTTTTATGTAATAAAATCATTTGAGGTCGATTTAATGATACACTGGTTTGGAGACAACGTCCCAATCCTTAAAAATTAAGTTCTGTTTACGTTATTTGTTGACAAATATTTGCTTGGATAACCTAAAAAGATCATAAACATGGCGCTTGCTCGTGGGCAGCCTATAGCCGTAGTATCTTCCTCAATGCTTCCCTTAAGCGGCTTTAGGCGCTTATTTTAACTTTTGTAGACCTCAGAGTGATTTTTATTACTGTAATTGCAGTTCATAACTGCTAATAGGCTCCAATTTCATTCTTTATGCAGGCATAAGTTCAAGGTTACAATATGTCGAATTGTTTGGATTTCATAGGGATTTCATAGTGCAGATTAATCTGATCTGATCCCGATCCTCGGGGGATGCCTATGTCCAGCAGTGGACGTCCATCGGCTGAGATGATGATGATGATGATGATGATGATGATGTTTTCTCTAGTTAAAATTTTTACTCTTTGAATATTTTTTTTTAGATATTCATATGTAACCAGTGATCGGAACGATGGGATTGTTAGAGTTGTTAAAACCACAAAAGGATCATGACCAAAACCAGGCTGAAGATGCGTCATGCTTCATCACCATTCATTAACTAAAAATATTGGTCCGAATTTTGAATCACTTTGGTGTTTTTATAGCCATGTGCGAATGGGGGTATAAAATAAAATAAAATAATAACGTAACATGATTAGTTTCACCAAAGCTTTAGTTCCTTCCTCTTAGCGCCCAAGCTTCGCCGGGCCATAGACTTAGCCTATAGATGACCATAGGAGTTATAAACAATACCTATACCACCTTCTTGGTATGAAGCAGAATTAAAATCTATATTTGTCAAAAATAATTATATGATACTCCCTTTTAGGTACGACTATTTTATTTTTATTTTATTTGCTTAGTTATTTTATTATTTAATTCCAGCAACAGTACAACAAGACCCATGTATTAAAAATATCTTAACAATAGAATATACATAGGTACTTATTTTGAAACCTATATAATCTAATCTTGAATTAAAATCTTTTTGCAATCTAAGGCATTATGGTTGCGTACTGGTGAGTTGACATGATACACACCTGACACCTGCACCAGAATTTGGACACCAACAAGTTTTCTTTGGTTGTCTGGGTTGTGGGATATTACGTTAAAATCTAGAAATCATACCGAGTATCATATATCATAATACAGAGTGTCAGCACAATGCCCAGAAAGACATATTATTCTCACATTTACTCCAGTGCATCAGGTAACTTATCAAAAGTATACCTACGTGCTTTGATAATATTATGTTGTCCGTTCTGTTAGGTCTATTTCAAATTCGTTTAAAACGTTTATTACAATAAAATAATAACTATATTAACATTACCTTTTAGAGTTCAAGACTGGCAAGAGTTTGTGGTACGTGTTGGCGATCAGCTAATAGAGAAGCATTCAAACAAAGGAGAATGCCCACGTGACTATAGGACACTGTATCGCTATCAAATCTATTGTGTTACATTGTTATATGGGCTTAGTTGTAAGTGCTAGTGTTTTTTTGTGCATAACAAGAAGTAACGTAACGTAGTAGTGTATGGTTTTGACCACCCCGAAAGGGACTACGGACTTGAGTTTATGTATTTGTGTGTAAATAGAACTAAGCTAAATATTCTAATTAAGGAATGGATGCTTTTGTTTTCATAGCCTATCTTTTTATAAGTTAGGATTATTCAGATTTCCCATCAAATAGTTAAACAGTTTTCTTTTTACAATAATCCTTAGTAAATTCCCTGTCTTTTGACGAAAAATTGACCAGACGCAAGATCAGCCTGACTTTCATAGAACTTTGGGCAATCTCCTTTATTGTTTTATTTAATTTGAATCCCGTGATCCCGGGAACTGTCGTATTAGTCAGCAGTACATTGGATCGAATTATTTATATCAATTTTAATGATCTGAAACAAAATTACAGTAATATATATTTTTTCCGAATCCCGGGATTTTTTTTTCATCCCAAATTTTCATAGGTGGTTCAGACCATCAAATTGGACAACTTATGAAAATTTGGCACCGTCCAGTTCAGTTCCCGGGAATCCCGGGATTCGGAAAAAAATTATACTACCGTAATTTTGTTTAAGATCATTTAAATTGATAATAACTACTTCGATCCAATGTACTGCTGACTAATACGACAGTTCCGGGGATCACGGGATTCAAATAAAATAAAATACCAAATTTTGTGGTTTTAACAACCCTAACAATCCCATCGTTCCGATCACTGGTTACATATGAATATCTAAAAAAAATTATTCAAAGAGTAAAATTATAACTAGAGAAAACATCATCATCATCATCATCATCTCAGCCAATGGACGTCCACTGCTGGACATAGGCCTCCCCCGAGGATCGCCATAACGACCGTTCCTGCGCCGCCCTCATCCAACGTTTTTCCGCCGCCTTCACTAGGACATCGGTCCACCGTGTGAGGGGCCTACCCCCAGAGAGAGATCAAATATCGTTTATGTAAAATCAATAACAATGATTTTGACGCACAATAAAATAGAATAGGATAAGATTATGTAGTAACATAATCTTTGTGAATATGAATAATAATTAAATTAAACTTTTATCGATGGATTATCAATGATTCAAGTCTTTGCTGTATTTATAGAAATTCTTTTCCACGCCCTGTCCTATATCTATGACTACCCCCTCGGGACTATAGTCGTGAGCATATGCTATGTATTTCCACGCCGTTTATTTTTTTCATGTACTGTACTGAATAACAAGAAACCATGAATTAATTACTTACTTATTTAATTTGATGATGTCCGCCTGCGCATTTCACATTTTAAAAAGATTTCGATGGTTCGCCTACACAAATATAGTAACAACTGAACTGAACGGTGCCAAATTTTCATAAGTTGTCCAATTTGATGGTCTGAACCACCTATGAAAATTTGGAAAGAAAAAATCCCGGGATTCGAAAAAAAAAATATATTACCGTAATTTTGTTTCAGATCATTAAAATTGATATAACTATTTCGATCCAATGTACACACAGCGACACATCAAGCTATACAAAACCAACATAAGCTGGCCTCGCGTAGACGTGCGACCAGCAGTGCACCCGCCTCCCGCGACCGTCTGTGTCGCGCCCACACACCGCTTCGGAGCCCGGCCACGTCCTCGACTCCTCAGCGAGTCGTCAGGACCGTGGGCCCCTCCTCAAGCACCCCGGATAACCACACTGCCGGCGTGTAGGTCGCTCACCGGGCCTCCCCCAACAGGGTCCCACTCGGTGAGCTTGACCTCACCGGCAGCACCACAAGAAATACCACCGCATTGGAGCCTGCACACACCCTGGCATGCCGCCAGGTTCGTGTGCTCTCCGCAGCACCCCCCGGACTGACGTCACTGCCGAACTGACCTCGGCAGCTGAACCCTCGCTATGGAGCTCTCCACAGACGATCCCCTCCCGGAAATTGACCCCCTGATGCCTGAGCCCTTTTAAGGACTCACCCCGCTGCGGAAACTGCTAACGGCTGTAGATCCCCTTGGACCGTGGGGCGGACCGAGGGTGAACCGCCGGACTGTAGGCTACTCCGCAGCACAAAACCCCCCTGATTGGCCACACTGCCGACCGCAGTTCGCTCACCGGGCCTCCCCCAACGGGGTCCCACTCGGTGGGCTAGACCGCGCCGGCAGACACCTGGACAACTACGAGGCACCACCAGGTGCCAACCCCGATGACCCGGCTGCTTCAGCAGCTGGCGCTAGAAACCATAGTAAAGAGGCCGTTGCCGCGAGACTGATTGATTGATTAGGCCGGGACTCGATAGTTGGCGTCCGAGAGTGGATGCACGGTGGCTTGAGGTATCAGGCGGCTGGGAAGAAGCTCAACCACAGAGGTCTACTATCGGGTGTCCCCCCCCCCCCTCCTCCTCTCCCCAACCTCCCCTCACTTTTGAACACCTCGTACTGAGGGGTCGTGGATGCAGCTGTGTCCTAGATCAACCAGGACGCAGGTAGCTCCTGAAGATCTGACCAGGCGTGGCTTTTGGTTCCTCGGGCAGTGTTGTCAGGTCTTACAGTTTGAGCCAATTCTCCTGAAGGAAATAACCCTTCACGATACGGCCCCTCTCGTGCCGGGTCCTTATTCCCTCTTTTCAGCTCAGCTAGGTTTGTAAGTAAAAAGCGGTAGTGAATAGGAATTAAGTTAGCTAGGGAAACCTGTAAACGAGATTAGGTTATTCAGTAATAAAACTTATATCTTTGTTTATAATTCTATCTTTTTATTAGCAACCTCAGAACTACAGACATCCTACCTAAAGATAGGTCAACCCTTCTAAAGGGATTTATATATTTTTACAATGAGGCCCTCTGGCCATCCCGCCACAGGGGCACTTCGTTACACAATACATTTTACACATACACACATACATACATTGTATACATTTTGTGGTTTTAACAACTCTGTTATGCCCACACGGCAAGTTTAGGTATTTACAATCCCATCGTTCCGATCACTGGTTATAAGATATGAATATCTAAAATAACTTATTCAAAGAGTAAAATTATAACTAGTTCAAACATCGTATATGTAAAATCAATAACAATGGTTTTGACGCACAGTAAAATAGAATAGGATAAGATTATGTTAATCATTGAAAATATCAATAATAATTAAATTAAACTTTTATCGATGGATTATCAATGATTCAAGTCTTTGCTGTATTTTATTTATAGAAATTCTTTTCCACGCCCTGTCCTATACCTCTGACTACCCCCTCGGGGACTATAGTCGTGAGCATATGCTATGTATTTCCACGCCGATTATTTTTTTCAATATTTATATTTATATTGAAATAAATCAAATATAAATATTGAAAAAATCCAATATAAATATTGAAAAAATAATCGGCGTGGAAATACAGTATAGTATATGCTCACAACTATAGTCCCCGAGGTGGTAGTCAGAGATATAGGACTGGGCGAGGAAAAGAATTTCTATAAATACAGCAAAGACTTGAATAATTGATAATCATCGATTAAAGTTTAATTTAATTATTATTCATATTTTCATAGATTGTGTTACTATACAGTGTGTAACATAAAATGGGACAGTTACTTAAAGGGGTGCTTCAGACCATCAAACTGAACAACTTTCGCTATGGCACCAATATTGAAATCGCGAAAAAAAAATCGGCTATCCCATACAAAACTGCAAACTTAACTCGACTGAAATGTATGTTACAGCCGATTTTTTTTCGCGATTTCAATATTGGTCCCATAGAAAAAGTTGTTCAGTTTGATGGTCTGAAGCACCCCTTTAAGTGACTGTCCTATTTTATATTACACCCTGTATAATCTTATCCTATTCTATTTTACTGTGCGTTAAAATCATTGTTATTGATTTAACATAAACGATCTAGTTATAATTTTACTCTTTGAATTATTTTTTTTAGATATTCATATCTTATAACCAGTGATCGGAACAATGGGATTGCAAATACCTAAACTTGCCGTGGGTATAACATAGTTGTTAAAACCACAAATTTTTTTGTTTTATTTAATTTGAATCCCGTGATCCCGGGAACTGTCGTATTAGTCAGCAGTATATTGGATCGAAGAAGCTATTTATATCAATTTTGATGATCTCAAAAAAATTATGGTAAAATAATTTTTTTCCGAATCCCGGGATTTCTTTATCTTGAACCCTTATAGCGTTGCTATGCAACTTAAAGTTGCAAGACAGGCTGCAATTTTCACTCTGGTGCTCGTTGGGAAATCCATCGATAAAAGTTTAATTTAATTATTATTCATATTACGGTAATATAATTTTTTTCCGAATCCCGGGATTTTTTTTCTTTTCAAATTTCCATAGTTGGTTCAGACCATCAAACTAGACAACTTATGAAAATTTGGAAAGAAAAAAAAATCCCGGGATTCGGAAAAAAAATTATATTACCTTAATTTTGATTTAGATCATTAAAATTGATATAACTACTTCGATACAATGTACTGCTGACTAATGCGACAGTTCCCGGTATCACGGGATTCAAATTTTGTGGTTTTAACAACTCCATGATAAACCCCCACACGACAAGTTTAAATCCCATCGTTCCGATCACTGATTATAACTCATAAGGAACTAAAGGCTGCACTGATTATTTTATTATCTCTTTAATGCAACTGCTAGTAACAAAGTAGTGCCTATTTGAACTCTTAAGCAACTGCTTTAAATTGTCTAAAAATATATCCTCTTTACAGGTATAAGGCGCTTTAGAGTTCCAAGTATATACCATACACAGCTATTAGTGTCAAAATGCACTTTCTGGTTCTCACTATAGGCTTAAGTGGTAAATAGGTTCAAGAATGAACTTATATGTAGGCATAAGCTGTACTCTATTTCCTTACTGCAACTATAAGCTCCCCGTGCAGCTATAGGAGTTTGCGGATGATGCTCTTAAAACTTTATCTTGAACCCTTATGGCGTTGCTATGCATCTTGAAGTTGCAATGACAGGCTGCAATTTCCACTCTGGTGTTCGTTGGGCAGTGTTACTATAAGGCTTACAGTATGACAACGTTCTTGATGCGCCGCCACCCGCCACCGCGCCGCGCCGTTGTATTTACGTTGTCAATACCAAATCTTTAATCAGATCAGATCCTCGGGAAAATCCGCTCCGCCCGCATCCCAGCAAGGTCCCGTTGCCCTGCGCAAGTACATCCGTTGCCATACTGTAAGGACTATTTATAGTTATGCTGTGCTTGAAGTCTGTAATATTTATGTCAATGGACGGGGACTATAATTAATATAATATTATTTGAATAATAATCCAAGAAGGCGTGTTAATAAATTCCCGCAGAGTTCAAAGCTTCCCTATTTTGGTAACCCTACGCTAGAATTCAGAGGGAAATTGAGTTTCCTTGCATTGCATGACACGGTAGATCCCTCTTTGTTAGGACCCTCTTGCGACATCGACAGACGGACGTCTCGACTCGCTAATAAATATCGTTTTATTTACGAATGGAAATGGATTTTGCTTGTTCCGTTTGATAAGGATACGGGAGTTAAAAGGTACGGCAGTGTGGTGACTGGTTTCTGTTGAGATCAGTTACGTTTGGTTATCCTACTAATATTATAAACTCGAATGTTTGTTTGGATGTATGGATGTTTGTTACTCTTTCACGCTAAAATGGCTGAACCGATTTCGATGAAACTTGGCATATAGATAGTTCTTATCCCAGAATAACACATAGGCTACATATTATATGTCCACGCAGATGGAGTCGCGGGCAAAAGTTAGTGGGAAATAAAAACTGTAGATAAGAAGCTAGAGTATATTTTCCAATGTATCTTCCCTCACCGTATTAAATACGTATCGCGTTAAATTAGTGCAATCAAAAAGTACGACCATATAAAAAGCCAAAATTAATAAATAGCTTGCGACCGCCTCATTGTAATATTTAATCATTATCAAAACTTTAATGTGACAAAAAATGTTTACAGTTGCCAAAAATACCGACAAATTAGTTCAAACAACAAGACATCTACTTCTTTTGAGACTTATTTTATACCAGCTGATCTTATTCTTTCAAGTCCTTTATCGACACTGCTTTTGAACCGCGACTTCGTCCGCGTGGATTACCCTCTTAGGGGTCGATTTTTACCTCTACATCGTCTATGGAATAGTATATTTTCATGTTTTTATCTTCAGTGGTTTGGGATGTGCGTTGTCTGTCAGTCAGTCAGTCAGTCAGTTAGTCATTCAGTCAGTCACGGAACTCTTTTATAAGTATAGATTGCGGCCCTCTTTATACCACAAAAAAATGCGTTGCTGAAATCTGATCCGATTTGCTTGTTAGTGTATAGCATGTCTATAACAATGTTACTCATCAGATCACTCACTACCCACCTACACACACCACGTAACCAGTACGTAACGTAACTGACGTCAGCATGACAGCATGTAACATAACCTGGCTGCGAATGTTGCGATGAACACGGATCCTCCATTTCTCCGTGACAGTTATTGACTCGGCGGCGGCTGGCAGTTTAACACATACCAAAAGCCTTCTAGACCTCGGACGTATTACTGAAGGCAAAAGAACTAAAACAGCATTAATATCATAAAGTTATTATACACTAGAGTTAACCCGCGACTTCGTCCGCACAAATTATACCTATACCAGATTTTAAGTTTGATCATAAGCTATCAAACAAAAAAAGTTTCATCAAAATCGGTTCAGTAGTTTTTGCGTGATGCTCGATCAAACAAATAAACACACAAACAGACCGACAAAAATTCTAAAAAAGGTTGATTCGGAGTCCTAAAAACCTAAACCTAACATAAAAACCATATCGTAATCTTTTTTTTGTAAATATCTTAAATGTACAGACACACTTCTGTTACAGTTTTATAATAGTTTAGATTATAGAGTGGCTGACACCTGAGATAGCGAGATGTACCTAGCGGCATCACTGTATAATAGAAAGAGATACGTGACGCGAGGCAATAGAACCGTTTTTTGTCGCATTCGGTTTCTGTGAATATATGCGAATCGAAAGTGAAATTGTAGATAATTCTGTGAAATATGCTAGTACTATATCACTCAGAACTCACTCAGAATTATAAAAAAAACGAGCTCGAGTTTTTTCCTGCAAATAATCTACAGAAAACTGTTTCATTTGACATCTTAAGTCAGTTCCTCTACTACTGTAAGGTATAATAACTTTATGATTAACGAGCTTTTACCCGCGACTTCGTCCGCATAAATTATATACCAGATTTTAAGTCAGATGATAAGCTATCAAATGAAAAAAGTTTCATCAAAATCGGTTCTGTAGTTTTTGCGTGATACTCGAACAAACAAACACCCAAACAAACAAACAAACAAAGAAACAAACAAAAAAACAAACAGACGGACAAAAATCCAAAATTTGTGATTTGGAATCAGGGACAGGTAAAAACCATGTCGTAATTTTTTTTGTAAATATCTTCAATGTACAGACACATTTCTGTTACAGTTTTATAATAGTTTAGATTAGATATTGTATTTCTTTCACGATCGGTTAATTAAAAAAGCGACCTATTCATTAAATTCTTATAATGATAATGAAGCAATTAGCAAATAAGGAAAATGTTGGAGTTTGAAAAAAACATGAAATTTAATAGCTATTCGCCAGTAGGTACGCGATAACACTTATAGCCATTATGACGATTAGACGATAATTTCGAGGTAATCGGTCAATTTTGTCAGTTTTAGTAATTCAGTCATTTCAATGTATTGATTTTAGATCAAATATATACAATGTTCTTGGCTTACATTGAAGGAAATTAATACTTTTTACGTAAGATTACAGTTTATTTTGCATTCTCCACGAAATTCGAGAGTTTGGTCCACCTACAGAATATACAGGGTGTAAGCGACAGCCTAGGAAATACTGAAACGGTGAACTCAGACCATCAAATTGAACAACGTTCACTATGGGGCCTACCCCAGGAAACGTGACTACCTGACTCAAATGTATGAGACAGCAGATTTTTTTTCGCGATTCCTGTAGGCTCCATTAGTGAAAGTCGTTCAGCTTGATGGTCTGAGTTCACAGTTTCAGTATTTGCTAGGCCGTCACTATTACACCCCGTATACAAAGTTCTTGTTTGAGATAATAGCCTCTATTACCCTAGTGATTGCTCTGAAGAAACACCCCGGCTAAAATGGTCTAGCTAGACAACAAAACGAGGTACATAGAGCTATTTTTGCTTGGATGTAATTCAATATTGCGCTTGTATCCGATTTTGAACGTAAATTCTTGGTTCCAAATATTCCGTACGTTTCAAATATTTTAAAATTAATAATGTTGCACGATACCATGCCTTATATTGCGAAAATATCGTATGAAGTAGCTGGAATGAGCTAGTATTACTTCTCCGGGGTAAAATTATTATCATTCACAAAACCCTTTGTGTACAATTTAAGGTTTTAGCATTTTCTTATGGTTTTGGTACGAGTATTACAACAGAATGACAGAACAGAACAACATGTAACAGCATGTTTATTAGCATTTTGCCTATAACTACTATATTTATTAATTCAGTATCCAAATCTTTCTCATTAACTCTTTCGCGGACATTGACCGGCTATATCAGTGATAACAATAAAAGTTCTATTGTGTCTCGTTCAGTGTCCGCGAATGTGTTAATCAGTCTATCTATTAGTGAAAACGGTATCAAAATCCGTACAGTAGTTTCTGAGATAAGCCTATCTAATAACAGACAGGACGAAAGAAAAACGCAGTGTAGACTTTACTTTATAATAATTATGTTTTATAATAATTATGTTTTATAATACTGCCTCCGTGGTCTAATGGTTAAGAGCATTGGGCTCTCGACACGGAGATCGTGGGTTCGATTTTCGCAGGGACTGGTGTCCTAGTGATATGTCACTTTGTGTGTTTTCCCCCAGTTAGTTAGGATATTGCAGGCTGAATCACCTGATTGTCTGAAAAGAAAAATGATTCCGTGCTTCGGATGGCACGTTAAGCCGTTGGTCCTGGCTACTATCTCTGGTGGTAGTCGTTACATAAAAACCACGTCAGAGGCCTTAGGGCCGTAAGGCGGTCTGAAAAAACTCTGACACCAGGGCTCTGCCCACACGATAAGAAGAAGAATAAACAGATATAAGAAAGTACGAATTCCTAGAGGAGTAAACAAATTTGATGGAGCAGAGGGGATTTGAAGTCGATCAAAATCATCGCCTTTCGTCTTCCCCTTGCAGTACCGTGTCCCTCTCAAAGTTATACTGACTCTCAACAATAGAAACTTTGTCTTCAATCGCTCGAAACAACGTTAAGCAACAAATAGTTACGTTGGAATCGATACGATAACGATAAACAAGAAAACTTGTATTATTACTGTGCGGTTGCGGTCCATGATTATGATCAAAGACTGGACCGCATGGAGGTGTAAATATTGCATTGTTATATGCGACCACAGTTTTCATTATCAAGGCAATGGATGAAAATGAATATAAGGACCAAGAACCATAGATCAATCCAAACTCATCGATTAACATTGAAATGGAAATAATTTTCAAAAGACTGTCAAAAGTTTGAACAAAATCTTCATTTGAATGAAAGTATTACTAGAAAAGTACTAGTTGATCGTTAGGTAAGTAATTATTCTGTTCTGAGTTAGAGAACTTGTACAGTTCGTCTCAAATACGAAATCCTACGAATCAAACTAGTTTCGTTCTTATGTTGAAGTTATCAAGGGTTATTTTATGAGACTTCCAGTGTGGAGTAAATAGTCAAAGGGGAGAAAGTGACTTGCGCGTTTAATCTTGTCAATTATCCAGAAAATTGGAAGAAAGACTTGTTTAAAGCCCTCATTAAGCCGTTACACAGAATTAACGGACATTATATTTTACTCTCGAATCTGAGTTTAGTCTGGAGCATGGAGTAGGTACCTAGAAAACAATATAATCATAGAGAATCTACACGTATGGCAAACTGAAAGTTATTAGAACGGACCAGTTAAATTGCTACTTTGCACAAATGTGGATATTAGGTACTATGTGATATATGAAAAATATTGTTGCATTTATATTTTTGTACTAGTTTTAAGGTGTGGAAATGATTGGTAAGCCAGTACTCGAACAATATTAGAGTACCTACAATTTTACTGCGTTTATTACCAAAATATCAATCTTCCGAATAAAGTCCGTCTTCCAACGCGAGTCTACTTTTTTCTTTTCAATATTTAACTTTCTTTGTGTAATAGAAGCAAGAGTGGGGCCTTTATCCACGAGTGGGACACTGAAAAGGTTACATAATAAAAAAAAGTAGAAGCAAACCTGAACAAGCTTGAGGTGGCAGCGGGAAAATGAGGGTGGTAGAAGACTTGCGCCTCGCCACGGCGCAGCCCAGGGACTGCGGTTTGAAGCTTCGCAACTGCTGCATGAAGTCACTGCACTCCATGAGCGCCACGTCCGCGAAGTGGAGGTCGCACAGGATCTGGTTCTTGAAGCGCCGCGCGCGTTTCTGTTCACATTCAATATATTGGATTAGGCTGGGTGTAATGACTTGTGGACATAGAAAAATAACGCGTAGATTCCAAACAAATTGAAGACAAATAAGAAACAATCCGAGATCCGTAATGAAATTTAAACAACTGGGCCCCAAAAGTTTTCATATTTGACGCATTCTACAGGGCGATAGAGTAAGCAGTTGTACTACTTTGAGGGGTGATTGTACCCACGATGCTGAACAACTTTCCCAAAGCCACATAAATTCGCTGGATACTAAATCTGATGCTGATCGAACGTTCATATGAAAAGTATATTATAGTTTTTTTGTTCAGAATTTCTCTTATCTATGAGGACATTTTTCAAACCATCAAACTACAATATTATTATTTTTGAAATGACAACTACAGTTTTGCTCAGGAAGTAGCTATTGCTTATTACTATGGAGAGACCATACCAGTAACGACGAAGCGCCCTGGTTGGTCAACCTAAGAGTAGTTTATTCCTAAAGCGCTAATGCGCGCTGCATACAAACGAAGTTTGGTCTTAGTTTCAATATTAATCAATTAAAGTCGATAATTTCTTTTCAGAAACCATCTTGAAACTAATCTCTATGCTTAGTCAGATTTTTAATATCCAGTTTCAATGCTAGGATATATGATATATAGGATATATGTTATATCCGAAAGGCGGTCTGAAAAAACTCTGACACCAGGGCTCTGCCCACACGATAAGAAGAATGCTAGGATAAATTTAAGATTTGTATGGAAATCGTTGAGGCACTGTAACTTTAAAACTTTAAAACATTTTAACGAAAATCTGACTCATTACAAGTATAGAAAATAGTTTGGAGATTGTTTTTGAAAAAGTTCATTGTATTTAATTGGTTATTATTGAAAATATAACCGTACTTCGTTGTATGGAGCACGCTCCGAATTATATCGCCATAAAGACAACCCAACGGGTACGGAACTTGGCATAGGGTGTTGCTGAGACAACGCAGCGGATTGGGGATCAATGAAAATCAATGTTTTCGATCCAATTCAGTAAAGATAATAGCGTCGAGTTCTTTTGACATTGAAAATGTCTTTTCGTCCGCTCCACTATAGGCTCCGATTTCACGGAAAAGTGCGATCCCCTTATATCTCTGAGAATTGTGAAGATATGATATTCAAATAAAACCGGTCAAGTGTGAGTCGGGCTACTCGCGCACCGAGGGTTCCGTATCACACCACCACAGAACACGACATTATTAACTTAGAAAAAGAATCTTTTTTTATCTGGGACCTTTAGCGCAAGACCGACTCACACTTGGCTGGTTTTTAGTATTTTTTGTTATTCTGTAGAGTTTGCCCTACAATCACACTAAGTTTGATGCTTGTATGTATTACCGTTTTTACGATAGAGCGTGAAGAAAAAACGTTGATAAAAACTAGTTTCTTGTTGAGAACCCCCCCTTAATTTTTAACTTTTTGACATTTTTATTATTTCTTAACAAATCCGCTGTAATAATGCATAATCTGACAAAAATGTCAACTAGCTAGCTATTACGGTTCAAAAGTTACAGCCCTAAGTAGGTATAGACGGACGGACGACGGGACGGACAAAACGTAGGCTAGTAATATGGTCCCGTTTTACCCTTTGGGTACGGAACCCTAAAAAACGAGTTCTTTTCACTAACATATAAAGAAAAAGAAAATACAGTGTCGTACGGGTTTTTAAGACTCTATTTTAAAAGATTTTAGGTTATTACGATAAAAAATCCCTACGATTTATTGGTTATTGACTTATTGATGCTCCAGGAGCAGTTTCTAAAACAATTCCCAAGAGTGCCCTGAAGGTATATCAGGATTGGTAAAATCAATGAAGGCACCGGTGGAAAATTACCATATTTTTCCAATAAATATTTCTTTGCCAACAGTCTTTTCATAACGTATTTACATTTCAGCAGCATTGTAATAATGTCTAGGTAGTTATTTACAGCAAAATTGTGGCATCTGCGACTATAGGTACTGTGCAGACCACTGCAATTAGTAATAATACTTAAATTTTGATTGACCGATTTCGATGAAATAAACCCTTAAAGTTAATCAAAACTAAGTCCTACTATGCTTTCGTGAAAACCCCATCCAAATCGATTCAGTAGTTTACTAGCGATGCATGCACAAACGAACAAAAAAACCAAAATTCATAAAATGGCCTCATAATGCATGCTATCATCACGTATCGTAAACCCCCAATAATTTTTTTCATATATTTTCTATTTACAAACACAATTTACCTACTGCAGTCTGTATGAGATAGCAGATTTTTTCCCGATTTCATAGTTAAAATTGTTCAGTTTGATGGTCTAAACAACACTTTTAAATATTATTAGGGTGTTAACACACTGTGTAAATATGATTATAAAAAATATAACTTATTTTTAAAATATTGAAACGGAAATTTTATATGTATGATCATTTTTCATAAACTAGCTAGAAAGTTATCAGACTTCAGTAGCAGGTTATGTAAAAGCTGTATAAAGGCGCAGGCATCGCTCGTTGCTACGTCATTCTGTGATCTTGCGTCTCGCGTGCCAAGAGTCCGTAGAGGAAGCTTACGAGCGCCAAAGAGTTCATGTTTGGTACAAGTTTGTAGACTTTACGTAGTTCAGTAGAACCCATATGGATTCTAAAGGGTGAAAATGATATAATTAGCATCCTTGTAAAATAAGAGTCTACCCATCAAACTGAACAACATTTACATTACTATGGGAGCAAACCGATCGGGGCAAAAAAATATCTGCTGTTGCATACATTTGAGTCGAGTAGGCATTGCAGTTTAGTATGGAACAGCTGATTTTTTTTGCTCCGGTTGGTTTGCTCCCGTAGTAAAAGTTGTTCAGTTTAATAGGTAGACTCGCAGTTTAAAAGGATGCTAATGATGTCCATTTCAACGTGTAAAATTGGTTTAAAAATATACAACCTAATTATGATAAACATTATCATCAGTATGAAGGATCTTTAAAAATTAAATTAATAAGTTAGTCTATTGAATTGAATGGGTACATATACATACTTTCTATATAAGAGTGTACTGCGGAGTACCTGCGGAGTGCTTGTATGAAACAAATAAAGTTATAAAGCAATAATCTGAACTGAAATGTTAAAATGATAACTGCTATATTACGTTAAAAGATGCTACTTTTAAATTCACTTTTTATATGATTTAAGAGTTTAACATAGCTGTCAACAGCTATGTTAACACAAGAACACGAGAAGGGAATTAGGATAATGAGCGTGCGGAGAGGATGAGGAGACCATGGAGCATATCCTGTGTGACTGTGATGTCTTGGCGGCAAAGCGCATGTGCCTCCTCGGTGATGGATATCCAAAACCGGGAGACCTAAGGCTTCTTCCCCTCAATGGTATTGCCTCCTTCATTGACCATGTGTTTGAAGGGTGAAGTAAGCAAAAAGTATTGGGGCTAACACAAAAGATCCCACTGGGTCGAAGTGTTGCTGGCTTTCCAGCCCCCACAATAAGATAAGATAATAAGATAGGATAATGAGATGTGTTTTATTTAAAAAAAAACCAATCATCAAGCTAAGTGTAACTAAAATAAAAATTGCTGTTATTTAAATCAAATTCATCATGAAATAGAAAAGCACTGATAAAGGTCAAGCAATTCCTTTTTAAAATCTCATCACTTGCACCACAAAAATATCACGACTTCACGACTCGAGGACTACTCTTTACCTAAAGCATCTAAAGCGAATTCAGACATCCCACGTCTTTCTGTTCTTGACTATAGTCCAGTAAATTTTTTTGCAACTTTAATGTTTGATTCAACATCCCTTACAGCTAACTAACGGGACTCTAACGCTGATGTTGTGTAACTAAGCTAGCCCAAAGAATCATCATAGTGGGCTTCTACTTGTGAAGAAATGACATCTGTATCGTATTACAGATTACTAGGTTTAGAGTAGCACTGCTGTAGAAAAGGGTAGGTATACCTAGCTATAGCTAAGAAGACGCTTCCTGACCATTCACAGAATCGAGGCCCTCTCTACTACAGAGAAATGACACACTTCCCTAGGCTCTCTACTCTCTACGCTATTAAATGCAAAATACTTGTCTTGCTTATTTTTCAAAAAGAAGATAATGAAGATTTGTAGGAATTTTGATGTCATGCCATTATTATTTTATGTAATTTTCTTTTGTAACCTTATGATTAGAGATCAGTTATTCGGATGCATATTTACCTAAACTTCGTTTTTCACAAGAATAATATGGACACGTCTTAATTCATTTATTTTATGAAACAATCCCAGGATCGTTAAAATGTCCCGGGATTGCTGAAATATCGTAGGACTTGGACATTTGAACAACTCGGATATCATGAACAACTCGGAAAACATGAACAACTCTGAAAATTTTGCAAACTTTTATACAATGTTGTCAGAGTTGAAAGAGTTGTCCAAGTTGTTGTTTTTTATGTTGTCCGAGATGTTTTGTTGTCAAAAGTACTTATTTAGACAACATGAACAACTTATACAACTTGACCAAGTCAAATCAGTTGGCCAAGTTGACTAAGTTGCCAGAGTTGTTTACGTTTTGGTGCGGGTGGCCGGATTTTTTCAATTAACTTTATTCAGAAAGGCATATCCATATTATGTTTTCGTGGGGGAAAAAGTCAACTTTAGGTAAATATGCATCCGATTATCCGATCTCTACTTATGATTGTACCATGTTACGTCAAGGCTTTTTGATTATTATCTTACCAACAACTGTTTTGCATTGATTTCTAGTACACACGGTTACACATCAAGCTATACAAAACCAAAATAAGCTAGCCTCAAGTAGGTTGAATAGCGTTTAATGTAGCGTGGCCAGCTTATGTTGGTTTTGTATAGTTTAATGTTTCGTGGTGTGTACATGGGGACTTTCAAAATGTTTTAGGAATAAAAATAACTTATGAACCAATTAAAATAGAACGAAAAACCACACCTCACATTAGAATACATAAGCTAGAATCAAGGAACACGAAAAATTATGTTTCCCTTCTATAGACTTTGAAAAATATAAAACAAATAGTACAGATTTTAATTGGCGAATTCAACTGAGTCAGTTTTATTTGCTTTTCTGTTTGAAATACCTGCGCTGTAGCAGGGGAAAAAGAGGGAAGTTTTAGAATTTAAGCCAGCTTTTAGGACGGGTACATTGCATTCTTTGTTCAACATTTAGAGGAGTTTGACGGCTTCTATCTAAACTATTATAAAACTGTAACAGAAGTGTGTCTATACATTGAAGATATTAACAAAAAAAAAGAAACAATGTGGTTTTAAGGTGTCCCTGATTCCAAATAACAAATTTTTTGATTTGTTGTCTGTCTGTTTGTTTGTTTGTTTGTTTGGGTGTTTGTTTGTTCGAGTATCACGCAAAAACCACTAAACCGATTTTTATGAAACGTTTTTTGTTTGATAGCTTTTATCATCTGACTTAAAATCTGGTATATAATTTATGCGGACGAAGTCGCGGGTAAAAGCTCGTAAAGTATAATTTTATAGGTATAGCGCATTGCAGTAGCAAGCTATGAACGGAAAGTGCTCGATTATTTTGACTAGACAAATGGAAATGTAAAACGTAAGAATAGGAGCCCAACATTGGTGAGAAAGGTTTGTTAAGTACCTAAGGGCTTAGCAAAAGACCTACATATTGACAGAAAATTTAATATTAAAAAAACCATGAAACTTTTTTGTCGGTTGTGTTCTTACCTATTGTATTTTAAACGGAGGTATCGAGTACAGTGTAATTATCACCTAATTTTGAAGATCATGCATGTGAATGTGAGTGATCATAATTATTTAGAAAACCAGACCTATCCACTCCACTGCTGGATATAGGCCATTCCTCTCAATATTAAAGTCCTGCCTCGGTCATGTGCCTGTTTTTAGGGTTCCGTACCTAAAGGGTGAAAACGGGATCCTATTACTAAGCCTACGTTGTCCGTCCGTCCTACCTAGTCTGGGCTGTAACTTTTGCGACATTTTCACAGAATATCCTTGATTACGGCGGATTTGTTAACAAGTGTCGTGATTCTTTACTAAATTAAGTGATATTTTGTTACTAAACCTTTATTTTGTACTAGCAATAGGTTTAATATTCTATTACATTCAAATTACCTGTAAAATAACCAACGAATGGCTTAAAAAGGACTTGTATCCAGAGCCGTTAAATATTTTACTAAGGATTCATTCATATGGCAATACTGACTTTTGTGATTGGCTGTCGCTGGAGCGCTGGACCAATCAAACGCCAGGCGCGTTTGGTGGGCACAGTGACTCTGAAAGGGTGGGGAGGACGATCGAAGTGGGGAAAAAGGGATCGAACAGCCAGTTCTCAGCCGGCACTCGAAGTGACAACTTGTATTTGTGAAGTAATTGTGATATATTTAAAATTAAAATAGTTTAGTAAAATTATAAAAGTGCAGTGAAAGTAAAATATTAAAATATAGCTTCCAAAAGTATATCAGTCTTTGATTCTACGATAAATCAGCAGCGGGAAAAAAATCTTCAGCCCTCAAGGTACGTGAATTCGGTCAAAGTCCACTGATTCTTTGAATATTGAAAGATTATATTGTTTTCTTAAAGTACCTACTGAGTTTATTCATTTTTCTCGGGAATTTTATAGAATTTTCGTGATGGTTGATAGTTACATTGGATTTATCATTTGGTCAGGCTACCCCATGACAATGTTAAGTCTGATTTTATTTCGGAGTCCATTCGGTCAGGGCAACTCCCTGGCATTGTGCTCCGTTATATTCATAAACCGTTAACCACCGAATTTGAAATTGCAAGCATTTTGATCAGTTGCCAGAGTAGCGTTCGGTCGGGGCTACTCCTCGACAGCATTTTTCTGTTATTAAAACGATGCTGTGTGATCGTATATGACCATTTGGTCAAGGCTACTCCTTGATAGTGCTAGTGTGCGATAAAACAGTATACGAGCTAAATTGCTTTCAATTATATTTTAAAATTTAGTTAATTGATATTTATATTTTTATACCTACATTAATCGGTGCTTAAAGAAAATAAGACTCAGATATAATAATGTCATAATTTGTGAAGTCACTGGCAGAGTCATGTGGACAAATCGAATTAAAATATTTTATTATGCATGGTGGCCAAATGTGTCACGTAGTTGAGGCCATATATACCACCAGAACTTAAGACTATGTATGTCTAATATGAGGCTATGTATGCCACCAGACTATGTATGTCTATCATAAGGCCATGTGTGCCTAGGAGCTATGTATGTTCCTAAACCAGTTCGAGGCCATGTGTGCCTAGGAGCTATGTATGTTCCTCAACCAGTTCAAGGCCATGTGTGCCTAGGAGCTATGTATGTTCCTCAATCAGTTCAAGGCCATGTGTGCCTAGGAGCTATGTATGTTCCTCAATCAGTTCAAGGCCATGTGTGCCTAGGAGCTATGTATGTTCCACAAGTAGTTCTGTGGATATGTGTGCCTGTAGTTATGTATCTATAAAGAAATAGAGATTTTGATTTGATTTGATTTGTCTGTGAAACCAAATTTCAAATAGTTTTCACTATGGTTAAATACACTTTATTGTGTCGAATGGTCGATAAATTGTGTCATCATCGTCACAGTCCGTGTAGCCTTTAATAACGCCAGACCAGCAAAGGACAACCGCTACATTCCCTTTACAAAATGCCAGTAAATGTATAGAAGTTAGCAGTAAGTTATGGGGTTTAATAAAAATTACTCAGATTTTATAATTTATTTTTATTTATAGAGTTATTTAATAATTTATTACTAATAAATAGTAAAAAAAAAAGCAGCAACCCCAAAGTGGCTGCCAATGTTGTTTGATATGAGGTGATGCAAGCACAATGTTCTTTTTTTATATAAAAATGATAAAAGCTAATAAAGCATTATAAAATAAAATAATGCCTGCAATTAGTTTCTAGTGTTCCATAGTCCATAGTAAAAATAGAAGTACGGTTATACATTTTTTGGTATTATGTGCCGGATGTCATTTATTTTTACTTTATTACAAACTTACAAGGGACCGTATTTGTTTCATTGTCTTTAACACAAACAATTAATTTAAAGAAATACTGATCATTAAAAATTCAGAGATCGAATTTAATGGTGCACACTTTAGCGAGCTAATATTCAAAGTTAGTTATTTTTATTATTTTTCTTAATGCATTTTTTTTGTTCCGAGGTAATGGTGAATCTGAAGGAGGTCGCTACCACGTGACTTTGAGATCCATCATATTTAGTGCCAATTGTCTTTCGAAATGTTCACGGCAGAATTTCAGCAAATTTTGACTGCCACAAAATTAGTGTCATAATAAGATACTTTATTAAATACACATTAGTCTTTCTAGTTACTGATGAGCAATTGTTGTATAATAAAAAAAAATTATGAAGTAATGTACCTACCTACATGTAGACATATTGATATTTAATGAATTATAGATTCTTTATTTTATTTACACATCATATAGGCATAATTAGGTAAACGGAAGCGAGCTTAGCTCTAATACGATATTTCCTCCAGGAAACCGCTAGACAAAGGCCATTAGGCACCTTAGTATGAAACCTATGCGCACGACCTACAAAAAAAAAAAAAGTATAGGATGTTTAAATGAATGTCTCTAGTTCATGTTTATATATGTCGCATTATTGTAGATAATGGGATTCAGGCCAATAACGGGTAAAGAAAAATGTAATATTTTGTACATTTTCGTAAATTTAATACATTTTCTTACATTTTGCACATTTTAGTACTAGTAGTACATTTTAGTACAATTATTACATTTTAGTACAATTATTACATTTTAGTACAATTAGTACATTTTAGTACAATTAGTAAAGTTTAGTACAATTAGTACATTTTAGTACAATTAGTACATTTTAGTACAATTAGTTCATTTTAGTACAATAAGTACATTTTAGTACAATAAGTACATTTTAGTACAATAAGTACATTTTAGTACAATAAGTACATTTTAGTACAAGTAAATTTTAGTACAATAAGTACATTTTAGTACAATAAGTACATTTTAGTACAATAAGTACATTTTAGTACAATAAGTACATTTTAGTACAATAAGTACGTTTTAGTACAATAAGTACGTTTTAGTACAATAAGTACGTTTTAGTACAATAAGTTCATTTTAGTACAATAAGTTCATTTTAGTACAATAAGTACGTTTTAGTACAATAAGTACGTTTTAGTACAATAAGTACATTTTAGTACAATAAGTACATTTTAGTACAATAAGTACATTTTAGTACATTTTCTTCATTTTTGACATTTTCGTACATTTCGTACATTTTAGTGTTATAGTACATTTAGTACATTTTCCCATGGTTAAAAAAAAATAACTACATAAAATTGATTGTGGGTGACTAAACATTTTAAAACCAATTTGGGTTTTGTAGGAAAAATTTAGTTAGCTGAGTCAGATTTCGCCCAATGACCTTAAGTACATTTCTTGTTTACAAAATGGCTGTAGATTGCTTTGTTTGTCAAATAATTTAAAAAAGAATCACAACCGGCGTGCAGATATGGCTTGGAAGACAAGACATTGCCTTCGTTTCTCTTTAACGAGTTGGACGATTTTAGATCCGGATTTTGTTGACTGTATAACGCCCCTGTAGGTACCTTATCGCAGGTGCTACTTAGTTTTTAACTAAACTGATTGTCATTTGCATTTTTGGCTTAACAAGTATGTGGTACACTAAGCCTTGTAGGACACCATTCAAAGTAAGGTTTCCATTATGACAATCAAATATTGTAGGTTTTTGAATCGAAATAAAAGGTAGAAGCGTGTTTTCTTCTGGTAAAATTAGTTTATGTACCTACATCCAAAGAATTATTAATCAATGATTGATTCATTTTAATGTTGTACCTAATGCTTATGAGACGAATAAACAATTTTTAATTTAATTTATCGAGGGTGGATTGGTTTCGACATACTTCTATAAAGTATTCTTTTTTCTTCAAAAGTCTTCAAAATTTTACGATCGTAATCGTATTAATTTGCAGAAGTTATTCGTAGCGAATACTTACTCGATGAGTTTGACAACGCCATCTGATTAGATTTGTTTATTTTAAAAAAAAGCTCTTATGCATGATGATTATAATTATTGCATTATTTGGAAGTTGTTAAAGCCGTTCACAGAAAGTGTTGTTGTCGTCTAAAATGGGATTAAAGCTGTACTTTGTATAGAATGAGTATAGGCACAACAAAAATTTGTTAGTTAAAAAAAAAAGATAGTAATCTGAATTATAATTGTAATAGAAACGGTGCTGCTGCTGTAATGTGTTGTGTGTTTTAAGTTATAATAGATTTAATTCCATTATTGCTGGTATACTTCTCATTAATAACACAATTTTTTGCAACTGTATACAGCAACTGTTTCATAGTACATCCCAGTTAGGTGGGCTTTGCGAAAGGCGTAAAGTATTGTAGACAGTATAACTAGCTGATGGTGATGACAGTATATTACACTGAGCTCAAGACAAGATTTATTATCAGATGTCTTATTGTGCGACTACCAGATTTAATCGATGGATAATTTGTTTTATAATACTGTTTTTTTTTGTAATTAAGTAAAGGAGATAATTACATACTTCTTCATGTTTATCTGTGAATTTGTAAGATGGAGAATGGATTTACGAAATTATTGTTAAAAAGTTAATAAGACTAAATTGTAATGTTTCTCCTTCCTGTTAAAAAAGCAGGTTAAGAAAATGCTGAATGTCTGTACACGATGACTGACCCGGCTGCCGTTATAACCACTGTTTTGATTGATTACCTATAATTGATGGATATTTTTTTAATTAATTTAAAAACAGTATAAACGGGGACGGTATGTTTTGGTGTGCAAATAAAGAGTATTGTATTGTATTTTATATAAACATAAGAAGCATAAAAATTTTGAAAAACAACGTTGTGGCAGCAAACAGAATGAAAAGAAGAGTTGTTATTCTGTTTATTATTATTTAAACTTTGAATATCAGTCTACTTAATATTCAATTCTTCTTCCCCTAAAATCAGAATGTACTATTCCAAAATAAATCATTGGACGAGGAAGATTGCAACTATTAGAGCTGCCTCTGTTAGAACTGCAGCAACGTTCACAAATATTTAAGTTGATAAATATTGATATTAGTGTAAGCAGCCAAATGTCGTGATGTGTTCGAATAGTTACTACTTAAACGTTATTATAAACTTAAATAAGAAAACAGATTAAATAATGTAAGAGCCACTTATATGATGCAAAAAAAAAATCATTCTCTAAAATTAATTTCTAAAATTAAACTCAAGTACCAGTTTTGTGTACCAGCCTCATTCATTCATTCTCAAATAATTTTTACATAATAAAAATAAATACAAAAGTAAAATCGCTGAATTCTAAAATGTCTGATCCTGATGTTGTAACTGAATGTCTAACTACTAAACATTGTGTTGCTGTAGAGTTTCTGGCCGCATCTTCTCTGCAGTGATAACACATTACGAAGCGGTGGTAAATTAAAAAAAAATATATATAAACAAATAAAAACTTTTAATTAATAATTTTGAAAAACCTGCTGTAAAATGTTTCAATGTTGTGATTATATAAAGATTATTCTGAATAATTTTGACTAAATGGTAATGAGAACTGACTGTTGGATGGCTGTGCACCAGGGGGTTGCACAGGGTCGGATGGCCGAATGTCGTGATTCTTTACTAAATTAAGTGATATTTTGTTACTAAACCTTTATTTTGTACTAGCAATAGGTTTAATATTCTATTACATTCAAATTACCTGTAAAATAACCAACGAATGGCTTAAAAAGGACTTGTATCCAGAGCCGTTAAATATTTTACTAAGGATTCATTCATATGGCAATACTGACTTTTGTGATTGGCTGTCGCTGGAGCGCTGGACCAATCAAACGCCAGGCGCGTTTGGTGGGCACAGTGACTCTGAAAGGGTGGGGAGGACGATCGAAGTGGGGAAAAAGGGATCGAACAGCCAGTTCTCAGCCGGCACTCGAAGTGACAACTTGTATTTGTGAAGTAATTGTGATATATTTAAAATTAAAATAGTTTAGTAAAATTATAAAAGTGCAGTGAAAGTAAAATATTAAAATATAGCTTCCAAAAGTATATCAGTCTTTGATTCTACGATACAAGTAATAAAAATGTCAAAAATTTTTAAATTAAGGTCCTCAACAAGAAACTAGTTTTTATCAACGTTTTTTCTTTTCGCTGTATCGTAAAAACGGTAATACATAAGAGAGTTAAACTTAGTGTGATTATAGAGCAAACTACAGTATTAAGTACAACAAATAATGAAAACCGGTCAAGCGTGAGTCGGTCTCACGCTAAAGATAAACTTATTTCTAAGTTAATATGTTGTGTGGTGGTGTGGTAAGGAACCCTCGATGAGCGAGTAACCCGACTCGCACTTGACCGGTTTTTATTTCCAACTTGCTCAAATGGTCTTCGGTTCTGCGACAGGTAGTAGCTGTTAACACAGCGTGCATTTCTACAACGTTTTATTTTGTTCGAAGGTATATGTGAATTGTGAATATTACATATTCTTTGACTGTGACGTCATACCTAATCAAGCGCCGCGCTTTGTGCCAAGCTCAAAAGTCTTTACAAAAGCAGCCCTGCCTTTTGTAAAGACAAAATGGAACGAATACCTAATCTCCTTTGTTTTCACGTGGACGGAATTTAATGCAGTCTTTTGATGCCGGCTGCTTGTCTAAAATTTATTTGACTACGCGTCATGGCATAATAAAATTATAGACATCACGCATTGTGATTTAGCGGTTTTAGGTAGTTAATTCGGGTACTTTAGGTATAGCTGTTACCAGTAGACCTTAGAATACGCGAAGGAAAAGGAGAGCGTCTGTCGGTGGCGCATTGTGGAGAGGTGTGGAAACTCAATCTTGAGATCTAGGTTCGAATCCGCACGCTATGCTATGTGGTACCAATTAGTTTTTCTAACTTATGTATACGTGATGCCGACTACAGAAGGGAAACATCGTGAGTAAACTTGCATAGGCACCTACGCTGAAGAAGAATTTCCGATTCGTATTTGAAGTCTACCAGTACGCATTGGGAACGCGTGGTGTAATAACACCCATTCAACCTCCCGGATGGTATACATATAGGCATGTGCCCTGCAGTGCACATATATAGGCTGATGATGATGATGAAGGAAAAGTTAGTTGGTGTGCAATACTTATCTGGACTACCTATGTAGTTAGTTATGCCACCCCTGAAAAAACCATAAAAATCGAGATGATTACCATCTTTGTTATTTTACATTAACAGACGCATCAACGCATACATAAAACGCAAAATTAAATGCGTTACATACTTTAGGGGGTGGTTCAGACCACCAAACTTTCACAGTGGAGGAACATCGAAATTGTGAAAAATTTTGTCGTTTTTCCATACAACATTTCAACAGCTACTAGACCCAAATTTATGAAACAGTGTTCTTTTTCGCGATTTCTATGTGGTTCCCATATCGAAATGGCTTGAAACACCCCCTAAAGTATGTAAGGCATTTAAGTTTACACCCGGTATATAAAGATAGTAGCACTATTAAGAGGGCTATCGGAGTCCAGTGGCGCCCTCGTCACAATAATAAGGATTTTTCAATAAAGAAAGCCTAAATTAAATAAGTGCTCAACAGATAAACTACAAAAGCCTTCAAGCTATTTTCATAGAATACTTTTATAGGTTTTTTAAAGGTCTAAACATACAAATCTTGAAAACAAAAACGGCCGCTTTTGTTTTTATTCGAAATTGTCTAAAAGTGGAATGTTTAGAACCTATAAAAGTATTGTATAACAATGGCTTGAAGGCTTTTGTAGTTTATGTGTCGAGCACTTTTTTAATTTAGGCTTTCTTTATTTAGAAAACTTTATTATTGTGAGGGCGCCACTGGACTCCGATAGCCTCTTAAACAGGATTGAAGAATAGAAGAATAGAATTGAATAGAAGAGCCTATACCACATAATATTGATTTGATCTAAATACTGCGTAAGCGAATTTCGCATCAAAGGTTCACATCTATTGTTTAGAGGAAAATCTTGAATGCTGAGCTTTCGCGATTTTAATGAGATCAAATTAAGATCTCATTGATAAGTCAAGTGTTAATTTTTAGAGCTTTGCCGCTACTAATTTTGTAATTATCCGACGGTTAATAAGGAGAGCGAAAGAGTTAATTTCTATTTTCTTTGTTCTGTTATTTAAAATAATATCTACTTACATAGTTACAGAAAGAAAGGAAGTATATTCTTCCTTAACTTTTTTCTTTTTTCCATACCATCAAAATTTTTCCTATTTCCACTTTAGACATATTCTTGCCCTCTGATGGCATTAGTCATAATATTATTATTGAATTAATGATATCCCATTAACATAACATAACATCATTGGCACAATCGTCGTTGTGGCAGTGTCGACCTGTGGTGTTGTCGACAAATAAATAAATAGGTTCAATGTTCAGACGTGTAATGCCTCAAACGCTTATTATATCGATCGTAAAGCAGTGTCCAATTCAATTCATTAATTCAACAAATTACACTACTAGTACTAACAAGCTTTAGTCATTTGATAATTAAAATTGGGTGTGATGCTATGCACACAAAAGAATGCACAGAAATTACCTAAACTTGCTTTTTTGATAGAATTTAATACTACGAGTAATTAAAAAATTTAAAGTGATTGAATTTTAAACTTTCACACGTTTATGCAGTTTTTGGGATAAAGCATTGAGGAATTTTACAAATGGATGCTTTATATTTGTGGTTGTTTTGTTTCGTTGCAGCGATTTTGTTAATGTATTTTAATTACATGTTTAATTAACACAACGGTTGTGCATAGTCAATTTTCAGAATTACAAGAATGTGATTAATTTGGTACAAATAATTATTCTGCCATTGTATTCATACCTTAACACAGGGTGTACAATTAAGGCTATTCTACCGTTAGCGCGCTCCATACAAACGTAGTATGGTGATATTTTCAATACTATCCAATTAAAGTCAATGAAATTTTTCAAAAATAATCTAGTAACTAATTTCTGTGTCGGTATGAAGTCAGATTTTCGATAAAATTTATAGTTTTAAAGTTACAGTGCCACAAATATTTCCAGCATACAAATCTTAAATTAATCCTAGCATTGAAACTGTATATTTTAACGAAAATCTGACTTCATACCGACATAGAGATTAGTTACTTGATTGTTTTTGAAAAATTTCATTGACTTTAATTAGATAGTATTGAAAATATCACCATACTACGTTTGTATGGAGCGCGCGAACGGTAGAATAGCCTTAAATGCGTTACATATCGAACAGGGTGCTTTAGACCATCAAACTGAACTTTAACTACAGAGCCAACATCGAAATCTCGAAAAAGACTGCTTTTCTATAGAACAGCAACTCGACTAAAATACATGAAAGAACAGATTTTTTTGCTATTTTAATGTGGTTCACATTGTAATTTTTTTTCAGTTTGATGGTCTGAACCACCCCATGAAATATGTAAGTATGTAAGTAACGCATTTTAGTTTACATCATTTAAAATAAGAATCATGTTTTTATTCAGAATTTTAATGAAGCTTTTTATGCGCGAAAATGTAAAAAATGTGTCCCAAATAAGTACAGATAAAACAGAATTCACAGTTAAATAAATTCAGTCACAACTCGCTACGGCAAAAGTAGATACCTATTCACCGGATATTAAACACGATGTTTCGATGTTCAATATTTATTTTGTTCCCTAAAACGTTACGGCGATGCCGATATTTATGTCATCCATTAGAGGACAGGCGGCGTCATTTTGGTGTCCTCTTTTTGAGTGGTCTCTAAATTTTTTCACTTATTAGTCTCTTTTGCAAGACCTCACGTGGAATAAAAAGAATCGAACTAACCGGCTTTATTGCTATAGTCGATTCAACACCCTGCGAACACCACAAACATCCCGCCCGCCTACATTAGGACTGGAGATCGATTATTGTCGTAGTGAAACTGAACAAATTACATGAATGCATATGTTCAAGACGATTATAGATGATATTCCCCTAGGTCCCGTATTCAGAGATATACTGAAAACTCAGAATATCCTCGTTTCACTAAACAATAATTGTTTTATTCATAACTACAATTTAACCGAAAGAAGATGTTAAACATGTTTTGCGTTATCTCATCCCAGAAATAAACAAAATTATTCCAAACCACTTTATTTCTAAGCAATATAGTTTAATCTTGAAAAACAAGACTGGGCGGATTTTTGTGATACCTAACAGTTATAATTTTATTTATTTTATTTTATTTTTATTTTATATATTGAGGTGTTGGTCGGGCACAATCACTCCACCGCCAAATATTATGGCGAAGGAGAACGAATATCTTTTAGCTACTAATAGAATAAAGATTCAGTGACATCACTTGTGTCACCTGCTTACGGCAGCAGCCAAGGATTTTACAATCATAAAGGATGCCACTCCTCCTTACAAGAATGGATACAAGAATATTGGCAATGGCGGTCGGTAATGTTCGACCTTCTTTCGTAGACGTCTCCGTAGTCGTTACTGCCAACGTTTTTGTGTTCCTTTCTATGAGAACAAAAATTAAATAAAAACGTTTTTTTTATTTTTTGTCGTTGGATTAGAAAGGGACAATGTAACTTCGAAAACATAGACGGGAATTTACGAAAGAAGAACGATCATTACCGACCACCAAGGAGTATTATCGTGTTTGTTAGGCAGTGTGCCCTCCAAGGTATAGACAATACCTATGCCAGCTTCATGGCAGCAGCGCTAATGGTGTTAAAGCAAAGTTAAAATGGCTTAGTAAAAGATTAAAATATCATTTTTAGGGTTCCGTACCCAAAGGGTGAAAACGGGACCCTATTACTAAGCTACGTTGTCCGTCCGTCCGTCCGTCCGTTCGTCCGTCCGTCTGTCCGTCTGTCCGTCCGTCTGTCCGTCCGTCCGTCCGTCCGTCTGTCCTACCTATTTAGGGCTGTAACTTTTGAACCATAATAGCTAGATAGTTGAAATTTTCTCAGATTATGCATTATTACGGCGGATTTGTTAACTAATAATAGAAATGTCAAAAAGATAAAAATTAAGGGGGGTTCTCAACAAGAAACTAGTTTTTATCAACGTTTTTTCTTCACGCTCTATCGTAAAAACGGTAATACATACAAGCGTCAAACTTAGTGTAATTATAGAGCAAACTTTACAGAATAACAAAAAATACAAAAAATCGGCCAAGTGTGAGTCGGTCTTACGATAAAGGTCCCGGACAAAAAAAGTTTTTTTTCTAAGTTAATAATGTTGTGTTCTGTGGTGGTGTGGCACGGAACCCTCGGTGCGCGAGTAGCCCGACTCGCACTTGACCGGTTTTATTCATTATCGGCGTCTTCTAAAGAAATATCTGCAACTTTACAACTTGAGTCGTTCAAATTCCATTTCGTGTCATCTCGAGCACAAGGATTCTAGAAAGTAATTTGAAATATGACTGCAAATTCTTGACAAATCCACTCATAGAATTTTCGCTTGACTGTTCAGTACCTTAACCTTAAAAGAAAATAATGGACTCTATTTGATTATTATCTATCTGTTTGAATGATCTTTTTACGGAAACAATACTTGAATATTTCAGTTTTGTAGTAACGTTATAGGATCCTTAAGAGGATAGACATGTACCGTTTTTTTCCACACAAACGTATTCCCCTGTTTCCTCAAAACAAAAATTATACCGTGCAATCTATGTTACCTCTGCTATGTCCTTGTGTCTTGCTTTTTTGCAAACATTTTATGCATAAATTAATTACTGTTAGAACTAGGGACCTTCGAAAATACCCAATTTTACCGCCCGTTTTCAGACATCAGCAAACAAAGACGAATATAAACAAAAAAATCAAAGCGTACAGACATAGCCAAAGTAATTTATCATAATTATTCTTAAAATAATTATTGAAATCGGTTTAATTTTGGAGGAGGAAACAGGTGAATACGAAATGTTTATTTCGTCCATTTTATGTAGATAAAATCAGTCCGAGCTGCAGTTGTCTCTTTCGCACTCTAGTCGGCGGGTTGTGTGGGATAGGCGGATCAGACAAATACGTAGAGTCGGGAAAGTGACCTAGTGAAATTTCTTCGAAAGCCCGCCTATCCTCTTAATAATAAATATTGACGGTTTTTTTTAGGCTTAAGTTTATCACTCTATTATTGAGTATTGTTGTTGTCTCTCTCTTATGTACGTTACATAATACCGACTAATCTCAAACGGTGAAGGAAAACATCATGAGGAAACTTGCATATGCTGAAGAAGAAAATTATGATGCGTGATGCGCATGTATGGTTGTCTGGAAGAAATCGATTTTAGTGATAAGACCGCCATTTGTACCCTTTTGTTTGCTTTTATTATTGTTATTTTATGTTTTTGGTGTGCAAATAAAGAGTATTGTATTGTATTGTTAAGCTAGCTACCAATCCGCATTGGGAACGCGTGGTGGACTAACGACCATATACCCTCTTTGAGGGAAGGTGTGTCCTACAGTGATGATGATCGATGACTCTATTGAGGTATTAAAACATATACAGAGACGCAATTGTCTACTTACCACAAGATACCTTGATTTCCACGGAAACGAAATTGCAAGCAAAATCTCGTTTATCGAAAAAAGTTAACCTTGAAATTCGTCCTTAACCGTACCTGCTCGATGTATATATTGCTAAAGAAAGAACAACAACATTATTTGGTTCAGGCTGCGGGCACGTGATCGATTCCCTACTCCGTTATAATAAGTTCGCTACCTATGGCTTCTTTTCTCATTCGTCTATTCAATCATTGGGATCAATCGCTGAGACATAGTGTGATTACGTTTAGTATAGTATATTGTTATTATCGTTTGATAAATTACGAAGCTATTATGTTTTGGGCAACCTAATCGAGGTCGCTAAAAGCTTCTAAAAAGCGTCGGACAAACTTTAGAAATTTTCTATGGAAAAAGCGGATTTTTTTCTTAGAGTTTTCCCCTAAAGTAGGTATCAAACTCCTGTACAATTAAGATATTAATAAGCTAGCTATCTTCTAGAATAACTCTGACTACCCCTCGGGGAATATAGTTGCTTGTAAGCAAATACAGGGTGTAAGTGACAGCCTAGCAAATACTGAAACGGTGAACTCAGACCATCAAACTAAACAACTTTCACTATGGAGCCCACCTCAGGAAACGCGAAAAAAAATCTACTGTCCCATACAAAACTGCTGTACATACCCAACTAAAATGTATGGGACAGCTGATTTTTTTTCGAGTTTCCTGAGGTATGCTCCATAGTGAAATTTGTTTAATTTGATGGTCTGAGTTCACAGTTTCAGTATTTGCTAGGCTGTCACTTACACCCTGTATATTTAGTTGATTATCAACATAGGTAATTTAGTATCATACAATAGCCTCATTGCTGCAGTACCTACCTATTCAATTAAATCGACTAAGTATGTGACCAAGTATTTAAACAAAAACAATTCAATTGGTTTAATGTCAACGCGCAAAAGGCCCTATTTTCCCCTAATTGGTTTACACAGTAGATAGTGGATTGGGTTGGGACCATCATCGGGGTGGCTTCAGTACCAGTTTCGTACTACATCGCTATTGATTGTAAACCAATGACGGCTTTTACCCTATTTAACTTTGATGGAATCGTATGGAAGAACATGAAAATTTCCTTGCCGGATGTCTTGCTAGTATACATTTTTAAAATGTATAAGTAAATGCAGGGACACTTTCAGTATCTCTTAATGTAATTACAAATGTCAAGTGGGGATGGGTGGCTAATGGGAACAAACACAGCAAACCGATCGGAGCAAAAAAATCGGCTGTTCCATACTAAACAATGCCTATTTGACTCAAATGTATGCAACAGCAGATTTTTAGGGTTCCGAAGTCAACAAGAACCCTTATAGTTTCGCCATGTCCGTCCGTCTGTCTGTCTGTCTGTCCGTCCGTCTGTACGTCCGTCTGTCCGTCCGTCTGTCCATCCGTCCGTCTGTCCGTCCGTCTCTCCGTCCGTTAATAATGTTGCTTTCTTGTAACATTTTTAGACTTGCTGAATGGGGAAGACTAAAGGAACTTATCTACGTCGAAGAAATAGTGAGTCGTGAACAGTAAATAAAAAAAAAATGAGCAGTCTCTCGACATTTCCTGAGGAGAGATGCGACTGGGTATAATTACCACAGAAGCATCAAAATCAGTTCGAATATGTGTACGAATTCGTGAATCACACTTTAAACACGACCGGCGAATTAGATTAATAATAATTCAATGATAAAATGTGAATATGGGATATGAAACTAAAATTATTCATTTTTATTTGATTTTCAGTTTTGCCTACCTATCTTATCTTATCTTATGAAAAAATTCGATTGTTGCTTTAGTTGTGGCTTATTGCTAATAATTTTTTTATTAACTGAAAGTGTACTAATCAAAGTAGTTTTTAATTGATTTGAACGAATTTTCCACGTGTAGTTTTTTTTAAATGATTGGTAGAGTAAAAACATTTAAAAAAAAAAAACATTTGTGACAAGTTTAAATCAAGATTTGTTTATGATTGCCCATACAATTATTGTTTAAACTTATTGTGATAAAAGACTGTGAACTTAGGATTAATTTAAAACCAAAATAAAACTGATTGAGGCAGTAACTTGTATGTTATGGACCTCTCACCGCACCGATTCCCGCAATAAACAAAAAAACGAACTTTTGATCATAACTTTAAAACTATGAGACTTTGTCATAATACTATAATTATGTGGTTCAAAATGTTCATAAAGGTGCCCTCAATCAGCTCAGAAAATATCTACATCTTTCTACCAAACACCCTGTATACAACGTGTTAATGAATTAACGCAAAACTAGAAAGTAGTTTGTTTAGAATCGAGAGCAGAATCGAATTATCACGGTTTCAACATAGGTAATTTTTTTCAAAATATTAAATAATTTTTTATAAAAATTTTATATTTTCTGAACCCGATGTCAACCCACCGCACGGGCACACTTACCCTACTTACTACCAAAACAAGATTCTTAAAATGTATCCATGAGTACATTAGCGCTTTCATTCATTGCTGAAATGATAACAAATCATTTTAACCTCATAACTTAAAATGCAAATAACTTTAAATTTTAACTATCGAAATAATGAAATTATTGTTTCAATCTTATTATTTTTTTATAAATCAGTTGGGGTGTATGAGGTTTTGCGCTAATTTATTAACACGTTGTATGCATATTCATCACGCCAACAAAGTAGGCAACAAGGCCCGACACGCACTTGGCCGATTTTTTGTGCTCCAATCGTTTTGCTCCCATAGTAAAAGTTGTTCAGTTTGATGGATAGACTCTAAGTTTAAAAGGATGCTAATGATATCAAATTTGACCCTGTAGATGTTACTGTGAGCTTAATTAAAACATACCTGGTTGGGCCCGGTGAGGTTCAGCCCACAGGAGTTGCAGCGGAGACATTCCTCGTGGTAGTGATTGTTGTCGTACAACGGCGAAGGCTCTGCAAAACATAACACACATTATGTTCTGTGACTTGCTTGTGTGGAGCTCCACAAACGATGGCCCATCACATAGAGCCCTGCGTGCCCTAAGGTGCTGATTAAACAGGAGTGACGTGGCGCGGACGTGACGCCGGCGGGGTGCGGCAATATAAACCTTATAGTACGCAGCATAGCGTCGTTTGGAGAATTACGACGACGTCGTCTGGAGGCGCGGGCGCGATTTTCCTTTATGACAAAAACGACGCTATGCTGCGTACTATAAGGTTGAATATTATGTTACTTTGACTATCCGCCACCGCCACGCGTCTCTTCTGTATAAACAGCACCTAACACCTGCACGCAGGATGAGCTCATGACCGCTAGCGACGGTGCAGTATCGGTTGCCAATTCTGGCAAGGTAAGCAAGCATTATATTAAATTACTTCTTACTTAGATAATAACAGCTGAATCTGCAGGCTGGTGATGAAAAAATATGTTGTTCTGCAGGTAATAAATGTAAATGCGATACACACTTTTGGGAGTTCTTTAGAGGTTAGACCAACAATTTGAACAACTTTTACTATGGGATCAACATCGAAAAACAAGATGTTTCATACATTTTGGTCGGTTGTGTTTACAATTTTATTCTTTTGGTCGAGTAGCTATTGACGTCCGAAACACCCCATTTAATATGTAACGCATTTAGTTTTACACTCTGCATAATGATGAAGTAGGTAGGTATGGTAGAAAACAAACATCTAACTTCACACTGCAATCTCCGGATAAACATTATAATTAATTTAAAATGTTAACTATCATAAACAAAATCTCTAATTAGGTACGTAATATTACTAAAGTAAAAACATTTATTAATAATTTAAAATGCATATGTAGACACTCGCAGTAGTTTCCCTGCGAGATCGAATCAGAAATGAAGAGATCCGCAGAAGAACCAGAGTAGCTGACATAGCCCAAAGAATTGCGAAACTAAAGTGGCAGTGGGCGGGGCACATTGCTCGCAGAACCGATGGCCGATGGGGCCGAAAAGTACTCGAGTGGCAACCGCGTACCGGAAAGCGCAGTATGGGGAAGCCCCACACGGTGGACCGACGACCTGGTGAAGGCGGCGGGAACCCGTTGGATGAGGGCACCGGTCGTTATGGCGATCCTTGGGGGAGGCCTATGTCCAGCAGTGGATGTCCATCGGCTGAGATGATGATGTATAGACACAGAGACTAGACGAGTGTTAGACTCTGGACAGAGTGTCGGTAGTAGTGAAACGTGGATCTTCTGAGGTTTCAGAATGTCTCTGACTTCCCTCTCGGGGAATATAGTCGTGAGCATAATGCTTATGCTTATACTTAAAACTCTTAGACTCTTAGAGACGCTACGGCGGCAGTTTAAAAAGTGAAAGCTGAAAATTTCTCTGGCGCCAGGCCAAAGGTCGCAGTGGTTAAGCTGGGAATCTTGCCAAGAACAAGTATAGGTACCCTCTGCTAGACTTAGCGCATCTGAAACGCTAAGTTCAATATGTACCCTCATCGCACAGGACGGTAAGTATACAAGATTTTAGTGTCCCAAAGCTGCTCCAATCATAAGAGTAATATCTACATCGTAATTTTGAAGAATAATCTGCAAAATACGCTTAAAACGATATGCGCTTCATACAAACGAAGTTTAATTATAGGATGTCAGTGCAATTTTTAAACTCGATCAAAAACTAAACGTGTTGTTTTAAAGTTATAGGCTCAAATATTTCCATACAAATCTTAAAATTAATCGTAGCATTGAAACTGTATTTTTAAAAGAATTTCAACCAAGAACAGGTATAGAGGTAAATGTCTAGATCGTGTTTAAAAGTGTGGTTAGTTTTGAAAATAGGATCTAACTTTGTTTGTATGCAGCGCGCTCAGGCGTTCTGCAATGCAAGGACATCCTCTTAAGAAGGCTATCGCAGTCCAGTGGCGCCCTCATCACATTAAAAAAGATTTCTCAATAAAGAAAGCCTAAATTAAAAAAGTGCTCAACAGATAAACTACAAAAGCCTTCAAGCTATTTTCATAGAATACCTTTATAGGTTTTTTAAAGGTCTAACATACAAATTTTGATTTAAAAAAAAAACGGCCGCTTTTGTTTTTATTCGAAATTGTCTAAAAGTAGAATATTTAGAACCTATAAAAGTATTGTATGAAGGCTTTTGTAGTTTATCTGTTGAGCACTTTTTTAATTTAGCCTTTCTTTATTGAGAAATCTTTTTTAATGTGATGAGAGTGCCACTGGACTGCGATAGCCCTCTTAATATTTTTCACTAACTTTTCATCTCTAGTTGAGCATAGTTACCATCTAATGTGATTCGTAACGACAATAAATTCCAGATGCTTTTTTTTTCGTGAGTAAATTGTAAAATTTCCTTTACAACAACGATACTATTAAACTTGTACTCAATTATTGTTTGTTGTCATAATTACAATATTAAGGTATTTATGTTTTAATTTGTAACATAATTCTGGACCAGGGATGAAAGTTATGAAGTTTGTTAAGTCAATATTAGTCTTGAATTTTCATGAGCTATAATTTATTGGTTAGCAAAGTTGTTTTGAAAGTTTTTATAAGTTTGTGAGATAATTACTTACAGTTTTATTTTTAAATGCCAGCTCAATACGAAACCTTAGTCAGTACTAAAATGTTAATTTAGTTAAAACACCTAGATAATTTTTAATTTTTGAGGCGACTGAAGAGTTTTTTTTAATTTTGAATATCATTGGCCGATTACTTACAGTTTTATTTTTAAATGCCAGCGCAATACGAAACCCTTTTTTTTTTTATTAACTATGGGTTTGCTCTTGACCTCAATCCAGTCCTCAGGACGAAGATGGGGTCGTAGATGTAGCGAGCTTACCCAGAAGATGCCTATTCACTCGTACTTTAAAGGAATTCGGGTTGTAACCTTAGTCTGTACTAAAATGTTAATTTAGTTATAATTATAACACTAGATAATGATAGGATTAAACGAACTTACCTGAAGTGAAGTTCTATCCTAATTATATGAAGTACTTGGTCCTCGATATATACCTACTTTTTAATTATATCGAGGACCAAGTACGAATATAATGATAGGATTAAACGAACTTACCTGAAGTGAAGTTCTATCCTAATTATATGAAGTACTTGGTCCTCGATATAATTAAAAAGTAGGTATATATCGAGGACCAAGTACGAATATAATTTTTTATTTTAAGGCGACTGAAGAGTTTTTTTTAAACTTTTGAATATCATTGGCCGTAACTATAGGTCGAGAAAATATTGCAAAATAAGTACGGTACATTCGTGATTCTGTATTGTTATAAGAATCATTAAAATAAAACAAAATTTTAACAAAAAAATTAAAACCGCCTTCAAAAAACTAAAAAGTTAAAAAATAATATTGCAGCCGATGACTTTCCCGTTCGCATCATAAGAACATTAATTTGTTTTATTGAAGTCGCTGTCAAGCCGGTACGATTCGCGACAGGGCTTGCATTTTTTGGCTTGGCTTGACACCGACTTCTATAAAACAAATTAATGTTCTTATGATGCGAACGGGAAAGTCATCGGCTGCAATATTATTTTTTAACTTTTTAGTTTTTTGAAGGCGGTTTTAATTTTTTTGTTAAAATTTTGTTTATTTCACAATTTTCAGTGGCAAATTCATTAGTTCGATTTAATAGTAGTGCTTTAAATTAACAAACGCACTAGTCGGCACTACGATTTTCGAAGGTTCCCCTCGATATCTCTGGGATCCATCATCAGATCCTGGTTTCCTTATCATGGGACCTCACTTGGGATATCTTCTTTCCAACAAAAAAAGAATCATCGAAATCGGTTCATAAACGACGAAGTTATCCGCGAACACACATAAAAAAAAAAAAAATATATATACGGTCGAATTGAGAAACCTCCTCCTTTTTTGAAGTCGGTTAAAAATATACATTTTTAAATGAATATTTTGAGGATATTTGACTGTCTGTGAATAACTATTGTATTCAGTGGCAGTGTTGCAAAACTTCATAAAAGACAATGCGGGTTTTGTATGGAAGGTTGGCGCCATATTTTTCGCTGTTGCTTTTGGCGTGGCTATCAATCAAACTTTAATATTTTAGTTCAGAATAAAGTAACAAACAAAACTCATCAGTCCGAACAGGGATATAAAGGCTTGAAGTTGATAATACCTAGTTTTGTTTGTAACTTTATACTGAACTATAATATTCAAGTTTGATTGATGGCCGCGCTAAAAAAATAGGCGAAAAGAAAAAAGGCGCCATTTTTAGGCATTGGCTTTTTGTGTGTAACTTTATTCTAAACTATAATATTGAAGTTTGATTGATGGCTGCCCTAAAAAAATTGGCGAAAAGAAAAAAAGGCGCCAGTTTTAGGTATTGGCTTTTAATTTTCTAGTGAAAAATTCAAATGAAATATTTTGAGTCTTTACCGTTGTTACATTGCCACTTTTATGATGGAAATGAATTTGAGTAAAGATTACATCGTAAACGAATGGTTCATTACTTTTCCTAACTTTTTTACGATTATTATCGTTCAAATATTTTCGACGGGAGTTTTAAATGTTTGATGTCAAAATAGATAACTGCCTGGGGAAAAGTTTTGGACCCTCTACTCCCTTTTTGAAGTCGGTTAAAAAGATGTTAGCTCCGTAGTGAAAGTTGTTCAGTTTGATGGTCTGAAACAGCCCCTTTGATATTTAGCGCATTTAATTTAATACCCTGACTGTATAAACTGTATAAAGTTTTGACAAGTGTTTTTTAAGATTTTTAGATTTTCCTTTAAATTATAACAGGTACTATCAACCTTTGTGTTCAAAGTCGATTGAATGATTAATAAAAATCTGTAAAGTGCGAGTCGGGTTACTCGCGCACCGAGGCAGGGGTTCCGTACCACATAAACAATTAAACAATTTTTTTTACTCCGGGACCTTTATCGCGAGACCGACTCACACTTGGCTAGTTTTTATTATTTGTTGTTATACTGTAGACTTTGCTCTATAATCGCACAAAGTTTGACGCTTGTATGTATTACCGTTTTTACCATAGAGCGAGAAGAAAAAACGTTGATAAAAACTAGTATCTTGTTGAGAACCCCCCTTAATTTTAAACTTTTTGACATTTTTATTATTCGTTAACAAATCCGCCGTAAAAACGCACATTCTGTTAAAATCTCAACTATCGAGGTCTTTCGGTTCAAAAGTTACAGCACTAAATATGTCGGACAGACGGACAGACGGACGGACGGACGGACGGACGGACCGACAACGTAGGCTTAGTAATATAGGGTCACGTTTTTACCCTTTGGGTACGGAACCCTAAAAAAAGGGTCCGGAACCCTAAAAAATAATTTTGTGCACAACATTAGGGTTCGTCCACATCTGACGAACGCGCCGCAAGCTGCGCATAAGCGACGCGTTCGCCAGATGTGGACGCACCCTTAAATTTTATCAGTTTAACCAATGATAAACACCAAAAAAGAAGATACGAATGTATGTTACCTACGCGTAGACATAAATAAATTGTGTCATGTGCTGAACCAAATACCTAGTTTTGTTGAAATGCATGTATAAGCAGGGCTGTCTCACTCCACAGATCAGGTACATTTGACAGCCGGACCCCACCGTGGGGTGCATCGTCGCTCATTGACATAAGGCACATTTTATTATTCGTTCCTGAAGTGCGCGTTCCAAATTCTATCTGTTACGGTACTAACTATTAAATAATCTGTAGTATAAGTCAATAACAGCGGAACGAACAAGCGAGCGGTTCTGTATGTGATATTACCGTAGACTCGGTTTTGAAATCACAAACGCGGTGAATGCATCTTCTTCATTTGGTTTCATCAGAGGTTTTATCTCAAAGGAAATAAGTTGGAAATAAAAAGGAAATGATATTGGTTTTCAGTCTGTAAGCCTGATTGCTGAAGGGACGACGGAATATTATGACTTCTTATTCTTTAATAATAATAAATTGAAGTAGGACTGGAATGAAGACGGTCTGCCATCATTTGCTTTCTCTATTTTAGACGGCCCGGTAGCTCAGTCGGTCGGTAGTGAACCTGCCTTGCTGTGCCGAGGGTTGCGGGTTCGAATCCCGTAAGGGACAAATATTTGTATGATGAATATGAATATTTGTACCCATTTGTATCTATATGTATTTGTATTCTATATTGTTGTCTAGGCATCATAATACAAGTCCAGGCTTGATTCTGGTACTTTAAATGTAACTAGATAATTTGTGTGACAATGTCCAAGATATTTATATTTATATTTTTCTGATACTTTATGTTACAGGGTGTTGTGAGTATACAGAGTGTAACAAAACACTCTACTAATATTTAAAGTGGCGGTTTAGATTAGACCATCAAACTGAACAACTTTCACTATGGAGCCGAGTCGAGAAAAAACACGGCAATTTCATACAAGACTGCAGCCATACATTTCAGTTGAATGGGTAGTGTACCTACTCGACTGAAATGTATGGGACTTTTTTTGACTTTATCTCTATACCCTTTTAAATATTCTAGGGTGTTTGGTTACACCTTGAATCATCGTTATCATCAGCCTAAAGAGAAGTTACACCTTGTATACTTTTATATGCTTAAAAATGACAGTTCCATAAATAAATTATAACAATGCTTTTATACCGACGGCCGACGGCCCGGTAGCACAGTCGGTAGTGAATCTGCCTACCGTGCCGAGGGTCGCGGGTTCGAATCCCGTAAGGGGCAAATATTTGTATGATGAATATGAATATTTGTACCCGAGTCAGGAGTAATGGATGTTTGTATCTATATATGTAATCTATATCGTTGTCTAAGTCATCATAATACAAGTCCAGGCTTGATTCTGGTACTTTAAATGTGACTAGATAATTTGTGTGACATTGTCCAAGATATTTATATATTTTTTTTATACAAATTTTCCTATACCTACCTGCTAATTTTCGAATAGAAAAGTAACATTGGCTTGGTCAGTACCTACCTACTTGATTGCATGCAAACAAAAAACAAACAGCGACTAAATACTAAAATAGTTATAAAAACACGAAGAGCCTCACTACAAACAATAATGTCAAATTAACTTTATGTATAGGTACCTACTGTTCATGTTAAAAAAGCGAATTATTAAATTAAATAAAAAAACAACGGGTTGCACTCCGAGAATGCCGGCAGAAGTGAAAACTAAGAGATTTTACGTCACGTGACGTCACGGTCCTGACGCGAGTTTAACATTTTTTACCTATCCCAAAAAGTGCACAACGCCGCCGTTTTCACTTCAAAAATACTGAGAAATCTGAACGATTTTCTGCCTGACAAGGGTTACGTAATGAACGAAAAATAATATTAATACACATTATTATATACAAAACCACACAGCGCTCATAGTTCAAAGCCTCGGGCAAGAATCATACCAGTTATTTACTTTACCTATAAAGTTTACACGGTCAGTTTGGTTACTTAGGTGAACTTCGTTTATGTATCTATCTCTCCCACTCCCACCTTACCCTTGCTACTGAAATATAACACGTAAGGAAACCTTCCACATTATTATTCATTATCCTTTTGTCGTTTTTAGGGTTCCGTACCCCAAAGGGTTGCAACGGGACCCTATTCACAAGCTTACGCTCGTCCGACCGTCCCAGCTCTAAAGTGTTGTATCTTGTGAACCGTAATATAGGCAGCGAGTTGAAATTTTCACAGAATTTGTGTTTGTTGACAAATAACAAAAAGCACATGTAACGTAGGTTTTTCAATAAATTTTGTTTTATGCTCTATTGTAAAAACGGGAATATATTATATTCCCGTTACAAGCGTCAAACTTGCATACACTAAGGTAAAACAACAAATAATAAAAACTGGTCAAGTATGAGTCGGGCGCGCGCTTAGGATCAAAGAAACCATTTTTTTTGTAATAAATTGTATGGTGGTACGGATCTCTCCGCTCCCGAGTCCGACTCGCACTTAGCCAGTTTTATAACACTTCGACTAAGGTTACACCAAAGAGTAATATAAGTATATTAGAAAAGAGAAACCACTCGTGGCAACATTATGCATCCACCTTATGTCAAATTGAAGGCTAGCTAGCGCCATCTGTGTTTCTCTGAAAATAATTCTACCTATACTATACATACCTACTTATATATATATGCTTATATACTCATACCGTTGTTTGAATGCTAGTTTTCGTTCAATCCCGCACCGATCGAGTGAAATTCCAGTATCCTTACTATTCCTGTAATCTGTACATTGGTAAGAGAACAACTGAAACTCCAAAACATCACTAAATCGGCACAAAATTGAACAAAAACTACAAACAACACGCACATTATGCAAGGAAGGTCGCCATTTTGTAAATTTGTCAATTTGACAATGACATAGACAATATAATCTTTTTTTTTCATAGTAAAAGATATATTTAACAGATGGCAGCACATTCTATGCAAACTGAATCGGAAAAACCACCAAAAGGCAAATGTCCTCCGCCTGGGTTACACGCTCAGTCTGGTCCATCAGTCTGGACACGTATATTTGATTTGAAGGGAAACTGATAATTATACTGAAGCACCATGTTAGTCGGGTCAGTCTCGCGTCAGTTTCCCTTCAAATCAAATAAGGTGAGGCGGGGCTATTCCGGCAGCGGGGCTATTCCGGCATTTAGCTATAACTTTTGTTCTATAAGCTTTTAGTCAGTCGCGACACCTGGTAAAGGTAGAGAAAAAGCTTGTTTCTTCGATAAAATATAGATGGGGCGGCTAACGCAGGAATTGTTTGATTGGGAAGCCATATTGACGGGATACCATTTTTTTCGCTTGCGTTACTAAAAACGCTTCGCAAATTTATTTATTTTTTTAGTGGTTTTTGTGTTTTATTTGAAGATTAATCAAGTTAAGTAATATGAATAAGAACTGTAGATTCTTTTCTGCTAACTTATTTTGTCCTACGCTTATTTATTACTGTGTTATTGAGTCTGACATAATAACCCCCCAAAACTACATGATAAACAACTGATGGAGGGGCAATTCTGGCAGAAAACACTGGCGGAATAGCCCCACTGTTTTTGTATGAAGTAGCAAAATGCTAGTGATGTCCACAGTATAGGCATAAACGTCGATATTAATTTCAGTACTTTTAATCCTACCATATCTTGCATGTACATTTTTAGGTAAAATCAAGACAAAACATGTAATCTAGTTTAAAATAAGTATATTGTCATACGAGTATGTATCTTGTATTATTATAGATGATGTAACATTTAAAGATAAAAAGAATAACGTATTTACTCAGAAATCAAACTTTGAAATGCGGTTGAAGACGTGAAAAAACTAAAATAACTGCATGGAGCGGCACAGATACTCAGGATAGATACCCAGAACTACAATAAATACCTAACCTTTATTAAAAAGAAGAGAGTTAATAGGAAATCAATTTTAATATGACGTTTTTTTATCATAAATTTAGGATTACTCGTACTCAAAAAATGTTTTATTAAATTAAGCACTTATACTTACTTTAATCACTCTCATCCAATTTTTAAGAAATTTTTGCTAGGTTCCGTTTATCGACTTTTACGTGTCCCAGCCCTAGCATGTATGGAGAGCTGCCAGAATAGCCCCACAATTTTTTTTAAGTGTTTTTACTCGAAAATGAAGCATCCCAGCTTGTCATAAAGTTCATTTTCGCATATGTCGTATCGTCAATATTGTATTGCTTTGAGTTTCAGCGTCATAGCTCCATAGATGGCGGAGATATTGTCGACTGCCGGAATTACCCCGCTGCGGGGTAATTATGGCCACATGGTATTTTTATGAAAATTTCGCTTCTTTTGCCAGTGTAAATATGCGTTTTTAAAACAAAAATAAAGGGGAAATCAAAATAGATAAAATACCCTTTAATATGCAATAGTCAACTTTACTGTAACTTCATAACAAAGGGAAATAATGAGGTTTAAAATTTTCGCTTTGATTTTTTGTGTCAGAATAGCCTCACTTTATATAATACAAGTTCAGGCTAGATTCTGGTACTTTAAATGTGACTAGATAATTTGTGTGACTTTGTCCAAGATATTTATTTATTTATTTATTAGTGACCAGACTGACGCGAGACTGAACGTATTTTTATAACCTTAGTCTAATCATCTAATGCATAGAAATTGTTCTTTCTATTATCGTATTCTAACTTTCGGTCGGAGAGAGAACTTTCGGTAAATAATAATTATATTATTTTATTTCTTACATTAACTTACTTACTTAGATACTAAATCGTGTTTGTTAATGTCAGTTATTTTGTTTAATGTTGTATGTTTTTGGCGTGCAAATAAAGAATATTGTATCTAAGGTTATATTATTCATATACCTAGACCTGAAAATTTCTACTGCGACCGTTCAATAGATAAGTAATTAAAAAAATTAGAAATATTATTATGCATTATACAACGTGTTAATGAATTAACGCAAAACCTCATACACCCCAACTGATTTATTACAAAATAATTAGATTGAAACAATAATTTCATCATTTTGATAGTTAAAATTAAAAGTTATTCGCATTTTAAGTTTTGAGGCAAAAATGATTTGTTATAATTTCAGCAATGAATGAAAGCGCTAACGTACTCATGGATACATTTTAATAATCTTGTTTTGGTAGTAAAGTCGGGTGAGTGTGCCTGTGCGGAGGGTTGACGTTGGGTTCAGTAAATTTAAAATTTTAGACACAAATTAATCATTATTTTGAAAAAAATTACCTATGTTGAAACCATGATAATTCGATTCAGGGCCTCTACTCACACATTCGAACTTGGCAATTGCGTGAACATTTTCATTCCAATGTCAACTCTATTCTAATGAAGTGCGGACCGAAACAGTGGCGATATAGCGAACATCGAAAGTGCGGGTACAGGGCCTGCTCTCGATTCTAAACAAACTACTTTCTAGTTTTGCGTTAATTGATTAACACGTTGTATATTTAAGTGGCCAGAGCTTGCCCAGGATAGAGATGGTCAGAAGATTAAAGGGGAGGACTTTGCCCAGCAGTGGGATGAAAAGGCTAGGAAAAAAAATATTATATTTATTTTATGGGTTTCGATTTTTTTTGTCACAAACTAAATTGTTAAGTTTCGATAAAATATATTTTGTTTAAAAACCAGATTACTGAAGAGTAATTTTTTTTAAAGTATACATTTTTCGATAGGGCTGTAGGTAAGTCAATTTGAAAATTATGACGTAATTTATCGTTTCGACTGAATTCTGTTCCGAAATGAGTGTGAAACTGTTTAGAATGAAAACGGGTCACCACGGGTCACCAACATAATAAACCTTAATATCTTCGGAAACTAAGAATGATAGCTTATTCAAATAAAAAGTATTTTATAGGCAATTTAATACTACTACTTAAATTAATAAAATTTCTGGTTACTATAACTAACAATAAATAAAAAAGCAATAAAAAAGGCTAAACCCTAAATAAATGATTTTTTGAAAATTTAATTTTTAGTCTTCAACATTTATTACTAATGTGGTTATTTTATCACTCACATACACTCAAATATGGGGAAATGTTATATCTGTGACAAAAATTGTTATTTTCAATTTTTGGATAGAATTAACTTATTTGTATTTAGGTATGTGTTTTAATTAAGTCAAACAAATGAAAACTAAGAAATGTTATCAATTAATTTAAGAAGTATTAAATCTTAATCTCGTAGTCTATGATATACTTTTTATTTGAATAAGCTATAATTCTGAATTTATTGGTAAAACAAATAAAAGTGGGTAAGTAAAGTACATTTAAAAATTAATAAAAATATTGAGAACATAAAACTAACTTAACCTAAAATATGGTGCAGCTATCATTTTTAGTTTCCGATCCGAGATATTAAGGTATGTTGGTGACTCGTTTTCATTGCTCTCAAGTGTATTATATAGGTAGTTAAAAAATTATCACAGAATGAAATGAACGAATGACTTACCGTATCGCGCCAGATTTGTTATCAGTTTATTACATTCGTTTTAGAAAGTTAGTTTTTAAGCACAATGTAATTTACACGATAATACATTTGGACCTACTATATTATTTTGGTGTTTTGTTTACTAATACAGGACACTTAACTATCGCTAACAAAAATATTAGTTGGAGTCAGTTTTTATTGTTTTTCTTCTTAATTGTCACTGTCACTATCTTCTCGATATCACTAAACTACAAAACACCACCAAACCTCAAGACAAAACATTAGCAAAATATTCATTCATTAAATCTGTCAGGACGTAATTTGTAAAATATTGAAATGCGCTGCCTATTTTCGATGCGACCAACATACGGGTAAATCATTCGTTGTAACGTCTCCAGCTCACAATTTTACAATCGCGAATTTAGGCTGTAAATTGAGGTTATTCGTTGTATTAAGGCGCGTCACGTTCGTTCTGGTAGTATAAACATGGCAGCGATCGCAACAGATGACGGGCGCGGGCGAGCGGGCCTGCGCCGGGCGTCGCGCTCATCTCATCTCGATACCTGCCCCGTGCGAAAGCTGCTTGCCAAAAGCTGCCGACCCCAGCCCTACCCCGACGACTACGGCGCCACTGTCGCACCCTCTCACGGCAAAGCAGAAAATCAAGGGGAGCCATGAGGCTTCTCACTCGAGTCGATAAAACAGACCCTCCATGACACAGCGAGAGGGAGATAACAAAGCTGCGCGTAAATCGATTGGTGGTTGAAAAGGGGCGGGCGGGGGTCGAGCACGTGGCAATGGCTTTTGTCTATGTTATAAGAGTAGTGTCCATAGCGATAGGGTTTACATTGTGATGCGTCTCACGTTTTGCGAAAGCACTTGGCGTGCGGTCCGCGGAAAGTTCATCGATGCCCGTAACTTTCAATACCTTGAATATACCTGGGAATGGGAAATCATCGAGACGGAGATTGCAGTAATAAGTATACCTAATGAAATTAGTTTTTAGTTTGTTTTTACGATATACTACTACTATTATTAATTGATTTCGTTAATTTATTGGAAAAGTTTTGGAATATGCACTTAATCGAAGCTAACTAGAAACTTAATATGATTATTAAAACTCACCTGTTTGTGTGCTGGAATCAAAGAAGGTGCTGGTGGTTTCAACAGTCATTGTGCCGATGGTGCCGTCCAAGATCTGAGTAGAAGAGTCGCGACGACCTCGTGCTCGCATACAGGCATCATCACTCTGCGAGCTCTGGCGCCTAAAGTTGCGACAACGAATCATTTCTTCAGTGGTTGACTGTCGTCTGAAGCCTCGTGCTATCAATATCTCCTCTGTTGTAGATTGTCGTCGAATCATGGTCCTCTCAGGTGGTCTAGCACAAGGGCTGGGATCTCTGCTGGAACAAGAACTCGACTCTGGACTGCGCGTTCTTCCAACTCTGGCGCAAGACGCTTGTCTTCTTAATCTACTTCTACGCCTTGCTGCAGAAGGACTCAATTCACCACCACCAGCTCGATCCGGACTCAATTGAGAACGTTCTCGTCTCGGACGTACTGCTGAATCAGGGCTAAGAGAATCTCTTCTTGCTCGTCCTTCATCATCAGGGCCTAATGATGGACCCGAATCTCTGCGGCGTGTTCCTGGAGGTCCAGTCGGATCATCGAATGCAGTAGCTTGACGTTGCAGTCTACCTAATCTTCGCTCTGGACTTGCAGCAGCCCGAGAATCTCTTCTTGTGCGACCACATTGAGTTGTAGAGTCACGACGGCCTCCTAAACTAGGAGGTGTCCGACCTCCAGGTGTAACTTGAGTTCCTTGTGCAGATTGAGAGGCTTGTGTTGCTTGGGTGGCTTGTGTTGCACTGGAGTTGGGTGGAGTAGGAGATGTTGGTGAAGGTGTAACTGCAGATGTGATTATAGTTGGCATCATCATCGGCTGACATTCACCATCTGATCGGCTTGGTTCATGAACCGCAACAATTGTGACTGAGGGGGTCTGTGTGGATGGTCCTGGGTCGGAGGATGCATCTACAAATGATGGTGGAGCAGGGGTTGGTGGGGAAGCCCTTCTTTTTCTGTGTGTCGCGACAATTCGTGGAGGCACCGCAACCGAGTCACGTCGATTACGATGCCCGTCAACTGAATCTCGCCTTTCTTTGTCGCCTTTGTCTTCGCTGGACCCACGTCTTTTGATACGTTTGTCCCGTGTTGGAATAATGATCGAGTCTTTGCGATCCCAAGAATTGGGAAAGTCTGTGCGGAAATCTTGTGGTGCGGCTTTTGAATCTCGTCGTTTGGAAGTCATGGATTTTATGCCGGAGTCTGCTGAGGAATCGCGTCTTCGTCGGGGTGGTGCCTCGTGGCGGACCCAGGGAAGGGACCGAGCGAGGTCGGCAAGGGTTTCTCGGCGGGACAAAGGAGCGCGCTGGCGTCGGGGCTGACTGCCGCCTCCACCCCACTCTCGTAGAATGTCTGTTAGTTGAGCCAGGGAAGAGCGGCGACGGCGTGGTCCACCTGTTTGTAATAAATATGTAATTTAATAAAAAGGCCCTAACGGTTATGCTAGTGTAAAACATTAGACACTCTACTTATGCATGGGGCATACAAAGCACATGAGTATATTGTTCCGTAATATTACTTTTGTAATATTTGTTCCGATTGGGGTGGTTAAACCTATGCTCTTAACTGGCAAACTATTGTTGGTACTAATTAAAGTAAATTTTTTATAAATTCAATCTCACCCCTGGGCTGATCTGAGACGTCTGGCTCCGGCGGTGAAAGGCACGACACCTGGGCAGCCGAGTCTCTTCTGCTGCCAAGTCTTTGCCTGAGCGTAGACTCTTCTAGCGTCGACCGAGTCAGCTCGTCCCAGCCGTTGCCTCCAGCCCAAACCAGTCCAACTTGGTGAGACAATATCGGCAGGTTGCAAACGAAACATATTGCCGTCATTGTCCTGTGGAAATAAAATGTATATTAGTAAAAATTTATACGAGTTTTTGAAGGAGTTGTGGTTTAAACTCACGCTTTGTTATTGTAAAAATGTGTTTCGGAAAACATGTTGGCGGTTAACGCTCTGAGCACATATTGCGAATAACCATGAAGCTTCATATCTCGCCCTTGTATTCGCATCACTGGGCTGATAACCGCGATATTAAATAATAACCGCTCCCATACTTGTCAACAATGTGAATTACATTATCTCTAATCAATTGGCACGGAAATATTGCTGCCAGGCTACATAATAATTGACACATGGAAATTAGAGAAGCATGATTAGACCGAGATCATTCCCGTCAATCCCTTTCATTGAATACTAGCATTTTAATTGTCGTGGTAGAGACGGATATACTCTTACTTAAAAATATGTTTTTTTTTTCAAGACGAAAGCTGGCACGGCAGGTCTGTGATTTATTATTAATTGGTTGAAGTTATAATTCAACAAACTCAACCGCGTTGTTTTCATGCTGGTACTCAATGATGTAAAATTCCCTCTTTTGGGCCCTAGTTTGGGTTTTATTTGCAGTGTAGTGTGTGTCTAGCCCTCCATTTACATACATTTATAGCCTTCATTTGCCAACATTATTTGATCTTCGACATTCGGCGTTCAATCTTTGCAATTTGGGAGCGGCAGCATTATTAAATTATTTTCACAACTAAAACCTTGTTTAAACCAACTTCGGAGTCGAAGAAGACATTACAAATCCTGTGGTATCTACATGTCTAAAACCCATTTAGGTACTAGGCATAAAGGTCACATTTTGTACATGGCGTATGATTGATATTAAAGCCGCCATTCATGTATTGTGTGGCAACATTGTTGATAAACGATATCTACAGGCTGTTCGGATGAACGAATTACATCCTTTATGTTGGTTTGAAGGACGATTGGGTGTTCAAGCTTTGTCTGGTGATGCGGAAACTGTGTACTCAATGGAAATTATTCTATTCACAAAGGGTGTTTCTATGTGTTATCATTATCATAGGAAAGGGCTTTTTGTATGTTAGAGAAACGACTAGAGTTGGCAATTGTAACTATTAAACGTTCATTGGAATTATTTTTCCATGAATAGTTGTATGTTATTTACATTATACCTTAATCTCCTGACGCGAATAGATGACGTCTTTTTTGTGGCATACCTAATAGATCTAGTACAAATAAACTCTTTCAAATTAGTTTTGTTTTATTTGTATGCCCGTGTTTTGCGATCGGTGGCCAAAATCTTCAGCTCGGGAGTGTAATCTCTCGTGACATTTTTCGTTTAATTATAGCTAAGTATTAATACTCTTTTTTTATAAATATCTTATGCAATATGCGCATCTTAAGATAATTATTACTAAGTACTTTATTATTATTATCTATTTATTAACTTATGGTTTCCCAGCAGAGGAATGGTTAAGATCTATACCTACAAATACCTACAAATTAGACTAGCGCGTTTAAACATTTTCTAATACCGCCCTAAAATTACTAAATTGAATAAAATTTTGTAGTTGCAATTGCCAATTTTAGAAACAATAAAATAAAAAGAATAAATATTCCTGTGTGAGTTTTTTCAATAAAGTAACTTATCTAATTAAACTTATAATATAATGTCAAACTCTACACTTATTCTATGTGCAGGTGTCTATAACTAAGCATACATAACTATATTATGATCTAACTTGCTTTAAATTTAGTTAACATTTTATTTCATTTTAGCGTAATTTTATAACGTTCTATGTTTCTACGGTGCGTTTGTTGCTTAAGTTTTATTAAACTTATTGTGAGTTTGTGATTGTTTGGTGTTTGAAGAGAAAGTCTTGAGAATAATTTGAAGGAAATCAAAGAAGATAATAAAAGATGGTGTTAAGGGCATGCTTAAACGAATTCAGAAGCTGTAGCATGCTACAGGTGATACGGCTGTATTACGTCTTTTATCTCGTTCGTTCGCGCGCAAATAGAAAGAGAGCGAAGGTGTTATAGCGCTGTATCACGGTGGCATGCTACCCATGCAGATATAATAATTAAAAGTGATAAAGCGGATAGATAATTTTAAGGTTGCACCATGCATGACAAATAATGAGAATAGATGAAAACATTGTTTGCTTTTGCGTTCTAGTTTAAATAAAAATGCGTAGTAAAAATACTAGGCATTTTTATTAAAATTCGCTTAAAAGTTGGAACCTTGCATTTTTTATTTTAGGGTTTCCAGGGTTATTCCGAACCGCGTGCAAGCATGGATTTTTCAGCAGTTCAGTTCAGTTGTCACCTTACCTTTTTCCAATAGTATTTTTTTCGGTTTGAGCTTTTAGGCATGTACAAAATGCAATAAATAACATCTTTCCTCCAAAGCTGAGCAAGGAAGCGGAACCTGGGAACCATTCTATTAATAAGTTCGATCTATCCTTTATATTACTGATAAATATTTGTATAATGTATATATAGTTTAGTCTGTATCTTTACTGGTTTCTCGAAAATGGCTCTAAAGATTTAGGAACTTTGGGTCAAGGAATAAATCTAGCTAGGTACATCTTTGAGAACATTTTATTTTTGATAACATCGACTTATTAGTAGATTTTGTTCCCAGTTCATCATCTTCGCTTTAAACGTTTTAGTTCTGGTGGACTTATACCAGACTAGCCTAAAGAATCACTACCATTGTCTCTTGTAACTAAAAGAAATTTAAAAAGGCAGAAAGCAAATGCAAGTTATTCAATAGACTTGTCTGGCTAATCTGGCTATATTTAAACTTAAAGATAGATGCTAAGTGTTCGTCAAACAAAGGCCAAGTCAGGGGCAGACCGAGCAAAGGCAGACCGGGATTTTACATTGAGGTATGTCTGATAGACAGTAATCGAAAGGTAGTGCAATTATGATTTCGTTTTTTTCTAATAATTTTCCAGGAAACAACACAGTTCTTGAAAATTATAAAGCAACTAAACAACTGAAATGTATTGTAAACAACAATTAGGTATGGCGTAAAGTTTTGACTTCTCATAAAAACATACAGCATAGGTAATTTAATAAGTAAGTACTTAGGTATAATTTAATTTACGTAGAACTGTAAAAATTACCAAATCAATGCTTTTAACTATTTTAACAATATAAAAATGTAACTGTTATAGGCTGGTTACATAGCGTTTCAATAGCGATTTAATTCGCGAGCTAACAGGATTACAATTATGTCATGTCAATATCAGATAATACCTACGATGAAATCTCTCAAGATTGCACTACCTTTCACGGTCAGTGCGGACCTAAGAGCAAGGTTCTCCTTTATTCTAAAGCATAGAGGGGAGCCATACCATTACAAGAATGTCCACTTTTTTGACGTTTGTGTTTGAGTGTGTGGTGTCAAATAGTATGGGCAAAAGAGACCAATTAGACCAAACTGACAACTGTCCTAATGTTTACGGTCACTTTTCACACACGCTAGCACAAAAGTGACAAGTGAAAAGTGGACTGCCGCATAAACAAAGATCCGTCCGTCTCCTTCTACCATTAAAGGTACATCATAAGACAAAAGAGACTAACTACAATCGTTAATTGATGCAGTCTCTATGCTTTAGAATAAAGGAGATCCTTGCTCTTAGGTGCGGACAGAATATACCGCGCGACAAACTTGCTAACCATAGGTACCGCTTTCGGGTTGGACCGCCCCCTTCCCGGCCTCAGTGTGACGAGCCCTTAAAGGTAAGGAGGGTTCATGCAGCATGCTTGGTAGACACAGGGACCTGTAATGACGCAGACGAGGTGAGGGGGACTGGTGCATTTCGGAAGCTTGGTCATGGGGGCAGAACGCTAACTGAGGGTAATTCCACACAATACGAGCATCACATCAAACACTTTGTACATCTGAAACAATAGGTTAGTTATTATTGGAATTTGCTGGAAAATGTAGATGTGTGTGGACCTGTAAAAGCTAGCTTCTAAAAGTTATACAGAGTGTAACAAAACACCCTAGTAATACTTAAGGGGGTGCTTCAGCCCATCAAACTGAACAACTTTCACTATGGAGCCAACATCGAAATCGCGAAAAAAAAACCAGTTGTCCATACAAAACTGCTGTACCGACTCGACTAAAATGTATGGGACAGCTGATATTTTTTTCGCGATTTCGAAGTTGGCTCCATAGTGAAAGTTGTTCAGTTTGATGAACTGAAGCACCCCCTTAAGTATTAGTAGGGTGTTTTGTTACACCCTGTATTGGCCTCGCCACAGAAGTGCCATGATACTGAACAACTTATCCAAAGAAACCCATGGGAAATTCATAAAAAAAATTTTGGACTTCCCATACTAAATGCAATCAGCATATCGATGTTTTATATGAAAAAGTAGAAATTTTATTTTGCGAATTTCCTATAGTTTTCTTAGGGAAAGTTGTTCATTATCATGGGTATAATCACCCATTGAAGAGATGCAACTGTTTACCCTAACACCCTGTCTTGTACATCCACCATATATACAGAGCGTAAGGGACAGCCCGCCGCAGATTGAAACGGTGAACTCAGACCATAAAACTGAACAAGTTTCATTATGGAGCCTACCTCAGGAAAAATGCGAAGAAAAATCAGCTTTCCCATACATTTGAGTCGCGTAGGTAGGTAGAGCAGTTTTGTATGAAACAGCAGATTTTTGTCGCGTTTCCTCAGGTAGGCTCCATAGTGAAAGTTGTTCAGTTCGATGGTCTGAGTTACCAGTTTCAGTCTGCGGAGGGCCGCCCAGTACACCCTGTATTGCAGCCAAAAAAAGGGTTTCGCTCGCCGGCGGGCGGGTGCTTGTGGCCGCTCAGGGCCGGATTTAGGGGAGGGCAACAGGGGCTATAGCCCCGGGCACCCACAATAAAGACTTCGGAAAAAAAAACAGACTCGTACTGAAGACTAGTAAACCAGTTTCCCTTTGATATAAATATAATAATAGAATCTATACTTGGTTTCACAATAAATTATTTATTGGAAAACTCGGAAGATTTTTTTTTTCCATTTTATTTCGAAAATAATTTGGGGCCAGGGCGCCTCCACTCCTTTGTTGCCCCGAGGCCTCCACACCTCTTAATCCAGCCCTGGGCCGCTGCCGGATTGAAGTGTGCGGACGTCCATACAAAATGTATAAAAACTGAAGGTTTTTCGCATATGGCCGGTGGCCCGTACCTATACGTAGGTATGTGCGACGAGCTTAGTCTAATTGTTGTTATGTAACTTAAAAATTGTTAATGCTAGACTTACTTAAGTAGGTAGGTCAATATGCAAATTATTCCTAACCATATGGAAATAGAGGTAACATTAATCTGTGATACAGGCAATAGTCTACTTATAATCCGAATATTCTTATTCCTAACTTTCTAACTAAAGCCTATGTAGGTAAACCCAGGTATTGTAGGTGCACCTCGGAATGGTGACTAGATTCTAAATTTTTCACCTATCTTTTAAACAACACAGAATAATAAAATAATTACGAGACGACTGACGATGATAACATGTGGCGTCACTCAGTGGCAGTTTTCCACAATTTTCCTGACACTTTTCCATCGTTCGTAATAGTACTGCCACTTTTCCATAGGTGGCATTGTTTACGAATTTCTTGATGATTCTTAGGTTTGTATTTATCACGGGAAAAGATGTTCGTGAAAAATGTAGATGGCGCCCTATGCTTTTTCGAGGAAAATGGAGGACACCAATGTTTGCGATATTTTCAAATAACTATATTTTGGTTTCGAAAAGTATAATAGCTAAAATAATAAAAACAGTTTATCACTGACAAACATAAGTTTATTATTTCGTCGTTGTTGACATGATTATAATACTCTTAATATACTATACTAATCTTCCTGTACTATTCACCATAGAGTAGGAAGGTACTATAATTTAATACTAACCTGTCTACAGGGTCAAATTGATATCATTAGCAGGATGCTAATGTCTACCCATCAAACTGAACAACTTTTACTATGGGAGCAAACCGATCGGAGCGCAAAAAAAAGTCTGCTGTTGCATAGTCGAGTCGTTTGAGTCGAGTAGGCATTGCAGTTTAGTAATTGTTTTTTGTGGTCCGATTGGTTTGCTCCCATAGTAAAAGTTGTTTAATTTGATGGGAAGACTCTTAGTTTTAAAGGATGCTAATGATATCAATTTCACCCTGTATAAATTACTTGGACGTGCTTCGACAATTATTTATTACCAAACAAAATCAGCCGTGTAGGTAGGTTACATTTTGTAGTAAGTTTTATTTGTTGAATTTGGTTCTTTCTTGAGGTAGGTTACATTTTGTAGTAAGTTTTATTTGTTGAATTTGGTTCTTTCTTGAAAATATTAGATTCTTATTATACTGGATTATGTAGATTATTGGATTACGTAGATAATAAATAGAATTTTCCTGAGAAATCCGACAGATGTTATTGTCGGATAATTTTCCTGGAATACATTACAGAAATGTTTTGTTTTCACTAATGCATTTCAATGGAACCCTTTTTTCGCAGTCGTGTCCACTAATTGAAAATGGAAAGGATTTTTCCCCTTTAGTAGAGAAATACCTTTATTTCCTAAACAATATTGAATTAGGACAGATTTCGAGTATTTGACAATACAAAAATAATAGCAAAGTACAGGTACTGTCACCAGCAGATATATCGTAGCAAACAAGGTGGTCAAATATTTCTAAGCAGTTCTAATTTTCAATAATTTATTTACTCATAGTCAATCAAAAATAATATAGGAACGCCGAGAACATCAAATATATCGACGCAGTCATGGTGGCCATAAACATCTGAACAGTTTTGGATAAAAACCTTACTCCGTTGTTTTACATGTTAATATTAAATAACATTGTAAAGAAATTATTGAAAATTCGCTGTTCACATATTTATGACAAAATACACGTTTAGATATAATTGGTAACATTTACTGTAAATAATTTAATGAAAATTAGCACTGCTCAGAAATATTTGGACACCTTGTTATGCTACGATATATCTGGTGGCGACTGTACATATTTGACACGCGATGGTCAAAAAGATGTGGGGTTTTTATCCAGAAACAAGCTAAAATTAAACCTTTCTTATCAATAATTAATTGCTACGTTTTTTCTTAAAAGTTGGTAGTTGTAGAAAATGTTATCTACACCGAACGGGAAAACGGACGTGAGTTTATATTTATAAGAATGTATGTATGTATAAGTATGATTGATTTTTTTCGTGTATGGCAATCAATTGTCATTCTTGGTAGGTACGTACCTACTAGTAGTATCTAAAATGACTTAGGTAAGATAGAGATGAAAGAGATGATTTGATTATCATCGCTGAATTCAGATCTTAACTCCATTGAAACTCTAATTCGACATTCAAAAATAATGAAATTATTGTTGCAATCTAATTATTTTGTTATAAATCAGTTGGGGTGTATGAGGTTTTGCGTTAATTCATTAACACGTTGTATATTCCGTGCCAAACTTCAGATCTGTGTTCACCCGTGCGAAGCCGGGGCGGGTCGCTAGTAAATATATAAACATTAACCCAATCAGCAATACGCTTCGTCGTTTCAAATTAAATAAGTAGGTAATAATAAATAAGTATGTAACTAAGTCAACTCTCTAAATAAGACTTCAGTCTGCGGTTTAGTGTCTATTTATAGCCGCAGATACAACCGAAATTGTTTTAAAGTACGTTCAACGTAAAATATGTCCCTTTATAGCACTGGTGGATTATTTACTAAGGTCTAATTGAATGGAGCCCTTCACCGCGAAGGGTACGCAACGAAATTCATTTAAAACTTTACCCGTTCTTCATCAATCAAAAACCAATCTAAATTGGCACATTCCCTTTAGGAGACTGTAAAAAATAAACTTAAAAAGATTTATTGAACCTAAATTCTTTATTGAACTTTTATAAAATTTTTGACTGCCACTTTGTTTTGCTATGAATCTTAAATTAGTTTTTATTTCCTACCGTAAATTTGAAGTAGGTACCTAAGTTAGTCTTAAGGTCATGTTGAGAAGGTTCTTTATAATTAAATACTATTAGGTACCTACCAAATATTGAGACTTATTTGCTCTTGTGCTGCATTTCGTTTCAAGTCGAAAGTCCTCCAATGAAATATTAATGTCCATAGACCTTTGCTTCGTTTTAACAAAGTTCTTAATGAAAAAGTTTTTAACCGACTTCAAAAAAGGAGGAGGTTTCTCAATTCGACCGTATATATATATATTTTTTTTTTTTATGTGTGTTCGCGGATAACTTCGTCGTTTATGAACCGATTTTGATGATTCTTTTTTTGTTGGAAAGGAGATGTCCCGAGGGTGGTACCATGATAAGGAAACCAGGATCTGATGATGGCATCCCAGAGAAATCGAGGGGAACCTTCGAAAATTGTACTGCCGACTAGTGCGTTTTTTAATTTAAAGCACTCCTATTAAATCGAACTAATGAATTCACCACTGAAAATTGTGAAATAAACAAAATTTTAACAAAAAATTATTTATTGTAAACAATAACGTAAACGCGTCTGTTGATTGTTTAATACCTTCGTCTGAGTCCGTACGCCATGCGCGGATGCTACGCATAGCACAAAAAGCCCACACAGACAGAGTAGCGGGTTACATAACGTAATTTAAAAATGTCATTCAATTTGTCACGATTGTTTTTATTATTTATACATAGACAAATACATTTTTAATGTTAATGCAATTTATTATATGCTGTGCCGACATAATTTTATTCTTAAAAATGCACCAAAGGTTTCTGACCACGTAATGTCACTTTGACAGTGACATTTCTTTGTTTACATTTTGTCGCTTGAATTCCTGAACGGAGTATAAGTTGAAACATAATACCTGTCCTATGTAATATTAATAGAAGAGGAAGTCGGAAACATTTAGTACCTAAATAAACAAGACAGACCTACTGTAATACCCGTAATAGGGATTTAAAACTAGTGCCGTTACTATTCAGTAACGGCACTAGTAATTCAAGCGAACTAGTGAATCGTTCGATTCAGTTCAATTAATTCATTTACTATAACGTAAAAATAAATAGTGGAAGTTTAGTTTCTTTCTGTCGCTTGAATTAATAATTAATACTGAGCGTTGGTGATGCGGAGAAGTATTGGCACTCAATCTTGAGGACCGAGTTCGAATTGGCAACATTTCATTTTAAGAAAGGTACCAAACTTAGCATTAACCATTAACATAAACCATTTGAAGATTATGTGATTCAAAGCTTAAATTAAAATTATCAGATTTTTCTATCTATTATTTCTCGAGTTATTTGAAAACTACTGAAAAATAAAATAGAGGTTGCATGAGATTTTTTTCCTTTGCCTGCTTGGCTTTTCTATTGTATTTGACAGTTTTTATTTTTAATTTTATTGCGGCCAAGGTATTAATCCTACGTTTTTCAGAAAATTCAAAAGTAAATTAAAAATAAAAATATCGGTCAAAAATTTAATCGGGAAAATATCTTATTTTTTTAACCTATTTTCATATTTTTCATTAAAAACAAGTCGTTAAAATTTTTTTATGTATATTCGCACGGACGATATGCCATGTACCAATGAGTTTTTGTAACGTATCGTTTACCGAATGCTCTCAAACTGTGAAGGATAACATCATGAGGAAACCTGCATAAGAAATTCTGATCCGTATGTGTAGTCCACCAATATTGGGCACCCGTGGTGGACCGATGCCCATACACCCTCCCAGAGGGTAGGCCTGTGCCCTGCAGTGGGACGTTTATAGGCTGATGATGATTTAAGAATTTTGAGAACTAAATGTTAAAAGATGAATTAAAGGGATATGGATTATAAGGATGTGGCAGAGATGTTTAACGACATGAGAATAATTTTAAAGATATTTTACAACCCAAAAGACGATTGAACATTGTTAAATTATATGATTTTTAAGCCCACATAATTTATTGATTCCTGTTTATAAGTATTACTAGCACGCCCAAACGAAATAAGTAAATAATTGTTTTCGGAGTCGCACTAGAAAGCTATTTATCGAGAATGGTAGAAAACTAGAGATTGTTCTATTATTGATATGGTAACGTGCAAAATAATTTCAATATAATTTTACTCCGTACTTGTTTTCTGAATTTAACAGAATAATAATTTAAGTACAAACGGCGACAGGTCAGCTTACCCTGTTTGGACTTTGAACTATTAGAAGTTGAAAGCTGCGAATCGTGCGAGAGGGTGCGGTATGTTGTTGTTGTTTCGTCTCACAGCGCGCTGCGCCCGCGCCGGCAGCCGCGTCTATGCCACTCTATGCAGGCATACCTATGTTTGTGATCCAGGCCTACTGTAATACCTATGTTTGTGATGCAGGCTCTCTTCCGCACTATTTTGTGTTTTGTACGTAGTGTAGTTATGGGTATATAGGGTGCGTAACCTGATGTGTCGCCGTGTGTACGTCTAATATTGCAAATCGACCCATACCCATTCCTAAGTCATAACGTCATAAGTCATAACTGATTCAGATCAGTTTATATCTAAACTATTATAAAAATGTATCAGAAGTGCGAAGTCGCGGGTAAATGTTCGTTATTCATAAAATTAGTATAAGCACGTCTCTTTAGAGTCATAAATAAAAGAGCGTGCGATCGATTCAACGGTAGCATAGTTCCAAATTCGGATCTAAAGTTATTCTTGACTTTCTTAGACCTGAAGGAATGCAAAATAGAGCGTTTTCTCGATGTTTTCAACTTTATTGCTTATTGGATCGCATTTTAAAAACGACTAGACAATTTTCAGGCTCATGGTTTTCAGGCACTAGGGATTACTACCTGATCAAAAATTTTAAATGCAGTTAGACACTTCCGATCCATATTTTTTAATGGGTGCTTAGGGCGCATAATGCGCTTTCCGATCTGCTTCTGTACGATCAGCAGCACACAAATCTGGCGAGTGAAAAGAAGGACCTACGTTTTATTTTTGATAGTAATCGTTTTTAACCGACTTCAAAAAAGGAGGAGGTTTCTCAATTCGACCGTATACAACGTGTTAATAAATTAGCGTGTTATATTATTAATAAAACCTCATACACCCCAACTGATTTATAACAAAATAGTTAGATTGAAACAATAATTTCATTATTTTTATAGTTAAAATTTAAAGTTATTCGCATTTTAAGTTTTGAGGCAAAAATGATTTGTTATCATTTCAGCAATGAATGAAAGGCGCTATCGTACTCATGGATGCATTTTAATAATCTTGTTTTGGTAGTAAGTAGGGTGATTGTGCCGGTGCGGTGGATTGACATTGGGTTCAGAAAATTTTAAATTTTACTAACAAATTATTATTATTTTTTAAAGAAATTACCTGTGATGAAACCATGATAATTCGATTCTGCTCTCGATTCTAAAAAAACTACTTTCTAGTTTTGCGTTAATTATTCATTAACCCAATGTATATGTAGATATATATATTTTTTATGTGTGTTCGCAGATAACTTCGTCGTATATGAACCGATTTTGATGATTTTTTTTGTTGGAAAGGAGATATCCCAAGGGTGGTACCATGATAAGGAAACGAGGATCTGATATTGGCATCCCAGAGAAATCGAGGGGAACCATCGAAAATCGTAGTGCCGACTAGTGCGTGTGTTAATTTAAAGCACTACTATTAAATCGAACTGATGAATTCACCAATGAAAATTGTGAAATAAACAAAATTTTAACCAAAAATTAAAATCGCCTTTAAAAAAAACTAAAAAGATAAGTAATAATATTGCGGCCGATGTCTTTTTCGTTCGCATCATAAGAACATTAATTTGTTTAATAGAAGTCGGTGTCAAGCCAAGCAAAAAAACGAATGCAAGTCCTGTCGCGAATCGTATCGGCTTGACAGCGATTTAGATAAAACAAATTAATTTCTTTTTAATCAACGCAGTACGCTAGTCCTTACTACCAAAAATTGCACGTACGACGTACCCCAATTTGGGATAGTTAGAGACCAGCCAAATCCAACCGTAGAGCAATGGTTGGTGCCAGCCCGGGGGCGTATTGCCAAACTGTATGCTACTACAGACAGGAGTTGCTCTGCAATCGATCACAGTTTGCTTTTGTAGATGAAGAGCATACTGCATACCAGTACAGAGAGTGTCTGTGTTGATATATAGTTTGCTTTAAAACATCAGAGGAAAAAACATACGAGTACAGACTGTCTGCTATCTGACTGCGGTCTGCTGTGGTATTTAATATGGCACCTAAAGTTTAGCGTAAAATAAATGCGAGTGCAGACATTCTCTGTCTCTTTCAAATTGATATGTTGATATAATAGTAACCAAAAAAGTGATTGAGTACTTGCAATTAACAATTACAAAAAGTAATTGGTAATTTTGCCCAGCACTTAGTAGTAGTAAATTTTTTAAATGTTAAGGACCACATAACTAGGGACCTTAGACCATTTAACTAGGGACCAGCTTTGGCATCATCTGCATTTACATGCAACCTTATCACTTAATGAGACAGCCTATAATTGCGGAACCATAACTTCAAACTAGTTACGTTTGAGGCGTTTTGTTGCGTTTACACGAGACTATTATTAACATTCAAAATTTGAAAATACATGCGAGTTTAAAGAATTTAAATATAATATAGTTTCAAAGTTATCGTGGCTCAAAGTTGTCCATGCAATTCTTAAATTAATCCTAGCATTGAAACTATACAGGGTGTAAGGAAAAGTATCATGTCTAGTAGGCGCTGAAATGTAGTATGGGAACTGCTGTTTTTTTTGTGCTGACTGGTTTACTCCCATAGTAAAAATTTTTCAGTTTGATGGGTAGAGCAGGCGGAGGACATTTGCCTTTTGGTGGTTTTTACGATTCAGTTTGCATAGAATGTGCTGCCATCTGTTAAATATATCTTGTACTATGAAAAAAAAGATTATATTGTCTATGTCAATGTCAAATTGATATTTACAAAATGGCGACCTACCTTGCGTAATGTGCGTGTTGTTTGTAGTTTTTGTTCAATTTTGTGCCGATTTAGTGATGTTCTGGAGTTTCAGTTGTTCTCTTACCTCTCTTGTACAGATTACAGGAATAGTAAGGATACTGGAATTTCACTCGATCGGTGCGGGATTGAACGAAAACTAGCATTCAAACAACGGTATGAGTATATAAGTATATATATAAGTAGGTGTGTATAGTATAGGTAGAATTATTTTCAGAGAAACACAGATGGCGCTAGCTAGCCTTCAATTTGACATAAGGTGGATGCATAATGTTGCCACGAGTGGGTTCTCTTTTCTAATATACTTATATTACTCTTTGGGGTAGAGTATGTGGTTTAAAGGTTACTTATACTTTTTCTTAAACCCTGCATATTTTAACGGAAATCTGACAAGTTTAAAGCACAGATGTTGGTTTCTAGATCGTGTCTAAAAATTTGCATTGTCTTTAATTGGTTAGTATTGAAAATATAGTCAGACTTCGTTTGTATGGAGCGCGCTCCGAATTATATCCTCTTAACATATAATATGAGAGCGAACTTTATATCTATAAAAGGTGTGAAAAACACCCTAGTATTATTTAAAGGATTGGTTTAGCTCAGACTATCAAACTGAATTAACTTTCACTAGGGAGACAAAATCGAAAAAAAAATGCTGTTCCTTACAGTTGAGTCGAGTTGGTACTGAAGTTTTGTATCAAACAGCCGATTTTTTTTGTTAATTGTTGTTCGATGTTGGCTCCCTAGTGAAAGTTGTTCAGTTTGATGGTCTAAAAACTCACTTAAAATATTACTAGGGTGTTTTTTACACTCTGTACAGATAACTCTGTACTCATAGTTAATTTGCTCCAATATATTGATTATTTTAAAGAGCAAAAAGTAACCCTGTACAGACAATGGGTTTCTGTAAACCACAGTTTGCTTTACATAAATGCAAGCAAACTGTATATCTGTACAGATTGCTCTGTACTCGTATGTAGTTTGCTTCAATATTATGGTTTTTTCAGCGAGCACACTGCCTCCGTGGTCTAATGGTTAAGAGCATTGGGCTCTCGACACGGAGGTCGTGGGTTCGATTCCCACGGGGGACACTTAGTGATATGTCACTTTGTGCATTTTTCCCCAGTTGGTTAGGACATTGCAGGCTGCATCACCTGATTGTCTGAAAAGAAAAATGATTCCGTGCTTCGGATGGCACGTTAAGCTGTTGGTCCCGGCTACTATCTCTGGTGGTAGTAGTCGTTACATAAAAACCACGTCAGAGGCCGTAAGGCGGTCTGAAAAAACTCTGACACCAGGGCTCTGCCCACACGATAAGAAGAAGCGAGCACAAATTGATCCAGTACAGATTATGGGTGTCTGTGGTAATACACAGTTTGGCAATACGCAGCCCGGGGCAACCGCCTTCTTGATCACGGTACGCCCTACGTAAGGTTAGTATGATGATGTAGTAAATGTTCTTATGATGCGAACGAAAAAGTCATCGGCAGCAATATTATTTATTAACTTATTAGTTTTTTTCTATGTTAGCAGAACGTATTGCCACAGGGTTCAATAGAGACCAGCCGGTAAGCAGCTGTCGGTAAAAACTTTTGTCATTGGAGACAAGAGACATCTATCAGGAATTCAGGAACAAGCTTGTCTTGTGTAACTTTGCTTGAGTAACAAATGGGAAAATGATATAATGGTGAATTTAATCTTATTAGTTTGAAATTTTCTTTATATTTTTCTCTTACACATCTACATATTATGTTTGTATTATTTATATTTAATTTTAAAATGAAAAGTGGCCTAATAATTGCCGGACGTATCGAATGTTACCACCCAAAATATACCAGACATTATTAGGATGTCATTCTTTTGAAAATGTAAAATTCGCAACCTTATGTTGATCAAAACTAAATGTGATTTCAAGTTAAACTCTTGTATTTCTGAATACTTCAACCGGATTGAGTCCATAGTTTTTCAAACTATGTTAGTAACGATACAGTATCTATTTCAACTAATTGAAGCAGAACAGAGATGCAAACTTCATGCAAAGCGGTCGGGAATCTCTAACAAGCATAATTTCAGGCTTATTGCTGAATATCGGATTGCGAGTAGGTTTGATGCAATTTTACCTCTCTCGTCGAACAATAGAGCCTTTGTTAAAAACTTGATGCCCCTTAATAGGGTTGTAAACTTATACTACATAGCAAATGTGCAATTTGAGTGGCATGTTTATATACAGGGTGTTAAGGTAAAGAGTTGCACTACTGTAAGGGGTTATTGTACCCATGATACTGAACAACTTTCCCTAAGAGACCTATAGGGAAAAAAATCTACTTTTTATACAAGTGTTCGGTCAGTAGATTGTATTTAGTATGAAAAGTCAAAAAATTTTATTTTAGAAGGAAATTTTAACTCGAGAGTTATTTAGCAAAGTTGAAAAAGAAATGTGTACCTAATGGTTCCGCATATTTCCCTTGTTCAAAACAGCAAGTCATTATTTTTAAATAAGTATTGCGGGTTTACGAGAATGTTTTTTATTTTAACTTGAAATCCTAGTAATGGTAATTGTGTAATTGTAAGGTATTTCAGTTCATGTAATCTTTAGAACTAAAACTAAACATTTTTGAGGTTCAGAGCAACAGTTTTTGAAGTAGACATTTCAAGATCTATTCAATAATCTGCGGCCATATCCGGAAATACTCTTATAAAAATTGTTATGTGTTGAACCCGTTGAACCACCACATTTTACCAGATTCTAAAATTCTAATCAGATTTTTTGTCATAAAGTTGGTGTAGGCAATTTACCAGACAGATTTTTTTTAAACATTGGATTTAAAGAACTTAAATATACAAACAACCATAAGTAAATAATAATTATCTTCATCACACAACGGAAGTACTAGAAAATTGTTAACTTGGAATTCTAGTGACGAGAATCAGTATTTTCTATGAGCTAGAATAACAATGTGAATACTTTCATTCATGATCAGATCATCAGCCTATACAACGTGTTAATGAATTCGCGCAAAACCTCATACATCCCAACTGATTTATAACAAAATAATTAGATAGAAATAATAATTTCATTATTTTGATAGTCAAAATTTAAAGTTATTCGCATTTTAAGTTTTGAGGCAAAAATGATATGTTATCAATTTATCATTTCAGCACTGAAAGAAAGCGCTAACATACTCATGGATACATTTTTATAATCTTGTTTTGGTACTTAAGTAGGGTGAGTGTGCCATCGGTTGAGTGGGTTGACATCGGGTTCAGTAAATTTAAAATTTTACAAAAAAAAAAAAAATATTTTGAAAGAAATACCTATGTTGAAACCATGATAATTCGATTCTGCTCTCGATTCTAAACAAACTACTTTCTAGTTTTGCGTTAATTCATTAACACGTTGTATACGTTCCTACAGCAGGGCACAGGCCTACCCTCAGGGAGGGTGCGTGGACGCTAGTCCACCACGCGTGCCCAATGCGGATTGGTAGACTTCACAATTCACATACGCATCGGAATTTCTTCTTCAGCATATGCAGGTTTCCTCACGATGATTTCTTTCACCGTTTGAAAGCAGTCGGTATTATGTACATAAGTTAGAAAAACTCATTGGTAAATGGCATGTCGTCCGTGCAGATTTGAACCCGGAACTCAAGATTGAGTTTCCATACCTCTTCGCAACACGCCACCGACCGACGCGACCATGCGGCTGCTAATACATTAGTAACCAAGTACCTACCTGTAGCTTTAAAAAGTCAAATTATTTCGGAACCGGTCAAAACGACTCAGATTTTCATGATTTTTTCTTTAAAAGTCCGTATCCTAAAATACTACAACCTTTATAGTTTAAAAATTGACGCTCTTAGTCATTTCAAAAGAAAAAATGCTTCACAACTTGCGAATTCATGTAAGAACAGGACATTCTTTACATTGAGGCAATTTTAATTGACACTGGCTGACGAATAAACCTTGATGAGCGCGCTCCATACAAACGAAGTTTGATTCTATTTTGAATATTCATCATCATCATCATCATCAGCCTATAAACGTCCCACTGCAGGGCACAGGCCTACCCTCAAGGAGGGTGTATGGGCATTTTGAATATTAACCAAATAAATTTAATGATTTTTTTTAACACGATCCAGAAACTAATATCCTTGTCTGTGGTTTGTCAGATTTCCGTTATGTTATAAGTTTCAAAGTTACACTGGCTCAAAAATTTATATACGTAAAAAGTGTCAATTTTTAAACTGTAAAGGTACTGTAGTAACTGTAGTATTTCAAATTACCTACATTTTTTTTTAAATCGAAAAAATCGGAGTAGTTTTAACGGGTTCCGAAGTAAAAACCTCCAGGCACTCCACTTCAGGGTGAAATTGATATCATTGGCATCCTTTTAAACTAAGAGTCTACCCATCAAACTGAACAACTTTCAATATGGGAGCAAACCGATCGAAGCAAAAAAAATCAGCTGTTGCATACATTTGAGTCGAGTAGGCATTGCAGTGTAGTATGGGACAGCTGATTTTTTAGTTGCTCCGATTGGTTTGCTCCCATAGTAAAAGTTGTACAGTTTGATGGGTAGACTTTCAGTTTAAAAGGATGCCAATGATATCAATTTCACCCTGTATAGTCAAATAAGTAATTTTAACAAGACTAACCTAACCATTTTACTGTGTTAATATACCAGTTTGTTTCTATCAACGGGCTTCAAACGGTCAGCTCAGCACCTTGTTAAAACTTCACTGCTCAATGTAAACTCCCCGTTTCGCATTTCCAGGTAGTAGATAGACCCTTCAATAATAGATCTCCTTTGATATTCTGACCGCATTCGATAGGTAAAGTACTTTTCGCCCGGAACTAGGGAAATGTACGTTCAGTGGTTTTGAAATCTCGGAACCGTAATAGAATTTAAATTTTAGATACTTACATTTGAATATTTTATAGCACGATATTCAAGAAAAGTAGTTTTTGATATTTGCAAAGATGGAATCGTGATTGTACATCTAATCTATGACCTTGCCTCGTGAACTTTTGCATGTCAAGATAGTTCTGAGAGATTAGAGAGCTATTCCTTGGGAAGAAAACAATATATGAATTGAAGTTCAGAAAATAACATACTTAATTTAAGTATTTTCCAGAGATGCTCGTTGGCGTATTGTGGCTTCGGTATTGGAAACGATTACTGAAGATAAGCAACGTCGGGTACGGTCAGTCTTTTGATGGGTGATCGTTTAAGCTGCACCGAGTCTATTGTGCTGCCCCCAATCGTATTTATTTTTATTTTTTTTAAATTAAATTAAATTATTATCTTTAAACAGTGGCCACTTTTGGCAGCATACAACATAATTATCCGTAATGTTTCGATAAATTAAAAGCCTATCAGGACTACAATGACTTAACCTCCGCTTACCTCCACTTTGAGAAAAGGCGTTTTGCAGAGGAATTCTTACAACTTATTTTGGATCAAAAATGACGTCGCCTTGTTGCATAGGTTAGAGCCAGGAAATGTAAGGCAAAGTCCTCCTCTAACCAAAAGGAAGCAGAAAGGAAGGATTGAGATCAATCTCCCCTACGCTGGCTCAGTGCGGGTTGTTTAAATTTGTCTTATGCAGTGAAATGCTTATGTTTGACAGTGACTTTGACTAAACAGAACAAACAGTCACTCAAAGAGCTCCTTACAGTATTTATTTTGACTTCAACGTAACTGAGTAGTCTAGGTTTACATACGGTCTACATAATATACTATTAAACTTAATTATGTTTATTTGTTTAGTAGTTGTAAAGTCTTTACTGATGGGATAGCATCACAGTTGACATCTCCTGTATAGGTAGCATCTAAGTCGCATTGACTTGGTGTTTTTGTAAAATTAGTTTTTACAAGATAAACAATATTCTTGTTTACCCTATCCATGCGATGAAATCTTCTTTAAAATATTAAATCACGAAAAAAAAATCTGCTGTGATGGTGTCCCATACATTTGACTCGAGTAGGTCTGCAGTTTTGTATGGAACAGATGTTTTTTTCGCGATTTTGATTTTGGTGGCATAGAGAAAGTTGTTCAGTTTGACGGTCTGATCATCCCCTTAAAAATGATGAAGCCTATATTAAGTATCTATACTTACTTATTGAAACAGTTCCGTGACTGACTAACTGACACACAGTAACGCATGGACCAAGTGCTACTAGGTCGTACAGAGCATGTAGGAGTGCACTAAAAAGGATTAGTCGAAATTCCGAAATGATCGCGGACGATGTAGCGGACAAGACCTAGAATACTTATAAACCATTTCCGTAACTGACTGACTGAATGACAGAAAACGCACAGCCTTAAGAGGGGGTCATACCTATTTTGTCTGTTTTCGAACCGATTTTTGAGAACCAAATTATTACATTTAATATATATAGTTCACATAACAGTGTAGATACGTTCTTTCTGCAGGGCATCTAACCGTTGAAAACACGATTCTATTAAATTTTCTCGATAGAAAAGAGGAGCAAAGTAAGCTCGATTTCAGATTTATAACCAGTTTTACAAGAATCACACTACACCATTTCTTCTGAATATACCATCATTTGAAAGGTAAATAATTATAGCAGGGCTTCTAACCGATGGATTTTTCCCCAAACACCCAAGAGAAAAGATATTGATGAAAAATGCGTTTTTTTGCGATCTTGCTTTCAATTGAAGTGGGATGGCTAATTGCGAAAGTTTGCTTGTTAGAAAGAGAGGCTTGTTCTACTAATACCCAGCCTTAACTAAACACTTGAAGACAGAAGTAAACGCTTCTGAAACATGATACTGCGGAGGATATAGGGGTGTACTAAGAAAGGATTTTTCGAAATTCTAATTTCACGCGGACGAAGAAAAATCTAGTAAGAAATATATTTATACACGAAAATAAAGCCTTAAAATTATTTTCTAATTCAAGAGTTTAAATTGGCATTTTGTCAACATTTATTATGAATTTTTCATGAGCTTAATGCCTTTACACCTCAAATTCCATTGTAAAACGTGTACAAATACAATTTGAGTCACATCAAAGCTTTTTCAGTCGACTTATTGATGTTTTGATCTATTCAAAACGTTGTTTTCTCCCGTTCAATCGTTTGTTTGTTTAATTTGAAGCTTATTTCTTGAACGTTTTTCTAATTAGTATTGTGCAAATCGAATCTTATGGAAATTTATTCCATCTAATGACTGTCTGGTAATTAGAGAAGGGATTAGCAGAGGCTTTTTATAGGGACATAATGTAGGTGGTTTTTATTCAAAATTATTTAAATAGAGCTATGTACTTATACTGCGTTTGATATAAGATGGGTTTTTGCAGGACTCTTGGTAAATGCCAATATTGTACTTATGGTAGGACAAAACACCTTGGAGGCATCTTTTATTTTTCATGTTTCGACTAGATTTATGCAATTTAACGAAACCAAAGTCATACCTCAGTATTCTTGGATAGTTTATCTAGTGAAATCGTCAATTGAATACACGATTGGAATTACTTCACTCGATAGAAAATCGACACAAATATGACGTATTATCTTGTATTTTAAAACATTTTTCTCGTGTTAGAAGAACTTAAAATAGTTTCAGATTTTTGGTATTTATACTCACATATTCATCATTAGTTTATCTAGTGAAATCATTAAAAAAAATCTATAAAAAGTACTTTTGTTAACTCATTTTAATCGAAAATATTCGTCTGAACCGATGGCCCCTTAAGTGCGAAACTGCTTATATTCCAAACACCTTCCTATTTCTTTAATAGTTCTATAATGGAGTACATAATTATTACGATCATTATAGTACTCTGTGTTACGATGTTTATACGATGATGACGGTACAGTACGACCAGGAAAATGATTCCGTTCGTCAATCTTTATTTGCGCAGAGTAGACCCGAATAAAAATATTTAATAATAATAATTAACTATTCTTATGCCCGAGTCCCATCAAAATCCGAAGTCATTTATCTAATTATTAAAAATCAATCGTGAGCGGTAGTCAAAGGGTGCAAATTGGGTGTTACTTAAGATCAAGGACCTCTTAAAGCAGGTGTTATAATCCCCGCAAGTTGATATTGCGATGGAACCTTGTCACAATAACCGCTGAGTGACGTCATCAAGCACGGGCTAACCTTGCGAACGGTACTGATGTTGCACAGTCGACTACGTCAAAATTACGTCACCAAGATGGCCGCCAGTCACAATATCAACTTGCGGGGATTATACTAAATCTGTCTCTCTTTCTCGCTCCAAGTCGAATAACAGATTAATCGACGCTTTGGCAGCGAAAAGGGCGTGAAAAGGGATTTCAAGCGCGAGAAGGTACTAATCTTGTCGGTTCAACTCGCTATGCACTATAAAAATTTGTCAACTGCGCAGGTACACACGGCGACACATCAAGCTATGCATAACCAAAATAAGCTGGCCACGCGTAGGTAGTAACGCGGACTGCTTATTTTGGTTTTTCATAGCTTGATGTGTCGCCGTGTGTAAACCTGGTATTGCTGTAGGCGTTAGAGTATATTTTTCTTTGGCATTATAATAGTTAGATAATAGTCCTCTATCATTCGCCAGTGTCAGTTTTTCCACTTAGTATGAAATATGTAGACAGATACTTATTATCTGAGATATAGCATGTCAGTGTCATTCTATACTTCACCTGCCTAGTACTTTGTTCCAAGAACAGCGTCTTCGCGTCGCTAACCTGCAAGTATCCGGGCAGGAAGGGCAGGATATGAGTTATGCTATTGTCTGTGCAACACCACATTCATATCTCAGGTCAGAACAGATCATGTTTACTCTGGCTTATTTTAGTTCGATTTCTATTTTAAGGTTTCCACATCGGTCGGGGCATTTCCACACAGACAGATATTATTGATTCTTAATTCTCCTATTGATAAATTTCTTTTAAAACATAATTTAGTTTTGGGGTTTTAAAAAAAAACTGAATGTGTCTCGAATTTCACGACTTTTTTTCCTTTTTCATACATACATAAACTCACCTCTATAATCCCTTCAGATGGTTAAAATCTTTGCTACAACTACCAACAATCTTTAAAAGCTTATGCTTATGTACTTATAGAAATATACACCACTAGTTTTTAATTACTAACATAACTTTAAGGGTATGTTCAGACCATGATCTAAACAACTTTCCCTATGGGACATGAGTCAAAAATTTTCTTTTTGAGTTTCCAATCTTTCCATATAAAAGTGCGGGTCTGCCGATCAATTTTCTATGGGATGTCCAACAATTTTTCTTATTTTTCAACCTTAGGGAAAGTTGTTTATATGCTTGGTCCGAATACACCCTTGAAGTTGTGTTAGTAATTAACCCGTCAAATGTCTAAGGGACACCCGGGTGTCGGGAAGATTTTTTGGTCTAACGCGTCTTATGGACATACGGGTGTCCGTGAGGCGACCGCTCCTTATTGGCTGGCGATTTATAACGTGGCGTTTCGTTTCACCATACTTTTTGTATTTCCATTAGATTTGTTGGTTTTCATTGGTTCGTTTGAGTACAATTCTGTGAAAAACAGAACGCATTTCCGTGGCATGGCGGATGGCGGCGATCGTTTGTTTCTATTTCATTGTTTGTGACGTGATTCAATTGTTTTGAACAAGGTGTTGTTTATAAATAGCTCGTAATATTGTGAGCTTTTAAATTATCATATAGGTTTTGTGTGTTGTAAAGTGTAATTATATGTACAATGGTGACAAAGTTGAGGTGCTTGTTGTGAAGTGAAATTATGTGTAAAATCTGTGTAAAATGGTGAAAAAGAACACGGAATATTTCATTAGGTAAGTCCAAGTATAGAAAAATTATAGGGCATCTTATTTACTTTACGTAGATTTATAGTTTATTGCTATTTTTCATAACATAACCTTTCTACATAATTTTTCTAAAAGGTGGTAAAAAAAATTTGGCATGCCATCAAACAGCCCGACACTCGAGCGTTTTTTTTTTGCGAGCCTCAAGCACGTCACGGGTTAAACACTGTACCTAATGAGTAAAATCAAGGCTCACGTTTAGATTTCCTTGCTCATTTATTTATTTATTCAGATTTAGGATTACTAACAAGGGTACCACAGATTAGAGGAGATTTGTTCTTTTTACCAGATAACGGAATAATATTATTCGATTGTGGTATGGAACCACTATGGATTTAATAAATCTTTAAATGCTACGTTTTATGTAAAAGGTTTTACTTACATTGTCCTTAAAATATATCACCAATTTCCCATCTACCTTAGAAAGTATTGTCTGAAACAGCATCTGTAACAAAGGAAATAAGGTACAGATTTAAAAATCTGCGATTAAATTAAATCAAATTTAAAAGACGACGTTAATCGCATCATTTTCGCAACGTGTTTTGTAATAAACGTCATGTTTACCTACACATAGCTCGTTTGATATGTTGATATGGCTTATGATATGATACCCTACGGCCTATACGTGGATACGGATTATATCGTCGCTTCTTGAGGATTTATTTGATCAGATTTAAGATGCTACTGTCGTGGGAGGGAGGGATCAGTTGTATGCAGATTATGTCTAATGTTAAAACTACCGATAGTCTTTTGATATAGTTGTATTAATATTGGAATACAATTTACAAATCATCATCGTAACATTCGTAAGTCATGACCTCATCACATGATAGTAATTATCATGTATAGAAATTGTTTGTTTCGTTTTAATAAATAGCTTGTCATTCATTTGGCGTTTCATAGAGAGCTGATTGAATTTCGGTAGTATGGAAAGTATTTTTTTTTGTAAAAGTTGTTCAGTATTACCATGGGTACAATCACCTTTTAAAGTACCTAATGCAACTAACTGTTTACCCTAACACTATATACATTACTATAATATTATACCTAATATTTACTGTACCGCAAATTTTAATGATGAACTTTCTGCGAAATTTAGTAAGATTCCATAAATATATTTCAGGTCTAGACGGCGGTTGACTTGACATTCAAATTACCTAGTTAAGTTCGTCGTCTCGACTCTTAAATTGAGTAGAGTATAATAAACGTAATTTACAAGACTGTATATATATTATGTACGTGTAATATATACGTACGTACACAGAAGGTATGGATTTGACATTGGCGATCGAAACATTTTGACGTTTGCTTTCAACACCATACGTCAAATCCATACATAGCGAAAGTACTTTGTCTAGGGGCCCTGGGGGCAAGGCGCGGCATTGGCGGGGGGTCAATACGACCTAATAAAGCTTAATTGAGGACCAAAAATTTTAACAAAAAATTAAAACCGCCTTCAAAAAAACTAAAAAGTTAAAAATAATATTGCAGCCTATGACTTTTTCGTTCGCATCATAAGAACATTAATTTGTTTTATTGAAGTCGCTGTCAAGCCGGTTCGATTCGCGACATGGCTTGTATTTTTTGGCTTGGCTTGACACCGACTTCTATAAAACAAATTAATGTTCTTATGATGCGAACGAAAAAGTCATAGGCTGCAATATTATTTTTTAACTTTTTAGTTTTTTTGAAGGCGGTTTTAATTTTTTGTTAAAATTTTGTTTATTTCACAATTTTCAGTGGTGAATTCATTAGTTCGATTTAATAGGAGTGCTTTAAATTAAAAAACGCACTAGTCGGCAGTACGATTTTCGAAGGTTCCCCTCGATTTCTCTGGGATACCATCATCAGATCCTGGTTTCCTTATCATGGTACCACCCTCGGAACATCTCCTTTCCAACAAAAAAAGAATCATCAAAATCGGTTCATAAACGACGAAGTTATCCGCGAACACACATAAATAAAAAAAATATATACGGTCGAACTGAGAAACCTCCTCCTTTTTTGAAGTCGGTTAAAAAAGCGGCGCACTACCGTAAATTTTCTCAAAGAGATTCGGCGTATTTTTGAGCGCTCTTAACTTCGGTCTGAATTGTACCTATGAGTTCAAATTTTCAGGACAGCATGTGGTCGTCAATCTTATAAAATGTACTCTATTTCATATTTATAGTCTTCCTACTTTAGATTTTATTAATACGCAAACTTCGTTGATTTCGTCACTCACTCACGCACTATTGATCATCAAAACCTAAGAAGTACTTCCCGAAGGCCTGAAGTTGAGGAATACAGACTATCGTGTTGGATAGTGCAAAACCACTTTCACTATGGAGTCATATAGAGCCCACACAGAAATCGCGTGATAAACAAAATTTTCGATTTCACACAAAACTGTAATACAAACTACTCGACTTCAGATGTATCTAACGACCTTGGCCCTTTCAGAGCCTCTACAACTATGTCATTTTTGTAGGCATACCTATTTTTGACTGGCTTGTCCTTCATTATGTCATTATGTCTAATCCAAGGAAATAAAAAATGTATTAATTTATAATTATAATACTATAATTATGCGGTTTAAAATGATAATAAAGGTGCCCTCAATCAACTCAGAAAATATCTTCATCATTCTTCCTTACACTCTGTATAATTATGTATAGATATACGTATAGATATATGTATAGATTAAAAAGCGCGACATTTATTAGTTTGTCGACTGTACCATCAACAGCCGGACCAAAACCGATAAAGGGGAAACCTCTGAAACTTTTAGCTGCACTTGACGTCCAACAAAATTATTGAAAAGTTTACTTCCGGTTTTGGCCATAAATTTTTTTTTTATTTTTTTATTTTTTTTTACTGTCAAAAAGAACAGTATATTTTTAATATACAAAATACAAAAAATACAAAAAAATACAAAAACTTTATTTTCTCCACAAAAGGTTTACATGTACGTTGCACAATATATATAGGATTGAAGGTGGAGACTGGTGCTTGGTAAGTATGCATGTTTGCACACACATACCTGTACTTCAAGTCACCAATATGTATCGCTATGTAAAATATTTTATAGTAGATTTGTTATATTCGAAAAATTACTTTCGAAAAATTGTAGTACCAATCAACGACAATTCTTTTGAAACCTATAACTTGGTAAATATACACTATACAAAAAAAATATTTTGCTTACACATTCATACCTACTAGAAGTACAAATGGGCCGAATGTGGTCGATTTTCAGAACCTCACTTTTTTTTCCCTGTCCGCTTCACGTGAAATGTCCCATAAGCAAGCCAGCAAGCTCATCTCCAATAAAATAAAATAAAATAAAATCATCGCTTGTGTGGATAAGGTTGTTTAACTTTCGAAACAAATCCCTTAGCCACGGAATATACACATAAGAGTACAACCTTAACAAATTAATGAGGAATGATGAGAAATTATTTATTAAAAACGCAAAAATACAGTCTGTATTAATACATTACATAATACATTACATAGCCGTCAACATCCCCGCATTATATTATGTTATAAATAGGACATAACCTCGTTATGACGGAGCACTTTAGCTCAAGTACCTAACTAGTTGTTTGGAATAGAGAATGTAGAATAGCACATAGTTTTCAGGTTCACTTATTTGCAATTTGAGTGAAGTTTAGCTTTACCTTACAACCTTCTCGAGTTGTAGGTTGTTAAAATAATAGACATTTCGTTGTTAGGAGAATAACTCAGGAGTAGATCATCTCAGCCGATGGACGTCCACTGCTGGATCGCCACAACGACCAGAGCTATCCTTATCCAAAGGGTTCCCGCCGCCTTCACCAGGTCGTCGGTCCACCTTGTGAGGGGCCTACCCACGCTACGCTTTCCGGTACGCGGTCGTTACTCGAGAACTCTTCAGTCCCATCGGCCATAGGTTTTGCGAGCAATGTACTCCGCCCATTGCCACTTTAGTTAAGCAATTCTTTGTGCTATATCAGCTACTCTGGTTCTTCATTTCTGATTCAATCTCGCAGGGAAACTCCGAGTATAGCCCTCTCTATGTTGCCCTTTGGGTGACTTTCAGCTTTTTTATGAGGGCTTGAGTGAGCGACCACGTCTCAGTTCCGTATGTCATCCATCACTGAATCATTTGAATGGTTGAATGTGGTTTGACTTATAAAAATGTAAACAATGCAGGTACCTACAGTAGTTCATTATAAGGAACCAACTTGAATTTTGTATAATATTTGAATTAGATAAATCTAAAATCTCTAAATAATCTCTCTATCTCTAATCTATCTATCTAATCTTTCAGTTTCCTTAAAAGGAAACTGAAATATTAATTGACATGACATGAGCAACTTCAAGAGAGAAGTTCAATTTGGTAGATTTTTATTTTTATATGATGCTAAAATAGTTCTGCTAGGTAGATATTATGTGACTGAAATCTGTTTTCATAAACTATTATTGAATACAACTGCAATGTGCGTGAACTCAGATTTAATACTTCCTTTTCTTTTCACTTACCGGAAATTTATCGAAATTAAAGTCCTTTGACGGGCATTTTTATCGTAAAAAGAGGGAATAAAACGGCCTGATTTTCATAGCTTTATTTTTTTATGAAGGAAGCGTAATTCTAACAAGTTTTCAAAGAAAATTGCAAAATAATCAAATTATGATGGGAAATACAAAGTCGCGGTATCGATAAATTTATATTGATGTTTTTTCTGTGGCCACGTTAATGAAAACATCTTATAATATTGTTTTATTATGTTTTGAATAGTTTTCAATTACAATAAAGTCGTGGTCTAATAATGAATAACCTCACCTTCCAAAGCAGACTTTTTTTGGTGAAGGAAAATCTATCTATCTCTATCTATAACGTCACGCCTTTTTCCCAGTGGGGTAGACAGAGACCAGACCCCCTAACATGATTTCTCTACATGCGCGCGACTCGGCTTTTTTCCATACTACAAGTCGCGGCAAGCGCGGCTTTCGCTCTCCGAAAAGCGCGGGAACAGGTTATTTTGTAGGCAGCGAAGGCGCGTCGCGCGCGTGTAGAGAAATCATACTAGACATGCAGGGCTCGCCATTTACTACGATTCTTACATACCTGTTTTGCCTCAAGCACATCCATACATCTCGTCATACATGTCCGTCGGTTTCGAGTACCTTGCACCTCCCCTTTTTGTAGGACGCAACTGATTACTTACTCTTCAAAGATTTTTTTTGGTCTTTGATACTCTTCTTACTTTACTGTGAAGGAAAATATGGCTAGGAAACCGTCATCCGACGTGCTTCAATTTCGAGGCCTGCATTGTGTCTACTATCCATAAAAGTCAGTGCTTTCCCGTGGTTCACCTGATTTAGTTCACCTGGTAGACCATGGGCAGACATTTGCCCGTTGTCCACCTAATTAAACTCGATTTTTGACGACGACGGGCTCATAACCGGTTACACTGGACAGCGTTTGGGTACTAGTAGTAAAATGTGTATATTCTGATTAGAATATACTTAGTTTTTATATATTTAGAACGAGCTTTTACCCGCGACTTCGTCCGCATAGATTTTAACTTTTAAGTCAGATGATAAGCTATCAAACAAAAAAAGTTTCATCAAAATCGGTTCAGTAGTTTTTGAGTGATACTCGAACAAACAAACACCCAAACAAATAAATAAACAAACAAACAAACAGACAGACAAAAAATCCAAAAATTTGTGATTTGGAATCAGGGACTACCTGTCCCTGAAACAAAAGAAGTTTCATCAAAATCGGTTCAGTAGTGTTTGAGTGATACTCGAACAAACAAACACCCAAACAAACAAACAAACAAAAAAACAAAGAAATAAACAAACAAACAAATAGACAGACAAAAAATCCAAAAATTTGTGATTTGGAATCAGGGACAGATAAAAACCATGTCGTAATTTTTTTTTTGTAAATATCTTCAATGTACAGACACTCTTCTGTTACAGTTTTATAATAGTTTAGATATCTTTAATTAACCCCTCGAGGAATAAAGTCTGCTATGCTAATGTTCTGATTGTTTTCCTACAAATCATTATACAGTACAGTGTGAAGGTAGCTTTGAACTCTTTGAAGCGAACAGTAGTGAATGCTTGTCAGCTAGCGGTTGCGGTCACAACTGTCGACACAGATGACACTTGCTGACACCTGCTGACACCTGAAAAGACAATTAAACTAGTTTCCAGTTATGTTACTGTCGAGAGAGGGAAAGATAGTATAAGTATTTTCGGAGAAGTCATTGAATAGTCCTTATGCCTAAGTATGGGTGTTGATTTGTCGTTTTGCTCGAAAGAATCTTATTTGAATCGGGCTAGGTGCCGACTAACCCACTTCACCGAGGAATCGGGGTATTTTGAAGCCAGAACAACCTTGTTCCGTTTGATGGTTAATTTGAAGTATGAATAGCTGGAAAACTGATTGGCAGAAATCGTGTAAAGCACCTTATAAAGTATACTCCGAAACCAAATTATAGTCTTGACTGGCTTCCACCTACTGAGGCCGCGTGGCTCCCTTTCCTTTCACCTTTTTGAGAGGTCATCTTTGCATCTAACCTTGCTTCTTTCATCTCAGATCTAAAGAAAAGGACGCACACTCTGAAAACTATTCATAAAGAATCTTCAAGATCGATGATATAATACGCAACATTTTTATTCATCAGTGAACTTGAAACATTTGTTAAGTTAAAATACGAGTTAAAAAAGTAAAATAAATAAATAAGGCTTACAGGCACATACATTGTAATGATTCCAAGTAAGCACTATAGGCTACTATACACTATAGCGACTGGATGAGGAAGGCCGAGGATAGAGTTTTGTGGCGCGCCTTGGGAGAGGCCTATGTTCAGCAGTGGACGATGATAGGCTGATGATGATGATGATGATGATGACTATAGGCTAAAATATGACCTATTCAGGTATCTTTACCTCCCTGGTGGCAATACTACGTTTTTCAGCGCGTCATCAAAATAGTAACATATTCAGCTATATTTTCCCCCGTGGCACTACTGCATTTCTCTCCTAGTGCTTTAGAAAATATTGTTCTCCAGTGAACTATCGATATTACTAGTATGCATGCATGCATATATTCACGACTATACTTCCTGGAGTCAGAGAAAACTCAGAAAATCCACGTTTCACTAGTACCTACTAACGAAACTCGATCTAGTGTGACGGTCTTCAGTATGTATCATCAAGCCTTTTTCCCTGAGGGGTAGGCAGAGGCGTGCCATTTGCTACAATCCTTGCATACATCTCTCACCTCATTTACATCCATACCTATGTCCATACGATACATCCATACATCTCTTCATACATGCCCGTCGGTTTGGAATACTCCACACCTCACATTTCTTTAAGAAGTGTGAGGTCGTCAGTATAATTATGAGAATTATTACATCTTCTGTAGATGCGTATTTCCGTTGTATACAATGCTGTGAAACTAATCGAGTATAGTTTGGAATACAAGTTTCACGTGGAAGTCTTCCAAACTATACATCAGTAGTACCACAGAGTACTATAATTACTACCGTAAGTAGGAAGGAATAATTGTATTGTATTGTATTGTATATCATTTATTTCAGACTTCTTTTGTCCATATGTGTTAATAACAAAAATGCACTTATAATTATGTTAGTAGGCAGAATAACAATTCAAATTCCAAATACAAACAAACACAAAACATATAAAATTAAATACAATTATAGACATGTCATATAGATATTGGAAAAATATTTATTTAGAGGCGCGGCTAGCTGGCACTACATGGGTTGAAGTCCAGTGCCTGAGTATCGGGCCATCCACCCTATTTGCTACTATGGTCAGGAGGGTGTTTGCGCTGCCGCGCACCCGCCGCATCACGGACGCGACTCTCTTGCGCATGATGGCTGGGAAGCCATCGGTGTGCGCAGAGGCGAACATTCCTGATGCGCTACAGTGGCGCGGCAGCCCCAACAACCCCCTGAACGCATTATTATATTGGACACGTAAGGCACTGTAAGCTTTTTGAGTAAAGTTGATCCACAGGCTGCAAGTATAAAATGATTGGCAGAAAGCCCTGAACAATGTGATTTTAACGCTTTCCGTACACCTCGCAAACCTGCGAATCAACATATTACTTCTCACTGCCAGCGCCCTACGCTCCCTCTCGATATCCTTGTCATCAGATTGCGACGCGGTGACCCAGTGCCCCAGGTATTTAAACTCCGATACCACTCGAAGCGGAGTGCCTCCAAGTGTGACCGTTGGTACAATGGGATAGTATTTAGTCCCTGCTCTGAACATCAACAGTTCACTCTTAGCAGCATTATACCGGAGACCATGGCGCACCGCGTAGCGCTCACAGATGCCAAGCAGTTTCCTGAGCGCACTGATAGAAGGACTCAACAACACCATATCATCCGCGTAACTAATGTTGTTTACAAATTTGCCATCAATGGAACATCCCACCATGGCGTCATTGAGTTCACCCATCAGCCCGTTTACATACAGGTTGAATAGTCTTGGCGAGGTCAACCCCCCCTGCCTAACTCCACACTCCAGCCTGTACGCATCAGACATCGATCCGGCCCATTTAACTGTATTACTTTGGTGTCCGTACCAAAATTGCATCAACTTGATTAATTCGGCAGGCAGGGCTGTGTCCTCATATAACTTCTGCCATAATCTGTCATAAGACACCAGATCGAAGGCTTTTGAAAGGTCAAGAAAACACGCGTAAACAGGTGTTTTCCTGTCCGTGTAGTACCGAACAGTATGCTTGAGGCAAAGAACTGCTGTCTCCGTGGAGAGACCTGCTCTAAATCCAAACTGTGCATCTTGGAGAGCTATATGTTTTTCCAGTTGTTTGTCAAGCATACTGTCCAGCACCTTCGCTACAATTGTTGCCAACGATATGGGTCTGTAGTTATTAATGTCAGAAATGTCACCTGTCCGGTTCTTTACTATGGGCACCACCAGTGTCCTCATCATGTCATCAGGTAAGTACGAATGTCCAATGCAAAAGGTAAACAACATGGCGAGCACCCTGGGCAGGTGTACGCCTGCATGTTGTAGATGTTCGATACTAAGGAAGTCATGCCCAGGTGATTTACCACGCGACATACACTTTATTGTTGTGGCCACCTCCTTAGCAGAAAACCTCATATAAGCTTTGGTGGAGGGCTCAACTCCCGAAATGACACCTGACGAGGGCACCAGTGTAGATACAACCCTAAAGTGATCCCGAAAAAGGTTGGCAATCCTAGCAGGTTCACAAACACCCTGTATGCTCACAGGAAGGCTCGCTCTAGGGTTCAGTTTACTCGTCTCCTTCCAAAACTTTCCAAACATTTTATTGGAATGTTGCCATGCCAAAGCATCCATTTTTATTTGGTCTGCATTATTCTGACACCATTTAAGTTTTGTTTTGAAATATTTTCTAGTATTTACCATCGCGTCATGCACATGCCCTGTGTTAGGTTTACCATGTAGCACCCAGTCCTGAAACGCCAATCGAGCCTCCCTATGAGCCTCACCTACGTGCTTGTTCCACCCGATTACATGTCTTTTCTTATTTTTAACAACTTTGTCACCATAACTCTGACTAGCCGCGTCTCTCAAAATGTCAACAATGTTTGCATATAGCCTGTCAATAATTAACTTATGATTAGAGTCGTCACAGATACCACTACAGCACTGCTGGAAGTCCTTAGGAAAATCAACATCTCTCAACTTTTTATTACAAATGTCATTATACATCGCTATTTGGTGTGGGAGTCTCTCACCCCATTTAACTGAATTACATTGATGTGTACTGTGCATAGTTTTTGTTTTACAGATATTAAAATTACATGATAAACGTCATAGCGAATTTTAGTGTCCACTACTGTTTTCCACGCAGCCTCCGACACTAGGCAGTGGTCTAACCAGCTCAAGGTACCGTGACTGTCACTCACATATGTGTAGCTACCCGAAGCCTGTCCCAGCCATTCAATGTCTGCGCATCTCCAGCTTTGTTCAGAGCTAAAATCTGTTAGCTCATTACCGAAGCGTTCGCCGGGATGAGCGTTAAAGTCCCCCAAAACAAACACAGAGTCCACGTCACACTCCTCTACAACTGCAGCAATCTCGGCCAGGCACTCTGTGAACTCAGTCAAAATAATCGAGTATAGTTCGTAATGTTTCTACTATACAGGGTGTCCCAGAAATGGTGAATCAAACTGCTATGGGAGGCAGCTTGACTAATGTCCTATCCATAAAAAATATTAAAAAAAATAAAACGCACATGACCATAAAAAAAAAAGAATATCCAAAAAAACGGGAAAATCATCAAATTTTTCTAAGTTTCCAGCTCTAATTATCGCGTTTTGGGATAATTTGTAATTTTTTTCTGCAAATATTAATTGTTAGAGGTTGCTTCGACTGATTGTTAACATTTTACAAAAAAAAATGTCTGCACTTCGAGCACAGACCACTTAGTTTAATTGTTTTTTCTGAACCGAAAAATTTTCTTGCTATTTTAACTAGCTGTAGTATAAAAAAAATTTATGGGACTTGTGCGGCAAACTACTTCAAAAAGTTGCCTATTTAATGACGATTTTAAAATGATACGAATCACTGAATTTACTTTACAAAATTGGGAGATATTAATTTTCTTGTGTGCTAGGGTGAAATTTGTGCAATTTATTCTTTACTTTTTAATTCATTTTCCACTTCTAATCCGTTGCTTCTAAGGTTAGAATTGGCTAAAAAAGTTGTTTCAATACCCGGTAGTAATGGCACGGTTTTTTAGAATCCCGGTTTTTCAAAATCCCGGTGTTTTAAAATCCCGGTTGTTTAAAATCCCGGTTTTTTTAGGAATCCCGGTTTTTTTTTAATTCCCGGTTTTTTGGGAATCCCGGTGTTTTAAAATCCCGGTTTTTTGGGAATCCCGGTGTTTTAAAATCCCGGTTTTTTGGGAATCCCGGTTTTTTGGGAATCCTGGTGTTTTAAAATCCCGGTTTTTTAAATTCCCAGTTTTTTGGGAATCCCGGGAATTTAAAAAACCGGGATTCTTAAAAAAACTGGATTTTAAACAAACGGGATTTAAAAAAAATCGGGTTTTTAAAACACCGGGATTTTGAAAAACCGGGATTCTAAAAAACCGTGCCATTACTACCGGGTATTTACTTACTTGGGTATTGAAACAACTTTTTTAGCCAATTCTAACCTTAGAAGCAACGGATTAGAAGTGGAAAATGAATTAAAAAGTAAAGAATAAATTGCACAAATTTCACCCTAGCACACAAGAAAATTAATATCTCCCAATTTTGTAAAGTAAATTCAGTGATTCGTATCATTTTAAAATCGTCATTAAATAGGCAACTTTTTGAAGTAGTTTGCCGCACAAGTCCCATACATTTTTTTTATACTACAGCTGGTTAAAATAGCAAGAAAATTTTTCGGTTCAGAAAAAACAATTAAACTAAGTGGTCTGTGCTCTAAGTGCAGACATTTTTTTTTGTAAAATGTTAACAATCAGTCGAAGCAACCTCTAACAATTAATATTGGCAGAAAAAAATTACAAATTATCCCAAAACGCGATAATTAGAGCTGGAAACTTAGAAAAATTTGATGATTTTCCCGTTTTTTTTGGATATTCTTTTTTTTTTATGGTCATGTGCGTTTTATTTTTTTTAATATTTTTTATGGATAGGACATTAGTCAAGCTGCCTCCCATAGCATTTTGATTCACCATTTCTGGGACACCCTGTATACAGCGCTAGTACGCAGTGCGCACTAATCGTGTTTGAATTGTAATACATGCGGCAGGCACACTCGATTATGAAGCATATTATTATGTGATTACTAATTGATTAGTAACATTTTATTTTGATGTTTTCTTCATATTTTATGTAGCATAGATAGTTTACGAATATAATTATGGGAGCAAATCTGTAATCGTAAAACGAAACCAGCTGAAGCACATTTGTGTGAAGAGGCATTCCAGTTCAGTATATTTATTAGCTTTGATTTTTTTCGCTCGGTATATATACCACACAGTAACTATAATTACTACGTATTACCTTATCTTACCTATTATAAAACTTATCGTAATTCGTATCCGTAGGTAGATTCTTTGCGTCATCATTGTTATTTTTATGTTATTGAGTCGTCTTTCAAGAGATTTGTCAACTTCTTTAAGAGGCTTGCTGATTGCCCCATATGTGCGCTGAATGTATCATGGGTATCGTCTTTATCGTATGTATTTGATAGGTGTGTATAAACTATTTTTACCTTGTTTGGTACCAGGTATAGTAGCAAAAATTCAAGCAAATGCTTCCCGTACTCACCCACACCACGGCTGCGGTCGCAAATGTCATCTCGACCGACACCTACTGGCAGAACAATTGGAACAAGCGCTTTTCAATTTCCTTTAAACTGCGGGGCGAGGGAGACGGTTTTTGTTCCCGTTTTCAGGCGAGATCAATAGGTAAACCTGTTCAAGGTATTATGTTGACCTTTTATATGTTATAATGAGAATTTTTGTGACGTTTCTACTCAGAATCTGTCCTAATCTAACCTCTACCACCGATATCAAAACATTTATTTTTAATTAATAATGTCAACCAGGCTGTCCGTGTTGTGTCGGCTAAGAATAGCACCACCCCATTTCCTCCCGTGAGTGTCGTAAAAGTCGACTAAAGGATCTACCGGAGGATGGGCAGCAGCATCCTCTGAGTACATACATTCAATCCAACTGCGATCGCCAACCCGCCTGCCAAGCGTGGCGATTATGGCAAATCCCCCCATTTTGGGGGAGGTCTATGTACAGCAGTGGACGTCTATCGGCAGATATGATGCTGATGATGATGAGGCGTTGAAAAGGTTGTGGGCACGGTCACCCGAAAATCGGCCAAGTGCGAGTCGGACTACGGACTCGCTCACGGTCGATACATTGCATTCCTACAAAGGAGACGTTTACAAAATGTATGACGCCCCGGTAAAGATCCTGTACAGTCATAGGTCCACACGGGCAAAGCCGCGGGGCGAATACTAGTAAATTAATAACCTGTAAAATGTTTGTCGGTTTGCTAACGAAAACAACAAAAGCAAAAGTGTGTTTGTTTTACACATCACTATATAGTCGCTGGCGCAGGAGTCAAAATACAACGTTTCGTGAACCAAAGATTTCCTTTTGGCAAGAGAGGAAAAAAGTCTATACTTAACTCATACAATGATGATGTCCTCCTTGACGTATCCGTCAACGGCGACACCCTGGGCTTCACCTAGTAGAGTGGGCTCGGATGTGACTAGCGAACCCAAATTTCGACCTAAAGGTCCGATCGCACGTAAAACAGTAAAGTTCTCCGCTGTCATTATAGGTGAAGTTATAGCTTGGCTTTGGCCGCGTCTTCCTAATTTGGCGCTTAGCGTCAAGATCTGCTAGACGCATTTCATCGAACTCCTCAGTTCGCTTCTTTACAGTGGAGCGCCATTCAGGTCTCATCAGAGCACGTTGCTCCCAGTCCTTAATCGGTATGTTGCATGCTGTCAGGTGCCGTTTCAGGACATCTTTGTAACGCAGGTACTGAACGCCAGACTTTCGTTTCCCATCCCGAAGCTCCGAGTAAAACACTGCTTTAGGAAGTCTAGCATCATCCATACGTATCATATGTCCGCACCATCTTAGCTGGCTTCTCATTATCAAGGCCTCCATACCGTAAGATTGGCTACGCCGTAAAACCTCCGAGTTTGGCACACGATCTTGCCATTTCACCCTGAGGATTGCCCGGAGGCATTTCATATGAAATGTATCAAGGCGCTTAATATCACCCTTGTATACACACCAGGTTTCAGATGCATACAATAGTATAGGCAATATTATTGCTTTATACACAGCTAGCTTGGTCTTCAACTTTAGATCGTGCGATGTCCAAACTCTTTGGTTCAGGCCCCCAAATGCAGCAGCAGCCCTTGCGATACGCGTGAATAGCTCAGTCTCCAACCGATTGTCGCTTTGGATCATGGTCCCCAAGTAGCGGAAAGATGCTACCTCTTCCAGTTGGTTTCCAGCTAGCTTTAGTGGTGCGTCATTCGCAGGTTCTCCCCTGGCAGGTTGTTTCAGAACCTGGGTTTTCGATACACTTATCACTAGGCCAAACTTTCGACACGACAGATCGAGTTGATCGAGGTACTGCTGCAGACTTTCCATTGAGTCAGCCATAAGACAGACGTCGTCGGCATAAAGGACCTCCAAAACAGGCAGCTGAAGAATTTTATTTCTTGCTTTGAAACGAGACAGATCAAACACCCCCTTATCAGACCTAACGTTCAGACAGATTTGATCACTGCAGTTTTTAAGGGCATCGTTCAATACAGCTGCGAAATAAAGAGCGAACAGCGTTGGCGCCATCACACACCCTTGCTTAACACCACTCGTGACTGGGAAGTAATCCGTAAAGTCGCAATCGTGTTGCACTTTAGCCATCATGTCATCGTGGAATTGTCGCACTAAATTAACAAACTTTGCAGGATATCCAGTTTTCTCGAGGACAATCCAAAGACCAGCTCGTGGTACCCGGTCGAATGCTTTTTCCAAGTCTACGAAGCACATGTAGAGGTTACGATGTTGTTCAAGGCTTTTTTCTTGAAGTTGTTTTACAACAAAGATTGCATCAACCGTGCCTCTAGATGGACGGAAACCGCACTGGCTCTCCGGTAGGATTGTTTCGGCTAGAGAATTTAAGCGCGAATTTATTATGTGTGACAGGACTTTTCCGGCTGCACTTAGTAAAGATATGCCCCTGTACGAGCTGCAATCTGAACGATTACCTTTGCCTTTGTACAGTTTACATATGGATGCATCCTCCCAACCCTGAGGCACACTCTCTGATTCCCATACGCTCAAAATTAACTCAAACAGTCTGTTCTTTATATTTCGACCGCTAAACTTCTGCGGGTAGACTGTCCGCCCAGGCGTTTTATTGTTTTTCATTTTCATCACAGCTCGATAGAATTCGTCATAAGTAGGAGCCTCGTCTAGTTCTTGTTTGGTGGGCAAACACTCCAATGAGTTGACATAGGCAAGGTCAACGCCTTGGGAACTCGGATTCAGTACCTCATTGAAATGCTCTGCCCAACGCGAAAGGAGGTCGTTAGAGTCCGTGAGCCGTTGCGTATGGTCACGATTAAAAATCGGGGCAGTAAGCCTATGTCTAGGCCCGTAAACAGATCTAAGGCCCTCAAAAAAGCCTCCCATTTGGTGGGTGTCCGCCAGGCGCTGCATCTCGGCGGCTTTTGTTGTCCACCAATTGTTCTTGAGCTCGGTACCAAACGCTGAATTAGAAAAATTCAAATAAAATGTTGTTTTGGAATGGTTCACAAACACAATAAAAAACCGGCGAAGTGTAAGTTGGACTCTTGCACCGAGGGTTACGCATCACCACCCAATATAAATTTACAAAAAAAAAAAAATTTCTTGCATTCAGTTCGAGATTCTTAGCGCGAGCCCGACCACTTGGCACATTTTGTTTTATTTGTTCTTTAACTTAACGCGAAAAAAATTCTGCCGTCCCATACAAAACTGCTGGGAGAGCGGGGCTGGAAGTTACAGAGGTTAGTTGTTCCGATGGATATAGCTCCGAGAAGAAAAGAGATATCGAAATGCTTGAAGTGTGGTGGACATTAATAGGCCCCTGCGCAGATATGGCAGCCACTTTAGTTGAATTTGCGCCGGCCAGGATGTGGATGTATGTCAAGTGACCCTGCAACACGACCTGAGTAAATATTTTCCAGTTTATAATTGTTGGTCTAACTCGATTAATCTACATCTACATCTACATCTACATAATATTATAAAGAGGAAAGATTTGTACCTATTTTTGTATGTTTGTATGTTTGTAATGAATAGGCTCAAAAAGTACTGGGCCGATTTAAAAAATTCTTTCACCATTAGAAAGCTGCATTCACCCTGAGTAACATAGGCTATATTTATTGCTAGAAAAGATTAGACGTCCACCCGTGCGAAGCCGGGACGGGCCGCTATAGTTAATATATTTATGAGTGTGTGACTGTGAATTGTAGAGAAAACGTTTGGGAATTGTTTTTGATGTCATTATTTGAATTATTCCATAATATCTTGGCCATAATTTCAGGTAAACATTTAAAAAAGAATTTTGGGGTTAAATGTTCCGGCTGGTTGTGCCGCAGAAAAACCAACCCCAACATTAAGTACTTAATTTTTTAGTTTCAAATATTCTGGACATTTTGAACTGTTTGGAAGTAGACAATCATCCAGTACCATCGATTTCTAATCAAGAGGAACACATACCAACATCAAACAAAATGAAGACATTTACAGATTTTTCACTGAAATCATAAAATAGCTTTTTCAAGAAGCTATGAAACGAAGGATTCTACAGGATGATGATATGCTGATTTCAGATATAATTTTGTTTTGATTTCGCATATCTTGCGCGTTTGAATTTTTTCTGTCTTTAAGACCATTTTATTTTACATTCATATACTGATTTGATTAGGATAAGTGAAACTTACAATAACTTATTAAAATTTAATAAAACCAGTATCTTATTTCATACTAAGTAACTGAAAACAGACCAAGTACACACACGGAACAACCAGCCTCAACAAGGGAACAACCAGTCCCATTTTGGGGTTCGTTGTTCCTTTCCTTAGAAAATCGATCCTGTGCTAAAAAGTATTAAAGCGTACGATAGATTATCGACATACTAATATGCAGCGATAAATGCCGCTTGAACTCATGTAAGATTCATATACATACGACTTATTTTTCATACACATTTTTTCGATTGTTTGAAAATCTGAGCTATCAACCCCGCTCTCCCCTACCTACACGACTAAGGCGGTGTCCTATTGCCATCGCACGCGCGATGGTGCGATGCGATGTGATCGTACTGATGGGTAATTCTCCGAAATTTTTCAAATTTTCAAATTTTTCTCTGGAAAAATTTCAACGATTTGTAAAATTTCGGAGAATTACCCATCAGTACGATCACATCGCATCGCACCATCGCGCGTGCGATGGCAATAGGACACCGCCTAAAATGTATGGGACAGTAGATTTTTTTTCGCGTTTCCTGCGGTAGGCTCCATAGTGAAATTTGTTCAGTTTGATGGTCTGAGTTTACCGTTTCTGTATTTGCTAGGCTGTCACGTACACCCTGTAACTGTTAAGTTTTTAGATTTTTCCTACAGAACACTAAAAGAAAAGGAACATTTTCGATAAGTACCCGTGTCAGTTTCCAACCAATTAACGGTTTATCCAATATATCGGGTAACAGTAACAGATCATTACTGAGAAAAACATTTTCCGCCGAGACGCCCGCCGCCGGGACAAATCAAGACATCAGAACTTGGAGAGAAGAGAACACGTTGCTAACTAATAATTGTATTACTAATTGTGTGAAAGACATAACTACTTATATAATTAGCGGACAGTGTAGTTATTTTTCACATAATACAGGGTGCAAACTTAAATGCGTTACATGGGTAATTATACGAAATGTGGACAATCATGGTAATGAAATGAGAATCGGTTTTTTTTTTCAAATATTGACATAGTAACTGTTTCTATAGGAAGAAGTATCTATATTCTACCTACAGAATATAAGAAAGGCACGGAGGCAGGAGATATATTGAATTCGGTAATGAGAACGATCATGGTAATGAGAAATCGAGACATGGTAATGAGATGCCTATCATGGTAATGAGATAACGAGATATGATACTGTAATACCTATCACGGTAATGAGAAATGCTTTGGCAACTTGGGTAGCTTGGGAAGCTTAGGTTCTAGATAAACTGATAAACGGATCAAAGCAGTTATTGCTCTGCTACCGAAGAGGTTTAGGTTTCGTCAGCACTCGTTCCGTAGAACCTAGAAGGAAAGAGATTAAGAGACTTCCCGAGTAACGAAACCTGAGTTCATCTTGCGCATCCTGTGCAATCAGTCTTAATGCGACCATTGACGGCTGGCTAATTGTTGTAAGGTACGATATTACTAATATATAAACCTAAGTCTTAAAAGTCACAAACCGCCGTAACATAAATGGTCCAAGATCCTACCTACTAATTATGCACCTATTTGTTTGGCGAACGAAATGTGATTAGTGAAAACATTCACTAATCACATTTCGTTCGCACAGGGGTTTAATACCAACGCCGCCAGGTAGCCTAGAAATATCTTGCCGCAAGTACCTTTTCCATTATGATTTTTAGTACAATTTTATCCACCTATCTGTTTGGAAAGTAAATGAGGTGCCATCGGAAGGAGACTGATCTAAAGAGCTGGAAAAACTAGGGTTGCCACCTCTCAGTCTACCGCCAAGGTCGCTGCTGCCATTCAAAGGAGTCATTTTTGAACCTGGCAACCCTAGAGTTGCGGCAGACTTTATAGTTTTCTTTGTAAGTCTCAGAATCCTAGAATTCCATGGAACGGGTGAGGGTGAGATAGAACTGTATCTAGCAACTAATTAGTAATTACAAGAGATGGATGGATGGATACGGCGGAGTGAAAGGCGTTCCTTGAAATTGTACTGACGGGTGTAAAAGTGCTTCATTGTAACTTCTATTTCCGATAAAACTTGCAAACAGAAACATAAAACTGTAAATGTACAGTCGGCCGCAATAAGTTATACAACGTGTTAATAAATTAGCGCAAAACCTCATACACCCCAACTGATTTATAACAAAATAATTAGATTGAAACAATAATTTCATTATTTTGATAGTTACCATTTAAAGTTATTCGCATTTTAAGTTTTGAGGTTAAAATGATTTGTTATCATTTCAGCAATGGATGAAAGCGCTAACGTACTCATGGATGCATTTAAGAATCTTGTTTTGGTACTAAGTAGGGTGAGTATGCCCGTGCGGTGGATTGACATCAGGTTCAGAAAATTTAAAATTCTTATTAAAAATTATTTTATATTTTGAAAAAAAATACCTATGTTGAAACCATGATAATTCGATTCTGCTCTCGATTCTAAACAAACTGCTTTCTAGTTTTGCGTTAATTCATGAATACGTTGTATACACTTTAGTACTAAGACGTAGAACAAAAGTGTATACAACTTATTGCGGCCGACTGTACAGGGTCCATCTTAATAATGCTGACACTTTTTAAAGGGGACGATCAGACCATCAAACTGAACAACTTTGTTTATGGGATCAAAACCGAAATCGCGAAAAAAAAATCTGCTGCCCGTACATTTGGCTCGAGTAGGTTTGCAGTTTTGTATGGAACAGCGGATTTTTTTTTTCGCGGTTTCGATATTGGTCCCGTTCAGTTTGATGGTCCGAAGCACCCCTTTAAGAAAGTGTCCCATTTAATTTTATACCCTGTATATTTTAAGTTTCGACAAAAAAAAAATGCATTGACCAGACTTATACGTACCTACTTAGATATTATTACAGGCACTGATAGAAAAAAGGCTTCAGCATTTTTTTTTTATATAGAAATATTTAATTTAGTTAATGATACTCTGTTTTGGTTTATGTGATGTATTATTTAAGTGGTGTAATATGTAAGTAGGTATCTGGTAAATATATAAAATACAAATACAAAACACTAATTTACTAAGAAGGTGCGTAACCAGCGGGGCGCGGACGCGAGACGACTGTCAGGCTTTTATAAGCATGGAACATTTCCAAGTATGCACTTTTGTTCGCGATTGTATTTACTTACAATGAGATCTTGTTCTCTCTGTGTATCTACGTCAGTTATATTAGCACGAACAACTATTGTTTTGTAATAAAATAAATTCAGAATAATAAACAAAGAGGTTCTTCATGCAATTTTTCAAGCTATAAACAAAGGGCATGTTAATTTTCTTTACAAGTAAAAGTCAAAAGTTTCATTCAAAATAATTATTATCACAAGATAACTTCTTTACGCCAGCCTACGTTGTCCATCCGTCCGTCCGTCTGTCCGTCTGTCCGTCTGTCCGTCTGTCCGTCTGTCCGTCTGTCCGTCTGTCCGTCTGTCCGTCTGTCCGTCTGTCCGTCTGTCCGTCTGTCCGTCCGTCCGTCTGGTAATTTAAAGCTGTAACTTTTGAACCGTAACAGCTAGATAAATGAAATTTTCTCAGATTATGCGTTATTGCGGCGGATTTGTTAACAAATAATAAAAATGTCAAAAAGTAAAAAATTAAGGGGGGTTCTCAACAAGAAACTAGTTTTAATCAAAGTTTTTTTCGTCACGCTCTATCGTGAAAACGTTAATACATACATGCGTCAAACTTAGTGTAATTATAGAGCATACTCTACAGAATAACAACAAATACTAAAAACCGGCCAAGTGTGAGTCGGTCTCGCGCTAAAGGTCCCGTACAAAAAAAGGTTTTTTTTTCTAAGTTAATAATGTTCTGTTCTGTAGTGGTGTGGTACGGAACCCTCGTTGCGCAAGTAGCCCGAATCACACTTGACCGCTTTTTTACGATTCCGTAGTCATTGACTCTACCATCGCGTCGGAATTTGTTCCGTTTTAGAGAAGATGAAGCCAGAAACTCTACAACACATCTTTTAAATAAATTCTTCATAGAATTCCTTACATTGTCATGAAGATAAAATTATATACAGGGTGTAACAAAACACCTTAGTAATACTTAAGGCTTCAGACCATAAAACTGAACAACTTTCAATATGGAGCCAACATCGAGAAATAATAAAAAAAATCAGCTGTCCCATACAAAACTTCGTACCGACTCGACTAAAATGTATGGGATAGCAGATTTTTTTTATTTTTTCTCGACGTTGGCTCCATAGTGAAAGTTGTTTAGTTTGATGTTCTAAACCACCCCTTTAAGTATTACCAGGGTGTTTTGTTACACCCTGTATGTATAAAAAAAGTAAGGTGGTTCAATTTCGAGACATGTACAGTTGGCCGCAATAAGTTATATACACTTTTATACTACGACGACGTAGAACAAAACACAACTTATTGCGGCCGACTGTAGATATTATACTAGCTGTTGCCCACGACTTCGTCTGCGTTACCCGGATAAAAAGTACCCTATGTGTTAATCCAGGCCATGTTCTATCTGTATGCCAAATTTCATCAAAATCCATTCAGCAGTTTTTGCGTGAAAGCGGAACAAACATCCATCCATCCATACTTACAAACTTTCGCGTTCATAATATTAGTAGGATAGGATTGTCGTGACGTGCCTAAGCATTATTATGCCTTTACTTTCAATTAAGTATAACGTATCAAAATTTTACATGATTTATGATTATGAATTTATGATTATTGACATAATTTTGCTCGCCATAAAAAATAAGGTATGTTTGTTCTTAATTCGAATTCAACTTAAGATTGAAACTTTACGATATTTTCAATAGCTATAGGAAGTTTTGTAAATACATTTTAATTTGTTAACGACCGACCGTAATTCTTTTCGGGGTGCTCAGAAACATTGATAAAACTAGCAACTTACTGTTTAAGAATGTAGTTGTAGCCAATTTAAGTTTCAGTATGGAATAACGTATAAAGTGGTGAGAGGTGGTTAGCATTTCGCCCAAATAAACACTGCATAAGAAACCTTTAATCCCTTAGTCGCCTCGTACGACACCCACGTAAAGAAGTGGGGCGGTCCGCTCTAAGCCGGACACGCAGCTTAAGTTAAACAAAAAAGACATTGCCCAATCCCTTTTCCCATACAAAACTGGTAAATTTGAATTTTATAAGAAATCCCACTGCAGAAAAGGATAATTTCCATTTCATTGGGAAGCACGATATTCCTCCTATCCTGTGTATAATTTCAGCTACCATACGATTTGCATTTTTCCTTTAATCATACACATTCGCCAGTTGTGAAACGTCCCGAAACGAATACACTATGTCACGTGGGCAATGTCTTTTATAAACCACTGTTTTGGTCGACTGTATGTATGTTACCTTATGTTACACATTGTTTGCTTGAGTAAATGCAAAGACAATTGAACGTACGTCAGATGCAATATAGCAATACCCTCTCCTTTGAGATAGTAATCAGCGGTACGGTAGCGATAGCTTTCAACGATATTTGTGCTTTGATAGTGGTACAAAGGGTCGGCATTTGACTGTATTCATTTTAATGGCTTGTCTTGTTCTTACATTTGGGTCAAATAGAATAAAAATGTTGTATGGAACAGCAGATTTTTTTTTCAACGTTGTTCCCATAGAGAAAATTTCAGAAAAATGTTCAGTTTGAGGGTCTGATCATCTTTTGAAATAAAAAACCGTCAGCATACTTTATTAAGATGGCTCCTGTATAAAAGGTGTTACAAAACACCCTCGTAATATTTAAAGGAGTGTAAAACACTGTTCTCACTCAAACAAGACCATCAAACTGAACAACTTTCAACATTTATTACGGAGGCAAACCCGAAAAAAAATCTGCAATATGTCAGTCGAGTCGGTGCTGAAGTTTTGCATGAAACAGCAGATATTTTGAATTGCCGATATTAGTTCCATAGAGAATGTTGTTGGTGTGGTAGGGTGCTCATTTGTGGCATTAGTCGCTGTCATACTTAAAACATCGCTCGTGGCTTCTAGCGTGTTGCTTTACGCTGTCACAGAAGTCTTAATTAAACAGTACCGATACTTGGCTTAGTATTGGCACTGTTTAATTCGTTTATTGTGACGGAGTGCAGTGAATAGCGGAGTGCACACAAAGTACTTTGTTCATAAATTGGTTTCAAAAGTTCGTTGTCCTTGAATTTATATCTATACCAGCTTCAGCTACAGCATTCTATGCAAGCCAAGGAATTATCGAGTTAAGCCTTACTAAACAACAGGGTGACATAGAAATGAGTCGAGAAATATTTAGGAGTGGTTCAGACCATCAAAATGGGTATGGGAGCAAACTTAAAATTGAAAAAAAAACTGCTGTTCACATTTTAGTACCTACCTAGAGTAAACATTGCAGTTTAGTATGGAGCAGATGTTTATTTTTTTGTGATTTCAGGTTTTGCTCCCATATTAAAAGTTGTTCAGGATGGTCTACACTTCACCACCCCTAAAAACTGCGTGTTGAGTATGAGTTACAACGAGTCATTTCGAGTTTCGTTCCTATACTTATTGAAATGTGGATGTTCTAAGTTTTCATAATATCTCCAACTGCGCCCTCGTAGAATATAGTCGTGAGCATATGCATTATGAGTCTCTATAATTTGCTCCATAGTTGAAATTAAGTTTCAGTGGGCTTTTTTAAAGATTATCATCATTTAAATAAGCTTTCAATTTATTTTTTAATTTAACCCAAAAACAGAATATCTAAATATTTACATTCTTATTTCTCAATACGTAATTTTACAAAAACTGAACCCAGAAAAACCGAACACCAATGAAAAGCACAAAAACCGCAAATAAAATTCAAATAAAAAAAATTTACCATACCTGGGAAAATGAAAGGACATGGTACGTATATGTATAATATCTGGGACTGAGCAAAGCTCCACGGGGAGCTAATTCCCTTTGATGTATGGAACAGTGATTTGGGCATGAACACAAACATAAAGTTTTATCGACAAGCTTGCGGTAGGGCTGGGAAATTTACCCTTTATCGATTGGTTATCGATGGTATGCAATACAGGGTGAAATTGATATCATTAGCATCCTTTTAAACTAAGAGTCTACCCATCAAATTGAACAACTTTTACTATGGGAGCAAACCGATCGGAGCAACAAAAAAATCAGCTGTTCGGTACTAAACTGCAAAGTTTACTCGACACAAATGTATGCAACAGCTGATTTTGTTGTTGCTCCAATCGGTTTGCTCCCATGGTAAAAGTTGTTTAGTTTGATGGGTAGACTCTTAGTTTAAAAGGATGCTAATGATATTAATTTGACCCTGTAGATACACCAACGACAAAATGGTATACGCCAACAATTGTATTCTAACCAGCATATTCTAACAAAAGTAATAAGGCTACGTACATAGTATTTATTACAGTAGTTATTATAGTACTCTGTGGTATTTATGTTCTGACTAGTAATAAATCTTAAACAGGCTCTATCTGGCTCAGTTGGTAGTGAACCTGCCTGCTGTGCCAAGGCTCGAGGGTTCGAATCCCGTAAGGGGCAAATATTTGTATAATGGATATGAATGTTTGTTTCTTAGTCATGGATGTTTGTATCTCAATGTATACATACTCGTATAATATAATACCGTTATCCAGTTATCATTAAACAAGTCCAGGTTAGATTCTGGTACTTTAAATAGAACTAGATAATCTGTGTGACAATTTCTAGGATATAAAAAATAAAAACATTATCTAGCTTAGACCCCATGGAAGTTCCAGATACTATAGTCTCAACTAGTTTTATCTGAACGAATAGAATAAGCTCATAAAATATACCGTCATGACTTTGGCGCAAATAATATCATGCTTCATTTAAATACTTATGTTTACCCCATTTAAACCAGTTTTCAGCTAAATTTACGAATTTATCGATATTTTAGAACTATCGATATTAAATATCTAGTCACACTATTTTGCGGTAGATAGTCGGTTACCGGTCACCTTCAGTTAGTTTATTAGAAGCCAAACCACAGTGGAGATAATAACCAGTGGTTTAGGTCTAGAAATAATTATTATAGTAGAGTTAGATAAGACAGACAGCCGTGTTTATTCAGTACTTTTGGTACTGTCGGTACCTAGATTTAAAATTACCCTCCAGCTACTCTTAACTACACATTTACACACACAAAAATATTAGTAGTATATGTGGTGTTCGACTTAGTATAGCACCAATCAAGGAGGGTTTCGACTCGTAAGAAGTATTGAATTGAGTCATAAGAAGTAATTAAATCATTATTAAATCTGTAAATTATACGCAACCAAAGACAAGAAGCAGTCTTTCCGTCTAAGAATACCCCGCACTTACAATTTATTATCAAATTAACATCTCTCACTAAGGCCGTAAGGTAGTCTGAAAAAATGGGCCCAGTTTAATAAACACGACAAGTGACAAATTGACAATGACAATTCAGAGTACATTGCTGGTTACTAATGACACTATACTTACAGTGCTTCATGTGTCCTAGCATACTCAGCACTGTACTTCGAATTGTCACTGTCAATTGCCACTTTTCGCGTTTATTAAACAGGGTCCAGGGCCTGCCCACACAATAAGAAGAAGAAGTATAACTCGTATAGTAGTTTATATACTGATTATTAAGCCTAAACTGTGGCTTCGAATCGACAGAATTTTGTCGAAAACGTATATGTCGGTTTAGGGAGCAGACTTCGGCAACGTAGTTTCGTTTGATTGTTTAACTTGCCCAAGTTAAATCCTGTGTTACAAAACAAGCGGTGATGGAACCGGTCCGTGTGTTAGAAACTTCAATACTGAGTCCACTAATATGTTAAAAGGTTTAGCAAGCAATAATCTCATAAGTGTTCCGTACAGAAATTGGGAAAACGGAACACTTTTGAAATCGCCTTGCTCGGTAGGTATCTGTCTATAATAATTTTTATATTCATACATAATGTATAAACTGTATATGCAACGAGTCCTTAAATTCTTTTCGCATATAGTCAGGAGATCAGATAGTTTGGAAAACTTATAATCACCGGCCGTATGGAGGGAAAGAGAGGTAGAGCTAGGACGCATGCCTACGAGATGGACCGATGCGGTGAAAGAAATTACCGATACAACACTACGGGCACAGTATAAGAAATAGTATCTATTACTAATCTCCATTCAGGAATTCGAGAGACAAAATGTAAACAACGGTGATACCAGTGTAGAAAATACAATCTCGAGACGGAAGAAAACTTATCTCCGGAATGAATAAATAGTAAATTATCTATTCTACTCGCAAAGGATTACGACAAATGATATGTTAATTTTGTATGGAATATAATTTAAAAAAACGCAAGTCATAATTTAATTTATGATTAAAAGAAAGCGTGACTGTAGGTAAATATTTTATTTCATGGTCTGGCAACAATCAGATATTTTATACCTTTGGTTCGTTTTAACAAAGTTCGATTTTTTATTGTATACAATAACGTAAACGCGTCTCTTGATTGTTTAATACCTTTGTCTGACTCCGTATGCTATGCGCGGATGCTACGGATAGCGTAAAAAGCCCACATAGACAGAGTAGCGGGCTACATAACATAATTTAAAAATTTCGTTCAAATTGTCACAAATTGTTCTTATTATTTATAGATAGACAATACATTTTTAATATCAACGCAATTTATTATATGCCGTGCCGAGATAATTTTATTCTTAATATTTGCACCAAAGGTTTCTGACCACGTAATGTCACTTTGACAGTGACGTTTCTTTGTTTACATTTTGTCGCCTTAATTCCTCCCACCAACTTTTTACCTCACCCCCTCTATCGCCCTCTGGTTACCGCGCACTGGTAACTCGTTACCTACGAAGAAGACTTAAGGTTCAATTTCTTTGATTTCGCATGTGCTGACGTCATCTTGTTAATTTAAAATTTTTGTATGCAGTGTCCGGGCTGTGCTACAGGCCAGCATACATCGGGCCCAAGATCGAGCGGCCTGGAGAGCTGTGCCATGAGGTTACGACCAAGAAGAAGAATGTATAAACAAAAAGATCAGTCAACAAAAAAACGCCTACGAAGTCGCGGGTACCACTAGTTTCGTAGCGTAATTTCAAATGTTCTAAGATGTAGCAGGTAGGTATGACTAGGTACCTACAGATTATAAACGGTAGCCTTTATAAAGGCGATCGGGGATTTGGGACAAAGCAATTAATTAAGAAATTAATCTCAAAGCCCATCTTGGATGAAGACTTTGATTCAATACTGTTAAGTTTTTTGTTTCAATTGAAATTAAGATTTGGAACATTTTGTCTATAAATTTACAACAAAGTTCAATTTGGTTTAAGAAAAACATACATTACAGTCAATTCACACAAAAATAATTAAAATGGATATTATTGTTATAAAATAAAGTTTCTTTTCCATAATGAAGAAAGAAATTGAGAAATTGAACAATAATTGACAGAGTATCATAGATCCAAATACGTAGTAGTATTTGGATCTATGCAGAGTATCAAGTCACGTTGCAGGTTCTGACACGAGCATTGTCTCGCGTGGTGTTCGCGCGGTTCGGGATTTTTGAATTTTCGCCACGACACTGCATTTTTCAATCTTAAAAATTGTCATAACATTGTGATAAGTAGGTATAGCTATCAAAATTAATGGTAAATAAGTAAAGGTAAGAACAGGATATCCCAAAGAAAAGATGGTTCAGATAGTTTGAAAGCTATGTGTAATAGTAATTCTTACTCCTATTGAGCCAGAAATGGCGGCGTATAGAGATGAATGTGCGACTGCGGGGCACCTGACCAAACCCTCACCCACGTGGTAAATGAGTGTCATCTGCGCCGTTTCCCCGGTGGAATTGAGGAACTCCATAGGCTAACCCCGGCAGCGGAAGACTGGCTGAAGAATCTTGATCTCGAAATTTAGACTTCCCCGGATCCAAGCAGGAAGACAAAAATGCCATACGACATGATGATGATAGAGATGAAGAGAAAAAGTAACGTGAAGTGACGTCCAAATAAAAGATTATAATGGCAATAAATAATAGTTTATAGTCAGTTCTAACCGAACCTACATATATAATATTATAAGTTGTTAACGTTAAATTGTGCGAATAGTTGGGAATCTATTCAGTTATTCGGTGACAGAAGATATCCATCGGGTACAAACTTGTTGAATCGAAACTTTGACTACAAGTTTGTACATTAGTGTTGATAAAGTTGGGATAACAAATAGTTTTGACTTATGGGTACCATCTTAAAATAGGCCTTTCTATCTTTCCCCGTGGGATTTATTCAAGGTCTTTAAGGGATAAATATTTCTTTTGTACGGCAATAGGCTAGTCACCCATGACAATATGACACGTAATTCTATTTTGAAAACCCTTGTGTAGGACTTGAAACACAAAGTGCCGAAAATATGCGGCATTATTTCGTCAGTTATTTGAAAAAATTGTGCCAACTGGTAGGTCACCGGTAAAATGTACCTAAATGCATTGCACGCGTAATCAGCGTTTCGCGTAAATTCGGCAGATGAGTTCCATTCCAGCCGAAATTATGGGACATAATTTTGACCAATACTCAAAAAAATGGCGCTATCTGGTATGTCGCCTGTACTTATATGGTAAAAGCATTGCACGCGTAATTTACGTCGCGTTACAGATGTGAGACTAAGCTGAAAGAGCGCCCAAATAGATCACGTGACGCGCTCGCTAGATACTCTTTCTTCGTACTGCCCATAGAGTTAGGTTATTGTTCCGAGCCAGAAGTGAGAGTCTAGAGTGACCACTGCCCCAATGACATTATGTATCTACTGAACTAAAGTAAACTAAAAGTTGGCTAATTAACTAAGTTACTGTCTTTTTAAAAAGAAATAAAAAGACACCACATTTTATCCGATAATAACTACAGGTCTGCCCAATGCCGCAACTCATTAAAAAAATCGTGATTGTATAAAATGCCCTTGTTTGCAAGGGCTCCAAGGATGTAATGCCCTAGCTTCATACCATTTTGGATTTAAAACCTAGTTAGACACTGCCGTTTCTTTGGTAGGGCATGCCCATGGCCAGACCACAGCCATGTGGAGAGAATTTCAATAGATTCAAATAGACAATACCTTTCCTGTCTTCTTGGATTCCAGGAAGCTGGCATTGGCCCCGTTCGGACTGTGCCACGACTTAACTTAACTAAATTTATTCCTGTCACTTTCTAAAATAAGATTAAGAAAAGAGACAGAAAACCAACTACAGCTGACTTTAGTGCTGTCAAAGTGACGTTACACGCCCAAAAATGCCTTAAATAAGATGGCGTACATTATGATGGCATCTTATTTTGGGCGTGTAACGTCACTTTGACAGCACTAAAGTCAGCTGTTGGTTTTCTGTCTCTTTTCTTAATCTTATTTTAGAAAGTGACAGGAATAAATTTAGTTAAGTTACGTCGTGGCACAGTCCGAATCGGGGCCATTGTAAACCATGTTGGATTAATTATAAAGGGTATAAACTTCGATTAAAAACGTAAATATGAGATTTGAATTCATGAAGCAGAGCTAAGTATACAGGTTTCATGATGTTGCATAAGCATATTGAAAGCATACGGAATCAACGATTTTTTTGGTCATCGCTGCAAAAAAAATCTTTATACGGAACGTTAAAATCTGCATTCAACATGTAAAATAATCATGTAGTCGGACATTTCAAAGGGAATTTATGACATAACGTAGGTATTACAACTCAAAATTTAATTCCTGGTTAATCATAAATGTTATGGAGCAAACGTAGGAGCAAACATTTAGGTAAATTCATGACTGTAGACTGTACCAATTATTTTTCCTATACCTTTTGAATTATACGTAATTTTGTTGATCTGGTAATTGATTGAGCTTTTGCCTACTAGCCAAATATCTGATTACGTTTAATATGTTAGAAATATGGAAGCTGGAGAAAAAATGAATTAAACTTAACAGCGTTGTTCTGTCACTGAGTTTGATGATCCAAGTTTGGATCCCATCACAGGCTTTATTACTAGGCAATTACGTTGAAAGGGTTCTCCAACTGGATGGCAAAGTTGGAAGCCAGTTAATGTCAACCTGATGTATTCTTATATTAAACTACATAATAAGATTTCGTTGAACCGTAACTATATGTATTATTAATAAACGAACTTTTACCCGCGACTTCGCCCGCATGGATTAACCCCAGGAAGTCAATTTTCGAAAAATCCTTTCTATCCTTTGTAGAATATAATAATTATTTTCCAAATTTCATGTGTCTAGTTTTAGCGGTTTAGATAGTGCGTTGTCTGTCAGTTAGTCTGTCATTCAGTCAGTCACTGAACTCTTTTTAGGGTTCCGTACCTCAAAAGGAAAAAACGGAACCCTTATAAGATCACTTTGTTGTCCGTCTGTCTGCCTGTCTGTCAAGACCCTTTTTCTCTGGAACGGGTGAAGTTATCAAGTTGAAATTAATAATAAATACTAATGTCTGCGGTCTCGTGGTGGTGTAAAAAATTCAAGCTTCTAAGTCAACTCAATCAAAAGATACGGCCATTTGTTATCCAGTTTTCATACTAAACGCCCGCAATCAAAAACCTATAGGGTACTTCCCGTTGACATAGAATCATGAAATTTGGTAAGAAGCAAGGTCTCAAAGCACAAATAAGGGAAAAAATCAGAAAATAGTTAATTTGTAGTTATATAAAAAAAGAATCAAAACATATTTTTTCGGTTACAAACTTACATTTTCAGTTGGAACATCAACCGTGGTATAGACCCTGAGAGCAATAATCTCCTTTATGAATAAAGGAGATTATTGCTATTAGCAGGCTCTTAGTATAGACCGATGTATGGGAGAAAAACTTTTCCACCGCAAAGTTAAGTTTGTCTTTCAACCCAAACTCCGAAAGCTTTATCCAATCTTCTTTGTGCGTACCTTTACCTACAAATACTTCTTGGTGACCATTCAACTAACCAAACCAAATAGCCAACCTAGAGTCATCATGTCAAATTATAATGTAGTGATGTGCTGTATTTGAATATCTGCCGATGTCGATAATTAGGTATCGAAATAATTATTAATGTCTTGGCGATGGATTGATCTCAATCAAAACAATAAAACAGAAACAGTGGTTTTTGATGTGTTAATAATTATACTGTAAAATTTTCAAGCATAAACATTTATTTTAAATCACAAAGATTTAAAGCTAACATAATTTTAAATACTTAAATACAATTCTTCATGTGGTAGGTTGGTATGTGTGTCAGTTCTTCATTTTTTTCCTGTGATTTATAACCCAATTTTGACACCTGAAAATAAAAACATTAAATATTATGAAATCATCATAAACATCGATATCGACATTTTTCATAAATAATCAAAGCACTATTAAAAAAACACTTTCTGGAGCATAAAAAAAAAAATTTTTGCTCAAACATGAACCAGGGTTTATAAATTACAATAAAATGCACTCACCTTGCTTTATTTATTGGAAATTTAGCTTTCTAGAAATTACAAATTTGAAAACAAACTGACAGCTAAGATATGTGACATTTTCATAAAAGAGAGCATCAAGAAAGAAGATTAATATCTATTTTAATCGAATAAAGATATCCTTCCTCTGAGGTATAACATAGTCTAAGATTGCAATACAGAAGTCTGTGATGAATATGTACATACAAACGCTCATGCCAAGTTACATACCTACTTTTTTTCACCATTATCGAGTTGCGACAAGAAGTAGGTATTTTAAACTTCTTGAGTTGCGATCATAAAAGTAGAGACAAATAGTCTATACTATATGCGTAGATAATAATAGTACACCCTTTGGTACACTCATCATCATCATCATCTCAGCCGATGGACGTCCACTGCTTGACATAGGCCTCCCCCAAGGATCGCCATAACGATCGGTCCTGCGCTGCCCTCATCCAACGGGTTCCCGCCGCCTTCACCAGGTCGTCAGTCCTCCGTGTGCCACCTTCCTACTTGACTTGGCGGTCGCCACTCGAGAACTTTTCCGCAGAAGAACCAGAGTGGCTGACATAGACCAAAAAATTGCTAAACTAAATTAGCAGTGGGCACATTGCTTGCAGAACCGATGGCCGAGATGGTGCCGAAAAGTTCTCGAACGCTATAGAAACGAAATTCCCGCGTTAACTGTAGGTACTATATTATTATATGTATAGACAATAGTCCTACATATTTCCAGCTTCCTGGATTAACCCATAAACTTAATATACTTTACGATTGTATATTAAGTTTATGGTTTAACCAATACCTATGCCACAATACCAATGCAGGTGGCAGTCCTTGGTTTGGATAATGAATAGAAACGAAACTCCCGCGTTAACGGTACTATAGGTTCGTCCCTTTCTATCCGAACAACAATTAAACTCAATTTATTTGGTAAATACAAACCACAAATATATACTACGGTAGTACGGAAGCCTCGGTGCGCGAGTCCGACTCGCACTTGGCCGGTTTTTTTAATAAGTACCTATAGTTTATTTTGTATGTTTGCTATGTATCCACATATAGGGTCCTTCTTAATATGCTGACACTTTTTTAAGGGGATGATCAGATCAGACCGTCAAACTGAACAAATTCATCTATGGGACCAACATCGATTTCGCGAAAAAAAAATCATCACTTCCATACAAAACTGCAAACCTACTCGGAGCCAAACGTATGGGAAAACTGTCTTTTTTTTTCGCGATTTCGATGTTGATTCCATAGAGAAAGTTGTTCAGTTTCATAGTCTGGTCATCGCCTTAAAAAAGTGTCAGAATATTAAGAAGGATCCTGTATTAACATTGCAAAAATATGTGTTGCTTTAGGAACTACTTAAGGAATAAGATGATACTGACACGTGTTCTAGATACATTGGTATTAAATATTGTGTATGAAATGACCTAAACTTCATTCAGAAAATCCATCAATCAAAACAGCCCACATCAATCCACTTATGACCATGTATGCCTCCTTTTTATTGCGCATCTCTGACGATCCTGTGCTGATCTGATCAATTTATATCTCGTGGAGTAGGTACAGAAAAGCATAATGGGCTAACAATAGATCTAACTCTCATTGAGTTACAGGAACTGGCTTCAAAAGCACATAAACACGAGTTTTTTTTGCAAGTAATCATGAAGCCAGCAATAAAACCTTTACGTGTGAGAGAACTCAGTCGTAAAATCTGACCCTGAGTGAGTGCCGACATTCATAGACCCTCCACAAAAAGGATACGAATTACTTAGCTTTACATAATGAACACATTACACTATTTTTTGGGCAGTTGTGTCAAAAGTGCTTTGTGATGTTAATCCTACTATATTTACATTCATAAGCACATGACCGTAATCCCTTTCGGGGTGGTCAGAAAACTTGCTACAACCACCAACCTCTTAATCCTACTATCTTAATACTAATATTATAAACAGCTGTTATCCGCGACTTCGTCTGCGTGGACCTTAAAAAAGTACCTGTTCTATGTATTAATCCGCAACATATTTTATCTGCATGCCAAAAAAACCGTTCAACCGTTTATGTGTGATTAAGTGACAAACATCCAAACATCTAAACATCCAAACTTTGGCATTTATAATATGAATGAATGGAATATACTTTTATTTTCACCAAACATACAGAAACAGAAAAGACAATGGTACAAATAAGGCGAAACCAATAATTATAGGTTACCCCTAGGTTTAAAATTATGTTTTCTTAACATGAATTTCTATCAATTATTGAATAACCACAAATATAGAAAGATATTCATAATATTAACTATTTAATTGCAAAAAAAAATTACAAATAAAAATTAAAGTCCCTAAATCAACATAAAATTGTCGTAAAATTTTTAAATACTTGTTTTGTCGGAACTTAATACCAGAGGCTCTGTTATGTCAGAGTAAATAATGAGTATAATTACCGGGCATGATTCAGGCACTCGATGGAAATGACTCGCATTTATTTGACTGTTTGTACTGTCTGTCCTTTTTTCATTCTTAATTTCCTCTGTGTTTATACTGTAGGTAAGTAGGTAAGTACCTACCATACTACGAATAAATAAACAAGTACGTACATAGGTACCATATTAAAAATGCACTGACGGACGTAAAGATTGGCAAAGTAAAAGAGAAAGAACTTGGAGTCGTTGGAAACCAAAAATCGAAATGAGGAAAACTACCGATTTTGGGTCTCAATTGATGCTGGTTGATTTTTTATCACTTTCCAAATATTCATATGGGTGGTTCAGACTATCAATCTAAACAACTTTTAGTATGGGCGCAAACCTGAAATTGCAAGAAAAAATCTACTATTCCATACTAAACTGCAATGTTTACCCGACTAAAATACGTGAAAGATTTCCTCCTGTAGTAAAAAAATCAATTTGTGAAACTGCATTATATAAAGCACTGTTATTATATTAACTTTAAGCACTGAAATTTAATCTTATATACAGGGTGGTCCAAATAGTGACGTCAACAAATTTTTTTTAGATTCCTCACACCTGGGGAAATCCAAAAATACCCCATGTATGTTCCGCGATTTTTTGTAGTTTAGAAGTTATGATTTTTAAAGGTATTTTTGAGAATTTTCTACCGGAACGGCTTAAAACTGTCATAACTTTTTTCATAGCAAGAATTTTTTAAATTTTATTTTTGTATCATGATTGTCTGAAAACACTCTTCTATACGTAAAATACTCAGCAACACAACATCCACACAAGTTACCGAAAAAAAGGTCCAAAGTAAAAACTTTAGGTTTGAGTTGCACGGAGCAAAATTTTCAAAGTTCTCTTAAAAATACAAAATGGAAGTTACATAGGTTAAAACTAATTTTCTACCTAATTAACTTTGGATGCCGATTCCAGCGTAAAATGGCCTATTAAGAACCACTTATTATTTCTTGTATGGTAAGTTGAATAATCACCGAAGTTTTTAAAATTAGTTTTAACCTATAGAACTTCCATTTTGTATTTTTAAGAGAACTTTGAAAATTTTGCTCCGTGCAACTCAAACCTAAAGTTTTCAGTTCGGACCCTTTTGTCGGTAGCTTGTGTGGATGTTGTGTTGCTGATTATTTTACGTGTAAAAGAGTGTTTTCAGACAATCATATTACAAACATAAAATTTAAAAAATTCATGCTATGAAAAAAGTTATGACAGTTTTAAGCCGCTCTGGTAGAAAATTCTCAAAATACCTTTAAAAATTCATAACTTCTAAACTACAAAAAATCGCGGAACATACATGGGGTATTTTTGGATACCCCCAGGTGTTAGGAATCTAAAAAAAAATTGTTGACGTCACTATTTGGACCACCCTGTATATAAAAGAAAGTCGGGTTTGTTCGAACACTTATAACTCGAGAACGGGTGGACCGATTTTCATGGTTTTTGATTTGTTGTATTTGTCTCCGTCCCGAATAGCAGAATAACTAATAAAAACATTGGAAAATTTACGAAAAAAAAAAATGTCCACGCGTACGAAGTCGCGGGCAACAGCTAGTTACTTATAATAGAAAACTGCTTTGGATAACACTTTTTAATTTTTGGATGACATAATTTATTCAAATGTAATTTAAATATTTACGATCATTAACTCAATCAATTAATAAATATAATAATCAAATAATATCTGAATATTAACCTCAATAGGTTTAACCTTATTGTTAAACCATTTTTATTTTTGTATCTATTAATTTGTATTGCCCGTGACTCCATCAGCGTAGAATTTATATCATTATGTCCATATCCTCTGTGTTTTTTTTATTTGTATTTTATTACAAGTAAACCTATCAAAAAATACAACCATTGCGTTCCTTAAAATCATTACTCACTCAAGTAAAAAACAAAGATTAACATAACGAAGAAGCGACATTTTGTACATAAATCAAGCCGGGGAGAACAATCATTTTGATATAGTGTACGTAATATCAGCACTCGCTCATCGTGAGCTCAATTTGTAAGCACGCACCTGCCACCTGCGCCCCATCTCAATTGTACGCTAAGCTTGATATCCACCGAGGTTGATGTGGCTTTAGTCATTTCAAACCTTTGTCGTGTCTGTTACGGGGCATACTTAAGTATGTTTTAGCTCTTTTCCTCCCCGTAAAATGTGATAGATTTATTTTCTTCATGTGATTCTTGCTACAACTGCATGCAAGGCAGGGAAGAGATTATATCATGAGTTCATGGGTGTTTGTATTTATTGATTATCAATACATACATTACATAAAGTCACGACAAAAATATCTTTCCGGGTGATCAGAAACACTGGTAGAACTATCAACTGTCTCAAGTTCGGAGTGCAACTTGAAATACCGGTGTTTTTGGGAACTGGTACCCTTGACCTCGGTGTTGTAGTGGTACTAGATGTTTTACCTGTAGATGACGGTACCAGGATGTTGTAACGGTTACTATTAGGTAGGTACTCTCTAAACTGTACCGGTATCAAAAAATTATTATTATAGTAGAGTAAGAAAACAGATGAGGTAAAACCGATAATTAATCGGCATTCTAAATTGATTACCGGTACTTGTTGGGTGGAGTACCGATACACGCTTGGAACTGCGATACCTACCCAGGTACCGAAATAGCACGAACCATGCAGCACCGTGCAGAACCACTTGCACTTTTGGTACCGGCTGCAAGCCCTGAGTACATCTGCCCACTTTTAGCGTGTTGGGACGTGTCTAGTCATATTAGGTGGCTAGTCTTTCGCAAAAAAATTTGTTGTCTGTAAAGTTGGTTTACGGACAACAGTCTTACGTGATAACGTCATAAAGAAACATTGATGAATATTCGATTCGTTACGCGAGAAAGAGAGATTTGTTCCGCGCTCTCGCTTGCACGCTCAGGCTCAGGCGGAACGTGACACTTTTTCGTGCGTGGCCGGTTTTCATCTATTAATAAGACGTTATCACGTCAATAAATGCAGCACTAGAATCGTTTTCGCTTAGTTTCCTCGTACGATACCAAAAAAAAGTGCGTGGTTTATTCTAAAGTTAGTAACCAACACGACTGAAATAAGTTCAGCTCTGAATAATTCAGAAGGAATAATTGGCGAACAGTGGAACCAAGGTCTAAGCTCAAAGTAATTGTTTGTATCACAAAATAGATGTTCGGAACGTTTTCTAAAACTTTACACCAGGATTAGAAGACAACTTTTTGTTACCCAACACTTTGTTGAGCATTACTTACCAATATTGAGGTGCTACTGATGATTTATCTGGAACAAAATGAAAGCTTATTAAAAGGGGATAATAATTTTATAAATTACGACGTTTATTTTAAGGCCCTATGGTAGGACAAAACACCTTGGAGGCAGCTTTTATTCTTCATGTTTCGACTTGATTTATACAATTTACCGAAACCAAAGTAATACCTCAGTATTCTTGGATAGTTTATCTAGTGAAATCATCAATTGAATACACGATCTGAATTACTTCACTCGATAGAAAATCGTCACAAAGATGACGTATTTTCTTGTACTTATTTTTAAAAAAGTTTCTCGTGTTATAACTTAAAATAGTTTCCGATTTTTGGTATTTATACTCACATTCACCATTAGTTGTTTATCTAGTGAAATCATTAAAAAAATGTTTAAAAAGTACTTTTCTTAACTCTTTTTAATCAAAAATACGGCACGCGCACGCACTTTTCGGAGGGCTGGCCAATCGCGTTTCTCATAGAAAATATTCGTTTGAACCATAAAGTTATTATACCTGTGTTTGAACCTATGGCGTTAAGGGAAAATACTTTAATCATTGTTTATATTCGTGGACTAAAATGGAAATTGTAACTTTATGCCACGGCGAAACGGAAGATAGTGACATTGATTAAAACACCCTCAGGAAGTTAAGTATCAGTTATCATTCAGCTGCCAGTCGTGTTGGTATTAGATAGTGACCTACATGTATACCTACAACACCTACTAAAACACAACTTCTAAGTAATAAAATAAGAAAAAATTAAACGACATTTGATCGATAAATAATGGACTTCAAGAAATACTTACGAATGTTTCAGAAAACAAAAACATAAAACCAATCAGGAAGATGGAAAAAATATTGGCCAATTCGAATCTACAGGGTGTAACCATACGCCCTAGTAATACTTAAGGGGGTGCTTCAGACCATCAAACTGAACAACTTTCACTATGGAGCCAACATCGAGAAAAAATTAAAAAATTCAGCTGTCCCATACATTTTTAGTCGAGTCGGAACTGCACTTTTGTATGGGGCAGCAGATTTTTTTATTTTTTCTCGATGTTGGCTCCATAGGAAAAGTTGTTCAGTTTGATGGTCTGAAGTACCTCCTTAAGTATTACTAGGGTATATTGTTACAACCTGTATAATTATGATACACTGAGAAGCGTTTTCTTCTAAATCTCGCACTAAAATCCGTATAGGTATGATATATTTTGCATAAACTGCATACCTAGTTAATTTGAAATTTTCGTATACAAATTGGAATGTGTGAGATTCAAATATAGGACTTTTGGTCAACTTATGCTTTTCTTAATTTTAATTGGTTAGTATTGAAAATATAACCAGACTTCGTTTGTATATGGAGCGCGCTCCGAATTATATCCCCTTAACACATTCGCGGACAGTGACCGGCTATACCAGTGATAACAATAAAAGTTCTATTGTGTCTCGTTCCGTGTCCGCGAATGTGTTAACTCGACTTTCCCTCCGTCGAGTTGTAGATGGATTATCTAGTACTACGTACAGTACGGACACTCCCTAGTCCCTACCCCGCACAATTTTTTACCTAACTCCCTCTGGTTGAAAGCGTGGCAGAAAATAGTTGCAATGGTGTAATCCTGTAAGATTTAAGATAAAACAGACTTTAGATAAAACAGACTTTATTTGCCTTCTCGACTGTTGCTTTTAGTAATCAAAGTATGTGCTCCAGTTGCAAATAAAGATAGATCGATATTCCCACTGCACTGCGAGGAAATCACAAACAAACGCAGCACTTAAGTATAGCTATAGTGCAATAAAAACTACTAGTAGTGAAGCTCTGGCGGTTGCAACAAGTCAATTCATCGCGGTCGGGGCCGGGGGCAGCGCGTCCTAGTACAGACTTGCCTGCGCGTGTTACCGACTTTGAGATATTAGGTAAACGGGTCCTTTTTATATGCTGACACTTTTTTAAGGGGATGATCAGACCGTCAAACTGAACAACTTTCTCTATGGGACCATCATCGAAATCGCGAAAAAAATTCAGCTCTTCCATACAAAACTGCAAACCTACTCGAGCCAAATGTATGGGACTGCTGATTTTTTTTTCGCGATTTCGATGTTGGTGCCATAGAGAAAGTTGTTCAGTTTGACGGTCTGATCATCCCCTTAAAAAAGTGTCAGCATGTTAAGAAGGACCCTGTATATACATATTTTTGTTGTATATAAATTTTTGCTAACAAAAGAAAAGATACTAATATCTGTATATTAGTATATTTTCATTTGTTAACAAAAATGTATATACAACAAAAATTTATATATAACCTAAATTATAGGTTAAAGAACCTAAAGAAAAAACAGAAGAGAAACATTTTTTTTCAAAATAGACTTTTTAAGCACTGTCCTACACAGGAGGCTGTCATAGGTATTGTATATACCTTGTAGTATATGCCTAACAAGCGATGAAACATGATAAATACTCCTTGGTGGTCGGTAATGATCGTTCTTCTTTCGTGAATTCCCGTCGTTGTTTTCGACGTTACTTTGTCCCTTTCTAATCCAACGACAAAAATAAAAATAAAAGTTTTTATTTAATTTTTGTTCGATAGAAAGGTACACAAAAACGTGGATATATCGACGACGGAGACGTACGAAAGAAGATCGAAAATTACATGGCCAATTTTCTTGTTTCCATGCTTGTAAGGAAGTGTGGCATCCTTTATGATTCTTAAATCCTTGGTCCTACAAAACAATATTAGGAACAAACACACAACAGGTACAGGTACTGTAATTGTATTGTTTGTTCCTAATATTGTTTTGTAGGACCAAGGATTTAAGAATCATAAAGGATGTGTGCGGTAGTCCGCACACCGCGCGAGCGCGAGCATAGACCCGCCGCGACCGCTGAGCTTCACCACTATTAGTTTTTATTGTATCGCGATGTTTTTATAGCCATGCTTTGGAATTGAAAGAGAACGGATATCACAGTTTAGCTTAAGATAAATTAAATTAAATTAAATGAAGTTTACATTGTAATGGGTTTTTACAAAGTTTTTATACGAGCTATTAAAATGCTAAAAGAGCATCTTGTCTTGCTACAATATTTTACAACGTTAGATGTTTGTAGTGGCAGCAAGCTACTTCTGAATACTCCGAAAGAAAATACAGTAGTGATACGAGTAATGTTTTTAGGTTCCTCTTATAAATCAATTCAGTCTATTTATATCTGAAAATTAGTTTTATAGTTAATATGTACACACGGCGACACATCGAGCTACGCAAAACCAAAATAAGCTGGCCTCGTGTGGTAGGTAATGTATAACGTCGCGCGGCCAGTTTAAGTTTGTTTTGCGTTGCTTGATCTGTCAGTAAAAAATAACATAATGTCAAGATTGTTGAAAAATGTGAGCTGAAAATACGCAGATGGTTTCCCTTTTCTATTTACGACATGAAAAATTGATGCACAAAATAACGGTTATCGAAGTCTATACAAATCTACATTGTATTCGCCATTCTAACGATAATAAATAACCATTTCCTCTACCCTAAGGTTGCCCGGAAGTAATAACTTTTTAACGATAAGGCCGCTATTTCTTGTTCCTTCTGTAGGTATTTCCTTTCTGTTTACTCTTTGTTTACTAAGTTTCTCTTTGGCCCCAACATCGAAATCGCGAAAAAAAAAAATCAGTGCTTCTATACAAAACTGCAAACCTACTCCGGCCAAATGTACCTATGGGATAGCAGATTTTTTTCCCCTATTTAGATGGTGGTCCCATAGAGAAAGTTGTTCAATTTGATGGTCTGATCATCCTCTTAAAAAAGTGTCAGCATATTAAGAAGGACCCTGTAAGTATAGTAATTTTCCTTTGGAAGTTCTGCCGAGAATTCTCGCTGAGAAGTTCTCACGTGAGTAGAGAAGATCCTTGCACATAGCACGATTTATATCTACAGCCTTTACCTTCGAAGGCCCGTACATTGATTTCGTACATGCTGTTTCAGCTTTGTGGCGACTGGCGCTTTGACTCAATTCTGCCTAACTAATTAGCATGGCAGCTCGTATGAATGCCCGTCGGCTCTATAAGCTATGGGTTCGGATTACGTTCGAAACGTTCGGACTCTATGAAAAGTATGAAGTGAAATGATTGTTTTTACGTGTTAAAGGACAAATCTGCAGAGCAGAACATTCATTAAATAATATTATACGCAAGAAAAGTCAAACGAATTTATAATACATAATGGACAAAATTCCATTCATAAGCCACTTATAAGTTGGTCGTCGAATCAGAATACCTACAGACATAAAATCTTATACGAATTGAAAAAAAAAACTGCATCATATCTTTACGGTAGATTTTTTGATGTATTAACTATCATTTACGATGCTATCGTTATTATTATGTTGCCAGACGTAACTACGATTTTTTTAAACATAAACAAAAAAACAGATTTTTATAGAAACAATAAAATATGTATTCCAAACCAACATTAAACGTAGATTTTTGTTAACTGTACCTACTCTTATATATTCCGTGGTAATACACACACCCTGTATCTCAATTGTATAGAAAATACACAACAATAAAAACACAAAAGATGAATTACCATGATAAACAACGCTTTGCAGAGGTTGGGTTCTACGCATAATCGAATATTTTGTGCCATGTCAGAGAGACTGAATCCAGGTTTACTTGCGGATTTGAGTGGTCGGAAAATATACGATAATAAGCTTAGGTATATAATATATAGGGAATATTAGGTTAAAATAGGGTTGGTACAAAATGCTACGATTTCCTATTAAATTTTATAAACGTTTTCATGAGAAGAACGCTCTGTTCTCGTTCTGTTTTTAGTGTAAAATCTCACCACTATCTCATCTCATCTCAACTATTATAAAACTGTAACGGAAGTGTGTTACAGACACACTTCTGTTACAGTTTTATAATAGTTTGAAGATATTAACAAAAAAAGTAACGATATGGTTTTTAGGTGTCCATGATTCGAAACCACAAATTTTTGGATTTTTTGTCTGTCGGTTTGTTTCTTTGATTGATCGAGCATAACGCAAAAACTAATACACCAATTATGATGATTTTTTTTTATATGATAGCTTAATGATCTGGAGTGCGATTTTTGAACACTCGCTGAGTTCAGCAGTTAAAAATGTCAAAATTACTGTGGAGATTATGTATCTTTCTACTGCTGATTTGACTTTCAAAAATCATACTTCAGAAGTGCGATTTTTGAAAGTCAAATCAGCAGAAGAAAGATGCATATCTCCATAATAATTTTGACATTTTCAACTGCTGAACTCAGCGAGTGAGATTCAAAAATCGCACTCCTGACTTTTACGTCAGGATTCAGATTTATCTGACCTGGTATCATAGATATATTATACCTACAGAACAAGATACACAATCAGCGGTTCAAAAATGGCAGACCCAAATGAGGTACTTTACGAATAAAAGTACCTCCTCTTGCCTCAGTACCGCGCTACCTCTCCGACTGTAAACATACATAATACGACTAAGTTTAATAGTCAAATACCACGTACTAGTATCAACCTACAGCACTCATACTTATTTTGTGTGGCTTATCATTTGTATCTGTTCCGGGGTGCGATTTTTGAAAGTCTGACGTTGAAATCAGCATTCGAAAGAAAGATGATCGAAAGATCTCCATAGTAATTTTGTCATTTTCTACTGCTTATTTGAACGTGTGACTTTCAAAAATACCACTCCTGTCATCGTCTGGTAGATGAAATCTTGTTCCTTTTTCAAAATGCTGTTTTAAAAATACATATTTTTTTAAAGACATGCAAGAAGTATTTACAACTTTATACCTGGAAAATAAGGTATATGTTCCATTGATACATAGACGAAGAATTTTTAAGTCTAGTGATTTCAATCTCTTTGCAAAAGTTTAAAAAGTATGTGTCAATTCGGACAAAAATTTGCTATGATTTTATATGAGATTGTGCATCTTGTTCTTTTATAATATATCTATGCCTGGTATATAATTTGTGCGGAAGTCTAGTAAAAATGCGAAAGTTTGTGACGATGTTTGGATGTTTGTGGTTCAATCACGCATAAACGGCTGAACGGATTTGGATTAAATTCGACACACATAGAATATGTTCTGGATTAATTTTCTTTAGTTCACGCAGACGGAGTCGCCGGCAACAGCTAGTTAAGTATTAGTATGTAGAACTATATACTATTACCTATTCTGTGGTATTAGTATAAAGATTATTATTGACAACTAGCTTTTGCCCGCGACTTCGTCCGGGTCAATTTCGGATTTTTTCTTATGATGTTGATTCTTTCTTATGACACCCCTAGAGGAAGCGGATTTTACGTAAATTGTTTAACACCTTCTGTGTTGTGTATACTTTATTGTTATTACATAACGTCTTTAAGTTTAAAAGACATAGCAATATTCGAAATTCTATACACGTAATGCGGATAGAGAAGAATTTTCTAAGTGCAAAACAATTTGATATTGATCCAGTATCCATTATCTATATTATTTATCCATTTATTATTAACCTATAGATACTACTCAAGTTTATTGCTCCACATAAGATCGAAGACTTCACTATATTTGAGTACTCAATATCCTCTCTGACCTTTCTCAGACTTGTTCACTGAAACCATGAAGAAAACATAATATCTACACTATTATAAAACTGTAAATTTAAAAAAAGAAGTTTCTTAGTTTGTGTGTTTGAACGCGCATCACGCAAAAACTACTGAACCGATTTTGAAGAATCTTTTTTTGTTTAATAGCTTATGATCTGACTTAAAATCTGGTATATAATTTGTGCGGACGAAGTCGCAGATTAACGCTAGTAATTAATATAATAGTTTTTTATGCAGTCGGCTTTTTTGTTTTTCTTAATAATTTAGTTTATAATATGTGGTAAAATACAATATTCATTTATTGCGCTATCGTACACAAACATAAAAATTGATGCCGCTTAAACGAAACAGCAGGAACAGGCATACATTTTAAATTTTTTTTTTGTTTAAAATTTTTTACCCATACCAAAAAGTGCACAACGCCGCTGGAGAAGTTTTCACTTCAAAAAAATTATAGTGTTATGTGTAAAAATTATAGTGTTGTATGTATTATAGTGTTATGTATGGGTGTATTGGGCATTCGCGAGAAAATATTCAGGATTGAAAAGTTTATTTCTGTAAAAAAAAAATGTTAAAAGGTCAAAAGAAGGAAATAATTTTTAACTAACTGGCTTTTATTGGTTGGATTTGGAGCTTTATATTTCACTGAACTAAATATCTGACCATAAGAAAGACTTCTAAGTATTTTAGAACAGAAATTATAAATTCCGCTCAAGTTTTTCTAATAAAACGTAGAAACACGATAAAGTTTGATCAATTTTTCTGCTCACTCTTTTTGATCGAGTTGCAAATTCCAACAGAAGTTTAACGAGATTTGCTTCATAACTAGAACAGCAGTATGGACCAACAGTCACAGAATATTAGTCTGCTTACAAAACGAATAGGTATTTACATTTTTATTACTAACGAGCTTTTACCCGCGACTTCGTCCGCATAAATTATATACCAGATTTTAAGTCAGATGTTACGCTACCAAACAAAAAAAGTTTCATTAAAATCGGTTCAGTAGTTTTTGCGTGATACTCGAACAAACAAACACCCAAACAAACAAACAAACGAACAAACAAACAAACAAACAAACAAACAGACAGACAAAAAATCTAAAAATTTGTGATTTGGAATCAGGGACCCCCAAAAATCATATCGTAATCTTTTTTATGTAAATATCTTCAATGTACAGACACACTTCTGTTACAGTTTTATAATAGTTTAGATTAAAAATTTACTATACTTTTTGAATAAACTGGCGAAACATTTATTGTTACCAAACTGTTAATTTTATTCCTAAATCTCATTCCGTATGTACAACAGTTCCGTGACTGACTGACTGACTGACTGACAATGCACCGCTGAAGATAGAATTGGACATGTTTGGAATATAGCTAAGAGGAAGGATCTCTTTATTATGCTTTAGAATAAAGATATGAAGGGTTAGTATTAATTATTCTTAATGGTTAGGGTAAACCATAGAGAAACACGTGACTCCTATCAACGCCCGGAGAGGAGTAAGTATTGTTTATTTCTCCACAGAACATTTTTCTGCCATTTTTTGCGGGGGGGGGGGGGGGGGCGTTGCTATGACAATAACAGTAAAACGCATCGAATTAAGTAGACCATCGGGCTAGTACGGGGCCTTTCGCGGGGGTGAGGCTTTGACAGAGGGGAATGTATGGGAAATTATGCGTAATCCCGCTCCTTCCTGTCCAGGAGTAAGTGTTTCTCTATGGGGTAAACAGTTCCATTACTTTGAGAGGTGATTGTACCCATGATACTGAACAACTTTTCCCAAGAAACCTATAGGATATTCGTGATTTTTTTTTGTACTTTCCTTATTAAATAAAAATCCTTAAATGCCGATTTTTTTTTTTGCGAATTTCCTATATGTTTGTTTGAGAGAGTTGTTCAGTATCATGAGTACAATCATCCCTTAAGGCTATTCTACCGTTGGCGCGCTCCATACAAACGTAGTATGGTGATATTTTCAATACTATCTAATTAAAGTCAATGAAATTTTTCAAAAACAATCAAGTAACTAATCTCTATGTCGGTATGAAGTCAGATTTTCGTTAAAATATACAGTTTCAATGCTAGGATTAATTTAAGATTTGTACGGATATATTTGTGGCACTGTAACTTTAAAACTATAAATTTTATCGAAAATCTGACTTCATACCGACATAGAAATTAGATACTAGATTGTTTTTGAAAAATGTAATTGACTTTAATTGGATAGTATTGAAAATATCACCATACTACGTTTGTATGGAGCGCGCCAATGGTAGAATAGCCTTAAAGTAATGCAACTGTTTACCCTAAGGCGCTGTCCTATTGCCATCGCTCGCGCGATCATGCGTTCGTCTGACGAAAATCATTGTAGGTACCACTGTGCGTTTAAACATACTCATATCTGAATAAAAATAGAACAATTCGATCGCATCTCATGATAGCACGACCTTCTATAGGATATTCCGCAGACACAAGTATTTTTTAAATGCACAGTGGCACAATGATTTTCGTCGGACGAACGCATGATCGTGCGAGCGATGGAAATAGGACAGCGCCTAACACCCTGTAGATTCTACAGCGGATGTAATAGTTACACTACATACATGGTAGCCACCAATGGATGCAAATCCTCCTTACAAGCATTGAAACACGAAAACTGACCATGGCGGTCAGTAATGTTGCTGTTTTATGTCCCTACTAATAGTGATCTATGTATCGGATACTGTATTGTATTACTCTACAATACGTCTTCTATCTACGGTTTAAGCATTTTATTTCTCTAAAAGAATACAATTCACTTATATAGAGAAAAATACAGGTTAATACATATAGTAGTATAGTACAAGAGTGTAGGGATACAGTATTCTGTATCTAATAATTATGTCGTAATTGCATCCATAGACTATTATCGAACATTTGTTGTGTTCAATTACATACTAAGGTGCGTATTGGATATGTGCACGACACTAACGGCATCTAGCGCAATACGGCCCCGTAAATTATTTGTACATAAAATGTTAGGATAAAGTTTGTTATTTTGTATTAAAATAAAGTAATAAATAAATAAATGAACTATGTTGCCGATATTTAAAATATTATAATACCTAAGTAGCTTCAATTCTCCTTCTTTGTTAAGATTTTATCATACAAACTTTCACCCCTGTTTTCACACCTTTGGGTGTTGAATTACAAAAATTTTTTTGTGAACACCCAATGATGACTATAGAATATAGATATAGATAGGCAATAAAATATCACTGATAAATTTTAAGTTAGTAGTCTTTTAGTTTTGGATATTTGAGTGTTGAGTGAGTTTGCGGAATAGATTCAAGAAAATCTGATAAAACTTCGCAGTAAATAGTACAAAGAATTTTGGCGAATTTGGACCCAGCTATTTTTACGAAAACTAAAAGCTCTTGGCGGTCATAATTATTATAAACAGAAAAAATTAAGGTATTTTTTAAAAAAACTTCCATATCTCCAAAAGTCCGGGTTCAAAAGTAGAAATTACTAGTAAAATAGACAAATCTTCCAAAAAGCAGTAGCAAAACGCAACCAACCAACTACTATTTACATCTAATATTATCACTGAGGTAGTTTTTGGTTGTTACGGAATGTATTTGGCTTGGTTCAACTGATAGTTCGTGATTTCGTTTTCTTCCACTATCATTATATATATTATCGTGATTTTGCATTACAATAAACATAGTGAATCCGTAGGAGATTGAGTAGACTAGCTAATAAGAAATATTATGAGTTTCATACACTTGCTACAAAAGGTATCATAAGGAGAAATACCTTTCCCGCAACTTCCACAGATTACGACCAATTTACTTTTTTGTTAGTTTTGTTTCACTCTACACGTATTACTAAGTTTCATTCATGTACGGGACCCCTAAGTATAGGTATCAAATACATGGCCTTCCGCCAAAGTCCTTTCTGTCACAGCGTGCGCTGCGATCGACTTGAAAATTCCCAACACCCACTTCGCACATAGCCAATACTGTGCCTGTAGCTATTTGGTTTATAAAAGTAGGTAAGTAATAGCCTGTAGGATTCCATTGCAAATGCAAGTGGTCATACGTGGCTAAACTTTCGTCCACTAAAGAACTGTGCATAAGAAAGAACAATGGCGAATTTGGACCCCGTCATTTTTAAGAAAACTAAAATGCCGTAGCTGGGTCGGTGCTCATAATTATATTAAACAGAAAAAATTTAGGAATTTTTTCAAAAAATTCCTCAATTTCTAAAAGTGTAGTTTTTTTTAACCTGTTTTGTCCCACTGCTGAGCAAAAGTCTTCCCCAAACCCTTCCACATCTCTCTATTCCTTGCTACGTCCCGCCACTGATTGCAGTAGGCATCCAGCTCGTCTCCCCATAGCAATATAGCTGACGTAGGGGGGAAGGCAGCAAAACTGAAGTGGAACTGGGCTGGGCATGTTTGCAGAATGCACACTGTCACGCAATGGGTACCTCACGACAGGAGCTGAGGTCGAGGCAGACCCCGGAAAAGTGTAGATTAAAGAGTGAAAATTACTAGTATATTGGACAAGTCAGCCAAAAAGCAGTGGAAAAACCAACTGTGACAGCTATATTTATCGAATATGATCACCGAGGTAATTTTTGGTCGTTAAGAACGTCTTTGGTTTGGTTGAACTAATAGTGTCACTCATTTAGTTTCCTGCAATTATCATAATACATATTTTATACGGTTATCGTGAACATTCGTTTAAATAGAAAACATGAATGTATAGAAGATTGAGCTGTTTTTATAATTGAGAACGATTATGAGGTTCACACACGTGATTCAAAAGGTACCATTATGGAGAAACACCTTTCCTCAAACTTTTACAAGTTCCAACCAATTAAGGTTTTTGTTAGGTTTATTTTACTTTACACGTATTGCTAAGTTCCATTGATGTACGGTCCCTTTGAGACTGAGAACGAAATACTATGCGCATCCGCCACTCTTCTTTAGAACTTAGAAAGAAATGGGAGGTCCATTCTATTTTCTAAACCGGAACGACAAGGCTGAGAAAGTAAACAAAAAACATTACTTAATGAAAATATGGCGTAAGTACATCAAAAACGTTTCCCTCACACTCTACTTTCAATATCAGCCTGCAATTTTATTTTAAAAGCTTTGAAAAAAAATCAACGTTCCACCGTAATAATGAGCGAGCGGTGACCTGTCGCTGGCGATTTCACGGTGCTTCAAGTCGAAACAAACGCTACCTGGACATGTGTGCGTCACATCAGAGGAACCACTACAGATTTTATTTTTAAATTGCGCCACTACTTACAATCTCACGCTGAACAATTTTGATGATGACTACTAATAATAGTTATCATTATACTAATTTTTAAATATCTATGTCCTATAATAATTTTAGGACCAGCATTGTGTAGTCTCTAACAACTTTTTGTTTAAGTTATTTTGTTTAGAAGGCCCTTGTTCGAAACAATGCTTTTAGAATTAGTTTTGTAAACATTTTTGGTTTTATGATGAATTTTTGTGAGATACAAAAATGTGTGTGTGTGTGTGTGTGTGTGTGTGTGTGTGTTTTTGTGTTTGTTGTGTTTTTTTTTTTTGTTGTTTTTTGTAACATGTATTTAAGAATACATGGTGTAAAATTAAATGGGACACTTACTGGTGCTTCAGTCCATCAAACTGACCAACTTTCTATATGGGCCCAATATCGAAATAGCGAAAAAAAATCTACTGTCCCATACATTTCAGTCGAGTTATCTTTGCAGTTTTATATGGAACAGCGGATTTTTTTTTCAGTGTTGGTCCCATAGTAAAAGTTGAACAGTTTGATGGTCTGAAGCACCCCTTTAAGTAAATGTCCCATTTTATTTTACAGCCTGTATAAGGTAAACTTAGCAAGAGTTAATACACATCAGACATGAGTATGTAGTTAAAAATATATTGGACATTGTCACACATTTATATACAGGGTCCTTCTTAATATGCTGACACTTTTTTAAGGGGATGATCAGACCATGAAACTGAATAACTTTCTCCATGGGACTGTGGGGAACCACTACAGATGTCTAGCACCCACAAGTTATAGCAAAGATGCTAACAGATGGCGATACCGTCGCTCACGGAAATATGCTCCATACAAAGACAGCGTTCATCGTAAATACGCAACTCGTAACCTACTACACATAAGGTTCACAATCGAATGCGAGACATAAATCGCGCAAGAGAAATAATCACAGAGATTCGATATATATACAAGGTCCAACTAAGAACTGTTGGACCACGGCCGGTCCCCAGGCATCACACCTAGCCTGGCGGAAGTACTTCCCTTTTCAATGGAGGAACATTCCCAAGTAGCACCTCCATAGGACTAACATCGATATCGAAAAAAAAATCTGCTCGTCCATACAATACTACAAACCTACTTGAGCCAAATGTATGGGACAGCAGATTTTTTGTTCGCGATTTCGATGTTGGTCCCATAGAGAAAGTTGTTCAGTTTCATGGTATGATCATCCCCTTAAAAAAGTGTCAGCATATCAAAAAGGACCCTGTACATAAATGCCTAAAGACATAGGTAGGTACAAGATTAAACAAATATTAGTCTAACTAGAAAACCACAATGGCAAATATTTTTATTTATTCCAATAAACATTTTACCGAATAATACCGTTGAATTTCATTATCCTCGTTCGAAAATTAATACCTCTAATGCCAAGAGCTGACATTATAATTAATATAATTCTCCCATGTTGACAAATGCTATTCTAACGCTGAAATATAACACGGCTTGTAATGACCTACTTACCCGCTCCGTGTAGGCTTCGAATCCTACTTAGTTATCATATTGTTTATACAGTATGTAACTAAACATCCTAGTAATATCGCTTGCCTAGTAATATCGTGTCGACTTCAACACGATAAAGTAATATTTAAGATACTCGTAAGTTTATTCTGAGAGCGCAAATGCGCGCTGCATACAAACGAAGTCTGGTGATATTTTCAATACTATCTAAATTAAAGTCAATTAAATTTTTCAGAAACAATCTAGAAACTATTCTCTATGTTTGTAAGCATAGCTTACGACTATATTCCCCGAGGGGGTAGTCAGAGATATTCTGAAACTTCAGAACATCCACGTTTCACTAAGTAGTACCGAAACTCTGTCCAGTGTGACGCGACGGGGAGTGAGCCCCTCACCACTTGTAATGGACTAAATGGACAGTAGATACAATACATGCCTCGAAATTGAAGCATGCAGGTTTCCTCACGATGTTTTCCTTCACCGAAACGCCAGTGGTGTTACAAATCGTACATAAATACCGAAAAACTCATTGGTACGAGTCGGCCTGGCGGGGTCGAACCATCGCCAAAGAAAATATACCCATCGCCTCCTGCACAGCAGGCAAGGTTACTCGCCACTGGACCACCACCACCATATCACCAGACTTCGTTTGTATGGAGCGCGCGCATTACGAGAGATTAAAACTGAACAACTTTCACTCGAAACAGGTGCTTTTTAGTGTTCCGTACCCTATTACTAAGCCTATGTTGTCCGTCTGTCCTACCTATTTAGGGCTGTAACTTTTGAACCGTAATATCTAGATAGTTGAAATTTTCCAGATTATGCGTTACTGCGGTGGATTTGTTAACACATTATAAAAATGCCAAAAAGTTAAAAAATTAAGGGGGGTTCTCAATAAGAAACTAGTTTTTATCAACGTTTTTTCTTCACGCTCTATCGTAAAAACGCTAATACATACAAGCGTCAAAATTAGTGCAATTATAGTATAGAGTAAATTCTACAAAATAACAATAAATACTAAAAACCGGCCAAGTGTGAGTCGGTCTCGCGCTAAAGGTCCCGGAAAAAAAAAAACGTTTTTTTCTGAGTTAATAATGTTGTGTGCTGTAGTGGTGTGGCACGGAACCCTCGGCCTCGGTGTGTGAGTAGCCTGACTCGTACTTGACCGATTTTTTTATTTATTTCTTCTCGATATTGGCACCATACTGTATACTCTTATACAGGAAGATTTTTTTATCACCATCCAAATTTTAATAAAATGTTTGTTTATGAAAAAAAATCGATACGTGTTTTTTCTTTTAGTATCGCTCAGTACTAAAATATTGAGATATGACTACGCAAAAATGTCTTAAGAAAAACAATTCGACTGGACTTGACTGGACACAGTACGCACCTACCTGTGCTACAGATTACTTATTAATAGTTACTACCACTCGACCCGATTTCGCGCGCTTTTTCGAATTTAGAACTTTGCTTTTCAAGAACGAAACTAACGAACGAATCTCTGTGGTCAGTAATTTTCTTTGGGTCAGAGCCTTTTAATTTTTAGAAAAAGTTTATTATGTGTCATTGTGTCATTCAAAGAGTACTTTATTATAACCGTGTCATTGAACAAAAATAAACAAAATAAGGGACTAGTATAACATTTTAACAATGTTTTGAAAGTCTTGTGTGTTCCTGTTAAGTTTACAATGCGTGGGACTCTGAAGCAAGGGCTCCGCCCCCCGGTCCTGCCGCACTACCCGGTCGGTACGAATACGAAACTCGATGACCAAGCTTTATGGCAAATTCTGTAGGATAAAATTTTTAAATGTGCAATTTTGACCTGCCCTTTTTTTTAATGAAATGGGTTCTATAAGTGATACCAAACATGTAGAAAAAATTTGGATGGTGATAAAAAAATCTTCCTGTATATTCCGTGACCATACTCAAAGTTTTTCAGTTTGATGGTCCAAATCAAATTTGTAAAGAATACTAGGGTGTTTTGTTACAACCTGTATTTCAATTTAACCTTAATTCTGGAGTTTCGTGAAAATACAATGATCGCTTTGCTCACACAGATGTCAATAATCGGTTACACAGCGTTATTTTTCCAATATCTCCTTTCATTCCATTGTACTGTATTTTTATCTTCCATCCCGATACCTTCAATAGGTATGCTAAAAGTAAGCCATGCAACGACTATTAAAAAAATATACAGGTCTGCACTTAGAATAGGATTCGGCTGTCGGGTGAAATCGGATATATCCGTATAATAAAATAAGATCGCGGCCAATGACAATCTTATTGAACTCAAAGTAAATTGGCGATTCAAAAAAATGTGTCCAAGGAAAAGAACGCCTTGCAAAGTACTGAAAATATTCCATAAACCTTTTAATAATTACAAGATGTTTGCTATTTTAATAAAATATAGACTATATTTATATACTGACTGACTATAATAATACATCAAGCCTATTTAAAACATTTTAAAAAATATGACTTAAATTATGTCACGGATTTTTTTTTTTTAAAACGCCCGAATCCGAATATTAATCGATTTTACCCGACAGCCGAATCCTATTCTAAGGGCTCACTTACTCAAGAGGCACGTCAGTTAACCTACACGTGTACCCACCAGCTTTCGATCCCTTTGGATGAGTCCGGAGGGAACAGCAATGGGCTGGTCTACCCTGGGTGTTTCTCAGCGACTTCTCTTCGTGGGATGTCACTGACTTACGTTGAATAAATTTACACAGGGGGTGGGTATTTCTCAAGTGTCCCTCTGATTAGCAAAGGCCACAGTGGGGAACAATTATTGTTTATCAATTACAATGTCAATTATTGAACACATGTTTTTTTTCGCCATTTTTGAATCATGTGATTCAAAATCGTGTTCATGCATAATCTCCATGACGAAATTTTCTCACGTGACTTTAAAAAAATCACACTCCTGGACTGCGATTTTTGAATCTCATACGTTGAACTCAGCAGTTGAAAATGTATGGAGATACACATCTTTCTGCTGCTGATTTGACTTTCAAAAATCGCACTCCTGGAGTATGATTTTTTAAGTCTATGTTTTTAATGTCAAATCAGCAGTAGCTTTCTACTGCTTATTTGACATTAAAAAACATAGACTTAAAAAAATATTATTAGTGCATCTTTATGCACGTCTCCATAGTAACATTTTCAACTGCAGCTGGACATTGACGTAATACTTATTATTATTAGTACTTAATGTTTTAATATTAATTTTGTAATTATGTTTCCGATAGTAAATATTATACAAGATTATAATATGTATAACTAACTGTCATGGAACGTAAGAATAAATAATTTTAATAACTTAGTTTCGTGTCTGTCGGTATTCGATTAGTGTATAGTGTTAGTTTGTGCGTGTCAATATTATTTTAGAAAATAAATTCAACGTCGAAAACTGAAACGAAGTTTATTCTTCGTCATTATTATTATGACAAGAACTGACAATGATTGATTCCTTTATCATAAAAATATTTAACGTGCAGTATTTGCAGAAATATTGTAGACAATTTTCATACTCATTCACATTATGGAGGTGACAAAATCTTAAGTAGGTAGAAACGCAATAAAAATCATAAATAATATATTTATTAGAAATTAAAATAAAAAACTAATTTGACAATAATTACTATTTTAGCTATATCTAAAAATCTGACTTTTGAAACATTTTGTCAAAGATATTAAAGCTTACGTAAAAGAAAATTGGCAGATTTGGACCCAGCCATTTTTTGCGAAAACTAAAAGCCATTCAGGACGGCGGTCATAATTATTATAAATAGAAAAAATTAAAGCATTTTTTAAAAAAACTTCCACATCTCCAGAAGTCCAGATTCAAAAGTAGAAATTACTAGTAAAATAGACAAATCGTCCAAAAAGCAGTAGCAAAACGCAACCACGACAGCTACTTTCATCTAATATTATCAGTGAGGTATTTTTGGCAGTTACGGAACGTATTTGGCTTTGTTGAACTGATAGTGTGTATGATTTCGTTTTCTTCCATTATCATAATATGGTACGGTTATCGTGAATTTTCATTAAAATAAACACAATGAATGCGTAGAAGATTGAGTGGACTATGTAATAAGAAAGATTATGAGTTTCACAAACTTGATAGGTACAAAAGGTATCATAAGGAGAAATACCTTTCCCCCAACTTCTACAGATTACAACCAATTTACATTTTTGTTAGTTTTGTTCTACTCTACACGTATTACTTAAGTTTCATTCATGTATGGGTCGTCTATCTCTGGGTCTCAAATTATATGGCCTTCCGCCAAACTCCTTTATTTGTATTTGACAAATCTCCTACTGTTCAATAGATTTGTACTAAATATAACCGAGATCAATCGATCGTGTGGCTACGGAAGTATCCATCCTAATTCAATTTCTTGCACAGGTATCCCCTTTGAAAACTTCCTAACTTAGGAACAAGTTCAATTCTATTAAATTAACCATCTTTCCTATTACACAGGAAGATACTTAATTGTGCTTATTAAGCACGTTTTGAACTCACTGAATGCTAAAATCCCAGAGAATCCCTAAAATAACAATCTACTTCTCTACTCTAGCAAATTATTCTTCTATTCGAAATATTTGTCTGTGAAAATTTCAGTGAGGTGACGGTACTATTGGTAGACACGTTACATGGCTTATTTGCTAGAATAACAACATACCTAATTTAAAAAAAAAACAGTAATAACAGTGCTTAAAAGGCCAAAGACGTATAGGTACAGTCTGTGAGTACTTGGGACGATATTAAGGGGGGTGGGTGATACCTATTTTGTCTGTTTTCGAACCAGTTTTTGATAACCAAATTATTACATTTAATTTAAATATAGTTCAAATAACAATGTAGATACGTTTTTTCTGTAGTGAATCTAACCGCTGAAAACACGATTCTATTAAATTTTATCGATAGAAAAGAGGACCAAAGTAAGTTCGATTTCAGATTTATAACCAGTTTTACAAGAATCACCATACACCATTTCTTCTGAATATAGGTACCATCATTTGAAAGATAATTAATTATAGCAGTTATTCTACCCGATGGATTTTACTCCAAACGCCAAAAGAAAAGATCTTGCTGAAAATTACGATTTTTTTTGCGATCTTGCTTTCAATTGAAGCGGGATGGATAATTGCAAAAGTTTGCTTGTTAGAAAGAGACGCTTGCAGAAGGGATACCTAGCCTTAATGAACGTAACTCAACTCAGCGAACGCATACGCAGCCTCCTCATCCAGCGTTGGAGTTTCGTTTCGGATAGTGTTATTGCCGGAGGCACGCGAATGTAATATTACTTTTCTCAAACATGCTTGGAAATGTGAGCATTATTTTGACAACCTTCTTCGAGATAAATCGAAATTGCTGTACTGGCCAAATACATGCGCGCAGCGGCCGGCAATGTTTGTATGAAAATCCATATCTGTCGTGTTTAGCGGCCAAATAAATTACATAGTAAACTCATATCTGTCGTGTAATTTAAAAATGGAACGAACATTTACTCCGAAACATGGCGACCAAGGAGGTAACTCATCAAAGATTTTATTTAAATTTCGAACTTGCTTGCAAATAGAATGCTGTTTATTGAAAAAAAAAACAAATTGTTGTTCGTTGTTCGTCATTGATTTTGAAAAGAGTTTTAATTTCCGCGAATTATTTGAGAAAATTTATTGTTTTAATTTCCGCGCATTATTTGAGAAAAGTACTATACAAGCCTTGGCCACAACTAGGCATTGATGGACTTACGTATGTGTGCCTCGGCTTCGCCTCGGCCCACATTTACACGTTCGTCCGTCAATGCCTCTGTTGCTGGCCGCGGCAGTAATGTACTATTATTGCTTTGCATAAACTTTTTACAACTATTGTAAAACTATTGTACACCAGATTACTGTTGTTGTTTGCCGCGATCTTGTCTATTATACGAATAATACCGATTTAACCCGACAGCTGAATCCTATTCTAAGTGCTCACTGACTGTAGCTGCTATGGTGTTCGAAAACATCACCAAAGTTAAAAGCATGCACGCTTCTGAATTGGGAGACATCTCGGGCATACATACGAGATATACGTACCACTGCAGAGCACAGACTTCTCTCAACAACCCTATCCAGAAACCAGTCTCCACACATCCTACATTTTTGTCTGTTGTTTTTAGTATCTAAGAAAATTTACTTGTGCAGAAAATCTATACGAATTGATTTTTTGTTTGTTTGTTTGTAATGAATAGGCTCCGAAACTACTGGTCCGATCTGAATAATTCTTTCACAATTCGAATGCTACATTATCCGTGATGAACATAGGCTAAAAAAAACAAGTGTGTGTCGGGAAGATGCTAAGGCGGTACGAAGTTCGCCGCGGTCATCTAGTAAATTATATTTTTATTTAAAAAAATAAAATAAAAAATAAATATCTTTTTATGAATACGCGAATTTATCACGTGCACACACACACACAGCATTACTATTGGTGCTTCTAAAAATTGGTGCTCTGTGTGGAATACAGAGTATTCCGAATACTTCGCATTATGAAGTATACAATAATAGTTGTACCTACCTAAATGGTAAATAATGATGGTGGTAGTCATCATCATCATAAGCCTATAAACGTCCCACTGCAGGGCACAGCACAGGCCTACCCTCAAGGAGGGTGTATGGGCATTGGTCCACCACGCATGCCCAATGCGGGTTGGTAGACTTCACATACACATCAGAATTTCTTCTTCAGTGTATACAGGTTTCCTCACGATGTTTTCCTTCACCGTTTGAGAGCAGTCGGTTTTACGTACATAAGTTAGAAAAACTCATTGTTACATGGCATGTTGTCCGTGCGGATTCGAACCCGGTGGTAGTGTTTTGTGGTAAATAAATATAATTTAATTTCGTTTTTGTACGTAGCCAATTAATGGTATATTTACCTCACTAACGAGCGAAGAATTCGACGAATGTTCAATACTCATTCGAGAATTTGCGTTGGTTCTGTTGAAACGAGTAAACATGAAATTTTATCAAATCGTTAGGTATTCTGATATTAAAGCTGCTCATATTTTGCATAAAATTGTCGAAGGCTTAGAATTTTACCTACAAGCTTAAATGTAATCTAAACTATTATAAAACTGTAACAGAAGTGTGTCTGTACATTGAAGATATTTACAAAAAAAAGATTACGATATGGTTTTTAGATGTCCCTGATTCCAAATCACCAATTTTTGGATTTTTGTCTGTCTGTTTGTTTGTTTTTGTATTTGTTTGTTCGAGCATCACGCAAAAACTACTGAACCGATTTCGATGAAACTTTTTTGTTTGATAGCTTATGATCTGACTTAAAATCTGGTATATAATTTATACCGACGAAGTCGCGGGTAAATGCTCATGTATAATAAATGCTAACAATGTAGAGGGCAATGATATTATATCAAAACTATTTTTTATAACATCTTGAGTGAAAAAATCATTGGTTCATAAAAAATCTTCATCAAACGAAGACTGTCGCGTATTTGGTTCTCTTTTTACATTTTGGTGCTCTTTTGGTTCGGACACTTTTGAGCGTGGACCCTACGTCCAGTATTTGTTAAGTCATTATGTATGTTAGTAATAACAAAGAAATCATACAGTAAAATATTTATACAGGGTGTAAAATTAAATGCGTTACATAAGTTATCGACTTCAGGCTATCAAACCAAACAACTTATACTACGGAACCAACATAAAAATCGCAAGAAAAAACTGTTTTTTTTTTGCATAAATTTAGGTTGAGTAGCTATTAATATTTACTTACTACGGAATAGCAGATTTTTTGTTCGCCATTTCCTTGGTTGAAAGTTGTTTAGTTTAATGGTCTGAAGAACTCTGTTCGATATGTAACACATTTAATTTTACACCCTGTATAGTTACAAAACTAAAATGCGAAACATTGATAATGTCCAACGCTTCATTAAATTAAATTGATTGTAGAATCAAAGCGGCTTGTTTGTTTACGAATGGAACGAGTTTTCATTTTGTTTGTTTCGAGATCTTCGATAGCTGATTGTTAAACAAGACTCGGCTAAAAGCATAGGTAAGGCTGAAGTCATACTGGGAGAGATGAAATTTATGCGTTTTTATTATTTGAACCTCATCTTCATCTACAGGCTGGATTTTTGAGACGGGGCAGTAAGGGCAGCTACCTTAACCATTGTAGCTACAGCGAAACGTTCTTAAGAGACTATCCTTAACTTTTTGAGACATTTTGAACTGCATTCACAGATTTTGAAAAAAATGTACAGTCAGCTAGAAAATAGGCAATTTACACAAAAACTTTTTTTGATGTCAATCGATCCTGTTTCTTATAAGGATCAATAAACTCTAGAAGACCAACCGAGGTTTGAGTACTAGAAACGTCAGAAATCTCAAAAAACTTTTCCCATACATTTCGTAGGAAATGAGACTCCAACTCAGACCATTTCATGGTATTTTTTTGCGCTTACTTTTTTGCTCCTATAGTAAAAGTTGCTCAGTTTAATAGGTAGAGGGTGTAGTTTAACGGTTATTGATACTTTTACTTACACCCTGTATTAAATTACAGTTTTATATCAGCGGAAAATCCGCGACGACAGGCTCTTTGCCCGTCCATCCTTACTTTGCGCCTTGTCATTTCCTAACCGAGCACTCTTGACATTTCTCTAATGAAGCCAACCCAACTCTTTGTATCACAACATAAAAAAGTCCCTAAATAGAAATTCTTTTAAAAGGTCCTTTAAAATGAAATACTTTACTTATTCAAAAAGTGTAATAGGATTAAATATCAAAACTCTGATGTTTGTTTTGTGTAAAAGGGACGGTGGATTTACTTTTGTGTTGTCCTGGTCCTATGTAGAGGAATAATGGTTCCCTTGAAAGTTAAACTCAAGGTATTAAAATTATTATCTTTGATTATTCTGTAGGGACCAATAGCAACACCAGCAGAAGGGAAATAAAAGGTAGGACTGACGCGCGCGACCGCAAAATATACTTTATCGTATCTAAAAGGAAATACGATATAGTTTATGCATTTATTGTTTGTTAATAATTAAATATTATTGCTGAATAAACCCTTGTTCAGTTGGTGAAGAAAGTTAAGATCTATGGTTGTTGGATCAGCCTTCCGTATAAACCTTCCCCTATTACTATTACTGACATCGCGTCGCGTCGTCTTCGGATGCATTGGACTCGGTCATATTAATAGCTATAATAATGTAGCCATGTAACTAAATAACATTTAGTTATGTAAAGTATGGTGAAATGCGGCGGTGCCAGTTTTTATATTATTTTAGTAGATTAGACCATAGGTTCTCAAACTTATTTCGCCCTCCGCCCACTTTAAGATAATTTTTTTTTCTAAAGCCCCCTAAATAGTTTTTACCACCTGTCGCACGTCTAAAACAGCTATTGCAACATTTTTTAAACGTGCATTTTACTTATGATAGGATATCGCCTATTTCTGAGTTTAAAGAAAAACATTCAATGAGAGCATATTTTTAAATCATATTATTCAGAGGTATTTTTATTACCATTAAAAAAAATTTGGATGAATTTGGTCCATTTTGAGGAGTTTGATCATGTCAGGCTTGAGTTTACATAAAAACAGCCGTAAGCCGTATGTTCAGTAACGTGGATTCTATTTCTCTTTTTTTTGTTAGTAACATTGGTACAGCACTCAAGGGCGATGGCAGGATTTAGTTTTAGTGGGGTGCATCTGGTGGCTAGCATCTACCTCTCAGTAGGATCTTGTAGCCCAAAAAGGAACCTGAAGCAAGCGAGCGAAGCGAGCTTAAAATTTTTCAGTACGATTTCCTGGCTGTGTCCAGAACATTGATGTATTGTGCAGGAAGATATCTAGTGACATAAATATTTGGAGAGACCGAAGCGAGCTCGTATTTCAATACAATTTCTCGGCTGTAGCCAGAATAGAATATTAAGCGATTGCACAGGCAAACAGGCCAACGAATTAGATACCCGAGCGAGCGAAGCAAGCTCTAGCTATACCAATTTCTAAGCACTACAACTTGGTTAAAATCATAACTCTGTCGATTTAAGTTTAATTGTAATCAATAAATTATTAAAAGAAAAATTTTGAGCGAGCGAAACGATTTCGAAATTTCGAAATAAAATAAAATATTACTGAGTTATGTTATGATCCGGATACCTATTCGTTAATGTGTAAATAAAAATGTTCCTCTTTTAAACTATATTTAAAATTGTCTTCGATCCCATAGACCGCCTAAACGCCCCCTAATTTTCTCTCATACTTCTACTGCCCCCCTGAAAGCCTCCAGTGTCCACAAGGGGGCGTTATCGCCCACTTTGAGAAACGGTGGATTAGACCATTCATAGTGTTCTGTGATCATTTCGAAGTCCGGAGACCGATGCTCCATTACGTTACGAGTGACAATCGTTCTCGTGCCTGCCGAAATACAGGGAAGAAAGATTGAATTATAGGTTATAGTAAGTCCCATTCAGAATTATATTTACTACAATATAATAACAAGCTCATAGCAGTGTTTTTGAGCTTACCAGCTAAAGAACATTCTCATACCTGCATGCATATGCTCATGAGAATATTCCCCGAGGGAGTCAGAGATGTTCTGAAAACCCCAAACATCCACGTTTCACTTGTAGTTACCGAAATTCTGTCCAGTGTGACGGGGATTGAGACGTGTGACAAGTGGGTACTATACATGCCTCGAAATTGAAGCATTCTCACGATGTTTTCCTTCACCGAAAAGTCAATGGTGTTACAAATAACGTACCTAAATTATGGAAAACTCAAAGGTACGAGTCGGCCTAGATGGGAACCATCGCCTCCTGCACAGCAGGCGTGGTTACTCACCACTAGATGACAACGGCTTCCTTCGAAGTCAAAAATAAAATTCAAAATTTTTTATTCAGAATAATATCACATAGCTTTTTGACGTAATTTTTTTTTGATTCTTCCACCGCGTCGGAAGGTGTTCTGTTGAGAGGATGCGGCCAGAAACTCTACAACACACATCTTTTAAACAAAACAAAATGTACAAAGTACAATTAAAATACAATATTGCATTACATAGTGTACAATTGTCAAGACCCATTAAAACACCTTCAAATAACCTTCTGCCGCTGATACCTTCAATATTCTAAACGCAGACATTGGTATAAAGGTAGTTGATAATGGTTATAAAGGTAGTTGTTGTTGCTAATGGGACTTGTAATGGGACACTAATAGTACATTACTGCAGCGGCCAGCAACAGAGGCATTGACACATACGTAAGTCCATCAATGCCTAGTTGTGGCCAAGGCTTGTATAGTACTTTTCTCAAACAATGCGCGGAAATTAAAACAGTAAATTTTCTCAAATAATTCGAGGAAATTAAAACTCTTTTCAAAATCAATGACGAACAACGAACAACAATTTGTTTTTTTTTTCAATAAACAGCTTTCTATTTGCAAGCCAGTTCGAAATTTAAATAAAACCTTTGATGAGTTACCTCCTTGGTCGCCATGTTTAGGAGAAAAAGATCGTTCCATTTTTAAATTACACGACAGATATGAGTTTACTATGCAATTTATTTGGCCGCAAAACACGACAGATATGGATTTTCATACAAACATTGCCGGCCGCTGCGCGCATGTAGTTGGCCAGTACAGTAATTTCGATTTATCTCGAAGAAGGTTGTCAAAATAATGCTCACATTTCCAAGCATGTTTGAGAAAAGGGAATTATGGTCTTGATTTTATTGCTTTGTAGGTACGTAAGTTGAAGAAATTCAGCGATTCGAAATTCGGTCTAAAAATTCCAGCAGCAAAAAACGTACAAGAGAAAGAAAATAATATAATAATCTCAAAGTAAATTATAAACGCGTCAAAAGATATCACACCATGTCGTTGTTGTACCGTTCACAAAAGCACAAAAGTAAATTTAATTAGAAAGGTACGGAAGATCAGCAAAACAGCTTTGTATGGACGCAGATAAAGCTTTTAGGGAGGGCTTTTTAATTAGTGCTCAAGAGGTTTTTCTGTAAACGGTTCTTTTGTGGAATTTTGTTGACAATTGAAGTGACCTTTGTGAATACTTTATTCATAAAAAAATTCTGCCAACGAAAAATTACTTAGTCGTCCTTTTTGTAGTAGCTCGACAACGGTTATTCTTACGTATCGTATTATCAATTTATCATATCGATTACGTTACATCATATTAATGAGCGCTTTTCTTTTCTTTTTTAATATTAGTTCGTAAAAAACTCGGCAGATGACATGCTTATCGCTCTATAGAGACGTAGGCGAGATCCTGTCAAAATCATGTCAAGACTGTGCCTGACTTTTTTTTAAAGGCCAAGGGATCGAGCCCATTCAACCATGTCAGATGTAAACGGTTTCATGTTTTCGATTAAAATGATTCGTAAATAATGAAATATGCAATCAAAAGATGCGTTGGCATCTTTTTGATCATCTTCTCACTCTTTATTATTTTAATGAAACACTTTTTGAAAATTTGACCTTTATTCTCACAGACCGTAACGCTATCGATCCACTAGAAAACCAAAAGAAAAACGCTCTATTATGTTTTTTATTTTTTTTTTCTCCTTAAGTTAGTTATTTTGTGTTTAGTCTAGTTAGTTATATTTTAGTTTTAGGATAATATGTTCATTTGATTTATAACTGTTTTGCTCTATGGATATATGTATATTTTTTTTAAATATAAAATGGACCTCTGTTATAAAATCCGTCTGTCGGGCTTACAATATTCATTATTGTCCACACTAATTCTAAATTTCAATAATATTATAAATACCTACACAATAAGTTAATAATATCTTTACATCCTATAAGTTTGTAAGTTACATAATAATAGTGTTATAGTGACAAGCCAACCCAAAAAGTTTTAATCTAAACTATTATAAAACTGTAACAGAAGTGTGTCTGTACATTGAAGATATTTACAAAACATAGATTACGATATAGTTTTTAGGCTTCCCTGATTCCAAATCACAAATTTTTGGACTTTTTGTCTGTCTGTTTGTTTGTTTGTTTGTTTGTTTGTTCGTTTGTTTGTTTGTTTGTTTGTTTGGGTGTTTGTTTGTTCGAGTATCACGCAAAAACTACTGAACCGATTTTGATGAAACTTTTTTTGTTTGATAGCTTATCATCTGACTTAAAATCTGGTATATAATTTATGCGAACGAAGTCGCGGGTAAAAGCTCGTTACTTATATCCTTGAAAAATAAAAACAGTTTAGTTTTGGAAGAGGAAACGGGGGAATACGAAATGCTGATTTCGTCCATCTAAACTATTATAAAACTGTAACCGAAGTGTGTCTGTACATTGAAGATATTTACAAAAAAAAATTACGACGTGGTTTTTACCTGTCCCTGATTCCAAATCACCAATTTTTGGATTTTTTGTCTGTCTGTTTGTTTGTTTGTTTGTTTATTTGTTTATTTGTTTGTTTGTTTGTTTGTTTGGGTGTTTGTTTGTTCGAGTATCACGCAAAAACTACTGAACCGATTTTGATGAAACTTTTTTTGTTTGATATCTTATCATCTGACTTAAAATCTGGTATATAATTTATGCGGACGAAGTCGCGGGTAAAAGCTCGTGGTAAATGAAGTCGGTCCGAGCTGCAGTTGTCTCTTTCGCACTCTAGTCGGCGGGGTGTGTGGGAGGGATGGATCGGACAAATACGTATACAGTCGGAAAAGTGACCTATTCTCAAAATTTCTTCGAGAGCCCGCCTATCCTCTTAATCTAGATCTTCATCAAGTTTACAACTCTTAAGCGACTAATCCTACTTCAAAATTATATTATCCTACTTTAGTACGTTACAATGACTTCGGGCTATGAATTATTAGTCTTAACCCATTCTTAACCACAAGTGGGACACATTATTATTTCATAAACAAGGTTGTTAAGCCTACGTTGCGTAATTTTGTGAGGATATTCCGCAAGTCCGACCCTTATCAAACTCATAAGCGACAAGAGTATAATCTTTGGAAAGAGCGTTAAATAAAAATTATAATGAAATTTTAATAAATAAATAGGCATTCGGTTCATAGAAGCACCACATTTTTCAGTTTCTATCTTATCAGGCGACTATATGGCACTACGGCGAGGATAAGGATATTTTGACATTGGAAATGTCTTTTTAGCCCAGTCATTTTACGGTTTGAGCCGGGACTAATTACTAATAGGTATTTTTTTTCGGTAAAATATTTAAGAGCCAATTTGAGCTTAGAAATAAACCAAAATTAAAAAAGAATCTCATCAGCAACAGTTCCTAATTTAAAATTTTGGTATTATCTCGTTATGAAAAAACCTGATGGTAATTTCTTTTTGCACATATTTAAGGCATTATCATTATACATACTTCAAACATGGTGTAAATATTTTTGTCTACTTAGAAAGTTTTGAAAAATACATTCGTATTTTCTAATAAAAACCTCTTTTTTATTTTATTTAAATGCTTATTTTATTGCTAAAAATAATTTACATTGTAAAATGTTATTCAAATGAGTGCATAGTATTAATATTATTAATTTAAAAGCCTTCTGGGACTCACAATTTTGATTTCTATGTTGCGTAGCGATTTTTTTAAAATTTGTTTTCAGATAGTCTTTCTGTCACTAAATAGACAGATGGTTGCAGATTGAAAGTCCAATTAGTAATTACTCCCCACCTCTCCTAACAAAAGTCCGTAAAATGACTGGGCTATTTCGTTCCCTCCAGTGTGGGTTCCGATGTTACGAAAAAGTGCGATCCCCTTATATCTCGAAGAGTTGTGAAGGTATGATATTCAAAAAAGGCTCAAAAGACGCGTATTCACGAGAGCTGCACTTTTTGAGACTATATTTTTTCGAATTCCGTAGAGTCATTTCCAATGTGCTCGATAGTCGTGTGAGGCACGAAATCTATGAATTTTTTCAGTAAATATTATATATTCTCCCAGCTACGTCCAACGTACAAGACGTTGTTTTAAGCTTACGGTTTTTAGGGTTCCGAAGTCAACAAGGAATCCTTATAGTTTCGCCATGTCCGTCCGTCTGTCCTCGACTTAGCTCAGGGACGCTTAGTACTAGAAAGCTATAATTTGGAAAGGCATGGGTATACATATTAATTAAGCCGACAAAAAAGTAAAATAATTTTTTTTAGGGTACCTCCCCTACACGTGAAGTGGGGATAATTTTTTTTTTCTCGTCTATCCCATGTTATGGGCTATCGTTGAATAGGTCTATCAAAAATATTGTGGGTTTGGGAAAACCATTTTTCGATTTAGGGATCCGTTAGCGATATATTTAGTTAGCTTTAAAGCGAAAATTTTGAATAGAGTCAAGTGCCCGTCTCCCGGCTAAACGGTTATAGTTGGAGATGTGAAAAAATTTACGGCAATAGTATATAATGAATTTAAAAGGAAAACTATCACAGCTAAGTAGGCTTTACAAGTTATTCAATTCAATTAAATTTTTTGTTTAATGGCGTGCTGTGTTATATCACAATTATGCCAATGTCCCGTTATGTGGAGATATCTCGTAGAAAAATTATCGGTAGTATTCTTATTAAAGGAAATGGCAATTCTGCCAATGTCAAGTAGTTTATTGTAATCTCAAGTTAACGTTTTATAGTTAAAACACAAAAGAGTTAACAAAATGGCGGAGCCGCGTGGCCACCTAAATCGCGAGCCGAACGTAGGACGTCCACTCGAGACCCCTCTAGCCACGCGACCCTTTTACAAGTTAACGAGTTTTAGTCGACCAACTTAAAAAATGTACTCGGAGACGGTTAAAACCTAGTATAAAACAAAAAGCTCCCTTCTAAGTCCATATAATATTGTGAAGGACAACTACGGAACCGTACCCTGCGCGTGGTCCGAAACGCACTTGGCCGCAGTTATTTATTACTATTATTTATTTATTTTTTATAGTTTAGGAGACACCTTTGTCCAGCGAAACAAAAAGTTTTGTCACAATCTTTCCCTAAGCGGGAGATCCATCGTCACTGCTCAATATTTGAATCACAGTTTTAGTAATTTACATTTTTCTATTTTTTTATTCACTGATGAACAATTGCATTTTGTAATGATTGTTGCCATTGGTTTTTATAAAAAAACATAAAAATACATCAAAGAACAATTTGAAATAAAAACAAATAAAATACGAGTCTATTTGTTATAAAAGCGAAGGTTTTACAGGATTGAAATATTTCCGGAGCGTCCGGTCCCGCTTCGATTCGAATCAAAAATACTTCAAATAATTGGAGTAATCGGATTCTAATGAAACTCAATTGTTTATATTTTGTTTGTTTATTTTAAGGTTTACAAATTGAAATCTTTATTGATTTGACATAATAAGTAATTAGTCGAATGGCAAGCAGGAGTGACGTTGCAAGTTTGGTCACGAGCAGTTGTGTCACTTGCGTGGTGCTCGCGCGATTCGGGTTTGAGCTTTCCACGAGGTTCCGCCATATCTTCCCAGTTGTGTTTTTGTTCAAAAAAACAATCCTTGAGATTGGGATAGACCCACTGTAAAAGACTTGATATTGGCAGAGATGGCACAAGCAAAACGCCATTAATTAATTTTCAAAACGGTACGCTATAATTAAGTGCATAGTATTATTAAGTGCACGAGTGTAGGTACATAATGTGCATAAGTGTGCGCTCCAAACACAATGCACTCTCTTGTGTTTATCTTCCTGAAGCAGATGGAACCGGAAACCGCTATGCTACCATTAAAGAGGATGTATTGATTCTTAATTACCTACATTGTAACTACATAGTTGCAAATATGGTCTTTGAGAGACTTAGTTAACTTAGTATAGCGTACTAGATTTATTTACTTTATGGTACTAGATACTCTTTCTCATACTGTGGTATAGCTTAATGAGCGTTTTTGAGCGACCGAGCGATGAAATTTTCTTCCTAAAAACTCAACAGATGGCATATTAATCGCTTCATAGAGAAGTGTGCAAAATCATATCACGACTGTGCCTGCCAATGGTAGAAGAGTTTAAAGGCCCAAGGGTAGAGTCAGTATAATCATTTTAGAAGTGAAAACAAATCGATTGAAATTATCCTAAATTATATTATGAGATCCGTTGGCATCTTTTTGATCATCGTTTCCCTCGAAATTTTGACGTTTATTCGCGAGGAAAATAACGCTGGCGCCATCTGGTGATCCCCTAGACTAGAAAAACACTCGAAATCTTATGGAAAAACGCTCATTAAAATATACCTCTGTTGTCATTCACAATATTGGTGTCTATAAACTAACGATAAACTTTTTTTTTCATAACATTTCTACCAATAGATTTTACTTTAAAAAAACCATTCAAACCTAACTAGGTACTCTGGTTTCACTGTACAACACAGCAGCATGCAAAACCAGTAATTGGTGATGTGCTAAACATTCTGCAAACTCTTGCAAAATAAAAATAACTGGTGGTACAAAACATTAAGGGCCATTTTCACCGAGAGCTATTCAATGGAAAGCTAATGAATATTCCAGCGATGTCGACTTTGAGTCGAGCAGCACAAAGCGTGCTAGAGCTTGATTATTCACCATCGAGAGCGTGATCAAAGTGTCAGTCAAAATCTGTGATTTTTATTAACAATCTTGGATGAACAATTTATCTACCCTACGCTCAATATTTTAAAGATAGTAATATAGTCTTGACCCTAATCGATAATAAATAATGAACTGAAAATTTGTCTAATGTTGCGGATCGAGCTTTGCCCAGCGTCTTCTAAAATTAATCCTTAAGGAAATCCATCTTCACACAAAAAAATCGAGGAATTCTACGGCTGCTTCGCGCCACGTCTACCGTTTTTGCTCGGGCCGCTTTTATTCTCGCTACGGCTAGTGATTCCTATCTAATTTTATATAATGTTGGTTTGTGTATTTGTGGTCCCGGAGGCCGAATATGTTTAATTCGTAGAATACTTTTAGACTTAATTTTGTAAAGGAAAAGTAAAAGTTTTTTCTGTAAAATTGTTTTTACCTACCTGTCAGCCAGGTAGCATGCTTAATTCAGGCTCATAGCGTTGCTATTTTTGAAATAAAATCGTTATTATATTCAGATAAAATGAGTTAATTCATTAATACAAAATAAATAATTTAATTTTTTTCCCGTACTCAATGGTTGTTTTACACTGCTTACAAATAAATATTTACGGTGAAGACCAACCTTAACAACATCGTTAGTGAATAACATGTTAAAAATAAAAAATAACTTGCTAAAGAACGACGAACGTAAAAGTGTATCATTTTACTACGTCGTTAGCAAAAATATTAGTTCATTTTAAATAATATTCTAATTTTAACTAGCTGTGATGGACGGAAGTTGTATTATGTATACCAATTTAAGATATATAGTTTTAACATATATCTTAAATTGGTTACCTTCGTTATTTTAATTAGTTTTGTCCGAAGACCAAATAAAATCTTCGGTTTTGTAATTATAATTAGGTGTTTACCTTACAGTCCGTATCAAAAGTGTATGGTGACGTAAACAGGGTGTAAGAACACCCTAGTAATACTTAAGGTTGCTGGTTCAGATCATCAAACTAAACAACTTTCACTATTGAAATTTTAGATGTATTGTCGTCCTGAGTAATGATTCTCTTGAAAATTATAAAAGAAATATCAATTTTAAATCTAAAACCAAAAGAGAATGCGAGAGAAACGTGTTATAGTAGCTGGTGTTATGCCACTCACAACCTCCTATCTGTGCCTCCGATTTACAAGTTTGAAAAAAGTTTTAAAACAAAGCAGTGATCATCTTTTGTTTTAAAACATTTATAGTATAAGAAATAAGTGTACTTTTTGCAACCATCAGCAGCAAGGCTGATTTAGTGTTTATGGGGTGTAGAGCTTTTCTGTGATGGGGATGGACCAGGTCTGCCTGCAATAACACCAGTCGACTCAGGAGTTACTGATGATTAAAGGTCTATAAAAAATTGACGATCAGCTGATCGTATGATATTGTTGTAGTATGCACTGTAGCTATATGAACAGTACAAAAACTGTCAAGTTCTGTTAGTCGGTTTAGGAGATACAGCCAGTCAAAGTTCCGACCTTTGACTTTGAACGGCTGTATCTCCTAAACCGACTGATGAACCATGTCAGTTTTTGTACTGTACATATAACTACAGTGCATACTACAACAATATCATACGTAAATTTTTTACAGACCTTTGAGCATCAGTAACTCCTAAACCGACTGGTGTTATGCAGGCAGACCTGGTCCATCCCCATTACAGAAAAGCTCTACACCCCATAAACACTGAATAAGCCTTGCTGCTGATGGTTGCAAAAAATACACTTATCTCTCGGAATAGCACGAGTATCAAGAAATATTGCCCGCGATCGAATAGCCCAGGGAACTCAAAACATCTATTGCAATGACCTCTATTCGTAGCTTGTGGTACTATTTTATTGGGTAAAGGTCGATCTTTATTGTCGTTATTGATTTATATGACGTTATGATAATTTTATAATATTACAGTGTTAAAAATTTTATTTATTGATAAATCTAAACCCGCTATAAAGCTTATAGTGTCAATTATTGCCACTACATTATAGGATGTGCTATAGGAACGGTGTGATATAAATAAAATAAACTAATAATTCTCTATATTATAATATAGAGAATTATTCTGTTTATTATTATAATAATAAACAGCATAAGCATATGTTCACGACTATATTCCCCGAGGGGGTAGTCAGAGATATTCTGAAACTTCAGAACATCCACGGTTGTCCATCCATAATAATAAAACATAATTAAAATTACGTATAGGTACTTGTTAAGTAGGTATGTCTCTGACCTCCTCTAAAGGTATTACGGTCGTAGGTTTATTTAAGTACGAGCTTTTACCCGCGACTTCGTTCGCATAAATTATATACCAGATTTTAAGTCAGATGATAAGCTTATCAAACAAAAAAAGTTTCATCAAAATCGGTTCAGTAGTTTTTGCGTGATACTCGAACAAACAAACACCCAAACAAACAAACAAACAAATAAACAAACAAACAAACAAACAGACACAAAAACAATCAAACAAACAGACAGACACACAGACAAAAATTTGTGATTTGGAATCAGGGAAGCTTAAAAACCATAATTATCGTTATCTTTTTTTTGTAAATATCTTCAATGTACAGACACACTTCTGTTACAGTAGGTAAGTAAACCATACCACAAAATCATCACAAAACTTTAAAATAAAGCGGTTTTACCCTCGATACATCACTTGAATCCTCGCGATCCGGAGATTATTGAAAAATGATCCCGAGGCCTTTTCTGGAAACGGTTTTCGATTCGATGAATAAGTCGTAAATCCTTTAAGGGCGGATTTTGCACGGGAACTCTTAAAATCGTATACACCGCGGGCGATTTCATAAAAATTATTAAAATGTTTGAACGAATAAAGTTAAGCAAAGGATTCAATCTTTCCTTGCGCTTAATAGAAAACGGTTTTAAGGAAGTGATTAATAATTAGATGCTGTTAAACTTCACAAACCTTTCATTCATTTTTAATGTAGAAGTAACACTTTTCCATTTAACTTTCTATTCGTCGGTATCGTAAAGAGATTAAGTATACAGGGTGTAAGTGACAGCCTACCAAATACTGAAACGGTGAACTCAGACCATCAAACTGAACAACATTCACTATGGAGACTACCTCAGGAAACGCGCGCGCGCGCGTTTCCTGAGGTAAGCTCCATAGTGAAAGTTGTTCAGTTTCAAGGCTTTTCTATTATAAATACTTCAAACATGGTGTCAAAATTTTTGCCTACTTAGTAAGCTTTGAAAAATACATTAGTATTTTCTAATGAATGAATCATTTTAAAAATTTAATTGCCTATTTTATTGCTCAAAAATAATTTATGTTGTTAAATCTAATTAAACTGGTAATAATATTAATAAGTTAAAAGCCTTCTGGGAGATACAATTTTGATTTCTATGTTGCGTAGCGATTTTTGCTTTAATTCGTTTTCAGATAGTCTTTTTGTCACTAAATGGTGCCGGTTACAGTTCAAAAGTCCAATTCATAATTACTCCCTACCCCTCAAACAAAACTCCGTAAAATGACTGGGCTAATAGTAAACTTTAGTGAATTAACTGCTGATAATCGAGTTAGGAACACCGGACCGGGCTGACCTTGACCCACTGCTCTTCCAACGGGAATACATGGCGGAAACATCGAGCAGCAAAGCTGTTTATAGCGAGATAAGTGATTTTAGGGGACCCAGCCCGTTTACTCCTCTACCTATACTCCATTTTTATTAAAGACGAAAAAAAGAAGATCACAGAAGCAGGGCTACGAAACCTTTTCAGACCGTGATCATTTTATAAAAAAATCAAAACACTGTCAGTGTTTGATGGCTGATGAATATAAGAATTAGGGATAGCGACTGAAACAGCCAATAGTCTGTAGCGCACTGGCATTTATTAGAACTAAAACGCTGTCACCGGGTATACTCACATACTTAGGCACATTTTAGTTCACACTATTGGAGTTGATGGAAAAATAAGAAAACGTCTGTTATGTATGTGCTCACTAGTAGCATAGCGAGGGGGGGGGGGGGGGGGGGGGGGCAAATGACCCGGGCACCGGGCGGCACTTTACCAGAGGTGGCAAAAATATTAATTGATTGAGCTCTGACTGCACCACAGGGTGTTAGGGTAAACAGTTACATTACTTTAAGGTGTGATTGTACCCATGACACTGAAATACGTTTCTGAAGAAACCTATAGGAAATCCGCAAAATTCAGTCAGCTGATCTAACGTTTGTATGAAAATTTCAACTTTTCATACAAATGTTGGAGCAGCTGCTTGCATTTACTATAGGAAGACCAACAAAATTTTTATGAATTTTATTTAGGTCTCTTAGGTAAAATTGTTAAGTATCATGATTATAATCACCCCTTTTAGTAATGCAACTACTTACCATAAACAGCCTGTATAACCAATTCGTAGAGCAGAGTAAAGTCAATTTTTGAATGGATAACCAACCCCACCAAATCAAAACCAAAAGACCTAAAGATGTCTGACCACAACCCGAACAGGTTGTGCTAACAAATTTCGAGCTGGCTTCGGTCGCTTCGGTCTCTCCTTTATGTTTAACGTAGGTCTTCTTATAAAGATAAGGAGGCAGCGAAATCGGTCTGTGCTCCGGGGGATAGACACCCACGCTACGCCACCGGTGCTCACTTATGTCCGTTATTCCGTTTAATAAACCGCGCTGACAATCGATTTTGAAGACGTATTAAACGAGTTATTTTTAAGCCTTAAAAGACATCTTAAAATAAATCAAGTCAGCATCAGCTAATATCACTTAAAATGTCTCAAGCAAACTCCAATTTGTAACAATTTTTTTTCCAAAAATGCAGTTGCAGAATCCATGTTGCAGAAATCATTGGAATTTAATCCGTCTGCTTGTAACATCAATATTATTTGGTATTACTTGCGTCGCGCAGAGCGTTGCCGGTAGTGTGATGTGGTATGGACGCACTCAATAGAATCCGTCAGAAATTCAGAAAAGTGGCCTCCATTTTGAACTTTTTGTTTTTCAATCTATTACTTCCAAAATCGCTATTTGGGAGTTTCTGCCATCTCCAAACACGAATCTGAAGTAAAAAATTTAAAAAAGTGGCCGCCATCTTGAACTTCTTAATTTTTCAACCGATTGCTTCCAAAATTGATAACTGGGGGTTCCTGCCATCTCCAAACACGAATCTTAAGCCAAAAATTCAGAAAAGTGACCGCCATCTTGAACTGTTTTGGTTTTCAATCTATTACTTCCAAAATCGATATCTGGGGGTTTCTGCCATCTCCAAACACGAATCTAAAGTCAAAAATTCCAAAAAGTGGCTGCCATCTTGAACTTTTTTGTTTTCAACCGATTGCTTTCAAAATTGATAACTGGGGGTTTCTGCCATCTCCAAACACGAATCTGAAGTCAAAAATTCAAAAAAGTGGCCGCCATCTTGAACTTTTTTGTTTTTCATCCGATTGCTTCCAAAATTGATATCTGGGGGTTTCTGCCAACTCCAAACACGAATCTTAAGTCACAAATTCCAAAAAGTGGCCGCGATCTTGAACTTTTTTGTTTTTCAACAGATTGCTTCCAAAATCGATATCTGGGGTTTTCTGCCATCTTTAACCACGAATCTGAAGTCAAAAATTCAAAAAAGCGGCCGCCATCTTGAAATTTTTTGCTTTACAACCGATTGCTTCCAAGATCGATATCTGGGGGTTTCTGCGATCTCCGAACATGAATCTGAAGTTATTATGTTGTCTGAAATAAAAGATTTTTATTTTTATTTATTATTTATAAAGTCAAAAATTTAGAAAAGTGGCTGCCATCTGGTACTTTTCCGGAGATTCCGGAGTGAGATATCTATTTTGGAAGCAGTCAGTTAACAAACAATTAAATTCAAGATGATCTTATTTGTTTTTTAACCTTATTTGTTTTCCTTCAAATTTTCTGATTTCTGATATCAGATTCATGCTAATAGATCGCAGGAACCCCCAGATATCGATCTTGGAAGCAATCGGTTGTAAAGCAAAAAAGTTCAAGAAGGCGGGCACTTTTCTGAATGTTGACTTCATACCCGTGTTTGGTGACCACAGAAACCCCTACATATCGGTTTTGGAAGTAATCAATTAAAAAACAAAAAAGTTCAAGATGGCGCCGCTTTTCTGAATTTCTGACTTTAGATTCGTGTTTGGAGATAGCAGAAACCCCCAGATATCGATTTTGGAAGTATTAGATTGAAAAACAAAAAAGTTCAAGATGGCGGCCACTTTTTTGAATTTTTGACTTCATAGTCATGTTTGGAGATAGCAAAAACCCCCAGATATCGATTTTGGAACCAATCGGTTGGAAAACAAAAAAGTTCAAGATGGCGGCCACTTTCCCAAATTTCTAACTTTAGATTTGTGTTTGGAGATGGCAAAAACCCCCAGATATCGATTTTGGAACCAATCGGTCTAAAAACAAAAAAGTTCAAGATGGCGGCCACTTTTCCGAATTTCTGACTTTAGATTCGTGTTCGGAGATCGCAGAAACCCCCAGATATCGATTTCGGGAGCAATCGGTTGAAAAACAAAAAGTTCAAGATGGCGACCACTTTTCTGAATTTCTGACTTTAGATTCGTGTTCCAAGATCGGAGAAACCATACATTTTTCTAATAGGTATATTTAAATTTGCGATTGGTCTTCTTGTGTATGTCACGCACTGCTGGGGCGAGGCCATCGAGAAACACGGTGAACCACTAGCTGTCTCACTTGACATCTCGAAGGCCTTTGACAGGGTATGGCACGCTAGTTTGCTGAGCAAGCTTCCTGCTTATGGCATCCCCGCTGATCTTTGTAGCTGGATATCTGATTTCTTGACAGAACGGTCGATTAAAGCTGTCATTGACAGCTGCTCTTCTGACCTCATGGTAATTGATGCTGGGGTTCATCAAGGGTCTGTTCTCTTCGCGACACTTTTCCTGCTACACATCAATGACCTCCTTGTGTCAGGTATTGTTGGGTATGCAGATGACAGTACCGTCACGGAGAGATATATGTCCGGCGCTGGAGCCCGCGGGGATGAAATACGTTCGCAGAGGGAGGCCATGGTGGAGCGGACAAACATGATTTTAAGTCTTGTCTCCCAGTGGGGTGACAACAATTTAGTCAATTTTAACGCCACCAAAACACAGGCTTGTCTATTCACCGCCAAAAGGAGTCCGTTTAATCTGACTCCTACTTTCCGGGGTACATCTGTCCCTGTTTCCGACAGTCTTGAGCTTTATGGGCATTAGGTTGACCACGAAGCTCAACTTCGGCGCTGACATCGAGTCTAAGGCTCAAACTGCGGCCAAAAAGCTAGGCATCCTAAACAAGGTGAAGCGGTACTTCACTCCTGGACAGCTCTTAATGTTATATAAAGCTCAGGTCCGATCCTGTATGGAGTATTGCTGCCACCTGTCGGATGGCTCAGCCAATTATCAACTTGCCGCACTCGACTCGGTCGAACGCAGAGCCAGAGGGTCTACCCGCACATTCGATTCGAACTTTTGCGTGAATGTTTTCGTTCCAATTTCAACTCTATTAAAATGAAGTGCGGACCGAAACAGTGGCGATATAGTGAAGATCGAAAGTGCGGGTAAGGGGGCAGGAGGCTCATTGGCGACAGTAAACTGGTGGAGACCAAGCTTCATAGCCTAGCCCACCGCCGCAGAGTAGCCTGCTTGTCGGTCTTCTACAGATTGTACTTCGGTGAGTGTGCCCAAAAGCTACATGAGCTCATCCCGCCTTCCCCTTTCTACTGTCGGACTTCCAGACGCACCGCGGGATATCATCCCTTTTTCGTTGACATCCCACATATCCGCACCAAGCGCCATTCCGTTTCTTTTATAATGCGCACAGCCAAGGAGTGGAATGCCCTGCCTGCGTCAGTGTTTTCGAGCGCTTACAACCCGAATTCCTTTAAAGTACGAGTGAATAGGTTTCTTCTGGGTAAGCTCGCTACATCTTCGACCCCATCTTCGTCCTGAGGACTGGATTGAGGTCAAGAGCAAACACATTCTTAATAAAAAAAAAACTACATTATTATTTTCCTTTTGCAGCAATTAGTTTACAATTTGTTACAATGTTGCATAATTTTAATCGAAAATGCAGAGCTTCAGGTCATTTTATGGTTTATCTGCTGGCAACATTACGCACGTCACTGCATCACCCGTATATACCATGCGACGTCGCCGCGGTGACGGCTGCTGAATTGACGCAGTGGTAATGCGTCACCGTGTATGCTCCTACGTGCGGTTTCATACAACTCCTTGCTTCACTAATGACGGGCTGCCGTATCATGCTCCGTCTTGCGTCCAGCGTGTGTGAATAAAAACCTATTAGTCTTCTGTAGTCTGTCGCCTAATTCTCATCATTATCTCGTGACGATTATATCCACAGAACATTATAAGATAAGTTAGAAGTGCAAATTAGGCATGGAATGCGTGCCACACGGTTATGCAATGATTTGCATAAGGTGCGCGGCGTGGTGCGAGCGAGATAAGTAGTTGTAGCAGCGTGAGTGGGAAGATACGTGGTGACAGTCGTCTCCTAAGCAAAAGCGCTACTTTGCCTAAACCCCCTTATAATGTTCTTTGATTATATCAATGAGGCGTTTTGGTAAATAAAACATTTTTACAAAAAAAGTAAAAACCGACTTCAAAAGTAAAAAATAAAACAAATTAATTTCCTTATAGATTTGAACGTAAAAGTCATAGGCTGAAATATTATTTCTTACTTTTTTACTTTTGAAGTCGGTTTTTACTTTTTTTTAGGGATGCAACGATTACGAAGCGGTGCATCGTTTTGCATCTGTAATCGTAATAATCACGATTAATAACGATGCAATACACCGTAGTAAGAATTGTACGATTATTAAAATCGAATTGAAAACTTCAATGGGATGGCACTTGTTGACAAATGCCAGACCTGAATACTATATTCTAGAGCCGAAAAACAACCTTAAAAAAATCGGATCTCTTGCTGTCATTTTAGCTCATTTTGAGCTAAATCTGACATTTTGGTCAGATTTTACTCTGGTTTTTTTTTTTTTTTAATTCTACTCAGGTCTATGATTTGATTTTCGGTTTGAAGTATTAATACATTTTCGATCTCGCGATATTTCATCCACATTTTAAAAGATTAATATCTTCCACGTAAATCGGACGAGATATCGCTTGATTAACAAGATTATCCAGAATCATGTTCCTTAATGTTTTTTTTTCAAAGCAAATTGGCCTCTACGCATCCTAAAATCAGAATCCTGACCAAGTGAACCTTTGACTTCGATCTCAAATTAGTAGAAAAAGTTATAAAATCTTTGACTTTTTTAAAGTTTTTTTTTTTAATGATTTAACTTTCATTGGAATGCAAAGAAACACTATGAGAACTCATTCTGAGGATAATCGCAACTAAATTTGTTTAAATAATCGTAATGCATCGGTTATCGTAATGCATAACGATTAATATCGTAATCGTAATCGTAATGGCCGAATCGTTGCATCACTACTTTTTTTTGTAAAAAAATTTTATTTCATAACTTTGAGTGATTAAATATGTTAGTTCGATTCAGATATCAGTTATATACGCAAAGGGTACAATGAAACGAGGCAAATGGTTCAATCGCAGACGATTTGCTGTCAACTTTTGAGGAGTTCTATTGTGTAGCTCCGAAGCGCGTCATCAGATCTTCAAAAAATTTAAATGGGACCACCTCGGGAGTACACCCTTTCAAACAAAAAAAAATCTTTTAAATTGGTTCACAATTGACGAAAATATCGTTGAACATACATCAGAAAAAAAAACATACAGCCGAACATAGAACCTCCTCCTTTTTTTGAAGTCGGTTAAAAAAAATGGGACCACCTAGGGAGTATACCCTTTCAAACAAAAAAAGATTTTTTTAAATTGGTTCACAATTGACGAAAATATCGGTGAACATACATTAAAAAAAAAATACATACAGCCCAACATAGAACCTCCTCCTTTTTTTTAAAGCCGGTTAAAAAAAATTGCCATAGTAATAAACTAATGCTTGCCAAACGTATTTTCCTAGATTTCCAAGTTTAGAGACAAATTTATTCATACATTAATAATACGATGACGATCATAACGATTTAAATGAAGTCATAATAATTTTAGTACAATTTTTTAGAATTTTTAAAGATGTTTTTTTCGAATTGTCAATATGGCTACTACTAGCGCCACCTGACGGATTTTTTTCATAACAGTCTTTAAAAAAGCTTCATTGAAACAAAGGCGAACCACATGTGCGCACCACTGCTTCTTTAGGTCTTTCAACATCGCCATTTTGTTGTTTGATACAATATTCATAATTTCTTTAAAGTGTGTACTATAAAGAATCTTTTTTACCTTCTTTTCGCCCCTATCTGGAATGGAGTATAGGTACATTTACTTTGAAGTTTTGCGAGTTTTATTAACTTTACGCTGCTCTAGCAGCGGCAAAGGCTTAGCTAGAGTACACAATTATTTCAAAGTTTTTTTAAACTTAAAATGTTTGTATTGTATACTATTTTCGGGTGTAATTGTTCTCGTTTTTATGCCACGATTCGCCAAAGATATGGCTCCTTAATCTGCAGAGTGCGGGACACCACCAACAGCATCCTGATGATGATTGCCGACAGACTAGACGGGCCGTACTTGGGTCATTGTTGTAGGATGCACTTGTCTCGCAACTAATGATTGTTTAACTGACATATTGAATTGTAATTGTAATTGAATTGAATATAATTGAAATGAATGTAATTTAATTTTATTTAATTTAATTTAATTATATTGTGTAAATTTATGTGCCATTGAACAATTGTAATTTGAATATTAAGTACCTACTAACATAGTTTACATAAGTGTGTTATTAACAAAATGAATCATGGTTATTTGAATAAATACATTTTATTAATTTATTAATTTGTTTGCGAACAGATCACGAAAACTAACTCCTGACTTATTTAGAGAACACTACTTTTCAGATAGACTTGACTTGGAGCAAAATTTATTTATTTAGTTATTTTTCGTCACAATCGGCTCTCTCCATTTGAAGATATGCCCATTAATTTAAGTTTTACCTAAGTAGTTGCACCTACAGAGTTGTGGGCACAACTAATCAGCTAATTACTGTGTTATTGTAAAACGGAACCAATTTGCAAATGGCCAATTAACAAGCCTAAAGTGTGTTTGTGTAACCAACTGTCAATATGGGAAGTGCATTAAGTGTAGATAACTTAGTTTGGTGCAGGCCGGGCCTCACCTTGACCCAATGCTCTTGTAACATACTTACTAGTGGCGTAGCGTGGGTTTCCGTCGCCCTGAAAAATAACTGAGCGAGCGTAGTGAGCTCGAAATTTTTTAAACGTCGATTCGAGTTGTGGTCAGGCCCTGTACCCGGACTTTCGATTTTCGATATATCGCGACTGTTTCGGTCCGGACTTCATTGTAATAGAGTTGACATTGGAACGAAAACGTTCACGTAATTGTGAAGCTCGAATGTCCGAGTAGAGGCCCAGAGATCTTTTCGTCGATCGTTCAGAGCGAAGCGAGCTCGACTTTTCTCTTAGATACGAATCGGTTAGAGCCAGAGCTTTTTACGTACAAAACATGTACAAAGTAGCCTAAGTAAAAGCTAGGTATGGATCGAGCGAAGCATGCTCGAAATTTTAAGCGCCACGTCTTAGTTGTGGTCAGAATTCTTTAGGATTATGTGTAGGTAGAGTAATTAAAACAGAAACAGGGCGAGCGGAGCGAGCTCGACTTTTTTCTGCTCTACAAATTAGTTATAGACAGAGCATCAATCAATCTATATTTTTCCCCAATTTGCCGCCCCTACTAAAGTGCCGCCCGGGGCTTTTGCCCCCCCCCTGCCTCCCCCCCTCGCTACGCTACTGATACTTAAACCCCAGAAAATGTCATCGTTGTACTTTGTTTACTGCTATAATAAGTGATTGAATTTTGCTCGGATTTCAGGTTGAAAGAAAGGCTTATCTAACCATGAATTAAATCTAAAATAAACAGGCTTGTTGTATCAGGGATGCAGCCGCAGTGGAGTATGCGGGAAACCTCTTGTACTGAATAGGCTTCTATCCTCTAAATAATATAAAAAAATGCCGGTGGTGTTGTACAAGTACTCAATAAGCGGTCTTTTCATAAAATATTTCGATACATTATATGATACTTGCAAGACTGACCTTGCTGACCGAAATGAAAGACGTTTATATTCAAGCTATTCCTTTAGGTAACCCTTTCTTTTTCTTGGAAATTACGTCTTTAATTATTAAACAAACTATACAATAATAAGATCCTTTCGATATTTTCATAGAATTATGATTCAGAAAAGAAATGAACCAACCTTGTACAAACCTCATCTTGTGATAGCTAAATACAATTAATTAAATGAATCGCAAATCAAAGAGGTTTATACACTTCAAAGATGAAAAGAAGAACCAATGTTAATTTATCTTGTTATCACTAAAAAATACAACGAATAAAATTCTTAACTGAAAGGAAAACCGTTTTTCTTGAATAATTATTTTTTCTGTAACAAGATTGCTCATCGGATTGATAATAGGTAGATGACACGATTGTATCAAGACCTCCGCCTCTAAATACCTAGTAGACAAAGTTGTATTACGTAATAAAATACAACCTGCTTACCAAATAATTTCTACTCTACACGTGTTTCGCTCCACCAAGGAGCATCCTCAGGAGTTAGACCGACGAACGTTCGATACCGAGTTGTTACTCCGCCGAGCGTCCGACACCGAGTGACCTGTGCGCGCCGTCTGTCGCCTATTTATACCCGTTTGACTGCGCCCCCCACCTATCGGTTGGTGAAAGTTTGTAATGGCCGTTTGTTGTGACTGACCTCGGGCGTTTGGTTGGAAAACCAACAAAACGCTCGGTATCGAACGTTCGTCGGTCTAACTCCTGAGGATGCTCCTTGGTGGAGCGAAACACGTGTAGAGTAGAAATTATTTGGTAAGCAGGTTGTATTTTATTACGTAATACAACTTTGTCTACTAGGTATTTAGAGGCGGAGGTCTTGATACAATCGTGTCATCTACCTATTAGTCATGGATTTCCGCAAAGTAACGCCTGATTCAATTAATTACATCGGATTGATGTCTAGGTGGAATGAAGAAAGAATCGTTGCCCTGTATATTTTTTTCAAAGGTTTCATTAGTGAATCGAGTCAAGGAAAAAAATTGTGGTTGTTGTGATCTTTTACTTTGGGTTCTTTTTTAATCTGTGAGATGAATTTGATACTTTCTTGCCTCATTAGTTTCTCCGAGTTTATTGAAACCGTATACCCAAAAACAGTATGAGATTGACAAATATGTAATAGGGCCTAAAAGTATTAATCTTATACAGGGTGAAATTGATATCATTAGCATCCTTTTAAACTAAGAATCTATCCATCAAACTGAACAATTTTTACTATGGGAGCAAACCGATCGGAGCAACTAAAAAATCAGCTGTTCCATACTAAACTGCAACGCCTACTCGACTCAAATGTATGCAACAGCAGATTTTTTTTTGCTTCGATCGGTTTGCTCCCATAGTAAAAGTTGTTCAGTTTGATGGGTAGACTCTCAGTTTAAAAGGATGCCAATGATATCAATTTCACCCTGTAGAAACGGCGTAAAATTTTTCAGTTTCATTGGACAAGTCAGACACAATCATCATCAGCCTGTAAACGTCCCATTGCAGGGCACAGGCCTTCCCTCAAGGCAGTATGGTCACACAAAGCGAACACTATGGAGCAAAGGCAAGTGGCCACAATATACGTACATAAAGTAGAAATTTTCAAGAAAATTTGTACTAATGAAAATCTAAACTAAGATAAATTAAAACTGTATAATTTACCGTGGTTTAAGTTATTACAGCATTACTGTGTGTAAAAGTAAATAGTTAAAACCACAGTGATGCCAATTAGTGCGGTGTACCTTGCAAAGTGCCATGATCCGCGGCGATGCATGAAGCCACGCTCTAATAGCATCGTTACCTCATCGTCCTATTACCGCTTACCAGTGGCATTTTGGCATTGACAATGTGAATGGCATGCAATGCCGTTTTGGCATTATCATCGAATGAAATTCGAGCGTCTGGATACGGTATTAATTACATGTTCGTGAAAACTACCGCAAAGCGACAAATGCGTATGAATTGAAAAGCACTGATGTAGTCGGTGTACACATAAAGGGAAAGTGCATAAAGGGAAGCTCCTAAGAAGAATGACTAGGCGGCAATAAGACGAATAATGGATTTGCATTATTCCCCGGGCTGTTTATACCTTATACAGGCTGTAAGTGACCATCAAACTGAACAACTTTCACTATGGATCCTTCCTCAGGAAACGCGAAAAAAATCAGCTTTCTCATACATTTTAGTTGGGTAGGCACAGCAGTTTTGTATGGGCCAGCTGTTAAATGGTAAATTAAAACACTGACGCATTCTTAATATACTAACAAACAAACTTCAGATCGATTTAGGAATAAATTATATTGACTGCAGTACAAAATTAATAACAACGCCACCTCTTGTCATTAATCTGCAACTGCGCACTGTATGACCAATACTGAGTTCACGCTGCCACAGCGCCCCTAGCGAAATAGACACAGAATCAAAAGCTCTAACATTATGCATGTGTGCCTCGTAACGTACACGAGTACAGTGTAGTAGTGTTTTTGTAAATATTTGGCTCACAATGAAACAACACACGCACACAAGCCACAAGAAAGACAGAGTCTAAACCAATCAGAGCCAGCCGAGCGTTGTATTATGCGACAATTTTAAATGCTGCATTGTTTCTTTACTTAAAGTGCTAATTACAATACCAACACTTTTCTGTCGTATACATTTTAGCGAAAATTTTATTAGTATTTTTGGAAAAGTCGCCATTACTCTTGTGCTTTGGTTACAAACGATTGCAGTCAGGAAAAGTTTTCTAGATTTTTGATTTGGAAAGTTTTGTTTTGGAATTCTGTTCTATTCTAATAATTAGGTATTATATTTTTATAATGGAAAGTATTTACTGTGAGAGTTGTTGTGGTTTGGGCAATGTGTGATTGCAAAAATGACAAAATAGTGCGTTAACAAACCTATCATTTGAAGAAAAGGAAAAGAATCTCTATGGTGGTGTAAGCAAATACAACCCGTGTGTCTTGATTTTTATACAACCTGTAAGTTTGTCTTGAATTTTAGGGTTCCATACCCAAAGGGCGAACACGGGACCCTATTCATGCTACGCTTGCCTTCCGTCCGCCCGTCCTAGCTTCAGAGGGCTGTATCTTTAGAAAAATAATAGGTAGCCGGTTAAAATTTTCACAAAATATGTTTATTTTATTGGATTTGATCAGAAATAATTAAAATAGGTACAAAAAGTAAAAAATTAAGGTGGGTCCCCATACAAGAAACTTTTTTTTAACGTTTTTTCTTCTTGCATATTATTATGCTCACGACTATATTCCCCGAGGGTAGTCAGAGATATTCTGAAACTTCAGAACATCCACGTTTCACTAACTAGTACCGAAACTCTGTCCAGTGTGACGGGGAGTGAGCCCGTCGCCACTTGTAATGGACAGTAGGTACGATACATGCCTCGAAATTGAAGCATGCAGGTTTCCTCACGATGTTTTCCTTCACCGAAAAGCCAGTGGTGTTACAAATCGTACATAAATTCCGAAAAACTCATTGGTACGAGTCGGCCTGGACGGGGATCGAACCATCGCCTCCTGCACGGCAGGCAAGGTTACTCGCCACTGGACCACCACGGCTTTTTCTTCTTGCTCTATCGTAAAAACGGTAGCAAATACAAGCTTGAAATTTGGTGTGGTTATAGTGCAAACTCTAGAGAACAACAACAAATAATAAAAACTGGCAAAGTGTGAGTCGGTTTCGAGTTTAGGGTCCTGGGAAAACTGAAATTTGTGGAATGGTTAATATATTGTTCAGGGGGTACTGATCCCTCGGTGAGCGAGTAGTCCGACTCGCACTTAGCCGGTTTTTTATTTTCTGTCTACCCTATCCAAAAAGTCTGTGCTCGCGCCTGCTCAATTTAGTATGGTAATGAGGTAAAATTACTCTATGACCGATACCCCCTTCACTCTTTTCACTACGCAAACGATACAACTGACCTATCATGTCATGTGGTAAGATAAGACTATAGTATAATTCCCATTTTTGACAAGATTAATTAGGTGGTTTTGCAAACCGATTATTGACGTGGTTTTGTGAGGATCGCAAAATTGCCGAGTTGAACTCTGTTTGTTTATATCTATAGACTTTTAAAGATCACTCTTCACCATCATTATCATATCAGCCGATGGAGGTCCACGACACCTTGTTTATCATCACAAAAAGGGCATTTTTGTCCGTAACTAGAAGTAACAATTCAACAACAACCATCAGCACTGGTAGCATGCACACCCGCGATAGCCGTGATACGGCTTTATCACGTCTTTTATCTCGTTCTTTTGGGCGCGAACGAACGAGATAAAAGACGTGATAAAGCCGTATCACGGCTATCGCGGGTGTGCATGCTACCAGTGCAGGACTGGATGCGATATAAATTATGTAAACATTTTCCTTGTTAAATGTGTTTTCGTACGAAATTCGTATATAAGAGGCACAAGATATTATGTATTGCAAACTTGTTAACTTTCTTTACATTCAAGATGGCACGTCAGTTCAACTTTTATTCATTGGAATTCCCAAAGTTGATATTTGTTAAAACTTTGACACTTAAATGTTATTCTATCTTGAAGTTATACGAGTATGTCTTGAGAGTTAACGAAATATGGAGAATTTTAATGGATGCAACACATGGATTATATGCTGATATGTGTTTGTTTATGAGTATGAGTATGGTAATTAGGTCATATATACACTCCGGGCCCTGTACCCGGACTTTCGATGTTCGATATATCGCCACTGTTTCGGTCCGCACTTCATTGTAATATAGAGTTGATATTGGAACGAAAACGTTCACGCAATTGCGAAGTTCGAATGTGCGGGTAGAGGCCCAGTTTATCCCTGCGCACGACCACACGTTTGACTTGTTCCGATCGCCGAGATTCACAATTGATATATATGAGGTTTGATACTTATGTTCAATAATCATTATAATCAACGATTAAAGTACCTATCAAACCTAATGAGCAATGGTTCAAAATGTTAAGACTTTATAATACCAACGCAACACTTCAAATAAGCAACATCCATACTGATAATCTGCTCTCGGCCATAATAGGAAAGAAGTTAACTCTAGCAGAAGCGATACGTTATGATTAAGTTAAGTTCGATATCATAAATAAGTTAGAGCGATGTCGTATAAAGGTTAAACGGCAGACATCACAAATTATATCTGACCTCAAGTATTAATTCGCTTATTCTCGCTGCCGTAACATGTTTTAATAGGTAGCTGTCTCCATATGAAAAGCGAAAAGGTATTTACACGGCGTCAGGCCAAGGTTGTATTCTCGCACCGGCAACCTTTGGAATATTTTTCTCATTACTCCTCAGAACAGTATATTTTGGTGGTGAGCAGCACGGTATTTACCTTCACACAAGACGTGACGGGAAGCTGTTTAGCATCTCCCTTCCCCGTTCCCTTAGGTCAAAGGGCAAACGCGATGTTGCTTTTATTTATCAATTCACTCCTGTCTCCTGTTGCTACCTTCGTAGCCGAATCTCCTCTCGATTTTCAATCCAGTTTTTAATTTCAGCTGGACCAATTTGCTCATGCATGCTCTCTCTTCTCCATGTCCATAAATACCAAAAAGACCGTTGTGCTAGCGCAGGGTATAGACTCTACTCCAATGATCCTTTTGGATGTCGTCAATCGGTTTTGTTATCTCAGGTCTTACTGGACGTAGAGATTGGTTCTCGCATCGGCAAGGTGGCCACGAAGTTTAGAAAACTTGTTGCTAGAGTATGCTGGGACTATAAACATCTGAATACAAAGACTAAGATGGGCGTGTATAAGAAATGCATCTTGAAAGTAATCTTGTACGGAGCTAAGGCCCTAAACACCTTCTAGATGCGCTGCCTTCGGAGTATCTTGGGTATACCTGGTAGGACAGGATGGCAATTGACAAATGAGAAACTCCAGGTTGCACAGTATCACGGTTCTTCACAAGGAGAGGTCACTCAGGTGGCTGGGGCACGTACACCGTACACCGTATGGAGGACTCTCATTTGCCAAGGCGCATCCTTCATGATGAAGTTGCACACAAGAAGAGGCCAGTCGGAAGACCCATGCTGCGTTTTAAGGATTGCGTCGGGATACCTGACCTCTTTGAAAATCGGTCACACGAATTGGGAAGAACTCGCAGAAAATAGAGGAGGATGGATAACGAAAATAAGAGATGGTCGGACTAGTCATGATGAAGCCTGGTTCACACATCTGGCAGAGAAACGTTGTCAGAAGGCATAATGCTGCCACAATCCTGTCGACATCCACCGGTGTACAGTTCTGTTGTCAAGGCTGCGGACTTGTGCGCATAGGACTGTACAGCCATGAGAAAAAGTGTTTCAGAAAGGTGTTGTGTTTGTGTGTTTTTCTCCGACATCACTGCTTAAATCATCTGTAAGCTGCATAACAGATATCAAGGCCATGTGTATTGCTTGTTTCATTGTCCTCGCCGCTCGATCAAAGCTCTAAAGATGAATTATATATCGAAAATAAGTAGTGTAACCTATATTTTATGTGCTATTAAATAAACGGTGTACGCTGGTAAATAAAAGCTTTCAGAAAAATAGATACGCAGATCTTCCCAGAAGGGGACGGGACCCTCTTGTGACATAAAACATTTTATAAATTGCACAGTCGTGTATCTACTTACCTAAGTTGACATTTACGGTCCTCGCATCCAAATAATCTTGAATAGTCAACCTTTTCATAAGAATAAAAGATGTGATTTCAAAAGCTTTTAATACAATTTGGTATATTTATTTAAAAATTTCTTTGAAGCTTCTATCGTCTGTAATACGTTTTTATTTTTCTATTTAGTAACTTAATTCTTAAGGGATATATAAAGTAGGTACTAAATATATGTCTCATTCACCTACCTAAAGCAACTATTGTTACCTATTTAAAAATAGACAAATTTTCTTTTTTCTTTTTCAGTGTTGTTTATTTTTTTGTTCGCAATACTTATGGAAGATAATGTCATAATATAACTTCATTTTATAACTCAAGAAGACGACCGTCAAAAGTATTGTAGTAATTACATTATTCTTTTACCAAGAACATCCCACATGATTAAGACGGCTGTTCGAGCTCAGTGGCGCCCTCGTCACAATAATAAAGATTTCTCAATAAAGAAAGCCTAAATTAAAAAAGTGCCCACTAGATAAACTACAAAAGCCTTCAAGCCATTGTTATACAATACTTTTATAGGTTTTAAACATTCCACTTTTAGGTAATTTCGCATAAAAAAAAGCGGCCGTATTTTTTCTTTTTTCAAAATTTTTATATTTAGACCTTTAAAAAACATATAAAAGTATTCTATGAAAATTAAAACCCCCTTCAAAAAACTAAAAAGTTACAAAATAATATTGCAGCCGATGACTTTCCCGTTCGCATCATAAGAACATTAATTTGTTTTATTGAAGTCGCTGTCAAGCCGGTATGATTTGCGACAGGGCTTGCATTTTTTGGCTTGGCTTGACACCGACTTCTATAAAACAAATTAATGTTCTTATGATGCGAACGGGAAAGTCATCGGCTGCAATATTATTTTGTAACTTTTTAGTTTTTTGAAGGGGGTTTTAATTTTTTTGTTAAAATTTTGTTTATTTCACAATTTTCAGTGGCAAATTCATTAGTTCGATTTAATAGTAGTGCTTTAAATTAACAAACGCACTAGTCGGCACTACGATTTTCGAAGGTTCCCCTCGATATCTCTGGGATCCATCATCAGATCCTGGTTTCCTTATCATGGGACCTCACTTGGGATATCTCCTTTCCAACAAAAAAAGAATCATTGAAATCGGTTCATAAACGACGAAGTTATCCGCGAACACACATAAAAAAAAAAAAAAATATATATACGGTCGAACTGAGAAACCTCCTCCTTTTTTGAAGTCGGTTAAAAATAGCTTGAATGCTTTTGTAGTTTATCTAGTTTGCACTTTTTTAATTTAGGCTTTCTTTATTGAGAAAAATTGTGACGAGGGCGCCACTGAACTCGAATAGCCCTCTTAAGTTTCAATCAAAGCCTACAAGGCCACGGATGGTTTCTAGTCAAAACACCCATTCTCAAAGACCTTCCCTTCACTGGAGGAGAAACAATCCAAAGCTTCTCTATAAATTCATCAATACACTCATGTCTATTTAGAGCCATAGCAAAGGTGAAGTAAATTAGGTCACAGTATTAAACTAGGTCACAGGATTCAAGGATTTATTTATATCAATATAGCTCAAAATATCCGCATCTATATTATTGCAGTTCTGTGATCAGGGTCATAGCCTTGGACGTCGATGCATCCGGAATACTGCTCGCAAATAGATTCACTTGCTATATCCCAGTTTGCACAACTTTAGGAGTTTATTTCGAAAATATATCTTAATCATTATCAGCCTATATTGTCTCCACAGAGCACAGACCTGAGTTCGAAGGGGATGTATGGATGTTATTCCAGCACGCGCGCCCAATGCAGATTGATGGACTTCACATAATATAATTACAAATCAGAATTACTTCTTCAGCGTTTCACGATGTATTTCTTCATAGTTTGAAAGTACGTAATAATAAGTTGTAAGTAAGTATAAAATAAATTAAATTATTCATAAAAGCAATAAGATTAATTACAAAAATATAGCAGTCAGCACAAGCGTCGTTAATAACAAGAATACAGAAACACATATAAATCAGCAACATGCTTCGTCAAAACAACACAGTTAGTACTCGTATAAGCACAGATTATTTAATAATTACTACCGTGTATTAGTAAGTCACAGAAAAATCTTTGGTGTTAGTTGGTAGAATGCAACATGCTAACGCCAGATCCTATTCTTTGGGACAGTTCAGGTTACATACTGTGAATAATTCTTGGCTAATGTTTGTATTGTACCCTTTCTTTTGTTTTGTTCACTTTCATTTATTACTTATACCGTCAGTTGCAGAAACGCTCATTAACGTTAATCCTCCAAAATGTTTTGCTGGCACTTTTTGTCTTGTTGATGTAGCTAAAAAGTAGAAAAGCTAGCAAGAGATTTAATGGAGGATTAACTGAAATGAGCGTTTCTGCAACTGAGTGTTACTGTTTTAAACGAATAAAGTGTTATCTATCTATCCTATCTACCTGTTATCTAAGTCGTTCCGCTGGGGTCTGACTAGGTATTCTTCTATTCTTTACATAAACAATAGATATGTTCGAATGCAACAACAACTGAAAAAGTCTGGTTCAAAATACCCAGATCCATTCCCGGCCGTTAACAGTTTTTGCGCAGCGCTTCGCTGAAAACAACGGTATTGTACGGAAAATACTCCATTCCAATACCGCTGCGAAGTAAAAAATACTAAAAAAAACCTGAATCAAAAATACTGTTTACTTGGAAGCTCGAAACCTCTCTGATTCGAGCCTTTATTAATTGAAAATCTCTTGAATGAAAGCTATCGGTCTGGTTTATGAGAAAACCTTGACTTTTTGACTAAATGAAGTTTATTATGAAGTAATATTTCGCATGTAGCTTTAATTAATATTTATAATCTTATGACATGAAGTAACTGCTCCCTTTTGGGTAGCAAGCAAAATTTGCAACAACTACCAACTATGTATTTTATGTGTGCAGCAATGACATTAGAGTGTGCAGTTGTTAAAAGACGTGATTAAGCATTTTAATGTTTCAACCCTGGAATGATGAGTAGTGGTGGTAGAAAAAATGCATGAAAAATTGTATCCCTTAGTCGGCATGTACGACAACCTGAGGAAGAAATGGGGAGATTTAAAAACTGAACCAAAGATACAGGGTGTAAAATTAAATGTGTTACATATCGAATAGGGAACTTCTAACCATGAAACTGAAAATTTTTCACTAAGCCAACATCTTGTACATTTTGTTTTGTTTAAAAGATGTGTGTTGTAGAGTTTCTGGTCGCATCTTCTCTCAACGGAACACCTTCCGACGCGGTGGTAGAGTCAAAAAATGACGTCAAAAAGCTATCTATATGATATTATTTTGAATAGAAAATTTTTGAATTTTGAATTTTGAATTTTGACATCGAGATCGCGAAAAAAATAATCTGCTGTTTCATAGAAAGTGTCTACTTCACCAAAATTGTTGCAACAGCTGTTTTGATTTTTTCCGCGAATTCAATGTTGGTCTGGTAGTAAAAGCTGTTTAGTTGGATGGATTGAAGCACTCTATTCGATGTGTAACGCATTTAATTTAACAACCTGTATATTCTAATCTATTTCTAATCATTTAAAACATCTACAATATTCCAAGAAAAGTTTTGTTTACAGACTGTGAACTAGCTATGAACGTAATAGATTTCGTCGCTCTGAAGTAAAACGTAAATTATACAGGGTGTAATAAAACACCCTAGTAATACCTAAGGGGGAGCTTCAGACCATCAAATTGACTGACACTGATGAATTTTACTATGGAGCCAACATAGAGAAAAATAAAAAAAACCGGTGTCCCATACAAACTGCAGTACCTACCGACTCGACTAAAATGTATTGGCTCCATAGTAAAAGTTGTTCAGATTGATGGTCTGAAGCAGCCCCTTAAGTATTACTAGGGTGTTTTGTTACAGCCTGTATTAGTATCATTGTTGATTTCATTCTATTTCAAACTATTTAGAAAGTTGTGCTTTAGCTTAAGAGCCTTTTTAGCGTTCAAAATAGGATATTGAAGATTTCTCAATAAAGAATTCCTAAAATGAAAAAGTTCAAATTATTACAAAAGCCTTAAAAGCTATTCTTATAGAATACTTTTACAGGTTTTAAACATTCCGCTTTTAAGAATATCGAAATAAAGTGGTCGGTTTTTTTCTTTCTTAAAATGTGTATGCTTACCTATAAAAAACCTATAAAAGTGTTGTATAAAGCTTTTGTAGTTAGTTCAAGTAGCACTTATAAAATTTTTGTTTTCTGGTGAGAAATCTTAAATATTGCGATGAAAGGTAAAAGGACTCTTTAAGTTTCGATTTATCGAGATTCCACTTATCTACTGTATTTTGTAGAGTTCTACAGACTTCACCAAGTGCTTCGGTAAGGAAGAACGTTTATTGTACGGAACACTGATCGCAATATCCTCGCTAAGTACCGATCGGTTTCTATTAATAGAAACACTGAAGATTTCTCCGTTATTATTATTTAACTAGGTTTGTCGATGGCAATACAGGGCTTTTGTTTTATAGAAGGCATATTCGCAACGTTTTGTTTATTTATTGTGAACGAAAGACTGCTGGCATGAAGATATGACACTCTGACCGAGTCGAGTAAATTACTGCGGCTTTTTATAAAAACGTTGATTTTTAATGATTTATCGCTTAAGTTTTTCTGTTTGATGGTCAAACCGCCCTTTAAATATTACTAGGGTATTTATAATTATGCATAGTTTACTTTGAATATCCGCATCCCATAACTTCAGTTTGTGTTTTGGAACTGTCATAACAAGCTGGCTATCATTATTAAACTTCTCTGCCATAGCTTTCATACGTATTTGAACAAAGATTAATCTCGGCGGCATTAAACATTAGGTACCTACCCAGGCTAAAAGTAAAGTATCCTTTAAACCCATTGACTTACCAACTACTGGACGTCGAGTCCGCGCTCAAAAGTGTCCGAACAAAAAGAGCACCAAAACGTATAAAGTGAACCAATTTCTTCGTTTGATCGGGCGTCAGCTACGCGAACGCGAGGGCGCGCGCCGTACCTCGATGCGGTACAAACTACGCAAATAAAATGAAAATGAATCTCAGCATTTACAATGTTTTCAGTTGGATAAACCAACTACACACGTATTTAGGTTTGCGTAGGTTAATCTCGGACACTTTTTTTCGAGAGTTTTGTACTAGACCCGGCGTCCATTATTTTGTATGTCAATGTTCCAACCAATGTATAGTCAAAATAAAACGAAATTTAACGTAATTCTGTTTAATGCAAAAATACGTTTTCAATACTTTGTAATGGCTGCCGATATCTCCTTCTATATGGATGAGTGCTCATTGATTTTATAGAGTGACCGAACGAGCTCAATTCTCAACGTTTAAAATTTACTCCGGTCATGCGGTTGGAAAAATATTTACTTCCATTAAAGGAAAATGTTTTTTGTTCATAATTTGTATTTATTTTTTTGAAAAACAAACAGCAGCACTATATAGTAGTAACACAGATAGGAAACATAAAGCCAATTATAGATTGCCGCTGGAAGAAACAGAAAAAGTTGAGGAAAAGAAAATAATGCAGACTTGAGGAAAATAAATAATATACGAGCATTTACCCGCGACTTCGTCTGCATAAATTATATACTTACCAGATTTTAAGTCAGATCATAAGCTATCAAACAAAAAAAGTTTCATCAAAATCGGTTCAGTAGTCTTTGTGTGATCCTCGAACAAACAAACACACAAACAAACAAACAAACAGACGGACAAAAATCCAAAAATTGGTGATTTGGAATCAGGGACATCTAAACACCATATCGTAATCTTTTTTTGTAAATATCTTCAATGTACAGACACACTTCTGTTACAGTTTTATAATAGTTTAGATGCACTCGTACGCAATTCAGCAAACAGCTGACTAAAAATGTAAATTATACAAGGTGGAATAAAAGACCCTAGTAATATTTTAGGCCATCAAACTGGACAACTTTGACTATGGAGCCAACATATAAAAATAACATATTACATTGCAAAAGAGAAAAAAAAACACAGACAGAAAGAACCATATTTACGAGTTCTTAGCCGCAATATTTTATTTAAATACTTCTCAAAATTAAGTTCTATGCTTTTTCCAAATTTAGGTCATACGTTTTTACGTGTGACAAACGAACGAAAAAAATACACAAAAACTGTTATATTCGCCTTTATTTATTTCATTATACGTATTGCAAAAAAAAAATTATTTAATCGTCCCCTTAATTTTAGTACAAAGCTCCCAGTACCAATTCGCAACGTTTTATAACCATGAATAAAATATAAACATACTTCACTTACTATTTACATTCGCTTCCATTTGGAGCGAAACGTCCCTTTTGATCGACGTTTAAGCTTCTTAAAAAAAATAAATAGGATGAAAATCGTTGGACTGCATATGAATAGGTAATAATAGTTGTGTAACTATTATTACCTATTCATATGCTATCTGCTAGAGTTCGAGTTTTGTAAAAAAACATTGTGTCAAATGAGATAAAATAACTAGTAATGTAGCCCACAACAATTCTAGCCAATAAATCCCATTTAATTTTACTTCATTTCACTTCAATTCAATTATACTTTATTCATGCATATGCTTACGACTATGTTCCCCTAGGGGGTAGTCAAAGATATTCTGAAAACTAAGAACATCCACGTTTCACTAGTAGTACCGAAACTCAGTCCAGTGTGACGAGTGAGCTCGTCAGCACCACAGACTTCTAGAATGTTTGTGGTCAGCTCAGCACTTATAATGGACAGTGGGTATTAATAAATGCCTCGAAATTGAAGCATGCAGGTTTCCTCTCGATATTTTCCTTCACCGAAAAGCCAGTGGTATACAAATCGTACATAAATTCCGAAAAAGTCATTAGTAGGAGTCGGCCTGGACAGGGATCGAACCATCGCTTCCATGGTTATTCGCCACTGGACCACCACGGCTTATAAAATTTTATTTTATTCCAGTTAATTTCATTTCATGATGCAGTGGTCTAGTGGTAAGAAGCCTCTTCTTCCAAGCAGAAGGAGTTTCGATTCCTGTCTTGATCAGATTCGTACCAATGAGCTTTAAGGAATTTATGTACGATTTATAGCACCACAGCGCGGTATACGAAAGAGTGTTAATACCTATGAACAGATATGGATACTCCCTGCCCGACCAATTTTGGCCTCACCCCCTCTTGGTGGTAAAGGAGGTGGATGTCAGTAAGCTGCAGTGGTGTATAAATCTATGTATCTGATGGCAAATAAGGAAATCAAATTTTAGAGTATGCAAAACTGGGGTAATTGGATGAAGGACCTTTACTCACTGCAACTTTTTGCAGCTCTTCTGCGACTATTCAGTCGCGATGCAGCATCGATGCAAACACGATACAGCCTCGACGGAAAACATTCGGAATATTTGATCAGTCATTCATCGACAGTCTTTGTCTTTTGCATTGATACAAATGTGCGTGTGCATTCAATTCAATCACGCGTTTGAATCGGTACGAACTCCTATTAATTGCTATAGTGTAGCGATGCTGTCACGCTTTTGACAAACGCGCGTTTATATCGCTGCAAAAAGTAGCAGTTTGTAAAGGGTCTTTGACTAAACAGATAGATAGTATCAGTTTAAAATAACAATGTGCATGACCTTGAAGGGCCGTTCGATAACTTCACTCGGTTGATAAAGGAATGTAGACTCTACGCAAACGAAACAATCATTTGAATGACTCGAGTGAAGTTTTTGTGATTCAATGACAGTATCACATTTGCGAGCGAGGTCATGCACATTGTTATTTTAAACTGATAGTATGACAGTTTGACATTGCCATGTGAAAATCTCAAATTTTTTCCTTTTTTTATTTTATGCCATGAGATACTGGTAGACCTATATCAGACATTTTAATTTTGGGTGATATTTACATCGAATAGAATCATTGATTGTCAGAAACTCATAACAAAAGTTAATGATGCGTATTTTCTGAAAGACGAGATGTCTCCCCGCGATAGCGACCGCAAATCATATTTGTTCGACTCAATTCCTCCCAAAGCCCCAATTATTTGAATATTTGCAAAAGCTAGAATGTCACCAACTCGAATGAAATGTTCAGTTAACTAAGCTTTTTTAAATGTTAACGATACTTAGGCCCAGACGAATATTTACCCTTCTCAAGGACATTCATTTACCCTTATTGTTTTTTAATCAATTTATAGTTCTACGAGTAGGTATTTTAAGTATTGAGAGATTAGCTTTGTTCGTAATTCAATTAGATTTTTAAATTTCAAGTACATCATTTTCATTTATGACGGCCCGGTAGCACATTCTGTAGTGAACCTGCCTGCTGTGCCGAGGGTCGCGGGTTCGAATCCCGTAAGGGACAAATATTTGTATGATGAATATGAATATTTGTACCCGAGTCATGGATGTTTGTATTTATATATGTATTCTATATCGTTGTCTAGTCATCGTAATACACGTTTAAACGTTCACGTTCGTTTTTATTTTTATGTAACATGTAATTATGAATTTGATAATATGAAATAAATAATTCTATTCTATTCTACAAGTCCAGGCTAGATTCTGGTACTTTAAATGTGATTAGATAATTTGTGTGACATTGTCCAAAATATTTATTTATTATTTATTATTATTATTGTATGTCTTACGTTCCGTAATCACGGGCAATTAAGTCCCGGACCTTTGGAAGGCGTGCATGGGGCCGAAGCCAACATGTAGAGGCCCGTTCAAAAGACAAGTTAATCTAAATGTAAGGGATACACAAATGGCGGATACCATCTCCGAGCGTACAACATGATACCCACGGGGATGGTCCCCGCCATTTGTGTAAAGACTATTGGAGTACGGCGCTATGGCCGCGATGGGAAAATAAGGTCTTGGGCTATGGAGGTGAAAGTTGGATGGATGGATACTGGGCTATGGGAGGAGACTAACGGACGCCTGCCATGACAACTAGTCTCAAAATTGTAAATAGGGCAGGCGGTGACTCGCCGACTCGTCGAGTGGGCCCCATAAAACGGCCGCACGCACAAAGTGCGACAATGGGGCAACATCTCATTGAGCGGCTGAAGGTTGTCGAGAGGTGCGGCTCCGGTTTCACCATCGCGGGGTTTACCCCCGTGAGCGGGTTTCCCCGTTATTACGCCATTACGTGCAATACACTTCCAACCTGGAGCATAGGTTCTGCTCTTGCGATTCCACTCTGGACGGCCAATGAAGGCAAGCCAGAGGTAGGGGGGTGTGTTACTGTGTGTGTGGGTGTGGGGGTGTGTGTGTGGGTGTGTGTGTGTGTGAGCGCATGTCTGTATGGTCCCCCTGGATAGGGGTCCGCGGTGTCGCCACTCACCGTCAGCTCGCCACAAGCTGCCCCCGCGGGGTTATTATTATTATTATTTATTAAATTCTGCAATACTCACGCCTGTGTTGGCAAATACAGGGTATTAGGGAAAACAATTGCAGTATTTTAAGGGGCGATTGTACCCATGATACTGAACAACTTTGTCTAAGAAACCTATAGGCAAAGTTGAAGTTGTGTATTAGTGAAAGTTGTTCAGTTTGATGGTCCAAACTACCCCTTAAAGTATATACCGCATTTAAATAAAATTTAATTTTTTTTGGCTATAGGTTGATAAAGAGTTTTTTATTAGAAATTAAAATAAATTTTTCATTGACATCGTCATTAACTGGTCCGTTCCCGAAACTTTCAGTGTGCCCTACGTATTCACCTTGTGGGATTCGAAACCACAACCCTCGGGTCAGCACCGTCAAATAACATGTTAAAATGTTAACACTATAATTACGACATGTTAATGCCTCATCATCATCTGATGATGATTCTACGTTGCTGTTCAAATGATGATTCATTTGAACAGCAACGTAGAATAACACTTAAAGCTAAAACCACAAAGTGCATTTCACCATGAAATTGACAAAGACGGAAGATTGAGCACTAACCACAAATGTAGCGACAAGCTACGCCGTAGTCTACGTAGCGGCGTAGCACCGCTCCGTAGCAAACTACGCTTGAATGGATCGAGTCGTTTGCGGTAACATATCGCTCGCTCCCTTTTGAATGAAATGTAATCTGCGTGTTGCAAATATCAAAGGGTGGAATTCATTCCAATACAAACTAGTTTGGTGAGCCGAATATGTTCCTTACGGAATCGGATTCCTTACAGATACATACAGGGTGTTAGGGTACAGTTGCGTTACTCTAAGACGTTATTGTACCCATGAAACTTTTTGTTGGAAATGTTGTTTTATAAAAGAATGTTGATACCCTATCCTGTAATTAGTCCGTAAGTTTTCCTAAAATGAATAAATAAATGAAACCGAACAACTTTACCTAAGAAGCGTAAATAAATTCGCAGAAAAAAATTGCGACTTTTCATACAAACGTTCGATGAGCTGATTGCATTTAGTATGGAAAGTCCGAAATTTTTTCTGCGAATTTCTTATATGTTTCTTTGGGAAAGTTGTTGAGTATCATGAGTACAATCACCCCTTAAAGTAGTGTAATTGTTTACCCTAACACCCTGTACACAGGGTGTCATTGAAATGAGTCGGGAGAAAACCTGAAATCAAAAAAAAAAAAAATCAGTATTGCGATTTCGAGTACTAAATGATGTTCAGATTGATGGTCTAACTAAACCATCCCTAAAAATATGACGGCTCATTTTAGTGACACCCTGTATATCGTAAGGAATCCGATCAATCAGGGTACCTACATTTTATAATCAGTACGAATACTTTATCATGCATTCCACTCACCAAACTGAACAACTTTCACTATGGAGCTGACTTCGATATCACGAAAAAAAAATCGGCTGTTTCATACATTTTCGTTTCAGTTAAGTAGGTAGGCAGGTAAACTGCAGATTTCGTTTCTTGATTTTGAAGTTACCTCCGTAGTCAAAGTGCACTGCCCAAAAATTTACCCTGTTGGATAAAGTAAGTAATGAGATTAATCAAATATTTTCTAGTTCTAAGGAGTATGACACACAGGGACAGAGTTCTTTATACAGGATCCTTCTTAATATGCTGACACTTTTTAAGGGAATGATCAGACCATGACCAGACCGTCAAACTGAACATCTTTCATTATGGTACCAACATCGAAATCGCAAAAAAAATATCAGCTGTCCCATACATTTGGCTCGAGTATGCTTTAAGTTTTGTATGGAACAGCGGATTTTTTTTATCGCGATTTCGATATTTGTGCCATAGAGAAAGTTGTTCAGTATGATGGTCTGATCATCCCTTTAAAAAGTGTCAGCATTTATTAAGAAGGATCCTGAATAGATACAACCCCGGTTTCTTGAAGTCGAAATTGAATAGACATCTTCTTGTGTTCCATTGATATTTAACTATACGTAATGCCCATTTTACGTAAAAATTTACCTTTTAGTGACATGTACTTTTTCGACCTTTGACTGACATGTAGGTACTTCAATAAAACCGATTGTTATAGTTATAACACCTCTTATAGAAAACCCAGGACACAAAGCTTTATTGCAAACTAGGTACCTAGAATCCATTCCGAGTAAGCTTGTAACAGTTCGCAATATTCATCACTCCACTATTTCATTCGAATAGGATTTCCATTATGTTTCAGGAAAATCTAGGATAGCTCAAAAGCCGGACTTCTCAGCATTCCGGAATACTTACATTGAATTTAGTTAAACAGAATTGTATATCAAGCATTATTAGTGTCAGGTGCACTCAGTATTATTAATTCTAGAGTTCTAGCTAATTTCTGTGCATTTTAAAGTACAACTGTGAAGGTAATATAAGGGAGAGTAACTGCAACAATAAAAATTAGCCTTTGTCTGGATCTTGTTGTCGAGTTAGTTCCTGGTACTTGAGTAGACCAATTTAGAATTCACTTCATTGTGGTGGTGGTGATGTGGTGGTATACCACAGTGGTGAAAGAGAAAAACGCCAGACGATTTCAACCAGTCAAATCATGGATTGACTTATTGAAGTTTTCACATGCGCTTAGGATATAAAAGTGTTAAAATTATTAAAAGTTGAGGCAATCGTATAGTAGCTACGAATAAGAATAAATAGAAATGTAAATCAAGCTCAAAAAGTGACCTCAAAAAAAGGTACACAGTATTCGAAATTTGTTCCTTAAAAACTACACCTTTCCGCCAAAACTCATACAAAATGTCATTTTTCAAAGGGTGCCAAAAATTATGTTGCTTTTGTTTAGAGTTATTCTTCCATAGTTATTCTTATTCGTAGTATAGTAGTATATTATAAAACTTGTATGTACTGTGTACACACAGTACATACAAGTACGTACTGTATGTACACAGTAAGTAAGTAGTGTACAATTTTATTATAAATGTATGAGGTGCCAAGACAAACCAAAATGTTTTAGTGGTATTATAATAATTCTTAACACTAAATATAAGATAAAGTAAACTGAAATGTTAACAAATAATAACAAGAAGTAATGAACTTGCAATCCGAAAACATAAATAATAACTAAACAACATTATTTTTTTAAACTTTTGTTTCAAAAAGCATTAAAATCCTGTCATAACAGTCGTAAAGCTGACTCTTACTAAACATGAAACTAAACAGGTTATACCTACCAACAAAAACGTATTTTGTTTGACATATTTTTGATGAGACAAGCGTCTCATCTTTGTAATGAGAAAGGAAGATTCTCTGCATATTCATATTACCGGACGAAATCAATAAAACCCGGATGTATCCTAGACAATATTTCTTCGTGGTTACTCTACTGCGGTATATATGTTCGTAAGGTTCATAATAACAGAGTTTATATCGACGGAATGTCACTAATGAATAGTTCTGTGCTATGTCATCGTTGCTTAGCTCGAGTTGTAATTTACTTACGTCAACTATCCATTGAATAAACTGTAGTTAGTTTAGCAAGGCGCTCGCTGAGAGCGTTGCAGTTCGAAACGTTAATCGAAGTTAAGCTACGCCGATCGGTAAACCTTTTGGCTATGTGACCATTCAATTATTATTCACTAAATGAAGGCTAACGAGGGAAGTTTCAGAAACCGAATTTACCAAAATAAATGAAATTTTGTGTGTAGAACAGGTTATTCTGAATTTAATAATTTGTTCTATTCATACGGTATCAGAGTGATATGTATGAAAATAGTACCCTTCCCCTTAGATACTGCACCTCTCCCCGCATTTAAAAAGAGATTTGAGTGGCGCCGAGAATGGACATATCGACAGGCCCGTATCTCAGCGCTGCGGTGCCGATGTTCAAATGCCATTTCATTTAATATTTTATGTTATGTTATCCAACAACCCTTAAGAATAAAAATAAAAATCTAAACTATTATAAAACTGTAACAGAAGTGTGTCTGTACATTGAAGATATTTAAAAAAAATACGATATGGTTTTTAGATGTCCCTGATTCCAAATTACCAATTCTTGGATTTTTTGTCTGTCTGTTTGTTTGTTTGTTTATTTGTTTGTTCGAGCATCACGCAAAAACTACTGAACCGATTTTGATGAAACTTTCTTTGTTTGATAGCTTATGATCTGACTTAAAATCTGGTATATAATTTATGCGGACGAAGTCGCGGGAAAATGCTCGTAAATAAATAAAGTTGCACAAAAGCTTGCCAAAACGAGTAATCCTAATTGTAGAAACACTTTGTCGTAGTTTCCACAGTAGCGTGTTGGTCGGCCGAGCTAATTCGAGTGGCGTGCAAACAATTTGCGAGAGTTACTCTAGATTGAGTAAAGTCGAGGCTTAGATATACCTACGTACAGGAAGTAAGAGTTAACTATACGCATATATCGCTACATAGTTGTGTATAAGTAAGTAAAGTAAGTAAGTAAATTATTTATTCATAATAACCGTCGTAATATTACACATTAGCAACATTGATTCAGTATACAGTTATACAAAGAAAATGTCGCCGCCTGAACTTGGAAGCTGTGAGATGCAACAAGAAACTTAGAAGGTAGGTACTTTGTAGTCTAAGTAAAACCAGTAGCCCAGTCATTTTACGGTTTGAGCCAGGACTAATTAATAATTGAATTTTTTTTTCCGCTATAATATTGAAGAGCCAATTTGAGCTTAAAAATGTACCAAAATTAAAAAAAAATCACGTCAGCAACAGTTCCAATTTTAGAATTTTGATATTATCTCGTTCTAAAAAACCTGATGGTAAATTTTTTTTGCACATTTTTACCTTTATACATACTTCAGACATGGTGTAAATATTTTTGTCTACTTAGAAGGTTTTGAAAATACATTCGTATTTTCTAATAAAATTACGAAGATATAAAGCTTTGAAAATTTTGTATGAAAAATTTCAAAGCTTTTTATCTTCGTAATTATATTATAAATTGCAAATGTTATTTCTGAAGCGACATCTAGATTTAAACTATTTTTCCATATATACAAAGTTACTTATATTAATACTGTCTACGCGTATTGTGCGTCAAAGTTTTCTATAAAATTGACCCCTCTGTAACCGCCTTAACCTTGAACACTTACACTTCTTTTAATATAATTCTTTAGATACAGTACAAAGGTATTTCAATTGAGGAGCATAAACAATTCTGTCATCATCTTATAAAAATTTAAGAAAATACGAATGTTTATTTATTATTATTTATTAATTACATAGACTACTAGAATGTGTGTGAGTATGTGTGAGCGTGTACGAAATAGAATCACAGACTTCTGTATTGTAATACAGAAATCTAAACTATTATAAAACTGTAACAGAAGTGTGTCTGTACATTGAAGATATTTACAAAAAAAAGATTACGATATGATTTTTAGATGTCCCTGATTCCAAATCACCAATTTTTGGATTTTTTGTCTGTTTGTTTGTTTGTTTGTTTGTTTGTTCGTTTGTTTGTTTGTTTGTTTGTTTGGGTGTATGTTTGTTCGAGTATCACGCAAAAACTACTGAATCGATTTTGATGAAACTTTTTTTGTTTGATAGCTTATCATCTGACTTAAAATCTGGAATATAATTTATGCGGACGAAGTCGCGGGAAAAAGCTCGTAGAATAATAAAGTATTTTATTATTCTACGACCTATATACCTAAAACTGACATAAAGTAACTACCTACAAATGTATTTGTTACATCTAGTGTCTGAAGTTCAAACACAATTTACTTAGTATGTACTAGACTAAGATCCCACTGCCAGTTTTTCCACATCTGCATGTTTAGGACAATACCCTTTTAATTAAATTAATTTCGTACCTTGAAAATCCAAAAAAAATAGCCCGTTTTGCCTACTACCAAGCCTGTTGCAACCGTTTTACATAGCTGATTAGAGAAATTTTGTACCTGTACGTTGTTCTATTTGATTATCTATCAAAACTTTCTTGGAAAGATGTGATTTCATATGTGAAAGAATCATCAAAATCAGTTCAATAATTTTCGAGTAAATCTTCTCCATTCGTAATGACCGAAAATAATTTGGCAACCTTACGTTCTTGCCACCATCATTACGTAGGCGATCTTTGTTCGTGTAGCGATTATTAGGTTTAAGTTTTGTATAATTTATTTACACAAAAATGGGTTTTCCGTACCCAAAGGGTTTTAACGGAACCCTAAAACGATGTACGTCTCAGTTAAAACCGCACATGAATGTTTCTTAATTGGCAGCGGCGCTGTATGAATGTCTTTCCCAGTTTCTAGCTTATGAATCTGTATAAAATGAAGTATGTCAGGAGCATAATTGGGTTTTGTGATGCAAGTGCCTGAACGAGTATGATTGCGTTCTTGCAGAATGGGAGAAACATAAAAAATATAAGTATATTACTAGTAGTGGTGATGGGTTCACTACTATTTACTACTATTACGCTATACATTATGTGAAGCGTTATAGACACCCAGTTATGACGGTCCTAGTTCGAATCCGCACGGACAACATGCCATGTCCTAATGAGTTTTTATAACTTATGTACGTAATACCAACTGCTTTCACACGGTGAACGAAAACATCGTGAGGAAACCTGCAAAGACGAAATTCAGATGTGTATGTGATGTCTACCAATCCGCGTTGGGCACGCTTGGTGGACTATAGGATAGGCCTGTCGCGACCCGAGAGCGCCCTCACTATTAGTATATTAACTTTTCTTATACAATTACACGCAGTTGTAGCCAAATTTCTATCCACCATGAATGGGAACTCGTACGTGAGTTTATGTATGTATTTAATTAATAATTTAAGGAAAAACACCATGTTAACGTCCTTTTTTTAAAACATTCCCATGTAAAACAATGTGCGTAAATCATATAACGGTTCGCAGCGCAATAAATAATATCCAGATCGTGAATAAGGGATGGTACGTTGTCATAAATTTATCACTACCCTTCTATGCATTGTGGGTGTACCCACAGTCCCTCTCCATTGTGTGTTGGGTTTTAACACAAATCTAAACGATGTAAAATTACAATTTATTGATTAAATGACTGCAAATTAGTTATTAGGGTTCTACTTATAATCATTATACTGCTTACAGTATAATGATTATTATTACAGTATAATGATTATTATTATTATATTAGAACCCTTGCTTACAATGATTATAAAACCCTAATAACAAAACGATCGACGATCTTAAGCGTCGTGTGGCTTAGAATGGACCACCCCAATTCTTCCCGTGGGTGTCGTACAAGACTACTAAGGAATTAATGGTTTCTTATGCAGTGTTTATGTGGGCGAAAGTCTAGCCACCTCTCACCACTTGATACGTAATTCCATCATGAAACTTAAATTGCTAAATGTTAGCCTACGCATGTGCTACAACTTATAAACACAAATTTGGTAGTTGTAGCAATGTTTCTGACCACCCTGAAAGGGATCACGGTCGTAAATTTACGTATTGTGTAACGATACGATAAAAAAATTACATTAGTTTTATTGGTTTCGTTATCGTTATTAAGATCGTCAAGTCCATCCCTGTAGTCGGTGTCATGTGTACTCGTTATGAACCGAATGTATGAAACTCCATACAAACGTTTGACGCACAATACGCGTAGACAGAATTAATAAAATTAATATTTTATATATTATGGAAAAATAGTTTAGAAAATCTAGATGTCGCGTATCAAATAACATTAGCAATTTATAATATAATAACTAAATGTATGAAAAATTTCAAAGCTTTATATCTTCGTAATTATATTATAAATTTCAACTGTTATTTCATACGCGACAACTAGATTTTCTAAACTATTTTTCCATATATACAAAGTTACTTATATTAATACCGTCTACGCGTATTGTGCGTCAACGTTTTGTAAAAAATTGACCCCTCTGCAACCACCTTAAGATATAGATCTTAAGCCGAATGCATAATATTTAGGATGTAGATTTTAATTTAAAGAATATAGTAAAACGTCGTCAGTTTACGTTTTATCTAACTATGTATGAAAATCGGTGAAGACATTTTTTTGAGCGCATCTAAAGGAATTACCGTCGAAGATCCAAAATCTAAATTAGTAATATTCGGTGTCATGTTATGTGCTACCAAGTGCTATGATATAAAGTAATACAAGTACACGGTAAAAAGGCAATCTTATCGCTAAAATTATTGCTTCCAGTCAACCTAGTAGTTGAGTATATGACATTTAAATAGGGGCGTTCAGTATCTGAGACAGAAAAGAGAATTTCTGTTTTCCTTTTCAGTCAAGTTATATTTCATAATGCTTTCATGAGAACACAGTGCTTTTACGAAAGCCCACTAAACCGATGAACCTTGTCTTTGAAATATTGCTCATATTTCAACGGAATAAGGTTCATAGTTGTCCAATAGCAAAACCAATAAATAACCTACCTAGATCTATAGTATGAAGGAAAGTATATTGTGATGTAAGGTCAAGAGTAACAGCTTATCGGTTATCGGCTTTTAATAAACTAGGAAATTATGTACAGTACAATATTATATTGTTCGTAAGAAATATAGGTTTATACCAATGTTGAACATGCTTATTTACTCACAGTGACGTATCAGCAAATATTACCCAAATCAATGTCAGCAGTAACTCAAGTAGAAGTGTTACATGTATCGAATATGGCAAAACAAATAACTGTTTTAGGCTGCCTGTCCATTAACGCGAACTGGCTGCGCGAGCTGTGTAGTCGAGATCGGCCGAGCTCCTGATTATTTAATATGTATACAGCTACACAGCTCGCCCAGTCAATGCCTCGCCAGCCTCGCGTCAATGGACAGGCAGCCTTTTGGGCATTTTTACGAAGCCTACGTTGTGCGTCCGTCTGTCCTACCTATTTAGGGCTGTAACTTTTGAACCGGAATAGCTAGATAGTTGAAATTTTCTCAGATTATGCGTTATTACGGTGGATTTGTTAAAAATGATAAAAATGTCAAAAAGTTAAAAATTAAGGGGGGTTCTCAACAAGAAACTAGTTTTTTACAACGTTTTTGCTTCACGCTCTATAGTAAAAACGGTAGTACATACTGAGACGTCAATAAAAGACCGTGGTTAGCGATTGACTGGTTTATTGCAAGTGCGCTAACTACCCACCACCAATATAATCAATGTACCCTCAGAACGTTACATCTTCTCCTCTCTTAATCGAAGTTAATCTAAAGCAACATAATATGTTTACTTATTACTATGTGGAGCCTTTGCTCGCTTGGCACGGTTGTATGCACGCAGTGCCCGGGCCGACACGTCCGGCGGCGGGGGCGATGCTGTCGACGAGGGCGCCGCGGCCGGCGAGGGCGGTGAGCTCCTCGCGGTACCCTCCGACAGGGTTTCATCGCCTGCGCCCTCTGACGCGTCTTCAAACGTGTCCTCAGCATCCTTATCCGACCGAGAGCTCTCCTCATCTGGGTCGACCTCCGCCTCGGGATCGGCATTACTAGTACGAGATAATGAGTATCTATTTTTATCGCAAGTTGGAATGATCTGGTCTAAGTGTCTCCGCCATTCCACTCCGCGTCCCATATCTACTTTATACGAGATCGGCCCCGTCTGTCGGACGAGCCTACCCTCGGACCACTTGTCCCCCCTCGCCGTATAGTCGCGGACTAGCACGGGTTCACCCACAGTGAGGGTGCGGGGCGGACGCTTGGGGCCCGCCGTGACCTGGCGCCCTTGCGCCGTGAGCACGGTGCGCGCCACGTCTGGCCGCAGCGCATCCAGCCGCCCGCGCAGCCTCCTCCCCAGCAGCGCCACCGCTGGCGAGACTCCCGTCGTAGCATGCTCACAGTTCCTGTATTGGAATAAAAATCTGCTCAGAGCAGTCATGACGTCCTCCCCCTCGAATAACGCCCTTTTAATTGATTTCTTTATAGTTTTAACGGCGTTTTCTGCAGCGCCGTTCCCTTGCGGTCTATAAGGTGCTGAAGTCACGTTTTTAATAAAATTTGTTTCACAATATTGTTTAAATTCGTGGGATAAAAACGGTGGGCCATTGTCTGTCACGATTTGAGACGGTAATCCAAACCTAGCGAATATACCTCTCATAGCTCCGATCGTCGCTCTCGCGTCTGTGTTTCCCATGAGCACGACCTCGATCCATTTTGAATGGCCATCTACTATTATTAAATACCGCTTCCCTCCGCACTCGGCAAAATCAGCATGTAGCCGTTTCCAAGGGTGGAGTGGGAATTCCCACGGGTGGACTTGAGCTCGCGGGAGAGCGTCGCGCACCGCGCGACACGCTTCGCACGCGCGACATAACTCTTCTATCTCGCGATCCAAAGTAGGCCAATACACGTAGCTCCGTGACAAATTTTTCATTTTATTCATGCCCATATGACCCTCGTGAATCTCTGCTAACACCGGTTTTCTAAGTGTAGGAGGAATTATTATTCTATATTTATAAATTAGGCAACCTAATTCTACTATTATGTCTTGTTTCCTAGCCAAATATGGCTTCTCCTCTTCGCATCGCGCGGACAATGGCCAACCGAAAAGGACATAACCCTTTATCTTACTTAGTAAGCCATCCCGTTCGGTTTCCTTCGCTACTTGTTTATAGCTCACAGGTAAGGATTCTTCAATTAAATTAATATAATCGATCGTCTCCGCGGTGCGACCCTCCTGAGGTAACGGTAAGCGTGATAAGGCGTCGGCCGGCCCGTTATCAGCAGAACGTACGTATTCTATTGAAAAATCATAAGCGGCTAGGCGTGCCGCCCACCGCTGCAGCCTGCTGGCGGCGGTCTGCGGAATACCACCCTTAGCCCCGAAAATATGCGTCAGCGGCTGATGATCGGTACGCAACAAGAAATGTCTCCCGAACAGATATTGATGGTGCTTTGTCACCCCAAATAATATCGCAAGAGCCTCTTTATCTAGCTGGCTGTAGTTGCGCTCGGCGGCGCTCAGCGTGCGCGACACGCAGCTGACGGGCTGCCGTCCGGGTAGCGGTGCGCCAGCACGCCACCCAGCCCGTACGCACTGCTGTCTACCGACAGCACCAGTGCGCGCCCTTCCTCGTAGTGTGCTAGTACTCGATCGCTCAGGAGAGTTCGCTTCGCCTCGGTGAACGATTGCTCACACTCAGAGTCCCATTTCCAGTCGACATCTTTTTTTAATAAATTGTGTAGGGGGTGTAGCAAAGTGCTTAAGTTAGGAATGAATTTACCGTAATAGTTTAACATCCCTAAAAAACTTTTTAGTTGTGAAATATTTTGTGGCGTTGGCGCACTGGAAATGGCCTCTAGTTTAGCCGGGTCTGGTCGCAACCCCCCTTTGTTTATAATAAACCCCAAATACTTGACACTGTCCTGAAGAAATTTACATTTGTTCAGTTTCACCGTGAGTCCCATGTTCCGAAGCCTATCGAGTACAGCTCTCAGATTGCTCATGTGTTCCTGTCGGGTCGAACCCGTGACACAAATATCGTCTAAAAATACGACACATCCCGGTACCCCTCGCAACGTCTCCTCCATTAGTTTCTGAAATTTTTCAGGTATACAGGACAGACCATAAGGTGTACGCTTATATACGAAAGTACCTATATGCGTGGTTATCGCTGTATAAGGTTGGGACTCTTCTGATAACAAACACTGCTCATATGCGTGCCTAAGGTCTATTTTTGTGTACTTATCCCCTCCACTGAGGCTCGCAAACAGTTCGTCTATGCGAGGTAAGGGATAATAATCCCTTTTTAATTTCGGATTTATTGTGATCTTATAATCACCACATATTCTTATGTCTCCGTTACTCTTTATAACGGGGACTATTGGGGTTCCGGAGTCTGAATAATCGACGCGGTATATAGAACCGTCGGCTTCGAGGCGCGCCAGCTCGCGCTCGACGCGCTCCCTCAGTGCGAGCGGGACGGACCTCGTCCTCACGTAAACCGGCTCGCTATCTGTCAGCTGTAATCGAATGGCTTGTTTACAAGTACCTAATTTTTCCGTAAACACTTCGGAAAATTCTGCACATAATTGATTCACGAATTGATCTCCCTCTATCTCATTGAGGTTTATTTGATTAATATTAAGGTTTTTCATCCAGTCTCGTCCCAGTAAAGGACGCGCCCCACCCTTAATGATGTATAACGGTAAAGCTTTCTTTTCGAGATTACCCAACACGACATCGACCTCAATGAAACCGAGTGATTCAATTTGCGAACCAGAATAGCTACGTAAAATTAAATTATCACTTTTAATCTTTTTAGACCGGAAAATACGCTTATACATGTCCTCACTTATCGCAGAAATCCGGCTACCTGTGTCTATTTCGCATTCAATCACGTGGCTGTCCATGGATACCTTAATAAAATAGGGTTTGTTACCTTGTACAGTCACCTCGATATCGAACATATCGTCCTCGTCCGTATCCTCGCCGACGTAATTATTATGACCGAACGCTCGACCACCACTACCGCGACCCTTTTTGCACATCACTTTCAAATGCCCTTTTTGATTGCACTCATCACAATTATAATTGATAAACCGGCACCGATCCGCTCGATGTGCCCTGCCGCAGCGCCAGCAGGGCTGCGCCTGCGCCGGCCTAGCCGCGCCGCTCGTGCCGCCCGCGCCGCCGGCGCCGCCGCCGCGCGCTCGCGGCCCGCGCCCCGTGCGCGCCTGGTGCAGGCCCTCGCCCGCCTCGCCGCCGGCACCTGAGGTCTGAACGGCGCGCGCGCCGCTCACCTCCGCGTGCTTCTCTGCAGCCTCTAGAGCCAAAGCTAACTCAACCGCCTCTTTATACTTTATTTTCTTCTCCGCAAATATTCTCGATCGCATCGCATCATTCGCCAGGCCCGACACGAACTGGTCTCTTAGATTTTCCTCCAGCGACGAGGACGTGAAGTTGCACGTAGTCGCGAGGTGCTTTAAATCTTGTAGGTATTCGGTGAGCGATTCACCGACGCGCTGCCGACGTAACCTGAACACGTGGCGTTCGGCGATCTCTGATCTTTGCGGTTCCAAATGATCGGTAACCATCTTTACCAATTCGTCGTATGTCTTTTTTTTTCCGGAAAATCGGGTGAACACAAATCACACATCAATGCATACGTGGCTTCTCCGACCACCGTTATAAGCATAGGCACTTTTAACACATCCTTTACCTCGTTTAACACTATGTATTGGTTTACGCGACGAATATAAGCCGGACATTGTTTTGAATTTAAATTAAATGGTTCCAACTTTCCGATTGGCATTTTAAACCGATATTTCACGTTGCACGCGTTTTATTCGAACCAACAAAAAAAATCCCGACTCGTCGTCAATGAGACGTCAATAAAAGACCGTGGTTAGCGATTGACTGGTTTATTGCAAGTGCGCTAACTACCCACCACCAATATAATCAATGTACCCTCAGAACGTTACACATACAAGCATCAAAATTAGTGCGATTATAGAGCTAACTCTATAGAATAACAAAAAAAAAAAAAACCGGTTAAGTGTGAATCGGTTTCGCGCTAAAGGTCCCGGACAAAACAGTTTTTTTTCTAAGTTAATAACGTTGTGTTCTGTAGTGGTGTAGCCCGACTCGCACTTAACCGGTTTTTTATATATTATCTACATCTGATTGTATCTACCCCTTTTGTTCGAAACGACGAGTGTCCGCTGGAAATGCCAAGGGTATGAAGCATCTCATTGCTAAATGAAGGCCTCTCTATTACTTTTCGAACTATCCCTGGTCTGGGCTTATCTTATATCTGTTAGTTGTCACTGAAAGAATCAAGAAAGAACCAATGTACGACACGTCTACTTTTTACATTCATTTCGTGCGACATACGAATTGGTTGGTGGCGAGTTCAAATCTCATTTTCATTCTTTCAATATGACGAGTATGTAAATCATCATCATCATCATGGGCCTTGTTTCATCTAAATAGATGTTTCAAACAGCGTCTGTTTGCTTAAGACACGGTGTCGGACGTCGGTGTATGTAAATAAATAAATAATAAATAAATAAATGTAATAAATTTATATTTTGTATTTTTTATATATATCTAAATATCTTGGACAATGTCACACAAATTATCTAGTCACATTTAAAGTACCAGAATCTAGCCTGGACTTGTATTATGATGACTAGACAACGATATAGAATACATATATAAATACAAACATCCATGACTCGGGTACAAATATTCATATTCATCATACAAATATTTGTCCCTTACGGGATTCGAACCCGCGACCCTCGGCACAGCAGGCAGGTTCACTACCGACTGTGCTACCGGGCCGTCAATATATAATACGATAGGGAGCGGACTGCATAAAATATATTTTAGTTTTATCTTCTTAGTAAAAAAAAATTGAATACAACGCTATACTCACATTTTTAGTTTTTTTAGCTAGAATACTATTTTTAATTTTTCATAATATTATAAAAAGGAATGAAATGTTAATGACGTCACTTGTTAGTAATTTTGTACATTTTATCATCGTTTTGACGTTCGATTAAAAGTTGCTAATTTGACTTATTATTGTCCGATCCCCTATTGGTTATTTGACACATTTTTGTTCTAACCGAATATTGAACAGCATAACGTATCTAAAGGTTAACAATTACTAAAATACTGATTCAAATTTTTTTTATTCCTATTTAACATTTTATACTTTCACCTGTTGAGACTTGATATTTATACTTTGATTCATGATTTCATGAACGAATTGACGAATTTCAAATATTAAACTTCTGTTGTACCTACGGTATTCTTGAAAATATTTTCATCAGTACCAAACCATTTATTGTATAGAGTAGGTACTTATCGAGTTTATAAGTACCTGTATTAAGAGCGGCTTTCTTATAATCCCTTGTTCTTCTAAGCATGTCTCAACTTTAGTACTTACTCCTGGGATCCTCCCAGATGTTGCGAATTCTTTTTCAAAATAAAATTGTTTAGCACGAAAGAGAATGGAGCGGGATTATTTTGTCTTTAGATACAAGAAAACGGTTATTGATGCGGAATTTTTGTGTGGCCACTAAAGCCACTAATATATAGGGCACTAATATATAGGGTGTTAGTGTAAACAGTTGCATTACTTTAAGGGGTGATTGTACCCATGACACTGAACAACTTTTCCTAAGAAGCCAATAGGAAATTTGTAAAAAAAATTGTGGTCTTCCCATACTAAATGCAATCAGCTGATCGAAAAATTGTATGAAAAGTCGAAAAGTTTTTTTTGCGAAATTCCTGTAGGCTTCTATGTTCAGTTGTTCAGTATCATCATCATATCAGCAACTATAGATTGTTAATATCCTGTAGATTGTTTTGTTTTCTATTAATAACTAAACTTGAGGGAAAAAGACAATGCGGGTTTTGTATGGATAGTTGGCGCCTTATTTTTCGACGTTGTTTTTAGCGCGGCCATCAACCAAACTAGAATATTTTAGTTTAGAATAAAGTAACAAACAAAACTTGTTATTACAATTTATATCTGTAAAGTCAGTCTGAACGGAGATATATACTTAAAGGTTTAAAGTTGAAAATATTTTCATTACGTTTACTTCAAGCCTTTATATCTCCGTGCGGACTGAGGCTAGAGATATACTTGTCCTAAAGTTTTGTTTATTACTTTATTCTGAACTATGATATTCAAGTTTGATTGATGGCCGCACTAAAAAAAGAAAAAAGGCGCAATTTTTAGTCATTGGCTTTTATGCCCAGTAGTAAGATGAAACATGATAATTAATAGTACATTACTGCAGTGGCCAGCAACAGAGGCATTGATGGACGAACGTGTAAATGTGGGCCGAGGCGAAGCCGAGGCACACATACGTAAGTCCATCAATGCCTAGTTGTGGCCAAGGCTTGTATAGTACTTTTCTCAAACAATGCGCGGAAATTAAAACAGTAAATTTTCTCAAATAATGCGCGGAAATTAAAACTAAGTTTTCAATCTAGGCAGAACTTTTTATTTAAAAATACAGTTGTGGAATGTACAATTTTTGAAATTTAATGTGGACTTTCCGGGGATTATGTTGGTTTGGGATAATTCTAACGAGGTCGAAGTTTGTTGCATAGTATTCTCTTCAGTGTGATTCTGTATTTCAAAGCTTTGATGGGAGGTCGATGGACGAGATTGAATACTTTCGTTGATTTGACGTGTAATGCTACTTTTATTTTCAATTGATTCTTCTATGTAGCTTTCAGCTACCCGGTCAGACTTCCATTATTATCACACCCTCGTTATTTTCTACGTCTTTTATAGTAATATTTGTAATTTCGATACATCGGCATGCACCAAAAATGCCGAAAATAAGAATAACCTGCAACAAAAACAAAGTAGGTAAGTACGTTATAGCTTACGTTCACATAGGTAATTTTCCTAAAAAAAAAAGAGATTACAATAAAATAAAAATAAAATAAATAATGCTCACAGACATTGGTTAATATTATCAAGTGTAAAACTTACTTTGAGGTCCAGATACACACTGTCTGGTGCTTCAAACAAAAACATTTTTAAATTTGATGCGGTGAAAACTTTTGATTTTTTACATTTGTATCCATCCAACTGTCTTTTGAGCATTGAAGTCAGGTTTACACACTGTTTTAAATTCACGTTATGTTTCATTAAAACTGTACATTTTAGCATTGAATAGATGACCCATAGCGTTGTCGGCTTAACTTTCTTGGCGAGTTCACCGAAATAAGCCAAAAAAACGTTTTCGGATAAGGATTTCGATTTTCTTTCATTCTTCCACTGAACAAAATTTTCATAGGCTTTCAAATATTGTTCTTTTGATTTTGGCGGTAACAAGTTTTCTATTACGGCTCTTGCAGCCTCTTGAATTTCAGGTGGCGTTAAAATAACTTCAGTATACTCACTGTCTTCACTTGAACTCATTTTGCCAAATACAATTACTCAACACTTACTACTCAGTACTTTTTTTTTTTCAATGAACAGCATCTTTCTATTTGCAAGTCAGTTCGAAATTTAAATAAAACCTTTGATAAGTTACCTCCTTAGTCGCCATGTTTCGGAGAAAAAGATCGTTCCATTTTTAAATTACACGACAGATATGAGTTTAGTATGTAATTTATTTGGTCGCTAAACACGACAGATATGGATTTTCATACAAACATTGCCGGCTGCTGCGCGCATGTATTTGGCCAGTACTGCAATTTCGATTTATCTCGAAGAAGGTTGTCAAAATAATGCTCACATTTCCAAGCATGTTTGAGAAAAATAAATTACTTACCAATTTACATTCTTATTGCGAATGATGAGTGTATTCTTCTTAGTTTTACATTAAAATATCTGTAACAAAAAAGGTTTCAATTATTAAGTGAATGTATACCTATAATGCTAAATAAATTACCCTCTTCTGTCGCAGTTGCTAACAATAAAACACAAAGGATCAGTTACGCTTGATAATGATAAACTATGTGTCATAATTAGCAGACTTTACAAGAAAAGATGTTATAAATCTAAGTTTAGTAGATTGAGTAGATGTGCTCGTAGGATGTAGATTATATCACACCATACGATGTCTTATCATGATCTTTAGCACAATACTAATATCGCGATAAATATCGAGGGAAACATTCCCAGAATACAGTACTCGAATTTAACGAAAAACCTTTTTGTGCCAACAAATGCATTGTACTTCATTTTACTTAATTAAACTTCGTATCCACAGGGCTTTTCTAATTTTATGAAAAAGTCAATCAACTCTCGAACGCTCTCTCACCCATTGAGATTTGAGACCCACGTCAAAACCTTTGTTAGCATTCATTCCAAACAAGAATTCTCGTGAACCAAGCCATTTTCGTACAAATGACCTGGACATAGGAGTTATGTAAGGTGATTTTTAATGCTGACTGATGTAACTGCTTGTTAGGAGAAAATTCAATATTCCTGCAATAGCCCATTGATCTTTATACTCCATTTTTGTATGTGAAGTCGCGTAAATTGAGTGATTTTAACCCTTATAACGTCAGAATAAAAACTTTGCCACGGGTCTTACACTATGTTAACATGAGGTAGTTCTTTTTGTAATACAGTAGAACACGATTTTTGTTTGCTTTGGGGAGCTCACAATGGAAAAGCTGGAAACTTTTCATAACTTTTTGACCTGTCACAAAGAATATTCACTGGAGGTTTGAGTCGGATCTCGTTTTCTTTTTAGGTCCATACAGCAAACAAGAGAACTTCATCACGTAATGGTAATAGAAAGAGTTTGTGATACTTTGCGTCGTTGTTTAATACTGAAATGTGTTAAACATACATCTTGCTCTACAAAACAAAAGCATGTTCAAGCTCATATTTCTTGAGGTCTGAGTAGGAACTAGGATCCCACTGCAGGGCAAGCTCTGGCTTTGCCCTGCAGTGGGATCCTAGTTCCTACTTATTAGAGTCAGAACTCCAACTGATTCGTAAGTAATTAGGAGAAAAGTTGAGCTGGCTTAGCTCGCTCTACGTTTATATTTTAATTTTACCTATATTTATAAATCAAAAGATGTCTGACCACAACTCGTTGTGCCAAAAAATGTCAAGCTCGCTTTGCTCACTCCGTTATTTTTTGCATAGGTCTTCTTGTAAAGATAAGGGGGCGGCAAAATCGTTTTGTGCCCCGGGCGGCAGAAGCCCACGCTACGCCACTGAGTGCATCTGACATTTTAACTTTAATGTGTTCGTCTTTACCACAAAACTTCAGGTTTAAATTATGAGAGGAGTTTAATTAAGACTTAATTCAGGTGCAAGTTCTAGGATAAGACCAATTCATTAAGAGCCTCCACTGCAACAAAGTTGTAGGAAAGTTTAAAGTAAATACGGTTTTTGTGAAACTGGCGGCTGCTGTAATGGAAACCGTGTCATACTGTCTGATTTATCGTTGGGCCCTTAACGCCATAGCCACCTGAGTTGACAACTTTTATTGGCTATTACGAAAAAAATAACAATTTTATGATTTACGTTATCGTATGGTTTAATACTACCTCTGAAGCCACTTTAAACGTGATTTCAATGGATATTACACTGAAAAAAAAAGTTTTGTTAATATACCCAAACTTTAGTTGCTATAGTGACTACCGAACTGTTTTGTAGGCACTATAGCAACTAAAGTTTGGGTATAATTTTTTTCAGTGTATGTCTAAGTCGTAAAATATAATACATATTATGCAACGACGTTTTGTAACTAGGCAGATTTTATGGTTTTGACAATAAACCTACAATACAGCTACTTATATTCACAATTTTACATACCTAAATAACACTAAAACATGATCCATTTATTCATTTTCTGTGTTGTACCACGTTGTAGGGTGACCTGTTAAACAGTTAACCACCTAAATTTCTCAGTACCATAGCGCAAAATTCTTCATCCAAAATACACTTTTATCTGCAATAATCAAGAAGTAGGTTAATCGGCTACATAATTGCATTTGAAAAATGCCTAATTTTCTAATAGTTTTCTCAGAATTTTCTTTTTTAACAAAAATGGGAAATGGCTAACTGTGTCCACACCTATGTACACTATTAACCGGTGGGGGGTGCCACAGTTAACCATTACTAATATAATTCGAAACTAGTAAGTCAAATAGTTAATAATAATTATAAGCTATTTATCTGACATTTTAGAAGTATTTTCTTCTTATGACGATAAAAAGAAACAGTAACTTTATGCAAATCTTTAACGCAAGTTCAACTATGTTAAAACGTACGTCAAATGAAAAAAGGCGTGCCTTCGGCTGCTGCCAGTAATCTTTTGTATGTTAGCCCGCCCCATATAAAATACGAAATAATTATAAAATGAATAGAATTGTAAGTAATAACCAGGTAAAAAAAAAACACGCTTTGCTACATAATTAACCTTGGTTAACTGTTGGACATATCGTTTTGGTTAATTGTAGAACAGCCCCCCTTCGAACACGTTGGGTTTATATTACTTTTAAATTAGTAAGACTACATACACAACACATAATTGTAAAAGAAGCACATAATGTATATCGACAGAGCCAACATATTAGGATTATTGTAACAATGAACTAAAATACGTGAAACGATAAACAAACAAACTTTTTTTTTTAACTTTTGCCCCTTATTTTCATAAAATCGTTTGCCACCCTAACGTCTTGAGTGCGAGCTTGCTGCCAATTGGGGACCGGGGCGGGTACCCATTTCGGCGTCTAAATCATTAGATAGCACAGATCAGCAACGTTGGATTTGTCAAATATAGACATGGCTAACAGTGTACGAGTGGCTAACTGTTTAACAGGTGACCCTACTAACATAACATAGAAAATGAATGCAAACGTAACTTTAAGACGTAATATTTACAAGATACGATCACCGCTTCACAGGAAATGACGTTTCTGAAAGCGAAACGAAGTTTGAATACGTAGTTAGCGATAAAAAAAAGCAAACATCCCTTCCCTTTGATCTACTCCCGCCAAACAAACTTTAATAAATGTACAAAGTTCCCGCTAAGGATTGGAATTACTTTGAAAAACATCTAAAGTAATTTTCGTTTAGCACTCCGAAAGACGTTATCGACTTCGCTGGCTACTAATTTGACAGAGAAATTAAAGGGTTGGATTTTGTTTCGCAGTTTTTTAAGTAAATTAGGACAAAAAGGCTGGTCTAAAATTATCGGGAGGCCCTGGAAGTTTCTGTTAGGCTCCGATTAAAATGAAGGTTTTTGTAAGAAATAGTAAGTAAAATTCTTTGGCCGGGTGTCTCTATTCTCTATTCATATATTTTTTTCTAATCTGTAGAGACATTTCATAAACTAACAACCATATTTATGTCCCGTCGAGATGGTCACATTCTTAGCAACATAATGAAGGTTTAAGATGGAATGATGGATGGATATAATAAAATAAATAAAATAAAAATAAAAGCCTTTTATTGTCCTTAACATAAGTACATGGAACACTTTATACATGCGAGAAAAAAATATATGCAGGGTGTAATAAAACACCCTAGTAATACTTAAGGGGTGCTTCAAACCATCAAACTGAACAACTTTCACTATGGAGCCAACATTGAGAAAAAAGAAAAAAATCTGCTGTCCCATACAAAACTGCAGTACTGACTCGACTAAAATGTATGGGGCAGCTGATTTTTTTTATTTTTTCTCGATGTTGGCTCCATAGTGAAAGTTGTTTAGTTTGATGGTCTGAAGCACCCCCTTAAGTATTACTAGGGCGTTTTGTTACACCCTATATACAACATTTTAATGAATTAACGCAAAACTAGAAAGTAGTTTGTTTAGAATCGAGAGCAGAATCGAATTATCATGGTTTCAACACAGGTAATTTTTTTCAAAATATTAAATAATTTTTTTGCAAAATTTAAAATTTACTGAACCCGATGACAACCCACCGCACGGGCACACTCACTCTATTTACTACCAAAACAAGATTAAAAATGTATCCATGAGTACGTTAGCGCTTTCTTTTAGTGCTGAAATGATAACAAATCATTTTTGCGTCAAAACTTAAAATGCGAATAACTTTAAATTTTAATCAAAATAATGAAATTATTGTTGCAATCTAATTATTTTATTATGAATCAGTTGGGGTGTATGAGGTTTTGCGTTAATTCATTAACACGTTGTATTTATAGGTGACATCTTTGTTTATAATATTTCGGTAATTATTTGGTACTTAAATGGGTTTTTATTTAATTTTTTTTTCAATTAGTACGAGTAAAAAAAAAGATGAATAATATATAGAGACGATAATATATTAAACAGTAAATAGGTCACTTCTTATATCCAAAACTTATTATATGTTTTATCCCGCAGCTGGCAAAGGTGGCACCTTTGCCAGCTGCGGGATAAAACATGTAAAAAAAAATGAAAGGTTAGAATTTATTAGTAAAACAAATAAATGTGGGTAAGTACATTAAAAATAGATAAAAATGGTTCTTAACACATTCCGGGGCAGTGAATGAGATACAATAGAACTTTTATTGTAATCACGGCTATGGGCGGTCACTGTCCCGGAACGTGTTAAGATTGTTTTAGTCACGTAATGATGCTGTTTCAAATCAAAAAATAGATTTGTGTTATTAGAGGTCAATTCTTTTTTGTATTGGTACGATCTAGCAGAGATATATAGAGATATATATATTTTTTGAAATAAGTAAAGAAAACATTAATGACAAAGACAATGTATATACATACAGACTTAAATAGTACCTATATACCTACTACCTATTCTGTGATAGTACATTACTGCAGCGGCCAGCAACAGAGGCATTGATGGACGAACGTGTAAATGTGGGCCGAGGCGAAGCCGAGGCACACATACGTAAGTCCATCAATGCCTAGTTGTGGCCAAGGCTTGTATAGTACTTTTCTCAAATAATGCGCGGAAATGAAAACAGTAAATTTTCTCAAATAATTCGCGGAAATTAAAACTCTTTTCAAAATCAATGACGAATAACGAACAACAATTTTTTTTTTCAATAACCAGCTTTCTATTTGCAAGCTAGTTCGAAATTTAAATAAAACCTTTGATGTGTTACCTCCTTGGTCGCCATGTTTCGGAGAAAAAGATCGTTCCATTTTTAAATGACACGACAGATATGAGTTTATATAGTGATAGTTTATTATTAATTACTATGTAATTTATTTGGCCGCAAAACACGACAGATATGGATTTTCATACAACATTGCCGGCCGCTGCGCGCATGTATTTGGCCAGTACAGCAATATCGATTTATCTCGAAGAAGGTTGTCAAAATAATGCTCACATTTCCAAGCATGTTTGAGAAAAATAAATTTTCGTCTGAGTAAACAATCATTTGGTTTATGCCTATGTCGAACAGTAGATGCCCATCGGTTGAGATCTGGACACCATGTTTTAAAATCTTGGTTTTGATCTTAATATCGTGTTTTATACGAATCGGTCTAAGCATCAATCCATCTAAAAAGTTTTACCCGACTGCGCCAGAAGGAGGGAAATGTTTTAAATATAAGTGATGAAACCAGTTCCAAGCGTGTAGCCTGTAGACATTAAATAAAAAAATTCTTCGTTGCTTTCTCAAGTTGTTACGTGATTTTATAAAGTGACTACTTATTTCACCACACGTTAAGTAAGATTAATCTTTGTTCAAATACGTATGAAGACTTTGGTGAAGAAGTTTACCTTGTGTGTTCTTTATGAATAATGATAGCTAGCTTGTAATTACAGTTCCGAACTGCAAACTGAAGTTGTGGGATGCGGATAATATTCAAAGTTAAATAAAACATAAACATAATAAAGCTGTCCTGCATTCAGTTATAAAATGGCTCGCTTTTAGTATATTTAAGCACGATGGTGAAAAATAATAGCAGCTAGTAGTATAAAAAAATTATGTGCCAGCTGACTTTATTCCCGGAGTTTCCCTGCGAGATCGAATCAGAAATGAAGAGATCCGCAGAAGAACCAGAGTAACTGACATAGCCCAAAGAGTTGCTAAACTTAAGTGGCAGTGGGCGGGGCACATTGCTCGCAGAACCGATGGCCGGTGGGGCCGAAAAGTTCTTCAGTGGCGACCGCGTACCGGAAAGCGCAGCGTGGGTATGCCCCTCACAGGGTGGACCGACGACCTGGTGAAGGCGGCGGGAAAACGTTGGACGAGGGCAGCGCAGGACCGGTCGTTATGGCAATCCTTGGGGGAGGCCTATGTCCAGCAGTGGACGTCCATCGGCTGAGATGATGATGATGATGATGAGACTTTATTAGATAATTGATATTAATTTTAAGTCTGATTCTGGTAGATTTATCTAAAATCTACTTAAAATAACATAGACTTTAGTTATACAGGGTGTTACAAAAGTAAAAAATAAACATTTCAATCTTTTATGGGTTACCATCAAACCATCACATACATAACCATCAAACTGAACAACTTTCACTATGGGACCAACATCGAGATCGCGAAAAAAATATTTTTTGTCCCATACATTTAGCTCGAGTAGATGTGTAGTTTAGTATGGAACATCGGAAACGCATCGCATCTTGGCGATTATGGCAAATCTCCCCATTTTGGGGGAGGCCAATGTCCAACAGTGGACGTCTATCGGCTGGTATGATGATGATGTTGATTTTTTTTTTCACGATTTCGATATTGGTCCCATAGTGAAAGTTGTTCAGTTTAATGGTCTTTACCACCCCCTAAAATGTTTATTTGTATTTTTGTAACACCTTGTATACTTCTACTCAGAATTAGATTTATATCAAATTTTATAGGAAAGTCTGCTAATATTTATAGTTTTCATGTCACATAAGTATACTAAGATAATTTTCCTCCGTGTAAGAAACGTTATCTTTCAATCGCCTCAAACGACACCTATGGGACGAAATGGAATAGTCGAACAAAGAAAAAAGACCTCCGCGATATTCTCCACACAAGAACCTACCATAGCCCAGAATGCGACAGTGACCACTCTCTAGTAGCAACTGCGGTGCGTCTTGTCCCCAAGAAAATTCATTCCTCTAAACCACCTGGAAAAAAGAAAATTGACGTATCTAAAACTAGGATACAGGACAACATGAATGCTTTTGGTGACATAGCGCACAAGGAGATTGCCTCATGGAGCGTGGATGCATCCGTAGAAGAGGAGTGGGGTATGTTAAAGCTTCTCCTCACTAAAACGGCTGGCAAGGCCTTTGGATACCGAACAGCAAAGACGAGGGATTGGTTTGCAGAAAATCAAGAACATATACCACAAATAATATTGATTAATATTGATTAACACAAAGCGTCTAGCCGCTTTGAACTACCGTACAAACCCGGGTCTTAAAACGCGGGACGAACTCAGTAGTGCAAAGGCGGCTTTACAACGCAGTACTCGGTACTATGCAAACTTGTACTGGTCCGAACTCTGCAAAAGCGTAGAAGCATGTGCGGCTACAGGTAATTTGTGCGGTATGTACGCTGGTATCAAAAAGGCCATTGTGGGCCAAGTCCCATACCAAAGAAGACAGCACCTCTCAAGGAATCAGACGGCTCAATCATCACCGACAATAGCCGTCGGCTCCGTCGATGGGTGGAACATTACAGCGGGCTCTACTCTTCTCCTGTTAACATAAGCTTGGAAGCTGTACATCAAATACCCACGCTACCAGTCTGGAGTGAGTTAGATGAGCTGCCTACCATAGCGGAGCTGCATAAAGCTGTAAAACAGCTAAAAGGCGGTAAAAGTCCCGGTGAAGATGGAATCTTCACAGAGATCATCAAAGCTAGGTGCATTTTGATGACTTTGCATAATTTCCTCGGCAAATGTTGGGAAAATGAAACAGTTCCTCAGGATATGCGCGATGCTAACATCATCACCTTATATAAGGGAAAAGGTGACCGCGGTGACTGCAACTGCTATCGTGGAATTTCCCTGCTCAGTGTCGTTGGTAAGTTGTTTGCAAGAGTAATTCTTAGCAAACTGCAGAACCTTGCTGAGCGCGTATACCCTGAGTCTCAATGCGGTTTTAGGGCTCAGCGTTCCACGGTGGACATGATTTTCACGCTTCGGCAATTGCAAGAGAAGTGCAGGGAACAGAACACTCCCTTGTTGATAGCGTTTGTCGACCTAAATAAGGCCTTCGATACCGTCAGCAGGGAGGGTCTTTATATAGCCCTTGACAAAATAGGTTGCCCACCAAAATTGCTGAGGATGGTAAAGTCATTTCACGAGGGTATGAAGGGGTCGGCTGTTTTCGATGGCGAGACGTCGGAAGTGTTCGAGGTGAGGAGAGGTGTGCGCCAGGGATGCGTCTTGGCCCCTACTTTGTTTGGCATCTTTTTTTCACTTATTTTGAAAACTGCTTTCGGTGAAGCCAAACAAGGTATTCATCTACACACAAGGACCGATGGGAAACTCTTCAACATCTCCTTACTGAAATCCAAGCGAAATCGCGTGGATCTGTACTTAGACAGTCTTTTGTTTGCTGACGACGCAGCTTTTGTCGCCAACACTCCTCAAGAACTTCAGCGTCTTATCGACAAATTTTCCAGGGCATGCGCACTCTTTTCCATGTCAATAAACGCTAAGAAGACAGTTGTTTTATCGCAGGGTTGTGGTTCGATTCCGGATATTCTATTGGAGGACACACCGCTGGAGGTGGTTAACAAGTTCTGTTATCTGGGGTCTACAGTATCCGAGAAACTCTCTAACGATGGAGAGATCGGCACGCGTATCGGTAGAGCTGCTACGACGTTCGGTAAACTAAGTGCAAGAGTGTGGAATAACAAACACCTTACCGTTAAAACGAAGATGAACGTGTATCAGGCATGCATCTTAAGCACACTCTTGTACGGTGCGGAGACCTGGACGTCGTACGCAAAGCAGGAGAGACGAATTAACCACTTCCACATGCGATGTCTTCGAAGCATTCTTGGCATAACCTGGAGGGATCGAGTGACAAACGAGAAAGTGCTAGAAATTGCACAGCTGCCCAGCGTAACCGCAATTCTCAAACAGAGACGTCTACGGTGGCTAGGGCATGTGCACCGCATGGATCACTCTCGTTTGCCGCGTCAAGTCCTTCTAGGTCAAGTAGCGCATGCCAAGAGAAGTGTCGGGAGACCACGTCTCCGCTTCAAGGACTGCGTAAAGCGAGATATGTCCACGTTCTCAATCGACACCAGCAGCTGGGAGGATCTCGCACAGAATCGCGAACTGTGGAGGAAACATTTAGCGGAGGGAAGAGCTGAGCACGATAGGGCGTGGTTTGCTTCCTTGGCTGAAAAGCGGGAAAGGAGGCATGATCGGATTGCAAACCTAACTGGCACAGCAAACTCGAATTTTACTTGCCGTACATGCGGCCGTACCTGTCGCTCTCGTATCGGGCTTTTTAGTCACGAGCGTAAGTGCCGCCAAGACGCTGCTTAAATCATCTTTTATAGATGGAAAGGCCAATGATGATTACATAAAACTGTAACAGAAGTGTGTCTGTACATTGAAGATATTTACAAAAAAATGATTACGATATGGTTTTTAGACTTTTTAGATGTCCCTGATTTAAAATCACCAAAATTTGGGTTTTTGTCTGTCTGTCTGTTTGTTTGTTTGTTTGTTTGTGTGTTTGTTTGTTCGAGCATCACGCAAAAACTACTGAACCGATTTTGATGAAACTTTTTTTGTTTGATAGCTTATGATCTGACTTAAAATCTGGTATATAATTTATGCGGACGAAGTCGCGGGTAAAAGCTCATTATGTATATAACTAAAACAGACAGGCGCACATATAATTCAGGAGCGCGTTGTTCAAACACACCAGTTTGCACATATTTGAGTTACAACCACTAATCCGGCCTCTTCGGGGCTGCGACTCAGTTTCACAAACAATTTGAGCCGCGACCGTAAATGTTAAACAAATGACAAGTGCCACATTGAACCTTAATACAACAACAAAGGGGATAGGACTAATTGTTTAGTTTAGCTTAGATAAATAGTGGTGGTACGATAGGATAGTAATCGTAGCAAGTAAACTACCAACATATCAGTTTAAAAGTCACAAAAACACAATACAACACAACACAATCGTTATCACAATTATATTTTTAATGAAAAAAAAATCATAAAAATCCTACTAGTAATTTTTTGCGTAATGCTCGAACAAACAACACTACAATTTTATAAAGGGGTGCTTCAGACCATCAAACTGAACAACTTTCTCTATGGGACTAATATCAAAATCGCGAATCTGCTGTCTCATAGATTTCAGTCGAGTTATGTTTGCAGTTTTGTATGGGACAGCGATTTTTTTTTCGCGATTTCAAGTTTGGTCCCATAGTAAAAGTTGTTCAGTTTGATGGTCTGAAGCACCCCTTTAAGTAAGTGTCCCATATAATTTTACACCCTGTATAAACTCACGAACGAAATCCCTTTCGGGGTGGTCGAAAACACTGTTCATTACTATTTAACGTACCACACGGAGAAAATTATCTAGTCACTCGAACAAGATTTTTGCTAATTCAACTACAATTTTCAGTGGATAGTATTATGTGACGATAACTGCCCCCTTGACTGTATTCTGGTTGCTCAGTATCTTTATGACATCCATAAAGGTATTTCCAGCTAAAACACACACCTAATAATACAGGTTGGAATACTCACTATAAAATGTTAATATTGATGGCACCTAAAATTGTAAATACACTCAATGATATTCAAATATTATGCCAGCCTTTGTAACAGAAAGGCGGGAAAATTGATAATAATCGCTTTAAGCACTTAACATGATTATTTTCCTCGTATCATTTGGAACCGCGTCCATGTAAGCTTAATAACATTACATGCTTCATATTGTAAGTTTAATAAAGGTATTGCTTATTCATCTTATTACATTACGTCGGAGGTAAAATTTTATACAGAGTGTAACCAAACACTCCATAGTACGACAGTACCCAATATTTAAAGGGGTTGTTTAGACAATCAAACTGAGCAACTTTCGCTGTAGATTCAACTACGAAATCGCGAATAAAAATCTGCTGTTTCATTCAGTACAGTTTTGAATGCAACAGCAGTTTTTTTTACAACAGCTGTTTTTTTCTCCATATTGAAATTATGTTCAGTTTTATTAGGGTGTTTTATTACACCCATACGATTTTATATATTATAGTGACCAAATCAAACTTTAGTGACTTCCGAACTGTTTTGTAGCACTATTCAAACATTTGGTTATAAATAGCTAAATATTTGCAATTTATAATAACCAAGTTTTTGTTCCCCAAATCTGCAACACGCTATGTCAAAAATCGTCGTTCGTGTTTGATTGTCGATCGAAAATAATTCGAAAGTTTGGTTATATTTAAAACACTTTTTTTTCAGTGTGATTTAACGGTGAGATGGTCATTCGTTGACCATGTGTAAGATAGGAGAGAGATTTTTAATCAATATTGAATCAATAACGAATCTCTAATTAAACTAACCGTAAACAAAACAGTCGCAACTCTATTCCCATTCCACAATCATTGAATTACCAAACAGAATCAGTTCAATCTAGCACTACCCTAGCACGAGTTCTCGGAACCCTGCTGATATGCTCTTAAAGGGATTTGCGGTCGTCGGTAACCCTACTGAGATTGTAGAACCTCGTAGGACCCCTAGCAGGTGGATTTCACTGGTCACTCACTAGTAATCTTGTGCTAAGTGGTTTTTAATGTTTGTTTACTTTGTTTGCAAAATGGAATTATTTGGCACATATTGGCAGTGTAAGTCTGGGAATTCTGAAACTAATCGTTGTGCTATAACTGTGTGATTTAAAAGATTGTTGGATGCAAAGTTTCTGCCTAACCCGAAAGGGATTATGGTCGAGAGTTTATGTATGACTTCATTTAATTAAATGGATCGATATAAATAATTATGCTACGTTTGAGCTGCATATGTCTCAGAGAAACACGCGTGTGACGAAAAAAAAACCAGACAGACTGAAATACACCGACGCCGTTTAGTACCTAGTACCTACTCGTTGCTGACGTGATTCAATAAGATACTCTTTTTGAAAAATTTTATTCGGAATGTTGTTTTTAATGTTAGTAATCGTTTATTAATTCATAATAATTGTTTTTAATTATTATGAATTAATATTATGAATTAATTAATTATGAATTAATTAATATTACATGGTATCCAATGTACACAATTAATATTATAACAATTATTATTTGATTAATACTATGCGTTATTAAAAATTAATTAAATGAAAAAAATGTTTTTTTTTCAGGATATACACAAGCATTACATAGGTAGTTTGTCAGACAATTGAATTATTGATGAAATTAAATTACACTATGTCCGCATTGGGCACACGTGGTGGACTAATGCCCATACACCCTCCCTGAGGGTAGGCATGTGCCCTGCAGTGGAACGTTTATAGGCTGATGATAATGATGACACTACATTTATTACATTATTGGATACACAATACGAGTCTTTTCAGATCAGTGGGATAATGTATGGAATGCTCTTAGGTTTAGACCCTGTAAACCTACTTTCTAATGATTATGACGTAATATTAAGAGCAGTTTTACACAGATTCATCTCAAGTAGAGAGACAAAACCGTCAGTATTCGAGATATTAATTCGCTAAACAACGATCGTGTCGAGAACATCGTTTCCATTTTCAATTTATCAGCGCCCTCTAAACACATGTGCTTTAATTTTCCAAATCAATGAATATTGAACGCTAATCACAATTACGATAAGAATTTAGGCGTGAACCTATAGGTATTTAAGGCGGTGAGAAATGACAATTACGACTACAGTTTATGTGTGATAACACATCATCATCATCAGCACTCAAGCAGGCCTCAGTCACTCAGCCGTAGATACCCAAGATTTAGGTACCTACACTTTGGCGCTGTTAGTAGCTAGGTAAAAGTAACATCGTAAGCGATGCGTTTCTATGTCGGCAACATCGCATGCGTCAGTCGTACCTACCGCCTGGCAGTAGGTAATTACAGCATGATACGATGAACCCATATTGAATAAATTATGTTGACTTTGACTATGATACTTTTAGCATTTTCTAAGGCGCTGTTTATACAGAAGAGACGTGTGTCGGCGGCGAACAGTCGAAAGTAACACAATATAAACCTTATAGTACGTAGCATTGCGTCGTTTTTGTCGTAAAGGAGAATCGCGCCCGCGCCTCCAGGCGACGCGATGTCGCATCGTCGTAACGAAGACTGGCGCGTGATTGGTTCTCTTTATACGTTTTGGTGCTCTTTTGGTCCGGACACATTAGAGCGCGGACCTGACTTAGTAAGTTAATGGCAGTAATAATCACACTGGTCATGTTTTGGAGACGAGGAAGTGAGGGCAGATGAATTACATCTAAGATGCTCTAATAATCTACCGATTCTAAAATAGTATACATCTGGTTATATCGGGTCCTGCTTAATATGCTGACAATTTTTTAAGGGGATGATCAGACCGTCAAATTGAACAACATTCTCAACATCGAAATCGTGAAAAAAATCAGCTCTTGCATTATAAACTGAAAACCTACTCGAACCAAATGTATGGGACAGCTGATTTTTTTTCGCGATTTCGATGTTGGTGCCGTAGAGAAAGTTGTTCAGTTTGATGGTCTGATCATCACCTTAAAAAAGTGTCAGCATATTAAGAAGGACCCCGTATATTTATAAAATTCATACCTAGTTGACAAGTAAGTACTACATAACTTGTTTTAATACCCCAACGTCTGAAAGCATCTTTCGTTCAGCTCTACGGCACTATTAAATATTGACTCGTAAAATTTATGACCGAACTTCTGTGATGAAGGTCTCGTCTCTTATAACGGAAAGTTTCTAGCATTGGCCATAAAGTTTTAGTGATATTAATGACTGCGTGCTAAACTTACTCAAGAGACTAGCGGAAAAGAGACAGGATTGGCGAATACTCCACCGACAAGACAAGCTCTTAAATATGATGATGATGATGAGTACTAAACTTGTCTCAAATTATACAGGGTGTAACAAAACACCCTAGTAATACTTAAGGGGGTGCTTCAGACCATGAAACTGAACAACTTTCACTATGCAGCCAACTTTGAAATCGCGAAAAAAAAATCAACTGTCCCATACAAAAATACAATACCGACTCGACTAAAATGTATGGGACAGCTGATTTTTTTTTGCGATTTCAAAGTTGGCTCCATAGTGAAAGTTGTTCAGTTTCGTGGTCTGAAGCACCCCTTTAAGTATTAATAAAATTTTTAAACATTTCTAGTTACGGTACTATTTTCACAATCATTAAAATACAAACCTATTATTTTAGAGCAAATATTGCTTAGTCAGGGGCTTACACTTATTGTCTATGTATACCGTTGGTTGGTCTGAATCAATCAATCAATCAACCCACTGCTGGGCATAGGCCTCCTTTTTATTGCACCACTCCTCACGGTCCTGTGCCAATCTGGAGTGCGATTTTTGAATCTCATTCGCTGAGTTCAGCCGTTGAAAATGTCAAAATTACTATGGAGATACGCATCTTTCTACTGCTGATTTGACTTTAAAAAATAGCACTCCTGAAGTATGATTTTTGAAAGTTAAATCCGCAATAGAAAAATGCATATCTCCACAGTAATTTAGACATTTTCAACTGCTGAACTCAGCGAATGAGATTCAAAAATCGCACTCCTGATACTATATATGTATATACTTCTATATCTACACTTCTATACTAATATTATAAAGAGGAAAGATTTAATTTTTTGTTTGTTTGATTGTTTGTTTGTAATGAATAGGCTCCAAACTACTGGACCGATCTGAATAATTCTTTTATGACCCATTAGAATGCTACATTATGCGTGATAAACATGGGCTAAAAAAAACGGCTAAGTGTGTGTCGGGAAGATTCTAACGCGGTACGATGTTCGCCGCGGTCATCTAGTTGTCTAATAAAGTAAAATAAAAGTTCGGTACAAAATGTTTAAATAACCTTTGCTATTTCTGTCTCCACAAAGATATCTATTATTCAAAGCTATAAAGTTACCAGAGAAATGAAAACAGCATTAGAAATTTAACTCGCAACAAACAAACTTTAAAGTTTACTTCCCAACTCGTGTTCCAAACAAGATAAAGGTAAACGTCCACTAAACACTTCGCAGTCGAGATTATTGCCATGTGCAGAATAAAGGTCAAGACACACTCTTCAACGACCAGCACGAATAGTTTAAGATACAATTTGCAATACAACATTATTCAATAGTTACGCAATACGTCGATTCGAAAGGAAGCGACATCTTATTGTAACCAAGGAATATATTATAATGTGCCAAATCGTCGATCACCATCAATACCTATACCAGCTTCCTGATCACCATCTATGAGTGTGTCTTAACCCTAAGAACTGCTAAACATATATCTGTACCAAAGAGATTGTATAAAAATATATAAATTTTATGTAGCTTAATAATAACGATTTAAGAACATTGTATATAGTATGTAAAGATTAAAGACAGTTTTAAAGGACAACTTTTTAGAGAGAAAGTAGCTCGTAATTATCAACAGAACAATATAACTCAAAGCGTACATTATACTTGTCATCATCCGAAAGAACTCTGAGCTACTTTTTGACTACACGTAGAGGTAGTATATTTTCTTTGACATAGGTATCCCCTAATAGCCTTTGCTTCGCAAGGTTCTCGAGTCACGAAATACGATTGTAGATACACTGACATTAATATTGCTACAGAAACACCTAAGTACATGTTAATAATAACGATTAAAGACAGTTTTAAAGGACAACTTTTTAGAAGAAAGTAGCTCGTAATAATCAACAGAACAAAAGAACTCAAAGCGTACATTATACTTGTCATCATCCGAAAGAACTCTGAGCTACTTTTTGACTACCCATTGAGGTATTATATTTTCTTTGACATAGCCTTTGCTTCGCAAGGTTCTCGAGTCACGAAATACGATTGTACATACACTGACATTAATATTGCTACAGAAATATTTTAAATAAATAACCAACATATTTTATAGCCCGCGCGAAACTGCTAGTCGCTTGTGATAGCTCTGACTGGCTCGCCCATCGCCCTATCTTAGGTAGTATATTCCGTGCCCATAGGTTGACCACTAGCACGATTGTGTCGAAGCTTTCTCCATGTGAGATATTTAGGTAGGTCAGTCGGGGTAAGAGCCTCTAGCTTCAACATTTCTAAAACTAGACATATATTTAGATATACCGCCTTCAAACATCAAATTGTACAATGTGTTAGTGAATAAGCGCAAAACCTCATACACCCCAACTGATATATAACAAAATAATTAGATTGAAACAATAATTTCATTATTTTGATAGTTAAAATTAAAAGTTATTCGCATTTTAAGTTTTGAGGCAAAAATTATTTGTAATCATTTCAGCAATGAATGAAAGCGCTAACGTACTCATGGATACATTTTAATAATCTTGTCTTGGTAGTAAGTAGTGTGAGTGTACCCGTGTGCTGGGTTGACATCGGGTTCAGTAAATATAAAATTTTAGAAACATTTTTTTTTTTTAATTACCTAGAAGCGCTAGCTTGCATAGAATACGTCGCTTGCCTCGTTTCTCATCCCGAACAGATAAAGACAGGAGATGACTAAGGACTTGCGCGCTTGAAACTCTCGATTAGTCTCGATATTGCCATTTCTATAGGCAACTCGTTACCGTTCCCTGAATTGTTTATTAGCTAAAAAGAATTATATTCTGCTTACTAAAGATTTCTAGTCCAGTCACGTCACAGCTTTAAAAAGTAGCAACAACTAGAAGTCGTCTATTTGAAAGCCAATTTTACTTTTTCTTTGAAAATATAGTATGAACATTTCAAGGTGACTTTTAATACTCTTGGGGTGTCCAATAAATTTTGCTACATTACTAAAACTACCTCAGCTCAGATATAGTAGGTACTTCATTTTTATCTTCTTTTGACTTGGCTCTTTATACAGGGTGTTAGGGTAAACAGTTGCATTAGTTTAAGGGGTTATTGTACCCATCATAGTCATGATACTGAACAACTTCCTATTTTTCATTCCTTCCCTAAGAAACTAATAGGCAATTTGCCAAAAGTAATGTGGACTTTCTTTACTAAATACAATCAGCAGATCGAACGTTTGTATGAAAAGCTGATTTTTTTTTGCTAATTTCCCTTTGTTCTTTTGGGAATGTTGTTCAGTATCATGGGTACAATCACCCATTAAAGTAATGCAATTGTTTACCCTAACACCCTGTATATGAGTCTCAAGACAGTCGAATGAACTATTTCTGTCATATATTGCTTCTACAGTACCGATTTTGATCTCTCTAATCTACCTAGATGTCTCAGTTGAAAATAGTAAATTTGTTACCGATCTGAAACTAAATTCATATCCTTTCTCTGTATGCAGGGTGTAAATTATAATGCGTTACATGCTTAAGGCGGAACTTCAGACCATCAAACTGAACAACTTTCACTATGGGACCAATATTCAGATTGCGAAAAAAAAATCTGCTGTTCCACAAGTTTAAGTGGAGTCGCTACATTATTTTTTTTTCGCTATTTAAATATTTCCCATAGTAAAAGATGTCCAGTTAGAAGCGATTCCTAAAGTATGTAACGCATTTATGTTCAAACAAGCGTAAAAATCCGACAACGCTGCGGAAAAAAGATAGGTTTGTATTAGACAGAAAGTGAGATGTCACGATCGTGACGTCACATCTCATAAAACGATCAAAAGGTACCAAATACCTTTGTCACATAAATTAGAAGAGACAATGTGCCCAAGAACAATTTGATTTAAGCTCTCCCCGTAACGATAATAATACGTCTTCCTTTTCGACGTAAATAATTTAACAGGAATGGTTATGGCATTGTATATTGCATATTTGGTATTGTTTTTTGAAGCAAAATTCAAAAAGAAAAGAAATGCATAATGTTAAAGGAACAAATGGTTCAAACTAAACTTATATACAGGGTGAAATTGATATGATTGGCATCCTTTTAAACTAAGAGTCTACCTATCATACTGAAGAACTTTTACTATGGGAGCATACAGATCGTAGCAAAAAAAAAATCTGCTGTTTCATACAGTTGAGTCGAGTAAAAATTGCAGTTTAGTATGAGTATGGAACAGCTGTTTTTTTTTTTGCTACGATCGGTTTGCTCCCATTGTAACAGTTTGTCAGTAGAATGGGAGACTCTTAGTTTAAAAGGATGCCAATGACATCAATTTCACCCTGTAGGTATAGTAAATACATAAAAAACTTCAAATATACAAACAAAAAATACACAAACACAACAGTAAGGCATCATTCTCATAAATATAGCAGCAAATTACAGATAAAGTAGTATAACTAAAATTTGTAAAAGTATAATTATTGATTGTTTTATTGTTTCTATTGTTATAGTAAAATTATTATTTTTCACGAAAACTTGAGGCCGTAGGGTACGTGTGTCAACTAAATGTAAAAGTACCTCAGAGGAATGATCTCCTTTATTCTTAGGTATAATCTCTTTGAAAAGTACCATGCAGGGTACCATGTCACACATCATCCACGCAATCCATACTCGGCAAACAAGTTAACGTAAAACTCAGTTATGTAACCGCTTAAACGACGAAACTTATCCATTTCCGATGAGACGTGACTAATCCTAGCGCTTCATCCGAGGTAAATCTTTAGTTAACAACGCATTAATCTTAGTGAGAACAGCGTAGACGTTTGACAAAGAAAATAAGTTCTACGCGATGTTTTGCGATGGAAAATATATAGGGTATAAGGTTAGGTTAGGTTAGGACAGTTATGCCCCAACAACTGTATAAATGAAATCGATTGTTCTCTTTAGGCACTGATTTTAACACTAAATTAATTCGCACTCAACATAATACTGGCAAACAATTGTGCTTTATTGATTGGTGGGTTAGTCGGTGGATGCCGTAAGCATTATAACACACTCGCCCAAATCACGCGGTCTAATTTCGGCAGTTACTTGAAAAAATTGCGCTGACTGGTCTTCTCTCGTGTCAGCACGATCCTTATCGTACTTAGACTACTTATATCGGGACGCGTAACCACATGTCATTCTACTAACAAACTTTCTGCCACTTTTTGCGGGGGGCGAGGTAACATGTTATCCGCAACTTTGGATTTTATTCCCTATGACTTTTGATTCTAATTTTGAATGTTCAAAATCATGAAAAGTAGTCTCGTGTAAACCCCAAACGTTCTAAGTTCGAAATTATTGTTTCGCAATAATAGGCTGTCTAGTTTAGTGATAAGTTATAAAATTGAATGTTGAATGTACATGATCATTGCTCTTATACCGTGGCAGAGGGGCAATGCTACCGCAAGGCCGGTCCGGATATAAGTAGTCTAAGTTATCGTATGACAATCACTTATGCTTTAGTGGAATGATTAGCCAGTCAGTCAGCTTAGGTCGTATCGAGGCCGACTGATTTATGGTCTGATCTGGTTCGTCGGTATTTGAAAAAGTATTGCACCCGTAATTTACGTCTCGTAAATTCAGCGGGTGAGAAAAAAACTAAGAAACTAAACTCTTATTTTCCTATTGTAATTAATATCATTGGTCTCAAGATCGTATAGCAGATGGCATTCCGTTGTTTTTACCTACCCCAATTAAAGACAGGCGTGAGAATAGTATATCTTGAAACTCGTTTCATGTGTTACACAATGCTTTAATGGTTATGCGCAAGTGTATGCTCAGCTTAATAGATATTTATAAATGTTGATTTCACTATAATTACTTGCAGTTTTATGGTTTCGGCTTCACATGCATATTCATATCACGCTCTAATTACCAACTGACAGTTGTTTTCAGAATATGATCATTATAAAGGCTTACAAAAGAGCTCTGAATACATTAATTGCGCATGAATACCTACAAAATTGAAGTTGAAATATGAATGACCAAAATGTCTGGTCTTGACAATGTAATTCAATATTGTATTTGTAATTATACTTTGTATAATTAGTTTTGTTTAAAAGATGTGTGTTACAAAGTTTCCGGTCGCATCTTTTCTGCAAAGGAGCTCCTTCCGACGCGGTGGTAGAGTCAAAAAATTACGTCAGAAAGCTATCAATCTGATATTATTTCAAATTTAAAAAAATATATTTCGATAGTTTTTTAGTTTGAGTTAAAACTTTGATTATAATAAAACAAAAAAAAAAACAAAAATAAATAAAAAAAAAGTATAATTTCTGCTAATACCTATTAGTAAAACACCGATAAAAAGTTTCACTTATTTTGAAATAATTATTGTGGTTTCTTGAGGTATATATCGCACCCTTAATAATAAACCGGTTCATCTCAAAATTTAGGGAATCTGAGATATAGTTAAAAATTGGCTTGTCTCTAACAACACTACCAGGTCTCTTTCTCACAACGGTCTAAATCCCGTGAAAATAAGAGATAGCTTGAGTTATCGCTATTCAATTTTCATATTATGACAATGGTTTTATTATAGTTATAGTTAACCATGTTCTATGTTTCTTCCACTATCTTAGTAGGTTAGGTACCTAAATTACGTGAAGATATTATGTGACTACTGTATCATAAAATCTCCATGGTGAATACTACATAACATTTTTATTTTAGCTGTGATGTGAACATCAAAATATGATTCCTTTTTAATTAAAAACGGAACCCTTATATTACCCTACAAAACGTTAAAGGCTTTATATTACCATCCTGTATAATTTCAGTACTGTTTGTGTTACGGGTTATTACCTTCGTCCTTCAAAACTTTGTTTGAAGAAGCAAAGAAGCGGTGCTTAAGTTGAAAATATTTACCTTCTAGATTTCACAAAAGGTAACGATATAGCCACATACAGGGTTCTTCTTAATAATTATGCTAACTGTTTTTTAAGGTGATGAAACTGATAAACTTTCTCTATGGGACCAACTTCAAAATTGTGTACACTTTGCCTGCCTCACTTTGTAAACTTTCTCCATATCATGGGTCTGCTGCATGAAATCTCTTCAGAGATAAGCTCGCCCTTTTTATTATGCTGTATTAATCTGTATTTCTCTTTGTAAGCACGGCGACGCATCAAGGTATACCTTGATTATGATTATTATTGGTACCAACACCAACATAACCTGGCGACACCGCGCGATTACTCGACCTACGCGCGGCCAGCTTATGTTGGTTTTGTATAGCTTAATGTGTTGCCGTGTCTACAATAAAGTGTTAAATTTAAAAAAAAACAGCTGTCCCATATAAAACTGCAAACCTAATCGACCTAAATGTATGGACAGCTGTTTTTTTTAACTATTTCGATGTTAGTTCCATAGAGAAAGTTGTTTAGTTTGATGGTCCGATCATTCTCTGAAAAAATCGTCAGCATATTAAGAAAAACCCTGTATTGCTTTGTTTTGGAAATACTCTGAGGCGAGACCCTAATCAAAGCCACTCCTCCCATTTGCAAGGCTCTCTTTCTTACAAGCAAACTTTTGCAATTAGCCATCCCGCTTCAATTGCGTGGCGCCGGTCGGAATTTTCCGTTTTCTTTGAAAACCTGTATGATTTTTTATGAATTTCCAAAAAATAAGAAAATCGCATCATTCTATATTGTATTGTGAAGAATATTGTAAATTTTCATATTCTTCTGATCAACAATGTAAGAGTAAAACGGTTACAACTGGAAAAAAGAGCTGACTTTGGATTCGTTTTTCTTCAGTTTTATTAATTAAAATAGATTTCGAGAAAAACCACATCACTTCTCATATCCTGTAGATTGTTCAGTTTTGTTTTCTGCTTAAAAAGTGCCATAGTTAATGTATAAAATGGTTACAAAGTTACTCAAAACCGGGCAGACGCCCCTTAAACCGTACTCAAGAAAACATGAGAATAATTGTAATTTAAAACATTCTCAGCAAAAGTACTGTGATACAGTCACATTAGTTCAATAAGGCAGGATTCGACCAAACTTTGAATTGATAGAGATTAGTCGAATCCGGCCAGAGAGCTAAAAATCGAAGTAGAAAATATTCTACCTGCATGCCGTGCGAGTGGTTTTATTTGTTAGTCCAATCAATCACTGAAAGGTAAGGTATGTGACAGTTTATGGCGTGGAAACGGACATGTGATGCGTTTTACCGAAAACGAAATGGATTGCTCTACTGGCGAAGCTTGGGCTTAATTTAAAATAAAAATTGGGGTTCTGTTACAAAAAACCGCATCAATATCGGTCAACCAGTTTGGGAGCTACAATGCCACAGACAAACAGGCATTATAACATCCCTCTTTTTTCTCGGGAGTTAATAAAAAAAGATACAACGGGCTTGACAACCTTCTGACAGCAAGGTTACCTCTAAATTGCCTCCACCAATCCGCATTGGGCCCGCGTGGTGGAGTATGGCCCACTCCTCACACTAATTCGTAAGAGGAGGCCTTTACGTACCTTTACCCTGCAGTGGGTCCTGCTTGCTAAATACGATACTAAGTACTAAGTACTTAAAACGAATCAAGTAGGTAAGTACCTATATTTTAATGAGAGATACAGCAGCAACAACTGATTTAATTTTGCTCAAACATATTTAATGTTTGCTAATGACATGTTAATTGTAAAGCAGAATTATTATTTCAATATAATTCGGTATTTGTAGATGACTCACACAATAATAATGTTTAAAATTTTGTAAATGAGATGAAAGGCATTGCATGGCATGATATTTTTTGGGTTCCTTGTCGAGCTGCGGAAATCTTAAATAAACAATAAAAGCTTCCCAAACATAATTATAGATTTCGGATAGCAGAGAAAAGTGCGCAAAAAAATTAACCAAAAAAAAAACAATATAAAAAAAAATCGGTTTCTCCTAATATAACTTCGCGCGCTATTTTTGTCAACTGCGCAGGTACATCGGCGGAACTTATAAATCTGGTACTACTGACTGTAAGTATATAGGTATGTGACAACTTGGAGACAACTATTTATTTTAATAGACTATTCTAGAAAAGTTGTAATAAGTCGAGTTTAGTTAAAGTTTAGTTAAATTAGTTTAGTTAAATCTACAAGAATTAGATTTATAACAAAGTCTGCTAAAATAAATAGTTTCTATGTCAGTTACTAACACGATAATTATAAGATAAACTATTTATTTTGTACTAGCGACCCACTCTGGCTTCGTACGGGTGCAATGCATATTATACATGATTGTATTATATATACATACTAGCGGCCCGTCCCGGCTTCGCACGGGTGGACGTCTAATCTTTTCTAGCAATAAATATAGCCTATGTTACTCAGGGTGAATGCAGCTTTCTAATGGTGAAAGAATTTTTTAAATCGGCCCAGTACTTTTTGAGCCTATTCATTACAAACATACAAACATACAAAAATAGGTACAAATCTTTCCTCTTTATAATATTAGTGTAGATAAACCTTCCTCTTGAATCACTCTATCTATTAAAAAAACCACATCAAAATCCGTTTTGTAGTGTTAAAGATCTAAGCATATATAGGGACAGACAGACAGACAGCGGGAAGCGACTTTGTTTTATACTATGTAGTGACAATTAAAGGTCCACGGTACCCAAAATTACCTTTAATAATAGAAGTGGTATTACCGCTTACCGCTATAATCAGAGGAAATAATGTTGAAGAGCGCCAGATTTACAGCTGGTAGTAAAACCTGTAATCGCGGCATCGGACTCTTGGGCTCACTTCACACGTATCTCACGTAGGTACGCAGTACACGCTCCACACGTGCCTATTGTGTTTTATTGTGCACAGATTTATACCTGTTTCTTTTATAGTATCTTTATGTTATGATATTATTGCTAGAAGGACTTATCTTAGTTCTTATTATAACCAGCGCACAACGCACATACCTTACCTTGAGTTTATTCTTTTCACATATTACTATTTTAAAAACGTAACCCTCCTTCTCGCGCATTCGGGTAAAAATTCACAGATTTCGTGCCTCACACGACTATGCACATTGGAAAAGAATCTACGGAATTCGAAAAAATATTGTCTCAAAAAGGTTAGGCTATAGGATGGAATGAATGGATGGAAACTGGATAATTTATAATATTGTTAATGTAATTCTATTAATTTTAACTATGTACCTACTACCTCTAACTTATATGGGCGAAAGTCTGAAATAAATGATTTTTATTTTTATTTTATTTATTTATAGGGCAAACCCTTAACCCGATCGTCTTTGTTTTAGGCTCAAATTGTAGGTGACTAAATTGTCCAGAGTAATTTTGCTAAAATTTTCGTGAAATCGGAGCCAATACTGGAGAGAACGAAAAGACATTTCCAATGTCAAAAATTAACTTCAAAACAAAGAACATTAACTTCAAAACAAAGAACATTAGTTTATTAGTTATTTGCGTCCGTTTTCTAATACGATATACCCAATATTTCTGGGTTCCCTGGCGAAACGTGGCAACAACATCAGCACGTGTGGGAACCCAAAGATATTTCGGGATCCAAAGTTTATCTTACGGCTAAATTGGAGAATAATAGTCGTAACCTTACACACGGCGACACATCAAGCTACGCAAAACCAAAATTAACTGGCCTTGCGTAGGAAGAGTAAAACGTCGCGCGGCCAGCTTATGTTTGCTTTGCGTAGTACTTCCATTACGACACAATATTTTCGTATGGTTTAGGATTCAGGAAGAGAGCCTGCCCGAGTGATGTTCTGAACCCTAACTACCCCCCTAATCTAAACTATTATAAAACTGTAACAGAAGTGTGTCTGTACATTGAAGATATTTACAAAAAAAAGATTACGATATGGTTTTTAGATGTCCCTGATTCCAAATCACTAATTTTTGGATTTTTTGTCTGTCTGTTTGTTTGTTTGTTTGTTTGTTTGTTTGTTTGTTTGTTTGTTTGGGTGTTTGTTTGTTCGAGTATCACGCAAAAACTGCTGAACTGATTTTGATGAAACTTTTTTTGTTTGATAGCTTATGATCTGACTTAAAATCTGGTATATAATTTATGCGGACGAAGTCGCGGGTAAATGCTCGTATAATATATAATAATCCCAAATTAACAAGCTTCTAATGCTGGTTCACAAATCTCCTCACCATGAAGGCAAGTTTAAACTCTATGACCTACGTTTTTCTGTTTTCTAATTCTAAGGCTTTTCGATATTTAAAACATGGTTCAAGCAGCGTCTTGGTGATACTTAGGGTGCCTTTTTACCAGAGCTGTACAAGGAAATGCTCCGAGGAGGCGTTGCGAAGCTGTGAAATGATACCGTTTGCATCCTTCGGTCGCAACCCTCGCACTCATCTTTAGCTCGCATAACTCGCTTGCATCCCGAACATACATTCCTCGTTCGCATGCATATGCTCACGACTATATTCCCCGAGGGGGTAGTCAGAGATATTATGAAACTTCAGAACATCCACGTTTCACTAGTAGTACCTAAACTCTGTCCAGTGTGACGCGTTCCTCGTTCGCATTGTATGTAAAAAGCACTTTTCCAGCCAAGCTGTTCTTTGCGAGGCTAAAATGATTGAAAATGAAGCAATGCTACTGGTGGATTTTTTCCTCACTCACAGATTAACTGGTGGAAAGGCACCCACCATAACGCTTGTGACTATAAAGCCTGATATAAGGAAAAAGTGGTAGGTATGTCCGAATGTAAGACAAGCTAAAAAACTTGAGTTTGCTGTTTAAATTGGGTTTGCAACTCAATCATGCCTCCTTTTCCGCTACAAGGAAATATAAACCACGCGCTGTCTTGCACAGCTTCCCGCCGCTAAAAGTTACTAACAATTTAATTAAGTAGAATAAATACACGTCCATAGCGAATTCTGTAATCCCGTGATCGGACCCCCGGGTCCACTTAGTACGTGACACGCGTCTGCCATAAACGGCCGATTCCATTTCTGTGTGCTCAGATTTTATCCGTTTCGATTCTTTGAGTACTTTACTGCATAATAATAACGCCTCTTGTTTTCTTAGCATTGAAATAAACGTTCTAATGGTTATTTCAGCACATACAATTTATCGATGCTTTACCTTGTAACATTGTGCAAGCAAGATTGTTTTTTGTGGCTCAATTAAAATGATTGCGAAGAGACAGCAAAATGAAACTCTTTCACAATATCTTGTTCAGACTCTGCGAAGCATACCTATACCATGCTTCGTCATCGTCAAATACATAGAAGCTGAGAACTTATTTTTTCCTTTCCAGCCTATATTCTTCCCTCCTGCAGAGCTTAGGTGTCTTCTTACAAATTATTCCATCCATCCTCTAAAGTTTGACCTCGCTTCGAATCACCATCTTGTATAATGCATTACCAAATTAAAAGGAATTCCAATACCATAACACGACACTTAATTAATCAACTGAAAGCCGATAAACACGTGGAAGACTAATTTACTAGTGAATATCGATGAAGCAAGCTTGATAATACGGGTGACGCGCAAAGTCCCCAGCTCGCGTGTCTCTCTGGGGCACAGGCATTAGTTTGTATACACATTAAACAATAACTATCAATATTATTGTCTAACATTTGAAGGAATCTTGCATTATGTGGAAGAAGAAATATTTATAAGTGTCATGTTTACCTACCGCACGGTACACCCCCTTATCATGAGCCTCGGATACCTCGGATCACTGTGGTCTCTTCCAGAAGTCTTAAGCTGTTAAGCTGGTGGGCTTCCTGGAGAAGCTAGGATGGCAGGAGTAGTCATTCCCGCCTCACGCAAAATAGACGCATAAGCCCGCTCAACTAATACCAATACCAGGATAGGAAGAACCCGATCACTAGAGACCATAATCATCATCTAATAGAGACAGTTCACGACATATATTATACTCGTAGATATTATAATTATTTATAATCATGAATTTTGGATGAGAGCAGCGCAGGACCGGTCGTTATGGCGAACCTTGGGGGAGGCCTATGTCCAGCAGTGGACGTCCATCGGCTGAGATGATGATGATGATGATGATGAATTTTTTAAGTGAACCTTCTTGTGTTGTGCACTTTTTGGGATGGGTAAAAAATGTTTAACTCGCGTCAGGACCGTGACGTCACGTGACCTGATCGAAAATTCGTAAGACGTAAGATTTTGGGATGGGTAAAAAAATTTAAACTCGCGTCAGGACCGTGACGTCACGTGACAATTCGTCAGACGTAAGATCTCAGTTTTCACTTCTGCCGGCACTCCCGGAGTGCAATCCGTTGTTTTTTATGTGATTGAAGCCTAAGGTAACTTTAAGAGGTCTTCGTGGTCGGACGTCATCATCAACCACATTTCGCTTCATTGTATTCCATTTACGAAAATCGTAAATAAATACTACGGCTTCCATCAGCTGCCATAAAACCACCGCAGTAACTACCACTGATGCTGAAATAAAAATTCAATTGTCCCCCAAATAGTAAACGGCGATCAAACGTACCTAATTGATATTGGACTTCGATTTATGTAAATGCTTTTTTATGCTTTTCGGGACCGTAAGGTACAGTCAGTATCAGAAGCTACGAATAAGAATGTATAGAAGAATAACTCTAAACAAAAGCAACATTATTTTTGGCACCCAATGAAAAATGACATTTTGTATGAGTTTTGGCGGCAAGGTGTACTTTTTAAGGAACAAATTTAGAACACGGTGTAGTTTTTTTGGTGCCACTTTTTGAGCTTGATTTACATTTCTATATCAGAAGTAAATGATGACAATAAGTTTAAAATTAATGTCTAATCTAATTTTATATTAGTGCTAGTAATTTTATTGGTAACATTATGTATCGTTGTAAAATATTATATCATTTTGTTCATGATTAATTTCAGTTTGAATTTCAGTAAAGTTCATTGAATTTTGCTTAAGACTGTAGGTACAGTCGGCCGCAATAAGTTGTATACACTTTTGTTCTACGTCGTAGTACTAAAGTGTATATAACTTATTGCGGCCGACTGTACGTTAAAAAAATTGTACTGTCCCATACATTTGAGTCTAGTAGGTTTACATTTTAGTATAAAACATTTGTTTTTTTCGCGATTTCAATGTTGGTCCCATAGAGGAAGTTGTTCAGTTTGATAGTCTGATCATCCTCTTAAATTAATTGGATGGGGTTTTCTCAAAAGGTTTGATTAACATTTAGGCTATATTTTATCGCAATCGGTTTATTCAATTAAAAGTTACGAGTATTTAAAGTCAGTGGTCTGCGTGTACGAAGTCGCTAGTAAAATAAATAATAAAATGATGCATAACATTAAATGTTCATTATATCGAACCATAAGGTACACATAAAGTATATTATATATACATAGATGCATTCTATATAATGATAAAATGCATAATATAAAGCGAATTAGGTACCAGAGAAACAGAAAATGCATAGAGGTACTTAGGAAAGCTTTGTAGGCGGATAATCATATTTGCATCCAATATGCATTGAGTATATAAAGTTAATATTGTCTAGAGACTTCAACTCGCTGACAAAGAGGTAATAATGTTGATAAAACCGTCACTGCCATAAAGTATACTTTAAATACACAAGGGATGTACCGCTCATTGGCGCTCTGGATATTTTTATATCACGTGCATATGACGTACACAGTCTGGTACAAAAATAAACCGAGTATAGCCGTAGCTGCTGCGAAAGTGTACGACGACGGAATAGCAGATCGGAGCAGTCAGTGGGTCTCTCTGCGACCGGATCTCATTGCGCAGCTGCCTACGAAGCGGTACAGCCTTTAGGTTTAAGTTTTAAAAGTAGTAAATCAACTGGACCTAATGTAGGTCAAAGTGCACCTTTATCCCCTTTGAAATAACACGTTCTATCTCATCAGCTATCTATCATCTTCCTGTGCTAAACATACATCTCCACAACTCAGTCCTTGGCAGTCCTCCTGCAGGAGGACAAGCATGCTTTCAGGCAAGTTCTATGTTGAGCCGGGACCTATTTGCTGCAGTAGCATATAATAAATTACTTGTCGTTCTATTGATGTTTCGTTGTATTCTTGTTTTGTAAACTTGTTGTGAACTGTAATATTATGTGTAATCTTATGCAAATAAATTGTTTATCTATCTATCCTTATTCAGTCATTATACCTAAACGACGTTATGAAACACTTAATCAGCTACAGTTTTAAGTCTTCACTACAGAATGCCTTGGGTGTCCCACAATATGCCTGCTTTCGTAGTCTCAATTTATAAACTCTCGATACCCATTATCAATTCTTTCCATTCCGGCGTTGATTTCCACTTCAGATTTAAAATTTTCATGAACTACAAGGCAAACAATTCGTTAAAACGCATATACCTATTTTAGTCACGCATTCTTTGTTGAAATAAGTAACGTAGATCCAAGAATAATATGACAATAGGTAGGACAGTACCCTTCAGGCAATGATAAATCGTTACCACATTTCTATAACGACACCCTATCTATTAAAGGACGAAGGAGTGTTATTTGAGTGGACCATCGATAAAATATGCCGTCTTGTCAGCGGCAAAGTGGGCGATCTTTTTATACCAGTCGCTAAAATAAGCTTTGAGGTGTATCCCCCACTGAATGACCTTGACCATTTCAGAATCGACTCACCTCTTCTAAACTACGTAATTTTAGTAGGTGTACCAAGGTGTACGTGTATTTTTGACTGGCTTGTAGTAGAACAGGAGCGTTTCGCATAATTTTTTTAATTTTCTTTAAATCAATGAAGCCGAGTTCGTCTAATGACGAGTAACCTTGCCTGTAGTGCAGGATGCAATGTTTTGATCCCCGCATTTTCCCCTGGAATTTATGTACGATTTCTAACACCAACCTCAACCGCTTTTTAGTAAACATACAAGGGAAAATGAATACACTCAATGGAAACCTACCGAGAATCAAAATTGTTTGTCTATCTTTATCGATGTCTTCTTATTATCACTATAATAAGAAGATATCGATGAATATAGACATACGATTTCCGCTTTCCTACTTTTTAACCGACGAAAAACAAAAAACGGAGGAGGTTATCTACACTAATATTATAAAGAGGAAAGATTGTTCCTATTTTTGTATGTTTGTATGTTTGTAATGAATAGGCTCAAAAAGTACTGGGCCGATTTAAAAAATTCTTTCACCATTAGAAAGCTGCATTCACCCTGAGTAACATAGGCTATATTTATTGCTAGAAAAGATTAGACGTCCACCCGTGCGAAGCCGGGACGGGCCGCTAGTTTATTTATAAATTAATAGACTCTTGCTTTCGCGTTAGCACTGCGTTTCCGCTAGTGTCAAGTAGTTTATTGGGAGAATCATAAAGGTATCATACAGGTATAATAACTTAATGGGGAGAATCTATCCCAATCTCAGTGATTGTTTTTAGACAAGAACAAGAAGAGATTAAGGAATGCGGAGCCTCGTGGCAGGAAAAAATGTGACGCGCGAAACCACGCGAGACGAGTGCTCGGGTCAGTTCCTGCAACGTGACTCACTTTCCTTAGGGAAAAATGAGCATTAGTGACTTAATATTTATGACAAACAAGATTATTCTACGTGTTGCATTTTACGCATAATGTATGAGATTTTTCATCAGAAAATTCTATAGTAAAATTTTTATTTATAAAATATTCTTATATTCTCTACATTTACAGCGACAAAGTAAGGAATACGCCAAACCGATAGCTAGAGTAAATCTTTATCGTTGAATTTACAAATCCACGCAAACTCAAACTGTTTACCGTTCGTCCCAAATACATAAACAGGGTTTATGGTATATATTTTGGAAATATTGTGGACAATCGAACGTTACTATATTTTACCGTCGAAAGTCCAACTTTGTTCCTGAGCATATTCTCTGGGATATCAACACACTATTCCAAAGAAGCCACTTTTACACACATAAATTAAGACCATTATTCCTTTCAGGGTAGTCAGAAGCTATAAACTACCTACAAGTTAGGGTTGAAGCGTATGTTAGTAGCAAGGCTCACCTTTAATGTATTAATTGTGATACACCTATCACAAGACACGTTAGCTTTCCGCCCACAAAAATCCCTAGAAAATGGTATCTCTTGATAGCCTCATACGATATCCATGGGAAGAAAAGCTTTTCGTTTCTAAGCCAAGCAGAACCACACAAAAAGGTGAAGGAACAAGTATTAAATAAGTCATACTAGATACAAGATTAATTGACCTAAAATATCTTAAAGAGAGCTAAAAATGTAAACATAGATTTGCTTACATAAAAATAATAGGTGACTGAATTATTTTTAACTTTTTAGCGTTTTTAGCGTTTCTAAACTTGTTTTTTAATGTTATTTCGTAATTTTTTTAAGTTATTAGAAAACCCCGTCACACTGGACAGAGTTACGGTACTAGTGAAACGTGGATGTTCTGAGGTTTCAGAATATCTCTGACTACCCCCTCGGGGAATATAGTCGTGAGCGATTTTCATGAAACAAAGCTATGAACACTCCCGCAAACATTTGCTTTCTATTTAAAATAGGTACCGCATCGAAATCGGTCCACCCGTTCGAGCGCTACAAAGCCACAGACAGACAGACAGACAGACCGACAGACAGACCGACATAGGCGTCAAACTTATAACACCCCTCTTTTTCGTCGGGGGTTGATTATTGCTTGCCTGATTAACGTGATTGTTCACAAATAAATAGGTAATTTCGCATTCCCAATAGCATTTGCTTAACGTCGTTCTACCGTGATCGATCCGAAAACCTCATCAAGATCAAATTAGAGTAAGAGGTTTTGGTGTGTATCAGGCATCGTGTGTGGTTGATAAAGTGTAGAGTACGAGTATAATTGGGTATTGCAAATATTATAGATTTTAAACATGGTACAGCCATGCTGTGTTATTTCGAATCTATTAAAGATTGAAAAATTCAGTCTCGGACGGGATTCGAACCCGCACTCTTCCAAACCGGGGAAGTGCGTTATCAAATTTCACCACCAAGCCGAAATTTTCAATCTGTTGCGTCTTAACTCTTTCGCGGACACTTACCGGCTATAGCAGTGATAACAGTAAAAGTTCTATTGTGTCTCGTTTAGTGTCCGCGAATGTGTTAAGGGGACGTGAGCGCCCAGGGCCTGATTAACCCTTAGGCTAATTAGGCTGCAGTCTAGGGCGCGAGGATCGGGGGGGGGGGGGGGGGAGCGCGCTGAAATCGTGTTTTCGTATGCACTAATCTAGCATCATTGCATCAACCCTACATATTTCAACTAGAGGCGGCAGGTCTAAGGGGCGCCAAAATGAAGAGTTTGAAAAATAAAATATTGCAACGACTTGAAAATATTGTTAAAAAATCTCGAGCTCACTTCGCTCGCTCCTGGTTTTAGATTGTATTACATTGATCTCATTATATTGCCGTAAAATCTCGAGCTCGCATCGCTCGCTCCACGTTTTAGATATTTTTGCAACAACCAAAACTGGACCCGGCCACCCCTGGAAAAAATTATTGCTACTCCCTATACTTTTTAGGCCGACCGCAACACACCTGGCGGGCGCGTCCTCATAATTAGCCTAGGGCCTATCCTAGGGCGGTCAGAACTCTTGATCAGTCGCTGTGAGCGCCATCTACTGGAAGTAATAGAGTGCGGTTTCGAATCCCGTCCGAGACAGAATTTTTCAGTCTTTAATCGATTCGAAATAACACAGCATGGCTGTAACATGTTTAAAATCAATAATATTTGAAATACCCAATTATACTTATCTCTATTTTAAGCTACTCTACACTTTATAAACCAAAAATATAACATTTCATGCTGAAGAATCTAGTATCTAAAACTTAGATCATTTGAAAGCAAAACAACGGAATAAAATGTAGCCCTGAAACAAATAGAACGGGCGGCCTGGTAAATCCACAACATTGTGTCGACTTAAACAACAGATATAAACTAAGAAATAACAGTCTCAATATATAGGACGGAGAAGCAACAGATTGCGATGCTCGGGCTATTCTCAGCTGGAACTTTCATGAGGAACTTTGTCTTTATACCTAACATAGTTTTAGTTTCTATCTTTTGTGTTTCTACTAAAATGCGTTTAGTTTCAATGATCTGTTTTATATTGTATGTTTTATTAAAACTTTACACGTCAATTTTGTGTTGTGACTTTATGGAATTTTACTATAATTAAATGTTTTTATTAGAAAGTGTTGCTTACGAAGCCTTTTATAACTCTCTGGGCGAGTTTAACATTTTCTTTTGCGTTTTAATTTTTTTTAAGAACCAATATGTTGAAGAACACAAAATTTAAGATATCTCAATCAAGGAAACCAATAAAAATGCAGCATTATTTAATATTCTGCAAAAAACATTTTTTTTTCCAGTACCTATCATAATATTCATGATCGAGAAATCTTACATTTCGTGATGAAAGGGACCACTGAGCGATAAAAGACCTCTTGAATTTTTTCTAATGTGAATGAAATCCGGGAGGGGAAGGGAATCTTGATTTGCTGCCGGCAGAGAACGTTAATGTGTACATGCATTGACTTTCTACAAAGGTCACAAATCGGGACATCCAATTCCGAGTTCACACCTCCAAGTGGTCCCTCCCGGTAACTGTGGTGCACTAATGCCGAAACAATGCTTGCATTGAGTTGGTAGGGGTGCCCACAGGCTAACGTGACAGGAAAACTCGCCACGACGCACTGGCCAGCGTGGCGTTTTATGGCCTATACCCTTCATGAAACACGCTAAATTACGACGGCCCTCAGTCCCCGGCAGCCCCGCTATTCCTAACTCCGGCAGCGGTTATGGTTCCGGCGGGGCAGAGGGTGCTAAGAATCTCCGGAAGAGATCCGGCTGCCAAAAAATGACTCTGGCAACATTTAACACTAAGACACTGAGAACGGAGGAGCGACTATGTGAACTGCTGGAAGAGGTTAAAAGCATTAAGTGGGATATTATAGGATTATCCGAAGTACGTCGCAGAGGTGAAGATCTTGAAACACTTCCCAGTGGCCATTTACTATATCATATAGGCCATGACAACTCATCATACGGAGGTGTCGGATTCCTCATTAATAAGAGGCTATCTTCTTCAGTCAAGAACATAACAAGTGTTTCTACACGAGTTTGTTATGTAAATTTGATTCTCAATAAAAGATACGCTCTTAAGGTAATCCAGGTTTATGCACCTACTAAGGATCACTCGGACGACGAAGTGGAAGTATTTTACGGAGATATAGAGAGAGCCCGCGAGGAAAACCCTTGCCATCACACTGTGATAATAGGAGACTTCAATGGAAAAGTGGGTCCTGCTCTGGATACTGAAAAGTCGGTGGGGCAGTACGGACTTGGTTGTAGAAACCCCCGAGGGCAAACTCTGGTTAACTTCCTTGAACAACACCAACTCTACGCTATGAACACATTTTACAAAAAGCGTCCCTCAAGGAAGTGGACTTGGGCTAGCCCTGACGGCAAGACTAAGAATGAAATTGACTACATTATTTCTTCTGATAGACACCTAGTCACAGACGTTTCGGTACTTAATCACTTCAAAACCAGCAGCGATCATCGTTTGGTTAGAGCCACATTAAGAATAAATCTGGCTAAAGAGAGAGCGAAGTTAGTAGCTCAGAACAGGAAATATGAGAAAAGAGACTACATGTTTCTACAGGAGGATTTCCAATTGGAATTGAAAAACAAACTATATGCTCTAACAGAAGAAACTCAGGATTTGGACTCACTAAACGATGGTCTCTGCAACACTCTTGTAGATACTACAAGACAGCACATCGGTGGACCGAAGCGGAAAGAGGACAGGTTTTCTTCGGGCACTCTCTCACTTATAGCGGAAAGAAGGAGATTGAGACAGTTGACTGTCATGGACCAAAAAGAGCTTCACCGTATAAATAGAGAGGTACAAAGGTCGATCAGGCGCGATATTAGGACTTACAAAACAAGAGTTATAACTGAAACCATTAAGAAAAATAGGGGACCGAAAGTATTTAGGAAAAAGTTAAATAACAGTAGACAAGAAATTGGTAAGCTTAGGAACAACAGTGGGGATATAGTGACAGATCGAGACCAGATCATCAGTATCGTAGAGGAGTTTTATAGGGAGCTCTATTCATCGAGATCTGCAGAACCGAACACACTGGACGCTTCCGACCAAAGAGCTAAACCAGTTGAGCGTCTTTGGGATGACCTGCCCAATATTTCCCAAGACGAAATAGGTCATGCTCTGCGGCAGATGAAAACGGATAAAGCTTCCGGTGAAGACGGTGTATATGTAGAAATGATACAGGCAGGTGGAGCTCCTGTAATAGAAATCCTCGAAAATATCTACAATCTGGTCCTGAGCAGGGGAGTAACACCAACAGCCTGGAAAAGTGCGGTGGTAATCATTCTCCACAAAAAGGGTGATAAAGCTGCATTGCAAAATTATAGACCGATCAGCCTCCTTTCCCAGGTCTACAAGCTATTTGCGAAAGTTCTGTGTCGTAGACTGACTCGTTTGCTAGATGAATATCAACCTGTAGAGCAGGCAGGTTTCCGGAGTGGATATTCTACCATGGACCACATCCATACCGTTAAGCAACTGATGGAGAAATGTAGAGAATACAACCAGCCATTGTGTTTCGCCTTCGTAGATTACGAAAAAGCTTTCGACAGTGTCGAACACTGGGCTGTGTTTCATTCTCTTCATCGTTGCGGCATCGACAAGAGATATGTGGACATCCTCCGGGAACTTTACAGCTCAGCCACTCTGCAGGTTCGAATGCACAGGCTCACGAACCCGGTGCCGATAAATCGAGGAGTACGCCAAGGTGACACTTTATCGCCCAAGCTTTTCACCAATGTCTTGGAAGACGTAATGAAGACTCTAGACTGGAGTAATAGGGGGGTCAACATCAATGGCATCCGTTTGTCGCACCTAAGGTTCGCTGATGATTTGATCATCGTAGCTCAAGATGTGGACAGCCTACAGTGTATGCTCACAGAGTTGCATGAAGCATCCATGAGTGTGGGCCTGAGGATGAACATGTCTAAGACCAAAATCATGTCTCAAAACACCATAGACGCTAGCAGCATTAATGTTGCTAACTGTCCCATCGAGTTGGTTGACAAGTATATTTATCTCGGACATTGTTTATCTTTTGGCCCAAAAGGTCAGGAAAAGGAGATCGCTCGTCGCATTCAGCTTGGGTGGGCCGCATTCGGTAAGCTAGAGGATGTTCTGAAATCAAAAATCCCACAAAGCCTTAAGACCAAGGTGTTTAACCAATGTGTTCTGCCCACTCTCACGTATGGTTCCGAAACATGGACTCTGACTAAGGACGCAGTGCGCAAAGTCAAAGTCGCACAAAGAGCAATGGAGAGAGCTATGCTAGGAATCACACTTCTGGACCGGGTTCCGAATGTCGAGATCAGACGCCGAACAAAGGTGATTGATATCGGCAAGCGGATTTCTACTCTGAAGTGGAGGTGGGCGGGACACTTTGCCAGGCGGAATGATAGCAGATGGACGAGGGCAGTGACAGAGTGGCGGCCGTGGGAGGGGGAACGGTCAGTGGGCAGACCAGCGGCCAGGTGGTCGGATGACATTTGCAAAGTAGCCGGTAAAAATTGGATGAGACTAGCGTGGGACCGTTCTGGTTGGCGTGAAAATGAAGAGGCCTATACCCAGCAGTGGGGTTTACCAGGCTGATGATGATGATGATGATGAATGAAATCCAACGGAAAAACGTATCGGATTTTTGTAAAATAGCCAAAACCAATCAATTAATCAAATATACTTTATTTTACACCAAAACATAAACAGTAAAATACAGATAAAAAAACAAGAGGCACAAAATAAGGCGGTCTTATCGCTAAGAAGCGATTTCTTCCAGACAACCTTAAAAAAAATACAGTAAGTATTTTTTTTTAATTTGATTTAACCTTGGAAGCCATTAAAAGCAAAAACCAATTCTATAATAATTTACCTTTATATCTGTTATATTTTATAGATTTGTTACTTTTTTGTAATTTGATTTTCCGTTGTTAATGTAATCAGTTTACGAGCAATATGTCGATATGTTTTGTTTTGCTTTATTTCTATTCATAATTTGATTTATGCCGTGACAGAAAAATAAACCGTGGTCTTTCGGTCTGCCAACTGTCGTAAACTGAACCACACACCTTTTTGGCCATTTTGTGCACAACATATTATTTTGTTGTATATACTAGGTAGGAAATAAATAAATAAATTTCCTAATAAAGATTAAAACATAAAAAATATAAAAAAATAGCAAAGGCAGGAAGAGAAGAATCCTATTATAGTCGGAATGGGATCGATATTACGTGCGATGATCGTCTCGTAAACCGGGGACCGACCCATCTTTCTCCACCTAATTTTATGACCCTCGTTTATTTGTACAACACGGACAGATAGCAGAAAAACGACATGAGAACTTAGACAAATTTAATAGTATGGTGTCATTCTCCTATCTACATTTTCTGTCACTTTTGCGGGGGGCGAGGTAACATGAAATTCGCAACTTTGGATTTTATTCCCTATAACTTTAGATTCTAATTTTGAATGTTAAAAATCATGAAAAGTAGTCTCGTGTGAACCCCTAACGTTCTAAGTTCAAAATGATTGTTTCACAATTATAGGCTGTCTCGTTTAGTGATAAGGTATAAAATTGAGTGTAAATTCACAGGATCAATTAGTATCATACCGTGGCAGAGGGGAAATGCTACCGCAAGGCCAGTCCTTACTATTAAATTGTATAAGCATGAGAATGATCAGGAAATTTCTATATCCTCTACTACCTACATTATATCAAACGGCTTTAGCTGTAAAAAGAAAAAAACTGTAAAAGAGATTCCAGATAAAATATTAGAGATTGAGTATCGGGACTTCGAACACAAATAATTTTCGGATTGTCTTATAAACAACTGAAACTATATTGATGCAGTTTTCACTGTTTAAAATCGTATCTACAAATACGTCGTTTATTTTTTATTGATAATTCTTTATACAACGTGTTAATGAATAAGCGCACAACCTCATACACCCCAACTGATTTATAACAAAATAATTAGATTAAAACAATAATTTCATTATTTTGATACTTAAAATTTCATGTAATTTATTTTATTGAAGGGATAAATTAATAACAATGAAATATAACTATGTAACTAAAATATAACTCATTAAACTGTAACATTAAATTTAAAGTTATTCGCATTATAAGTATATTGAGGTAAAAATGATTTGTTATAATTTCAGCAATGAATGAAAGCGCTAACGTACTCATGGATACATTTTAATAATTTTATTTTGGTAGTAAGAAGGGTGATTGTGTCCAGGAGATTGACATCGGGTTCAGTAAATTTTAAATTTCGCAAACAAAATATTACATATTTTGAAAAAAAAAAAAAAAAAAACGTATTTTGAAACCATGATAAATCGATTCTGCTCTCGATTACTACTACTACTTTCTAGTTTTGCGTTAATTCATTAACACGTTGCATAAGAAGACTGCTAATACCTAGTTTCCATAGAAAAAGAGAAGACGACTTTAACTAAAACTTTATGCGAATACCAGAAATCTACTGTTTTGACCTCATTTGATTCAGTGCACAGTAGCATTATTCTAGGTTTATAGTTTTCGATTTTACTATAGTCATTTAATTATTATAAACAATGATTTCAACATTAATATGATTTGAAGTGGATGTCCAATAAACTTAAAATCAAAACCAAGTCTGTTTTTATACTACTATTTTTATACTGACAGTACAATAACACGCTCAGGGGTTTCGTTATGCGAACATTACCTACTCGTATGTTAAGAAAATAATTATTAAAGGATAAGTAATAATAACCCAAGGTAACAAAACCCTGCGAAGCCCAAAAAGTTGAACCAATTTCGAATATCATAATCATGAAACAAAGGCGGTATCTTATACAGTGATATTAGAACATCATTCACCTAGATATGATTCCTGATGATGAAGAATCATCAGTGAGGAATAATGACTTGTAGGTACTTTATATAGGTATTTAGCTTAGGTATTTCCATAGAGATATTTCCGTTATGGCTTTGGATTAAAATAAAAACTGGAAAATCGGAATAACAGAATTATGCAAAACGAGCTTTTACCCGCGACTTCGTCCGCATAAATTATATACCAGATTTTAAGTCAGATGATAAGCTATCAAACAAAAAATGTTTCATCAAAATCGGTTCAGTAATTTTTGCGTGATACTCGAACAAACAAACACCCAAACAAACAAACAAACAAATAAACAAACAAACAAACAGACAGACAAAAAATCCAAAAATTGGTGATTTGGAATCAGGGACAGATAAAAACCATGTCGTATTTTTTTTTTTGTAAATATCTTCAATGTACAGACACATTTCTGTTACAGTTTTAGAATAGTTTAGATTAAGCATTAAGCAGGGTGTAACAAAACATCCAAGTAATATTAAAGGGGTAGTTAGACCATCAAACTGAACAACGTTCAAATTGGAGTCGACATCGAAATAAAAAAAAACATACACTGCAGTGTCCATTCGATACGATTATTCTTTTTCGATGTTGGCTCCATCTTTCATTTTCATGGTCTAATCTAAACCTTCTAACCATCATTAAGTGTAACTAGGGTGTTTTGTTACACCCTGTATATACTGACGATTTGATGCCTCTAGTCAGGCAGAGAGAGGTATTTCAAATGCAGCATAATAATAAATAAATATCAACATATTTTACTAGTAGTGCCCAAAACCAATCCAGTATTGCAACGAGCATCTTGCCAATTTTAAGAGAATATTTCCGCAAGCCCGCTCCATACAAACGAAGTTATTGCTCGCTGCACAGTTGGCCGATAGGGCCGAAGAGTTCCCGAGTGGCAACCCCGTGCCGGGAAGCGCAGCGTGGGAAGGCCCACACAGGTACAAGTATGTGAACCGATGACCTGGAGTGCGATTTTTGAAACTCATTTGTTGGACTCAGTAATTGTAAATGTCAAAATTACTATGGATATATGCATCTTTCTACTGCTGTGATGCGTATCTCCATAGTAATTTTGACATTTTCAACTGCTGAACTCAGCGAGTGAGATTCAAAAATCGCACTCCAGGGCCCTGTTTAATAAACGCGACTATGACAATTTGACAATGACACTTCAGAGTACATTGCTGGTTACTAATAACTTTAAACTTGCAGTGCGTCATGTGTCCTAGCATTCTCAGCAATGTACTCTTAATTCTCATTGGTGAAGGTGGCTGGCACTCGTAGGATGATGGCAGCGCAGGACCGGACGTTGTGGCGATCCTTGGGGGCTGTTGTACTATCGGCCCTTTATCGGCCAATATGATGATAATGATGATTCAATAATTATCTATAGTATTTAGTAGTTAAACCACTATTCTAAACGTTTGACGATTTCAGTAGCATGACAAAATGTAGCTTCAGTACACTAGGTCAGCGAATGGTTAGATTTACTTGACCATTAAAAACGGCCAGGCAGAAAGTGTAATTATTTTATGTTAATTTCCAGTTTCGTGTTTCGGACCTTATTACGCATGACGTAAGGGTTCATTATTACTACGTCTTAAATTTTAATGACCTCTTCTACATGAATTCATTTGATGTACGCTCTGGCAGTCCAGCTCTAATAGTATAAGAGATAAGTGTACTTTTTGCAACCATCAGCAGCAAGGCTGATTCAGTGTTTATGGGGTGTAGAGCATCTGAGATCGTAGTAAGTGGCGCGCCCAAGTCTCTGCCTACCCCACTGGGAAAGAGGCGTGACGTTATAGATAGATAGATAGATAGAGCATCTCTGTGATGGGGATGGACCAGGTCTGCCTGTATAAATCCAGTGGGTTTAGGAGTTACTGATGATTAAAGGTCTGTAAAAAATTAACGATCAGCTGCACGGCTGATCGTATGATATTGTTGTAGTATGCACTGTAGCTGTGTGAACAGTACAACCACCAGTGTTTTTGTTGTGCATGCAAATAAAAATATTTTCTTTCTTATTTTTTTACGAAAACTGTCAAGTTCTGTCAGTCGGTTTAGGAGATACAGCCAGTCAAAGTTCCGACCTTTGAACGGCTGTCTCTCCTAAACCGACTGATGAACTATGTCAGTTTTTGTATTGTTTACATAGCTACAGTGCATACTACAACAATAGCATGCGATCAGCCTTGCAGCTGATCGTTAATTTTTAACAGTCCTGTAATCGTCAGTAACTCCTAAACCGACTGGAGTTATGCAGGCAGACCTGGTCCATCTCCATCACAGAGAAGCTCTACACCCCATAAACACTGAATTAGCCTTGCTGCTGATGGTTGCAAAAAGTACACCTATCTCTCAGAATATAACTCATTTTAGTTTATGTAAAGTGGCGACGTGCTCATTAATACTGCTGCGGCAGAGTTTGGTTTTGGAACTGTCCTTCAAGTTACGGTAGTAACTATTAAAATCTGAGCTACAAGTGAAAAGTAGATGTTCGGAATATGGAGTAATTATACTATATCGCCCCTTGAGAAATATAGGTTGTAAATATGGATAAGTTATATGTATATTATCAACGAGATTCTAGAATGAACAATAATATGCCTTTTAAGTTACACTCTGTACATTATTCAAAGACTATTAACGATTTTTCCTGACCTTGCTCTTTAGTACAAATTTTAACAGCTACTTTAATCTTTTTTTTAAGTTGGCTATACTTTTTCAGAGACTGAAGTACAATCGAAAACGGTCCGAGGCCTAATGGCTCAAAGTAAGTCAAGTATTTCTTTCCTTTGTACCTACTTATGTTGTTCGAATTAAAAAGTTACAAAGGCGAATTCCGTTTGGTGTATTGAATAATGAACTCTAAATAAAGCGATGTAGTAGCGAAATTCCAAACAGTTGGAAGTGACTATTGAATTCTGCATGAAAAGGAATGAGGTACAAATCACGTTACTAGCACAAATGAAGTTAATATTTATAACCATCAATAAAAAAAGTAGGTTAGTTATAAGCTGAAGGATTCCATTGCAGATATACACATACACCACCAAGCGGGCCCATTGAAGATTAGTGGAGCCAAGTTATAGCCCAGTCGTTTTACGGAGTTTTGTTAGGAGGGGTGGGAAGTAATTATTAATTGGACTTTTAAACTGTAACCGGCACCATTTAGTAACAAAAAGACTATCTGAATACATAATTACTTAAAAAAATTGGCTACGCAACATAGAAATCAAAATTGTGTATCCTTCTGGGATACACCATTTAGTGACAAAAATACTATCCTAAGCCAAATTAAAAAAAAATTGCTACGCAACATAGAAATCAGAATTGTGTGTCCCAGAAGGCTTTTAAATTAATAATATTAATACCAATGCACTCATTTGGTTTAGATTTAACGATATACATTATTGTTGAGCAATAAAATAGGCAATGAAATTTAAAAAAATGAGGGTTTTATTAGAAAATACGAATGTATTTTTCAAAACATTCTAAGTAGACAAAAATATTTACACCATGTTTGAAGTATGTACAATGTTAATGTCTTAAATATGTGCATAAAAAAAATTTCCATTCGGATTTTTGTAACGAGATAGCTAAACTTTTTTTTTTAGTTTTGGACAATTTCTAAACTCAAATTGGCTCTTAAATATTATGCCGAAAAAAAATAGCAATTATTAATTAGTCCCGGCTCAAACCGTAAAATGACTGGGCTATTATTACTGGATGATTTTTCAACACTTTATGTTTGGTTCAAGCGTAGTAAACAACTAATAAAAAAAACGTCAGCTGTTTAATTTTGAGTCTAGTAGATATTGCAAGTTGCAATTTAGTATGGAACAGCTGTTTTTTTGCGATTTCAAGTTTGCTCCTGTATTAAAAGAGAACCAACCAACCCAAGAGAATTTGGAAAGTGATAAAAAAATATCCCACGAAACTTCAAATAAAGCCGCACACCGTTTTATTTCATTTCAACATATTGTATCAATGACTTTCATTGTATGAAATGTGTAATTTTTATTGTAAATGTAAAGTGTAAAATGTAATGTAAATGTAATCAAGTAATCCGAAATATTTTTTTTTTTTTTTTTTTTTTTTATTGTCCGTCCCCACGTCACGTCACGTCCGTAATTCCTTCCTGGTCGGTCAAAACATCGCTACAACTATAGCTTAATTTATGTTTAAGAATGTAGTTGTAGCAATGCTCACATTTAGCAATTTAAGATTCAGGATGGAATGAGGTGTCAAGTGGGGAGAGGTAGCTAGCCTTTCGCCCACATAAACACTACATAAGAGATCTTTAATCCCTCGTACGACACCCACGAGAAAAATTGGGGCGGTTCATTCTAAGCCGGATCCACACGGATCTTTTTATTACCAAATAATACCAAAATAAAACCGCACTCGATTAAAATTACCCATTCAAAAAACGAAAGCGTTAAATTATTTAATTCTATTTGCGTACGCAATTAATTCAACGCCGCTTCTTTCATTTACAAAAATGTGTTAATTAAGGAAAAACACTCTTGCTACTATTCGTAGAAAAGGGGATTTAATTCGTGAAATAGTCTATCTAAGCTATTGACTTACCAACTACTGTACGTCGGGTCCGAGCTCAAAAGTGTCCGAACCAAAAGAGCACCAAAACGTATGAAGAGAAAAAATTACGCGCCAGTCTTCATTTGATATACGAGGCGCGCGCCGTGCCGCGATGGGGTAAAATCTACGCAAGCAAAATGAAATTTGAAAAAGAATTTCAGCATTTTCAATGTTTTTAGTTGGTTTATATTACTATAAACGTAATTGTTTAGGGTTGCGTAGGTTAGTCTCGGACACTTTTTTCGAGAATTTTTGTACTAGACTCGGCGTCCATTATTTTGTATGTCAATGGTCTAGGCCCTTAATTCTAGTGGGTGACCCAGCGAGGTGTGAAGTGTCTACGTTAGCCCTTTTGAAGGGACTCCCAACACAATTTTATTGGACATCGTTTTGACACTGAAAGGGATAAGTGTTTTCGCATTCAATTGTGGCCAGCGAGCGGTTTGACTTTTGTTGACTATGCAGGTTTACCCTGGGACGAGTAATGACGTCATCTGTGTCTGACAGGGGCGAGAAGGGATTCGAGATTGAAATTTGATCTTGCGGCTTGTTGCTGAATTGATCAATAACACAGCATAACCTATATGCACCTATGTAGGATATATTAAGGGAGAATCAGGGCAGACTATTTCGAGAAACAATGTTAGGTTTGAGGTTCCGTTTGATTGCGGCACAGATACTACAATACAAATATTCCGGCTTAAAATAAAGATCAACCCAGTTGTCTAAGACACTTCTTCTTCTTCTTCTTCTCGTGTGGGATCGTCACGTCTTCTTCAAATCGTCAGTTTCCAGTATCTTGTCACCTCTGTCGCACTGGCTGATGCGCTCATTAGGTCCTCCTCTCCACATTGTGGTCCACCTGTACAGACTATTAGGTGCGGGGTGGTTTGTTGTAATCCGCATTGACGTAAAGTGTTGCTGTTTTGGGGGATAATTCCCCATTTTAAGAGATTATCCTTGGTCCTACCCACTCTAACCCGCAGGCGGTTCAAGGCTTTCCACACAGGCCATTCCTCCTTCCCTCCGGGTGGTAGTGTTTCAGATGGTTTGACGAAATTGGGAAGATGTTGATTGTTTGTTCCCTCCAATTCGAAACTCTTCCGCTGTTTTTCCGTCCAAGGTCCTGTTTGTGGCGAAGCTTTTGCGAGACTTAAGTCGAGGTTTGACTGGGGCATGGTTGTGCATCGGATGGCAGGCATCGTTTTCCTGTTTCCAGCGTTCCTTAGCTGCAGCAGCTTCCCTGCGAATTCGAGGAGGTGCTATTCCGGACAGCAAATAAAGTTTTTCGACAGGGGTAGGTTTCAAGCACCCCGTTATGAAACGGCAGGTCTCGTTGAGTGCAGTGTCCACTTGGTTTGTGTGCGCTGAGTTTTTCCACACTGGGCAGGCATATTCTGCAGCGGAGTAGCTCAGAGCTAAGGCCGTAGTACGCAGAACATGTGGGACATGTGGAACATGTGGAACATGTGGTTCTAAGACACTAAGAATAAGGTTACTTAGTGGGCGAACGGGTAGCCATGTATTGCCCACCTAATACGTTAGTCCATGCCACCTTAACGTCTGAAACTAACAACCAAAAATGTTCCGGCTCTTTCATTTCGTTTTTCGGAAATTTGTTGAAAGTCTTTATAGCCTGTAGAATTCCTCTGCAAGGCAAAGGCTTCCTCTCTCGAATATTGAGAGGGGCCACACTCTACCACGCGGGTCTAGTGCGGAATAATAGAGGCATGTTAATGGTAAACTTGTATGCCTTTAGGTGTGCACTTAAAAAACGCGGAGCGACTGCTAATGCGACCGCAGATACTTTGATATGCCTTGCAATAGTCAGCTTAATATAATATGTCATCCAATGTATGATATCCACTTAGGTGTAAACTGTTTACCGAAAGTAAATATTTGCTTCCGTCCAAACAGCCCCGGGGCAGGTCTGTGAGTTTGCAATAAAATTAAAAGGGTATCGGAAAGCTTTGTTTTCGTTGAAAATTTCCGCAAATAAACCTTACCCGTAAATAATTTTGTTTATGATATTCGTGTGAAATTTCATGAAATTATTTATACGCTCGCACCCGAGGGGATGTCAAAACGTAGGTCGGTACAGGTAATTTTTAAATAATTATACTTAATAAAAAATTATTTTTCAGTAAACCAAACGGGTTAAGTTAAACGGTAAGTGATCACTGATCAAAACAGTTTGAAACCCTTACATTATAATAATCCGTTTATCTGTAAATATTTAATTTTTTATAAGATTCGATTTATTCATAGACCATCAAACAGTACAACTTTCTCTAAGGGACCAATATCGAAAACGCAAAAAAAAATCTGCTGTCCCATTTAGGTCGAGTAGGTTTTCAGAATAGAACAGCTGTTTTTCTCGTTTCGATGTTGGTTAGCTTGATGGTCTGGTCATCTCTTTAAAAAACCGTATGCATAGATAGGACCCTATATGCATACTGTCATCGAATTGAGTGCGAGAAAACTATTAATTAATATCGTAGATTAAGGGGCTATGTAAAAAAAATAGGATTCTTCAAAGCTCCATATATCATGAAGTACTAACAGTAGGAGTATGATTTGCGGATATGTGTAAATTGAACATATAATTGAAGTTTTGATTAGAGCCAAAACACAATTAAGACAAATTTTCTCGATAGAAAAACAAGCCAAAGTAGCCTCCGTTTTTGTCTATAAACGCTTGTAACTGCTAAACGGTGAATAATAGAAACATGAGACTTGATTTAAAAAAAAGAGATTGCTATTATCTAAGTTTTGATTAGAGCAGAATTGAACTAACATAAATAGTACAATCACAATTAAATAAAGTTTGTTTTTTCGCTTGATTCGATCCAGGCGCGCGCGCCGCCCCATCTCTTTCTCTCGCATCTGGCAGTAATATAAGCTATCACACGCCCGTTTCGCTAAAATTATTTTTGGACATAGGCTCTTAACATTGATATAGATTGTTAGGAATCATTAACGTAGAATAGGTACTATGGACAAAATTATTGTACAAAATTCTCGATAAAAGTGTCCGAGACTAAACTACACCAACCTTAGTACGTGTAGTAATACAATACATTGAAAATGCTGAAATTCTTTTCCATCCCATTCCCCCGTCGGGACACGGCGCGCGCGCGCCCGCGTGTGCGCGTATTCGGCCGATCAGACGAAGACTGTCGTGTAACAGGCCCTGTACCCGGACTTTCGATTTTCGATATATCGCGACCGTTTTTTGGTCCATAATTCATAATAATAGAGTTGACATTGAAAGAAAACGTCCACGCAATCGAATGTCCGGGTAGTGGCACAGGTTCTCTTTTTATTACCTTTTGGTGCTCTTTTGGGTCGGACACTTTTTAGCGCGGACCCCACGTCCAGTAGCTGGTAAGTCAATGTTAGGAATTGTTAGTTTTATTTGTAAACAAGATAAATAATAAGCAATTAATAAATAACAAATTACTCGTCTGTAAACAAAAATTTTACTGAAATAATTTAGTTTGAAAACATATTGGCACAGAGTACCTACCTACGATAACGTAAAGCAATTATTTAAATGTCACGTAGCATGTGGGTGCAATTTTATTTGATAAAACCTGTAGGTTGTACCAAGCTTCCATAGCGTTTTATTTGTATGTAATACAATATTTTCATAAAAATTTTCGTGGGTTGGTGTCAGCTTTATATTGCGTGGCATTCTGTTGTATTACAGAACAGACAGCGATGGTTGTGATGATAATAAAATTATATAAATCCAGTAAGAATCAGGCTTATTCATATATATGCCATTGGGCATTTTCATTAGAAAAACAACGCGAATAAAGAGCAAATATCTAGTTAAATAAAAATAACACGCCTGGAGCCTACTACTAGATACTGAATAATTTTTTTTTTAATAATTCGTAAAATATATCAATTTTTTTAAGGATCTTGGAAAATTTGCATCGATTTATAGAACAGTGATCGTTTTTCAAGGCCTTATAAAAAGGCTGAAAGTCACCCAAAGGGCAATGGAGAGGGCTATGCTCGGAGTTTCCCTGCGAGATCGAATCAGAAATGAAGAGATCCGCAGAAGAACCAGAGTAACTGACATAGCCCAAAGAATTGCTAAACTTAAGTGGCAGTGGGCGGGGCACATTGCTCGCAGAACCGATGGCCGGTAGGGCCGAAAAGTTCTCGAGTAGCGACCGCGTACCGGAAAGCGAAGCGTGGGTAGGCCCCTCACATGGAGGTCCGACGACCTGGTGAAGGCGGCGGGAAAACGTTGGATGAGGGCAGCGCAGGACCGGTCGTTATGGCGATCCTTGGTGGAGGCCTATGTCCAGCAGTGGACGTCCATCGGCTGAGATGATGATGATGATGATGATCGTTTTTCAAATTATAAAAAAAAAATCTAAGTACGGGTACGGTCACAACTTGCTGCTAAACTCGTGTTTGAAATTATCATTAAATTTCAAAAAACATTCATCCTGTCACAAATTGCTGCTAAACTCGTGTTTGAAATTATCATTAAATTTCAAAAAACATTCATCCTATCTACTTCTAATTCTCATCTTAAAATTGTGGTTCCAATCCGTAGTGTCGATGATTTTTGCAATCTCCAGTAGATACAAATAGCAAATGTGCTTGACGTTGATCGGTAATCGATATTTGGGTGATCTTATGCTTTATTTTTGTATAAACGCTAGATCCAACACAAAATTCGCACAGAAAAGAGATATACGGTACCTCTCCACAATAAATATATTTCATCTCATCTCATCCCATCTCATCTCATCTCATCTCATCTCATCTCATCTCATCTTATCTCATCTCATCTCATTTCATCTCATTTCATCTCATTTCATTTCATTTCTGAGCTTCTGGTATAGAAAAGGGATATACCTACTGTACATACAACAACATCATGCGCACACAGACGACCGACATGACACGTATGGCCACGTATACACGGCCCGCTACATGTAGAACTATATACTATTACCTATTCTGTGCCGCTACTTCGGGGCGCAACTTACTGTTTACTAATGTCATTGGACGCAACTCAGGCGCAACTGCGCAACAGCACTGGAAGTGCCTTGGCGGGCCGTATACGTGAGAGCTGCTCTGTGTATATGTGTGGATTCGGGCGTTTGCATGAAGTTGCTTTACGGTATTATCTCCTGTGCTTCGGGGCAGGACACGTGACCGCCCAGTAACAGACTAGATTCATAATCATGCTCAAATGACGCATAATCTCCATAGTAATTTTGTCAGCATTTTCTATTGCTGATTTGAACTACTCCATCCGATCCAGATCCTATCTACTTAACTTTCTATACAAATTACCTTGTATTTTATCACTTAAATAGGCCCTAGAGAGCTGTTATTCGGTACTTTGGTGTTAAATTTGCATGTAAACGAGCTTCAGTGATTGTGCTTCGCGTCCGCGCCGCCGTGGCTTCATGTTAAGAGGATAGGCGGACAGAAATGTTTATGTGTTTTTATGATTTGTGTAATTATTTATTATGTAAGTAGGTAAGACAGATGTCGTGAGTACCTAGTATCGAGACAAACCTGATAGGTTTAACGATGTTAGCCAGTATTCTAAAATGTTATAATGTTTTTTTGATAAGAGAAAAAAATAAAATAAAAATAAAAATGGAAATTTGGAGCATGGGTCACTTTTCCAACTGTATACGTATTTGTCCGATCCGCCCTACCCATACACCACGCCGCCGACGCGAAAGAGACAACTGCAGCTCGGACCGGTTTATCTAAATAAAAACTACGAAATCAGCATTTAGTATTCCCCTGTTTCCTCTTCCAAAACTAAACGGATTTTAATCATTCTTTCAAGAATAATATGAGAAAGACTTTGGTTTTGTCTGTATGTTTAGCTTTTTTTGTTTATATTCGTCAAATTTGTTTGCTGGATTTCTGAAACCGGCGGTAAAATTGGTCAATTTCGAAATTCCCTAGTTCTTACAGTAATCAATTAATGCAAAAAAACAAAACATAGAGACATAGCAGAGTTAACATAAATTGTATGGTAAATATTTTTTTACTCTAGTGTCATTCAGTATCCAGGGGGGGGGAGGGGAAACGGGAATACGTTTGTATGGAAAAAACAGTACCCGCCTATCCTCTTAAATTCAATCCCTATTAGCTAAGCCGATTAATATGCAAGGAAAATAAAGTTTAATTGATTAAAAACAATGTCAGGTATAATGCTGAATGAAAATTCTACACAAACACTGGTTTTGTATTAGTGGGGGAAGCCCGAGCATTATGTAAAGGGGAACGGATAAAAAAACACAAAATACAAACGAACAATACAAGTACCAAGTATATTTTATACATTTGTGGAAAATTTTATTTTGTATAATCATATAATGTATTCTATACTTACTTTATTACTGTACCTCCTTATTTTGTTATTTAAAACAAATTCCAGTCCTTCTATGACATAATAATTAAGTTTTCAGACATTTTACGTTTGTTTCAATGAAATGTAGTTAAATGTAATATCATCCTGTAGATTTATCAAAGTTCTATTCTTAGATGCTAAAGGTGGTATGGTTATGAGTGGCCCACAATCCGCCAAACTGTCGGAGTTTCAAAAATCATGATTATGCATAAACACCTTGTAAATCATTTGCGTTCATTAATTAACAAAATAATTGTATGCCTTTGACGAATCATTAATGATTATGAAAAATAATGTAAGTGCAGATCTGTCAAAAATATGTCAGAGCAAGATGAAGTTGCGAAAGGTCAACAATCTACAATATTATCCACAAAGGTCAACAAAGACGTCTTCTGACGCTAAGGTCGACAATCTACAATTTTTGCAATAACGTTCCAGTGTTTAAGGCAACGTGAAGGCAGGGCTAAGCTCCGATAAAGGGGGTGAGGTGCGGGGTCTGAGGGGAGATCGCGAGCAATTCGTTCGAATTTTGAATTTAAATATTAGAGTGTTCAATAATTCTTCAAGGTGCCACAGTATACCAACATGTCATATAATTGATACCAGTTGAACAACACCAATAACAAAGTTAAAGTTATTTATAGGTATTATTGTGGGCTATTGGCATAAGTAATTCTTTGATGAAGATCTGATGAATGGCTTTGGAAACAGGTAAATGGAACTCCTCAACAGTTGAAAACAAATCATTGGCAATTGAATAAGTTGTTTGAAATCATCAATTATATGCTATAAGTGAGCCTTGCTAAAACTACACGCTTCAAAAGATGGTTAATAGTTGGGGTTAGGTGACAATTCGCCAGCAAAAAATAAAAAACAAAAAAAAGATATATATTAAATAATAAAGTCCCAACGAACTCCTAGGAAGATTCGCTACGAGCTCCTTGCCACCTTGCTAGCGACCGGAATCGAACTCGCGCCAACCGCACCAAACCGCCGCTCTGCTCTGGAGGCGAGTACCGAGACCACTCGACCAACTGGTGCTGCGCTGGACTCAGCAAAAAAAGGCATGCCTTGCCACAACTACGCTTTACAGACGCTTAGGATGAGTCATACTGACTCTAAAGTGGACACTTTTCTTCAATCTGACATCGGATTCGTGTTCAGAGTCCACGCGGACCCTCAGATATTGATTTTGGAAGCAATCGGTTGAGAAACACAAATTGAAAATACCAGTGAGCAGTTTTTGTAACAGTTATTCAGCTCCATCATTAAATAGGTACTTGTTACAAAACTGTAAAGAAAAGCACTCATCGAGATGATTTTAACGAGCTGAAATTCGATGAGTATACTATTAGCCATCCAAGAGTTCCACTAGCCACCTTCCAGCTCCATCACCAGATCAGCTGGATAATACCATATTATTGTATTGTCATCAGAATCACATGCACCTGCAGAGTCTTTAATGGATATAACGCACCCCCGAACGAATAAAGGTGTAAAGTGCCATAACACCCTTTTCACTTTTATTCCGTGTTTGGAATCTACAGCCTTCAATAATACACGTCCTAAATTTTTACTACGCAGCTATGGTGCATATTCATAAAATTATACGGGAAGACATTTTTTTTTTTTTTTATTAGCTATGGGTTTGCTCTTGACCTCAATCCAGTCCTCAGGACGAAGATGGGGTCGTAGATGTAGCGAGATTACCCAGAAGATGCCTATTCACTCGTACTTTAAAGGAATTCGGGTTGTAAGTACTCGGAAATACTGACGCAGGTAAGGCATTCCACTCCTTGGCTGTGCGCATTATAAAAGATTCAGAAAGGCGCTTAGTGCGGATATGTGGGATGTCAACCAAGAAGGGGTGATATCCCGCGGTGCGTCTGGAAGTCCGATAGTAGAAAGGGGAAGGTGGGATGAGCTCATGCAGCTCAAGGGCACACTCACCGAAGTACAATCTGTAGAAGACCGACAAGCAGGCCACTCTGCGGCGGTGGGCTAGGCTATGAAGCTTGGCCTCCACCAGCTTACTATCGCCAATGAGCCTCCTGGCTCTGCGTTCAACCGAGTCGAGTGCGGCAAGTTGATACTTGGCTGAGCCATCCCACAGGTGGCAGCAGTAATCCATACATGATCGGACCTGAGCTTTATACAATACTAAGAGCTGTCCAGGAGTGAAGTACCGCTTCACCTTGTTTAAGATGCCCAGCTTTTTGGCCGCAGTTTGAGCCTTAGACTCGATGTCAGCGCCGAAGTTGAGTTTCGTGGTCAAGCTTATACCCAGAAGCCCAAGACTGTCGGAAACAGGGACAGATGTACCCCGGAAAGTAGGAGTCAGATTAAACGGACTCCTTTTTGCGGTGAACAGACAAGCCTGTGTTTTGGTGGCGTTGAAGTTGACTAAATTATTGTCACCCCACTGGGAGACAAGACTTAAAGTCAAGTTTGTCCGCTCAACCATGGCCTCTGCGAGCGTATTTTATCCCCGCTGGCCCCTGCGCCAGATACATATCTCTCCATGACAGTACTGTCATTTGCATACCCAACAATACCTGACACAAGGAGGTCATTGATGTGCAGCAGGAAAAGTGTCGCGGAGAGAACAGACCCTTGAGGAACTCCAGCATCAATTGCCATAAGGTCAGAAGAGCAGCTGTCAATGACAACTCTAATCGACCGTTCTCTCAAAAAAATCAGATATCCAGCTGCAAAGATCAGCGGGGATGCCATAAGCGGGAAGCTTGTTCAGCAAACTAGCGTGCCATATCCTGTCAAAGGCCTTCGAGATGTCAAGTGATACAGCCAGTGCTTCACCGTGCTTCTAGATGGCCTCGCCCCAGCAGTGCGTGACATACACAAGAAGATCCCCAGTCGATCGCCCCCGGCGGAAGCCATATTGGCGATCACTGAGTAGATCATTGTCTTCTAGGTATGACAGCAACTTACTGTTAAGTACTCTTTCCATGACTTTACAGAGAATGGAAGTAATGGCGATAGGGCGGTAGTTACAGATATGAGTTTACTATGTAATTTATTTGGCCGCAAAACACGACAGATATGGATTTTCATACAACATTGCCGGCCGCTGCACGCATGTATTTGGCCAGTACAGCAATTTCGATTTATCTCGAAGAAGGTTGTCTAAATAATGCTCACATTTCCAAGCATGTTTGAGAAAAATTAATATTTACGTGAGCGCCTTCTAGGGTCAAAAAACGCAGTCACCTTTTCAGTCTAATCACCGGCTATTGAAGCATCAAAACTAATGCAGGGCGCTTTGAAAGGCGGGAGTAGCACTCGCACGAGCGATCAGTGCCGGTTGCGTTCGCTAAAATTAATTTGCGCGGTCATCAGAATTTTTCAAATGTTACTCGCACGATCGATACGTCTCGGGTGTAAAGGGATAGTGCGCGGCTGCCGCGCGAGATAATGCTCGATGGTTTGCCACGCGAAGTCGGTACGCACCTGTAAATCAACAATCTTGATTGTTTTGCCATTTGTGGCACCGCCCAAAATTGTTCGCTTTTTTTAACCGACGAAAACAAAACAAAAAACGGTGGAGGTTTTCAAGTCGACGCGTATACAGGGTGTAACAAAACACCCTAGTTATACTTAACTGGGTACTTCAGACCATCAAACTGAACAACTTTCACTATGGGGGCAACATCGAGAAAAAATTAAAAAAATCTGTTATCCCATACAAAAGTGCAGCACCGACTCGACTAAAATGTATGGGACAGCAGATTTTTTTTTTCTTGATGTTGGCTCTATAGTGAAAGTTGTTCAGTTTGATGGTCTGAAGCACCCCCTTAAGTATTACTAGGGTGTTTTGTTACACCCTGTATATATATATTTTTTTTTTATGTATGTACGCATAACTTTTTACGGAGTAATCTGATTTTGATATTTTTTTTTTGTTTAGTAGGTCATACTTCAGAGGTGGTTCCATTTTAATTTGGTGAAGATCTGGTAAAGGGTTTCGGAGATAGACAATAGAACTCCTCAAAGATCTATAGCCTATCATCGACGATTGAAATAAATGATTCGTGTTCAAGTTTTCTTTTAGGTCATACTTCAAAAGTGGTCCCATTTTAATTTGATGAAGATTTGGTAAAGGGCTTCGGAGATAGACAAAAGACTCCTCAAAGATCTATAGCATATCATCGACGATTGAAATAAAAGATTCGTGTTCATGTTCCCTTTACATGTCCAACGGATATGGTAACACAATATAACACCAAAGCTGAAAATTTAAAATTTTATTTTTTTTAACAATGTATGAATACCGACTTCAAAACTCAAACAGTAAAAAATAATAAATATTACAGCCGATGAATTTTACGTTAGCATCTATTAAGAATATAATTTTGTTTTATTGTAGTCGGTGTCAAGCCTAGCCAAAAAATTATTGCAAGCTCAGTCTCGAATCGTACAGGCTTGACAGCGACTTCGATAAAACAAAATGATATTCTTATAGATGCTAACGTAAAATTCATCGGCTGCAATATTTATTATTTTTAGGTACTTTTTGAAATTTGAAGTCGGTTTTAATTTTTTGTTAAAAATTTTTTATTCAGTACAAAATCTGTTGGTATATTTTAAATTAAATAGTCTAAATTGTAAATATTAATGCAATTTTTATTACAGTATTTTTTTTAAATTGTAGTGTACTTTCTTTGTACAGTAGGAAATAAAAGTATAAAATGAGAAAATACCTAAGCTAAACTCGCAAGACGATCCCTTTTCAGAAAATGTAAGTATCCGCTCTTGGATTCAAGGAACCCTACTGTTTTCCACGAAACCCTAAGATACACTTTGGGAACCGCTTACCTCTAGGTTTCTTCGCTATGCGCTACAGAAACAACTTTACCTACATCAGTTTAGCAATTCGTAGCACCAGCAGTCATTTTGGTGTTGTCCTACTGAAAGCTATATTCGTGAACTGTGGCACTATGATGGAACTGTCATTTTGCCTACATAATTAACAATTCAAAAAAATATTTACAAATTAGTTATATCTACAATAATAACAGCTATTATTTACAATTTGAGCAATATTAGAAATATTTATATAGATATTAATACAGAAAAAAGCCGGAAATGTTGTAAAATAAGACGTGAAATTTGAAGAAAAGTTTGACATAGGTCTTACCTCTACAAGCGCTGCCGCGCTTCTAAAATGGCGTATCGCATCGGCAAAATGGCGAGACGCTCGAAATTTCGTAGATATTTTGGAATTGTGTTGAAGTATATAAAGTAAAATAAACGAAATATACCTAGCTGCCAAGCTTATGTTATGGCCAAGATAATAGTATATTTTATTTGCGTAAATACAGTTTCTTCTAGATATAAAATGATATTAAAAGTAAGAAAGAGGGGTAACTTCGGGATGTTTTTCTATCGAGCCAAATTGTTCCAATCGTGTACTGAATAACCTTCCTGCCTAGGAAATATCCCCAACTATAATATATATTTCATTCAAATCAAAATTATTTCATTTTGAATGGAAAAAACGTAATCGAAAAAGCGATTTTTTACGAGTTTATAAACTCATTACGCCTTAATATCAGATGTATTTTATTTCAAAAATGTAATAAAAAGTAGCTTAAGGTCAGTTCATTGAAGATATTTTACATAAAGGTTATTATAGTGTTCAATCAATAATATAACGATCTGAAGAAACGTTTTTCCCAAAATTCTGCCTGAGTCTTTTACGTCAAATAATAAAGAAATTGAAATTGGCATTAACGTATACAGGGTCTAAAAAAACCCTGCTGGAGCCTTAAAGGGTTGCTTCAGAACACCAACCTGAACAACTTTGACTATGGAGCCAACATTGAAATTGCGAAAAAAAAGTTAGCTGTTCCATACAAAATTGCAAACATACGTAACTGGACCGAGATGTATGTGACAGCCGTTTTTTTCGCGATTTCGCTATTCCTTGGTCCCATAGAGACAGTTGTTCAGGTTGATGGTCTGAAGCAACCCTTAAAGGCTCCAACAGAGTTTTTTACACCCTGTGTTTGGTGTTTATACAGAGTGTTACAGAAAGGTGTGAAAACGGTGCGTGAGGTGCGTCAGACCATAAATCTGAACAACGGAAAAAATAGTGTTTTTATACTACCTTACCTACCTCCCGGACAATAGAATTGTGTTGAGTTGGAATCTGATGGGAGGCAGGAGTGTATGTAATAATTACTCATTCTTACACTGGGCTTATTGTATGCTTAAGGTACTTTAAATCACTTTGTAAACATTACTTAAAATAACACAAATAAATAAATAAATAAATAAATACACTCACAATTAATTAATCAAAGTTGCTCAACTGTATAACGGTTAGGGATTTTGTAACTAAAAGCTTCAAATAGGTAGCAAACAAATTGTTTAAATTAAACACCTATTTTAAGGAAAAACTTTTAAGCTACCACTTAAAACCACTAATCCCTTTCCACCTTACATCTTTCCGGATACCCGGATTTTAGGGTAACTAATATAAATATTAAGTTTTGTTGTGCAGTATTTTTACAAGGGACAGGATATTACCAATTCACAAGTTATTCCATCCTAAACCCTTCAATATCCTTCAGGAGAAAATATATTTGGTAGTTTATACAAAGTTTTAGATTGTCTCACAAATTATTTAGTTTAGCCCGGACATGTATTTATTGCGAAAAATGCGACTAGACAACGATTAAAATACCATAATTTATATAGGGTCCTTCTTAAGAGGGCTATTTGAGCTCAGTGGCGCCCTCGTCACAATAATAAAGATTTCTCAATAAAGAAAGCCTAAATTAAAAAAATGCCCAACAGATAAACTAAAAAAGCCTATACATACTTTTGAAAAACGAAAAAAAGCGGCCGCTATTGTTTTTATTCGAAATTATCTAAAAGTGGAATGTTTAGAACTGGTTTAGAACAATAGAGAATTCACACGCTCCCATGTTTAGAACCTATAAAAGTATTGTATAACAATGGCTTGAAGGCTTTTGTAGTTTATCTATTGAGCACTTTTTTTTTAATTAAGCTTTCTTTATTGAGAAATCTTTATTATTGTGACGAGGGCGCCACTGAGCTCGAATAGCCCTCTTAATATGCTGACACTTTTTTAAGGGACCACTTACTTTATGGCACCAATATCGAAATCGCAAAAAATCTGTTCCTCCATACAGAACTGCAAACCTACTCGAGCCGAATGTTTTTCGCGATTTCGATGTTGGTCCCGTGGAGGAAGTTGTTCAGTTTGATGGTCTCATCAACCCCTTAAAAAAGTGTAAACATATTAAGAAGGAGTCTATATAGTATAGACACGGGTACAAATATTTATATCATACAAATATTTACCTCTTACAGGATTCAAACCCGCGACACCTGGCGCAGCAGGCAGGATTCATACCGACTGATGAGCTATAGGCCGTCAACTAAACGGGATTATGTTCGCGTGTTCGTATATGTTTGAACTATTAATCAGTGGATTAATTTTAAAATAACAACACACTACAACCGTTTCTCACAAACAGGCCCAAATTCCACCATTACAAAGAGGTGAAACTAAATAATTAATTACATTTGCTCTAAGAACCTTTGTTCTAAACCACCGCACTGTTAAGGGGATGTTACACAGATCCTATCTATCTATCTATAACGTCACGCCTCTTTCCCAGTGGGGTAGGCAGAGACCAGGGCGCGCCACTTACTACGATCTTTACATACCTCTTTTGCCTCATGCACATCCATACATCTCTTCATACATGCCCTACATCACACAGATCCTTTTGTTACTATGCTACTGACAAGTAAAAATTTCCCTCGCAATTTTAAGTGAAAACTAGAAACGTGTTGTAGCCTTTTATCCAATGAGAGCGGTTGTTGTTTATTTCATGTTTAATAATTGTTTTACTTTAATAAAACTTTTGAGTTAGTTTTGAAATTTTATACATGATGTAAACAGTTTTTTTTTGCGTTGCATATCGTGCTTTAGACCATCAAACTGAACAACTTTTACTATAGGACCAACATCACGGAATGGCGAGAACAGCGGTTTTTTTTTCGCCAGTACGATGTTGTCTCCATAGTGAAATTTGTTCAGTTATATGGTCTGAAGAACCCTGTTCTATACAGGGTCCTTCTTAATATGCTGACACTTTTTTAAGAGGATGATCAGGCCATCAAACTGAACAACTTTCTCTATGGGACCAACAACGAAATCGCGAAAAAAAAATCAGCTGTCCCATACATTTAGCTCGAGTAGATTTGCAGTTTTGTATGGAAGAAGAGATTATTTTTTTCGCGATTTCGATGTTGGTGCCATAGTAAAAGTTGTTCAGTTTGACAGTCTAATCATCCCCTAAAAAAAGTGTCAGCATATTAAGAAGGACCCTGTATGTAACGCATTTAATTGTACATCCTCTATACAGAGTAAAATTGATATCATTAGCATCCTTTCAAACTAAGCCCGGCTTGCACCAACAATTAGTATTTAAGGCTTAAACGTATTTAGTGACAGTTCTGTCCTTCACACTGCTCATACAAATACTTTTTGGTGCAAGCCAGCCTAAGAGTCTACCTATCAAACTGAACAACTTTTACTATGGGAGCAAACCGATCGGTGCCAAATAGGTGCCAAAAATAAATCAGCTGTTCCATACTAAACTGCAATGCTTACTTTACTCAAATACAACAGCAGATTTTTTTTGCTCCTATCGATTTGCTCCCATAGTAAAAGTTGTTCAGTTTTATGGGTAGACTCTTAGTTTAAAAGGATGCTAAATTCTTTAACTTATTTGGACGAAAGTTTGAAATAAACGAATTTTTATTTATTTATATTATAAGGTTTCTAATTCAGTGTTTAAAGCACACCTTGGACACTTAGCTGTCATTTCATACAAATGGGAAGAATTGAAAATAATGGGTAAGCGTGTGCACTGAGTGAGTGCGAGCGAAACGGGAATATGCCATTACCTTCATTTTATGCCACACTTCCTACTAGAATACTACTTTGCTGTGCTATAGACTGAATCACACTACATCTGCATACTTAATAAAAAGATGGCAGTTCTAGCTACCTTTCTAACCAAACCATAAGGTATTATGGTCGTGTGTTTGTGTACATATACTGTCGGAATACATAATTAGTTATGCCAATAATCCTATTGAGGTACACCGACGATACGATCTTGATCCTTAATCCATAAAGAGCGATTCTATAGTGAGATCAAAAACTAATTAGGCTACGTTCAGAACTACTATGTAAGGTACATTTTAGCTTGGCTTGTTTAGTACTGATCATTATGCTGGCATACAAAAAGGCGACATGTTACGAAGAGACGTAAGAATTCTTACTTTACCTCTTTTCACTTTGATCTAAGTTTCACTCCGGGGTGTATGTATACAGACTGTAAAATTAAATGTGTTACATATCAAAGGAGGTGCTGTTATTGTTCCTTTTCTTTTTGTGAATAGCTAATTGACCCAAATGTATAAAACAGCCGTTTTTTTTTGCGAGTTCTATGTTGGTTCCATACTAAAAGTTTTTAGTTTGATGTTCTGAAGTGCGGTAAGTGTAACGCATTTACGTTTACACCCTGTATATCCTACATTTTATGTTCTCAGTATCTTGTAAGAGAATCTTAACTATTATAAAACTGTAACAGAAGTGTGTCTGTACATTGAAGATATTTAGAAAAAAAAAATTACGATATGATTTTTATGTCCCTGATTCCAAATCACAAATTTTTGGATTTTTTGTCTGTCTGTTTGTTTGTTTGTTTGGGTGTTTGTTTGTTCGAGTATCACGCAAAAACTACTGAACCGATTTTGATGAAACTTTTTTTGTTTGATAGCTTATCATCTGACTTAAAATCTGGTATATAATTTATGCAGACGAAGTCGCGGGTAATAATATTATGATTATGACTGACCTCCAAAGTTTTTATAAGTGTTTTCAAAGTGGTTATATAAGTCTCAAAATGCAAGCGTAGGTATGTGGAGAGCCTGCGGATATTATATACAAAAAACCGGTCAAGTGCGAGTCGGGCTATTCGCGCACCGAGGGATCCGTACCACACCATCACACAAAATATTAACTTACAAAAAAGTTTGGATTTCTCCGGGACCTTTAGCGCGAGACCGACTCAAACATGGCCGGTTTTTATTATTTGTTGTTATACTGTAGAATTTGCTCTATAATCACAACAAGTTGAAATGAATTTGACGTTTGTATGTATTACTGTTTTTACGACCCTATAATACTTTCATACACATTAATTATTTCATTTCATTTCATACACATACCCCTTAATTTTTTACTTTTCTGACATTTTCATTATTTGTGTGCAAATTCACCATAATAACGCACATTCTGTGAACAGTCAACTATCTAGCTATTACGGTTCAAAAGTTACAGTCCTAATTAGGTAGAACAGGCAAACAGACGGACGGACGGACAACGTAGGCTATCACTAAATAGGGACACGTTTTCACTCTATGGGTACGCAACCCTAAAAATAGGTAAGTACAACCCGGGCGAATTAACTTGGCACCTGCCTCACACGTGGCTCGGAATTTGACACCCCTACCTGCTACCCCCCGCGGGACCCCGCCGCGCCGTCGCCGTGCGAGGCTGTACCATAGCATTTCAGTTACCGTTGCACGTGTCCTTGCGCTTTAGCATTTTCGAGTTATTCTTTCCGAGTTTTCCGAGTTTTATATTTCGAGCCACGTGCGAGCCAGGTGCCAAGTTAATTCGCATAATTGTAAGTACATGGAATTGTTGACTGTACTGTCACTAATTGACTCATCATTAAGCGGGCCATGCTATCGTAGTATAGACCTCCACTCATCCACATCTACCTGGAGTCTCTAGTATTGTATCTGCAATCTAAGAATGCACACAAGATTATTAAAATAAATAAAAGATAAACGTTCAAAGTCCGCCCCATTTCATTTGCATATAAAGTAGCTGGCGTCATGTTTTTCTAAACAAAACAAATGAATATTAAACTTTTTATGTTACGATGTTTTGACATAAGGGAAAGCTTGCATTTAAGATCTCTTTTCATTCTAAAGAGCAGTCATCAAATAAAACTCTCACTACAACACGTTCACTGCTGACGACCTACGTCGTAGTCCAGCGTAGTGCGCACGACTCGCCTGGTGAGTCCGGATTGTATCGCATATCGATACCGCAGTGATAGCACATACGTCGTGATGTGTATCACGTTTTGAGCTTAGCAGTGAATGCGTGTGACATATTGGTACAATAAATGGGCGGTAGTGGGCGCACAGAAGCTGAGTGGGGTGACACCAAAAAGCTTATATTTTCTTCTTGGGTGACATTGTAGTTCTTCTAATTAGTTTGTGGGTGGCACTCGCTAGCTGTCAGTCGAACGGAGCGGACGTGCGAGCACGACTGTCACTTGAACTAAATCTGTTTCGTTATTCGACTATCCTGTGTAGGTACTTACCCCATACGAGACGAAATAAGCCGACACGTCATAATGTGTTTCAGTGTAAAAAATCGAAACGGAAACTTCATTTCTTGCAGCGTAAGGAAAACATCAAGTAAATTCAGTCAAAGGCGAAAAACATGGAACGTTAAAACCTCATTAATCCAGCGAAAATGTAAACTGAATTTTTCCGAATTGTCAAAATTCGATCCCACAGAGAATTTTGTTTTATCCGTATCCAAGCCTGAAAAACTTTTACAACATATTCTCGTTTGTAATGTACTTTTCTTCCCACGTAAAATGTGAAAGCTCCTACGCAGAGTTTGTGTATTGTATTGTGCCTTGGGGCTAAACGAAATTTGTTGTCGCAAAAATACGCTCCCTTGGTTTGGATGTGAACTAAAAACAGATTCGGTGACTGATGAGATGTCACAATTTATGGAAAAAAGCTCTTAGTATGCGAGGATAAGGATTTTAACATAGAAAGTACCTATTTAATCATTCGATAGTTTTGTAATTGTATCGAATGCATCCTCGTAGGTATATGAATTAAGAGGATAGGTGGGTACGGTTTTTTTCCATACAAACGTACTCCGCTCCCTTCCACAATAGAGCTAAAAAAAAATTACCATACAATCTATGTTACCTCTGCTATGTCCCTATGTTTTGTGGGACCTTCGAAAATATATTTTTTTTTATATTACCTTATAGCCAAAGTCTTTCTATATAGCAGTCTGTGAGGCAGAAAACTCCAGTACAGACTGCTGATCTACTTACTCTGTAAATGCATGTGTTTTGGAAAATAAATGTTTTATGTTTTATGTTTATGTTTCTCATAAATTATTTTTGAAAGAATTATTAAAATCTGTTTAGTTTTGAAGGAGGAAACAGGGGAATACGAAATGCTGATTTCGTCGATTTTATGTCGATTAAATCGGTTCGAGCTACAGTTGTCTCTTTCACACTCTAGTCGGCGCGGCGGGGTGTATGGGATGGGAGGATTGGACAAATACGTATAGGTACCTACAGTCGGAAAAGTGACCATTTCTCCAAATTACTATTTCAGCCCGCCTATCCTCTTAAATTTGTGGTTCGATTTATGGAGGACGATAAAGAGGCGTGCCTCTTTATCGGCGGGCCGTGGCCCGTACTCAATTTTTTTTTAACATTAACAGATTTTGTTACGAAATCGTAATGCGTAAATACGCATATAAACTCAGACTATTATAGACAAAATAAGCACATGTTGACCACTAGATAATGAAGTCTCTGCGACCTAAGAAGAGAGTGGATTTTCGTACAAATTTCACTGTAGCAAAATCGCTCTCGCGTCTAAACAGAAGTGAAAATTCGATCAACATTTTCTCCGCAACCACTCTGTATTGTAAACAAAATATTTTGAAGCTTCAACATATTTTGTTTTCAGAGCAAGTTTTCAGTAGCTCGCGTACTTCTAGGATATCTTCGTCATATCAAATGTGTCAAAACATGTGACATCAGAAAACAGAAACTGTTTAGACAAAATAATGCTCAAATTCGTGTGTTCCGTAACCGATGCAAGTACTTTTCAGTAAACAATTAATAGTTTTTAGGGGTCCTAATTACTAGATACAGTATGGACACTCCCTTCCTCCCACAAACTTTTTACCTCACCCCCTCTATCGCCCTCGGCAGTCACCTGTAGCCTAGATTGTCACCATCTAGAATTTATGTTTTCGAATCAAAGAGCATAGGTAGGTATAGGTGAAGGATAAAAACTCTTTTTTGAATAGACGGGTGTCAATGCCATCTGCCCGTCACAAGTTGTACCGCACGCAACTTAAGTTGTGGCAGCCCTAAACCCGTTTCGCATGTGCTGACGTCATCTTGTCAATTTCATTTTTAGGGTTCCGTACCCAAAGGGTAAAAACGGGACCCTATTACTAAGCCTACGTTGTCCGTCCGTCCGTCCCTCCTACCTATTTAGGGCTGTAACTTTTGAACCGTAATAGCTAGACAGTTGAAATTTTTACAGAATATGCGTTATTACGGTGGATTTGTTAACAAATAATAAATTGTCTAAAAAATCAAGGGGGGGTCCTCATCCTCATACAAGAAACTAGTTTTTATCAACGTTTTTTCTTTTGGCTCTATCTTAAAAACGGTAATACATAGAAGCGTCAAACTTGGTGTGATTTTAGAAAAAACTCTACAGTATAACAAAAAATAATAAAAACCGGCCAGGTGTGAGTCGGTTTTGCGCTAAAGGTCCCAAAGAAAAAAGTTTTTTTTAAGTTAATATTTTGATTGGTTGTGTGGTACGGAACCCTCGGTGCGCCAGTAGCCCGACTCGCAATTGATACCGATCCCCGCCCGATTTTTACTATTTATTGTTGTAGTGTTTATATTTTAGAAGAATACGAAACTTTTTAGAACTTCCCTGTTGATGACGGCATACTTATTAGTCTGCTAGTAACATCAAAAGTGTCAGAGACAGCTTCAAAGTAGTTGTCTTTCATCTTAGCGGTTTTTGCGGAAAATGCCTGACGTAGACATAGCAGCATCAAGATAGGTATAACAGAATATGTTTTTACGGCATTCAGTAGAATTAAAAAAACGCTTGTTTTGTATGTGATGTGGTTAAGCAACGTGTTAATGAATTAACGCAAAACTAGAAATTAGTTTGTTCAGAATCGAGAGCAGAATCGAATGATCATGGTTTCAACATAGGTAATTTTATGCAAAATATATAAAATTTTTAATAAAAATTTTAAATTTTCTGAACCTCATGTCATCCCACCGCACGGGCACACTTACTACTACTAGGTACTACCAAAACAAGATTTTTAAAATGTATTCATGAGTACGTTAGCGCTTTCATTCATTGCTGAAATGATAACAAATCATTTTAACCTTAAAACGCAAACAACTTTAAATTTTATCTATCAAAATAATGAAATTACTGTTTCAATCTAATTATATTGTTATAAATCAGTTGGTGTGTATGAGATTTTGCGCTAATTTATTAACACGTTATAATATATTCAAACTAAACGTGGATAATTGTATCGAATTTATTACACAATTGATTCTTACTAGAGGCGCCCGCGACTTCGTACGTGAAGACCACTGAATTTAAATACTCATAACCTTTGATTGAATGGTGAACTAAATGTTAATCCAAACTAAGCCCTGCGAAAAATATCCCATCCAAATCGGACGGTTAGTGTCATCTTCATCTCATCAGTGTCCCTGTGATTCATTATTTAAATGAACAAAAACTTCATGCAAGCTCATTTATATAAAATTTTCTACTCATTCACAAATTACTTTGAAACCTTTTACGAGCGACTCTTTATGACTAACCCTTTCGAAACTAAATTTTTAAACAGGTCCCTACGTTATGACGATGCCGTGACGTCATTGGTTGCGGTCCACACAACCACAGAGGGTTAAATCTGAAGGTATACAGGTAGAGATATTTTCACGCCCCGTTTGTTCTAAATATTATTTTAACCCCTAAAAGGGTGCCGATGACTGCATGGCGCCCTTGTATCTTATAAATAGGCTGTTATAGTTTGCTTTGATATCGATATTGGGTTTCAGTTTAAATAAAAAGGTGATACCTATTTTGTCTGTTTTCGAACCGGTTTTTGATAACTAAATTATTAAATTTAATATATATAGTTCAAATAACAGTGTAGATACGTTCTTTCTGCAGTGAATCTAACCGTTGAAAATACGATTCTATTAAATTTTATCGATAGAAAAGAGGACCAAAGGAAGTTCGATTTCAGATTTATAACCAGTTTTACAGGAATCACCATACACCATTTCTTATGAATATACCATCATTTGAAAGGTAATTAATTATAGCAGTGATTCTACCCGATGGATTTTACCCCAAACACCCAAGAGAAAAGATATTGCTGAAAAATTAGTTTTTTGCGATCTTGCTTTCAATTGAAGGGGGATGGCTAATTGCAAAAGTTTGCTTGTTAGAAAGAGACGCTTGCAGCAGGGATACCTAGTCTTAAGGCGTAGGTATCCCCATTGACGTAGAATACTATAGACGCCGGTCTAGTACAATATTAAGTACGTGTAGTAATATAATGTAATAATATAAACCAACTAAAAACATTGAAAATGCTGAAATTATTTCCATTCCACTGCAGCATCTGGGCACAAGGCCCGCCACGCGCCCGCCCAAGCGCGTAGTCGGCCGATCAAACAAAGACCGTCGCTTAATTGGTTCTCTTTTTACGTTTTGGTGCTCTTTTGGTTCGGACACTTTCGAGCGCGGACCCTACGTCCAGTAGTTGGTAAGTCAATGCGTATCCCCCACTGAACGACTTTGACAGCCCCGCTTCACTTCAACTAAACTACTAATTTTACAATTTTGGTAGTTATACCTATTTTTGACAGGCTTGTACTTCATCAGGTTACTGTGATGCCATCTAGCAACTAACAGGGAAATCAAATACGAAAAGCATAAGAATGAAAACCAACAATATATCAGCGTTTACCAAGTGGGAGCGCCTTAATATAGATGTGTATCTACATGTAAGAAGTGTAAAAGTAAATAAATAAGCCAAACTCAAGCCAAGAGGCCGCGGGCGCGGTTTCGATATCTGCAAGGGATATATTAGTATGGTGAATATGATTATTGAGATTGTTCTGATTCAATGTTTGTATCTACCTGTATCTTAGACAATTTATATAGGGACGAGTTACGCGTGTCATTCTACTAAGAAACATTTCTGCCACTTTTTGCGGGCGAGGTACCTTCGATGTTTCAAAATACTAGGCACTCTCCCACAAGAGCTAATGTTTCATACTAGCTAAGATATTTAATGGATTCAAAATTGTATTGTTATCCTTGTTGTACAAGGTGATACAAAAATACAAATAAATATTTAACGGGGTGGTTTAGTTTAGACCATCAAACTGAACAACTTTCACTATAGGACCAATATCGAAATCGCGAAAAAAATATGATATTCTAAACTACAAATCTACTCAAGCTAAATGTATCTATAGGACAGCAGATTTTTTTTCGTCATTTCGATGTTGGTCCCATAGAGAAAGTTTTTCAGTTTGATGGTCTAAACAACCCTCTTAAAAGTTTTAAATGTTAATTTTTTACTTTTGTGACACCTTGTAATTTACTTCCAAATACCTACTTCGTTTCTTTATCAAACTAAAAGATAACGTTCCTTTTCATATTATAATTTAGATAAAATATGGATGATAAAATTATTAATCTCATTTATCAAGTAACAACTTCGTAGCTAACGGATATTGTCACTGACTGTAACTTAAACGAAGCTTCTTGACTTAAGCTAGTTTACCACGGAAAGTTTAACTAGAAAGAAAAATAAAGTATCTTTAAACTTGGAGACAATAGGAGCTAATCCGAACCATTGTTTCCGTTTCAGCAAACAAAGTTTAAAACTTTGTCTTGAAAACGAAAAGCGTATAAAAATGTGTGTGTAAAATACAGAAGTGTAATAAATATGCTCACGACTGTATTCGACGGAAGTAGTAGAAATATTCTGGGGTAGTCAGAGATATTCTGAAGACTTAGATCAACCAAGCCTCACTTGTAGTACCGGAATTCTATCCAGTGTGACGGGAAGTGAGCCCTTCGTCACGGTGTAAAATTAAATGGTTTACCAGTTACTTAAAGGGGTGCTGCAAACCATCAAACTGAACAACTTTCTCTATGGGACCAATATCGAAATCGCGAAAATAAAAATTTGCTGTCCCATACATTTCGATCGAGTTATGTTTGCAGTTTTGTATGGCAGAGCAGAATTGTTTTCTCGATTTCAGTGTTGATCCCATAGTAAAAACTGTTCAGTTTTATAGTCTGAAGCACCCCTTTAACTGTCCCGTTTAATTTTACACACTTTATGCAGTGGGTACATATGCCTCAAAATTGGAGCATGCAGGTTTCCTAACGATGTTTTTCTCGTTTGATATCAGTCGATATTACCGTCGTATTGTGAACTGTGACGACTCAATATTACAGGATCAAACTGTAAGCGCACTCTACCAATATCCTTGCACGTCGATATGTGCTCGATAAGCCAATAACGTTTGATTTTATTTGCCCGATATATTTATACCTTTCCCTAATGGAAGAGAGAGATCAAGAACTCTTATATTCGAGTGATGAAAGAATTCTGGATCTAAGTAGAAAAATATAGATTTATTTACTAGTAGGTATTATTTGTTTTATTTGTTCCGCATTTGTGATAACAAGGGTTGTTGAGGTGCTTTAAAATACTCTGACTCGCTTTTCCTACATCCTTTTTTACGCAGCACAGGATATTTTTTTCTGCAGTAAATATTTACAAATCTTTATCAAATAATTTCGAAAAAGTTCGGATTTATGTGATTAATTGACCAGTTCTGAAGAGGTATATCCAGGTCATTCTAAATGATCTTCGGTTCGAACTACTGTTCGGCAATTTCATATTGTATATTTTTGCTGATGTTTTCCATAATAAAATCTGGGTCAGAACAACTGAAGAATGTGCCTAAGATCTTAATTATTATATTTTCAACTATTTAAGAATCTACTTTAATAAGGCTAAGGTAGTTATTGAAAAGATTCTTTACATACCTACAGGCTTAATTTTATATCTATGAATATAGTCAAACCAAAACAAACAACAAAGCTGTATTCTAACGCATGCATTCACAAGAAAATCTCTCTACTCAAGCAGGTTTCATCACATTTCTTTCCTATTTCTTACGTACGAATAATAAAATGGCAAGCTTCTCTCCAACACAAAGAAGTGGAACCAATACATCAAGTAAATGAGACCCTTAACTGTGACGCGAAGTTTTTTGCTGAATGGCCGAGGAAAGGTCACTTTATGTTATATCAATCTACTTATGTATAGGTATTCTTGATTGAGAACTTTTTACTGCTCGGTGAATGTCTATGGAAAATTAAAGATAGGGATAAATCAATGCGTTTTTCGGTCCCAATATAGAAAGGGCCTCCATTTTATTGTTCCGTACCAAAATTGTCAAAACGGTACGATCGATTTTTTTTGTCAATAAACTCAATAAATTGCTGTCCCCACCGATATTTCAAAAACTATAGCCATATAAAAACTGAAAAAGAATTATGAAAATTTGAAATCCATCTACAGGCGGGAAAATTATCAGGTCCGGGAACTGGACATTCGGGTATGGACCCGAACGTCCAGTTCCCATAGTGGACGTTCGGGGAAAAGGACGTCACTGACCTGATCCATTTGAACTAACTTGAATGGTTTTACCAAAAAACGTATTTATGTTTATTTTTAAGAAATTTATTTCCTATAAGATTACAAATCACTTATATTATGAGAAAATATATTATAAAATCTACTCTTAAAAAACAGTATAGTACAGTGCAAACATATACATTCAAATTGAAGGTAATTCAACAATATTAAAGTAACATTTCAAGGCCGGATCAACAAAACATTAAGTTTACCTTTAAGTGATGTATTCATATGACCTGATGCTCGTGTATTTTTTATAATGTGTCGTTGGTGTACCTAATAAACTATTAAACTATAAAAAGTAAATCCAGTATAAACTGATCTTCAGTTATTATGAGCCTACATACATACATACGTAGTAGCTATCATTTTATACTGGTTATCATGTACGACCAATATAAAACAACCGGTAGTGCTGAAGACTAATTGCCCGAGTCCTGACTCGCACTTGGCCGATTTTTTTTAGGAAATACACGTTTTTAACAAAAAAAATTAACCAGGGTGGTTTCCAGTTTCGACTATTGCTGTGAAATTTATCCGCGACTCGCTACGGCAGGCCATGAAGCGGATACAATGTCGCACTGCTCTGTATGTCATCCGTTGGGACCTAACACATAACAAACGCCTCTCTGCACGGATCGTCGCGCAGTGGATCCACATTTCTTGGTCCACGATCCACAATCTCGCGCACCGCTACTAAATCTGCTTCATCGCCTTCTGCGACAGTAATGTGCAAAGTGTGAATCGCGTTAGACTAGATCACCCCATTTATATCCGTTGCTATCATAGGAAGCACTATAAGGATAATAGTGGTCGATCAGTTTCTTGACAAAAATCCATTTATCGAAATCATAGGCGCCGTTCGAGAACCCAGAATCAGAATCACAGTAGCTTTATTTGTAAGAATAACCGATAAACGCTGAATGTCTTTGCAATTATTAATACATGTGAAGGACACCCATGTTTATATCTACACATATGCAGGAAACCAATTAGCGTGTAAACGAGATCAAAGGAGTAATCTCAGGTCACAGAGTAATACCCGAAAACTCATTAGCATTGTATGTCCCTAATAAGTATAAACAAGTACATATATCTGAATCCTAAGGCTATGTATAAAATAATACATTACGAATTAATGTTGATCTTTATTACGTAGACTTTTCATGTCGCGTTTGTAATATCAGCCGTTTCATTATTAAGTGTAACAATATAATAGGAAATACGAAATATAATATTTATTTTTTAGTTGCCTGCGCAAAAAGGTATCGCGCTCATCTGTAAGAAGAAAACCGATGAATAAAATTATATTTTCAGTGTAAAGGAATATTTTTAATAGGTAGGTACAGGCTTTTATTACTTAACAGTATAAAGCTTTATAACCGAATAATCGGACGAGGACGAGGCAAGACCTTGGGAAGGAACGGTTAAAGTTCTAAAATATTATACAGAATGTAACAAAAGACCCCAGTAATATTTAATAAGGTGGTTATAAGACCATCAAACTGAACAACTTTCACTGTGAAGCAAACATCGAAAAAAAAAACAACGGGTTGCACTCCAGGAGTGCCGGCAGAAGTGAAAACTTGAATAATTTCGCACGAATTGCTTTAATTATCAGTATAGAAGTACTATCATTTAAATGTGGTAAAATACAATATTCATTTATTGCGCTATCGTACACAAACATGACAATTTATGCCGCTTAAACGAAACAGCAGGAACAGGCATATATTTTCGCCGCGCGGTAGAAAGAGAGGGGGATATGTCTGGCCAATTTTCGATCAGGTCAGGTCGTCACGGTCCTGACGCGCGTTTAAAATTTTTAACCCATACCAAAAAGTGCACAACGCTGCTAAAGAAGTTTTTACTTCAAAATTTTTTTAGCGCTACAAACCTATATAATATGAAATGGTATTTAATTTAGTGCGTACTGAAACCTTAATCCTCCCCTGAACTTGTCAAGTTTTTTGATAAATTAGGCGTAGAAAACTGCTTTTCGAAACAAGGAGACCTGCCAGGAAATTGAATAGTGTTCTACTTAAATTCTCCCAGGAGGTATCTCCTACATTTCATTCCCTAAGATGTCCCCTGACGGAGCTATTAAGTCAATGAAGTAAGAACGAAAACGACTTGATTTGCGAGACTGCATAGATCGAAATACACGTGTAGGTAGACGATGTGAGGGTATAAATTTGTAGCATCTATTATTGAAATTGAAATTTAGCATCGGTTGGATACACAAGTTTGATTGTGGTTGCCGATTTGTATGTTGCCGAATGGTTTATAGTTTGAAGGTGGGTTTAGGAATAAAGGGATGCTTTGATGTCGTCAATGGAGTAGGTATTGGTACTATTGGATTGGAACTGCAAGTTTATTACTGACCGCACGCATAATGTGCCTTTGATAGGAGAAAATCAGGGATGTAAAATGAGGAATGCACTTAGCATACAGGATGCTTAGCATTAAGTGCACTAGAACTATATACTATTACCTATTCTGTGCTATAAGCAAAAAGTAGTTAAATAAAACCGGTCAAGTGCGAGTCGGGCTACTCGCGCACCGAGGGTTCCGTACCACACCACCACAGAACACAACATTATTAACATAGAAAAAAAACTTTTTTTGTCCGGGACCTTTAGCGCGAGACCGACTCACACTTGGCCGGTTTTTAGTATTTGTTGTTATTCTGTAGAGTTTGCTCTATAATCACAAGTTTGACGCTTGTATGTATTACCGTTTTTACTATAGAGCGTGAAGAAAAAACGTTGATAAAAATTAGTTTCTTGTTGAAAACCCCCCTTAATTTTTAACTTTCTGCCATTTTTATTATTTGTTAACAAATCCGCCGCAATAACGCATAATCTGAGAAAATTTCAACTATCTAGCTATTACGGTTCAAAAGTTACAGCCCTAAATAGGTAGGACAGACGGACGGACGGACGGACAGACGGACGGAAGGACGGACGGACGGACGGACGGACAACGTAGGCTTAGTAATAGGGTCCCGTTTTCACCCTTTGGGTACGGTACCCTAAAAAGAACTCTATCGTAAAAAAAAATTGGTTTTGTTATTTAAAAGATTGTTTAATTTTCTTTCTCCTTATGCATGAGCTCCTTAAGTAAGGAAATGGCAATAATTTTTAAACTCACAGGGCCTAGTTTCAGTCCCTTTCTTTTGTGCGCTTTATAACTGAGCACACTGTAATTATACAGGTTTTAGGGTAAACAGTTGCATTACTTCAAATGGTATTTTACCCATGTTACTGAACAACGTTCCTTAAGAAACCTAAAGAATTCTCAAAAAAAAATTTGGTCCTTCCACTCTAAAATAATATATAATCATCTGCTGTTTGTATGAAAAGACATTTTTTTTGCTTTCTGGAAAGGTAAGGTTATACTGTATAAAGAAATTTATACAGTCTATATAATAAATATATGAGAACTATGTATTAATTATGGTAGACCTTCCTAGAAAATTTGTTGTTATATAAATAAGTAAAATTCTGACTACTCAATAACTTTGTAACTTTTGTTCCAAACTTCTTAATTTTTGTTATCTTAGTTCGACAAAGTTTGTAGGTATAGACTTTGAAATAACAAAATCACATTTCAATCAGAACCTTTTAGAATCGAAACGTATTTCAGTCTAAAACTATACAATTATGAAATAAAAGAACGCAACGGCTCGGGCGTCTGTTACAAAATGGTAGATAGACCGAAATAGGTATTCCATTATTGTGCGAAAGCTTATTCGTTAGGAACATGGGAAAGCACTTAAAACATTAAATATGGATGCAGGCAGATGCCGTTTGCCTGTCCATATTTCCCGGAGGTTTGACCAAATATTTATCCTTGGCTGGACAGCAGTTAAAGGTTCGGTTTTGGGACTAATCGTTTGTAGAGATGAAATAGAAAAGCCCTAGCAATTATTTGATTATTGAAGAAGAGGGAAAACAAAGGACTTAAATTGAAGGTTCCATTTCGATATTTTGAATTTACAAATTAAAGTAGATAACTTAATTAACCATATATTTCATTCTTGCTTAGTTTAGAGAAGCTACAAATATTTTTTTCATATTTTATAGTAACGTCCACTGAAACCGTTTACGCGTCGGCTCTGTGAAAAAATTCTGAATTGTCAAAATACTATATTCACAAATTCAATGTTCAGTGCAAAGTGTGTCTATTTCATAAACGAAGAATTTTTCACTTACGCTGGTAGACGTGTTATCAGTGTAACATAAAATCCTATACAATTTATATGAAGCTAGACGACTGACTCCAGAGTCATACAGCCGTCGTAGTACAAAAAAGTGGTTACGTCGATAAAGGTCTATCTCTTTTCCAGGCTGCACTCTGTGTCATATAGGCATATGCATATAATAAATCAATGTATTCATAATATGGTCTGAGCACCACTGTTTGTGCAGGAAGATTTTACTGTAATCAACATCGAAACTAAGCTCTGATTCACCTTGCATAGTTAAAAAATAGAGATTGATACGAGAAGTATAGAAAATGTCACATAATTTTGTACTGACACGCTTAAAAAATACAGTGCTATTAAATGAATGACAGTTTTAAAACAAAATGTTTCCTAGCTAGCTTGTCCTCTTTCTGGGTAGGTATTGTTTTTTAAAATCCTCCCCATAGGTAAACGCGGCTCGGGCCATATTTTACTGGTTTTTAGAAGCTATCTTCTCCTTATTTGAAAGACATACAAATGATTGAAAAGTGTAGCAATATTTTTCAACATCTCAGCTTTACTTGCTATAGATCATATTTCTCATTTTTCTATAAAATACAATATATGAAACCTGTGTTTAAAGGAAATCCTAAATATTGGAAAAAATCTGTATTATGTGCATCTACTTTTTAAGTTGAAGTCACATTTACTTGAGCAACACACCTTTGTGTAGACAATATTAAGATCTAAAATTGCTATTTTGAATTTTTTTTTAACACCAATATTTAATGAGTTAATTAGATAATTGTTAAATTTGGGGTGAATTCTTATGATTTTAGAATGTGATTCCTTGGATTAGAAGGCTCCACTGTGATATAACGAAGGACAAGCGAGTCAAAAATAGGTCTACCTACTAAAATGAGGAAGTTTAGTAGAGGTGAGGTGGCTCTGAAAGAGTCAAGGTCGTTCGGTCAGGGAAACCTCTTAAGTAACTAGAAACGTATGTAGATAACACTCGTTTGTAACAGAGTTTTCGCATCGTCGACGTAACAGTTTATTAAACATCTAGTACTTTTCGAACAAGGACTAAGAAAATATAAAACAAACTTTATTTCTTTCTCAATAGTCTTGTTTACTTTGAAGTTGGATACTTTAAAGTTTTATTGTGGAACGTATCTTGGAGAAACGTGAGAAATTAAATGGAAAACTTTATTTAGGTTTTCAATTCATAAATTATATTATTTTAATTTATATTAGTATTTTATTGTTAAAGTTTATTTCGATAATGTCCACAGGCCTGAGAATAAATTAAGTTTCTCGACTCTTAATAATACTTTATTATAAAATTAAAAGCTATTTAATATTTTTGTTATCCAACGGATATTCAAATAAATTAATTTAGTTGTATAGTAGAAATCAGTATAAAACTCAAGTAAGAATGATATTTTTTATGACATTAAAATAAAATGTGAATCCTTATAACAAACACTTAAATGAATAAGCGAGTTTATTTGTTCCAATGGTTCCAATAATTGTTATAATTTTAAATCTAATTAAATTTTTCGTGTCAATAGCATAATATTTTCTACAAATTAAACAGAAAGTTGTAACAATGTTTCTGACCACCCCGAAAGGGATTACGGTCGTGAGTTTATGTATGGACTACACATTACTTTAGCGGTTACTTACTTTAATCAAAATCAAGGTAACTACATCATCATGCCTCCTTTATCTCATAATTAAAATTCTCATAATTATACAAAACAACATGTAGCCTAAAAAAAATTATTCCAATTACACGTTTACACGAATACCCTAAAAATACCAACGTAAAAGAGAAACAACAATGCTAACAATCGTAGCTACAATACAACGTACGCCGCCCATCGCATACCTAATAAGCATTCAGATTTGCAGAAATGGGTCCATCCCTCCTTCAAATTTCAATATCGTGAGTGCCTTACTTCGTAATCCCCGGATAGGAAAAGAAACTTTTGTTAAGTACCTAGGTGCCTCCGAAGATTTGTATGAATTAGAGCTGACCGATAGCACGCTGCTGGTGATATATTGAAAAGTAAGTCTTGCATAAATACATTCTTTCTACGAATAGAGCCTGCATGAGTGATGGTGTTCAATCAGTGCATCCTAAGCTGCCAGTGATGACCTATGTGGTAGAAACGTGGACCCTCATGATAGGACTTGTTCTCATTCGAGCTATGGAAACAGCTAAGTATGCTCGGTGTTTCTCTAAGAGATCATATTATCAGGAATGAGGACATCAGAGAACTAAAGTGGTTGACATAGCTTAGAAAATTAGCAAGCTGGAGTGGCCAAGGACTGGTCGTATCTGCCGAAAAACTGAAAACCGATGGGGAGTCAGAGTTCTAGATTAAAGAGACCACGGACTGAAAGGCAAAGTATTGGACACCCTGCGGACCTACGACGTAAACAAGGTGGCGGGGAGCGACTGGATGAGAAATCCGAGAAAAGAGTATGAAAGGCCTATCTTCAGTAATAGACGATGATAGGCTGATGATGACGAGTAAAATACTAAACCCCCTATAAGTCCGGCGTACATCAATGCTGGTTGGTAAAACTCTTGACCACGATGGCAGGTCAAACTCTATGACATGCCATGTTGGGGCTCTGTTGAAAACTAATTGAAAGAGCCGACCCAAAATAATAGGATCATGGTTAAAATCACAGTGACACTACTGGTTTACCTGTGAAGATAAACATGAGGTGAGGAAATGCGTCCAGGCATTTTTCTAATATAAGCCGGAACCACATCGTAATTAGTGTAATAACAGTTTAAAATATTACATACAATTGTGCAATTGTACAATTAAGCAAGTTAATCGGATCACCAAATCGTTCTTTGGTAGCGATCATGTTTACAAGTAGGCAACAAGTAGGTAGGTAGGTACTGCATCCTTGTCACGCGTCACACGGGGTCGTAGATGCATCATGCATTGTCAGTGCTTTGTTATCATATCAGGTTGATCGCCAATTACTCACTGCCATGCATATTGATGTTGACAATTATTGATACCGATTATTTCATAGGGTGGGTTTCTGTCTATTTGGGAAACACAAGCGATAAACGTGGGAAAATTAAAATATACCGAATATTACTAATATTATAAATGCTTGTTGTCTTTGGGTATGTTTGTTATGGCTAAACAACTTGCATCTTGAAGACGAAAAGAAGTATTTTAAAATCCAACGCAGCCGAAGTCACCGGTAGTAGGTAATAAACCTGTAGGTAAACTGCGTTTTGCTCATTGAAAATATAAAAACAATTTATAGTCCTAGAATATAATAATAGAAACCATCAACGGTAGAGAGGTACCCATAGAATTTGAATGACCCTTGGTGAAAAGGGTAGGACAGTATACATAATATGGGGCTGCCAAAAATAGTAAAACTATAGTTAAGTATGCCCGCGATTTTGACGAACACTGATTAAGTGAGCTGATTGCAATCAAATATTTACTAAATGTTAGTACAAATGCCAATGTTCTTCTGTTTTATGTTGTACCTGTACCCAAACCTGTACCCTTATTTATCAGACTTCATATTCCTTGCAGTGCGATCATCGAATCATGATGATTAAACGTAATGCGTACACAATCAAACAGAGAAAATATAATAGAAAAAATTCTAACGGTAAGAGGTAAGTACACTCAAAATTTGTAACCAAACGCTCCCAGTAAATAAAATTCAGGATCCAAGATCCACTGAATTTCCATCTTTGGCCTGTAGCTGACATTTATTAACATCTTCTGTCGCAATACGAAGTTAACGGATATCGTCATTGAAAAACCGGAAATGACTTTTATGATGTCTTTGATGTCAGCTTTCAGTGACAAGCGGACTAGAGGCAAATATAGGAACTGAAAAGTCAACTTCCTTTTCCTTTATACGGGTAATATATAAATAAACTCACCACATTTTACTACTAATTTTGAGGTGAACAGAAAGTCAGAAGTCAAATACAAAATTAAGAAATTAATATTTTCTTTTTATCGAATACTAGCGGCCCGTCCCGGCTTCGCTCGAGTGGACGTCTAATCTTTTCTAGCAATAAATATAGCCTATGTTAGTCAGAAAAGTTTTTAATCTAAGCTCAGGGTGAATGTAGCTTTCTAATGGTGAAATAATTTTTGAAATCGGCACAGTAGTTTTTGAGTTTATTCATTACAAACATACACACCCACAAAAATACAAATCTTTCCTCTTTATAATATTAGTATAGATAGATAATATCATAATATCTAAAAGGATTGCGTATGTATTGCTCCTGGAGAGCATTCGCGTTACATAAATAGCAACTGAACCATGATTGGACCGCGTGCGAATCACAACTCACATATTCGGTATTGCGCTATTCATTTGACAGCCGTTAGAGACATTTTGACAGATCGCGCAAACGTTAAAGGCTGTCACTGTCAGTCACATAGAAAATAAGTCAAGTTTAGCGCGATACGGAATTGAGCACAGTTGAATAGTAATTGAATTAGAACTGAAATTAGATTAGGATTGAACTTGGATGTTTTAAATTAGTGCAATCGCACTCCAGGACGATTTCGACAGTGGCGACTGATTCAACTCCTTTGTTGGTGTTGATGAGCTCTCATGTGGCTACCATAGCCAATCTCCTCATGGAAAAGATCCTCGTACATTAAATGGATTAATTCGGGATTGAAGTCTCAGAATGATAACATAAACATAAAAAATCCTTTATTTAATTTCATCATCATCATCATCTCAGCCGACGGACGTCCACTGCTGGACATAGGCCTCCCCCAAGGATCGCCATAACGACTGGTCCTGCGCTGCCCTCATCCAAAGTTTTCCCGCCGCCTTTACCAGGTCGTCGGTCCACCGCGTGAGGGGCCTACCCACGCTGCGCTTTCCGGTACGCGGTCGCCACTCGAGAACATTTCGGCCCCATCGGCCATCGGTTCTGCGAGCAATGTGCCCCGCCCACTGCCACTTTAGTTTAGCGAATCTTTGGGCTATGTCAGCTACTCTGGTTCTTCTGTTTATTGAATTTAACAACTTGTAAACTAACATATGCGACCCTGGCTCCTAAACTAGTCTAGTCTGAAGACTCGGAGCTAGATAAATGAGTCTCATGGCGTTTCTAAGCCTTAAAAACGTCTCAACGAATTTCTATGCATCTTCATCGTGAGCATTAAACTAAAACTGCTACAAAAATTATAATAATGCGTTTGTCAACCTCATACTGTTCCCCACCTGACACTTTAAAGCTGGTACAGACTGGAGGCATTCAAATCTGTAGACCATTTATTAAAGCCGAGTTGACAGAGCCATTATCTAAATGTACACAGGGCTTATGTGTCGCATCTTCTTACTCACGTAACTTGAGTTAACTTGACGCTGTTGCTTCAAGTATAAGTACATCATTATGACTGAATATAACTTTAGATATTTTTGGGAATGTATTTTTTTAACTAATTTTAATGTTCTTCTGCCGATGGCATAATGTAATTCTATATTTTTCTAGCTAGCACAACAACATAAGTATGTTAACATAATATTATTAATCTAAATATACTATTAACTAAACTAAATCTAACAGTATCCGATTGTAATTTACAGAGTATATACAAATATAAGAAATGAGGCTAAAAAGAGGATATATATACAAATTTACAATCTTAATAGTACGCGTAAGTATAATATATACAGATTTACAGGGAGCCGCCGCATAGTCGAATGCATCTTCCATCTATCTTACGATAGATAGAAAATGCATTCGAGGTCGCTATCTAGCGGGTGAGTGCCCAGGATGCTGGCGGCGTTACCTCGCTGTATCGCGATGCTGATACGTTGCCCGAGGTAAGCGCCGGCCCTGTTATCGCCCGAGACCTCTACCAGGCGTGACGACAGCTCTTTAAACAGTTGTCGTGCCTCCGGGCCCCAAGGTCCCAGGGTCTCCACCGCGATATACAACTAGATAATATCATTACTGGCAGTGTCCATTATAAGTTCTATTCACATGCATGTACCCGGGAAGGAAGAGCAAGGTATAAAATGGGCCATAGTCTGCGGAGCAAGACCGCACTCACACCTTAGGCACAAATACTAGTTACATCGTAACAGATATATCCCACCAAAAACATTCTGTAAAAAACTAGCCAAGTCTCGATGGAGCTGCTTGTTTATCTCTAAAAAGTAATGAAATCTAGACAAAGTCGTGCCAAGTCTAAGGTTCCTTACTGCTATTTCTTTATTATTATAGTTAATGTTGTGTGACTTGGCCGTTGAAGGGTACACAAGGGTACAAAACCAGGTGCTCCATGACACCATTGCAAATACGCAGCTTTATCAAGCCTACAATTGACTGGTTATTGAATCAACGTTTTCCAAGTGGCAATTCTCCATCGTCAAGGGTAGCGGTTCTGGCGACAGATTGGTACAATGGAGTCATGGAGCACCTGGTTTTGTACCCTTGTGTACCCTTCAACGGCCAAGTCACACAACATTAACTATAATAATAAAGAAATAGCAGTAAGGAACCTTAGACTTGGCACAACATTGTCTAGATTTCATTACTTTTTAGAGATAAACAAGCAGCTCCATCGAGACTTGGCTGGTTTTTTACAGAATGTTTTTGGTGGGATTTTACTTCTTTTTTTAGAAACGTGGGCATATTGATTTATTTTATTAGATGTTGGGCTCTTGTGTTTTCTAATCAGGGTCACCACTGGTGACTCACCAGGTACTCCAGATCTTCGATTATCCTAGTTTTTATAGTTTTCCCTTTATGTGGCCATTAAATCCTAACTCTGTACCAAATTTCAGCTCCCTGAGTTTATAGGAAGTACTAGTTCTATTCTGATGATCATGAGTGAGTGAGCGTCATAAAAGCGAAAGTTTGCTTTGCTTAACTTCGGAACTAAATGATCTACAGACTTCATTTTGGATTTTAAGGCTTTGACTGCCAAATGACCGACAAACAATGGAAAATCTATTGTTATTGTGACCCGCCGGCGTTCAACGTGTTAAGTATATGATTATAGCTTACTGGATGACGAATATTTCTGCGTTGTGGTCTTATCCAGAGGTTCTCAAATAGGGGCCTGAAAATGCGGCGAAATAGTTCCAGTAAAGGATGGTACGGCAGTATTTGCTTCGCGCTTGACTTTGGCGGGGGCACTGCCGTGCCCCCCGATCACTTTTTGAGCAAACTTTAAATTCGCACGCTTTAATTATATGAGAGGGGTTCGAAATGCAAAGTTGGCGTGGAACGTGTCGCCATAGGTTATGCAATGATTTGCATAACACCATAAGGCCCGCGGCGGGGTACGAGCGAGAGGGCATGAGTAATTGTTGCAGCGTGAGCGGGAAGACAAGTGGCGACAGCCGTCTCCGAAGCAAAAGCGCTACTTTGCATTTCTAACCTTATAATGTTCTGTGGTCCTGTCAATGAAACCCCACCTGAGCAGGCTATCTTTACCCCGGTTGACGTGAGTTCAGAGTCTATAAAAAGAACTCCTAAATTAGCCTGGACAGCTTCTGTCCTACTGGGAAGCTTTCTAAAAGTGAACCTACGGATAGACGAACGGATTAGGTATTGTACTGGTTTCCCAATAGAGTAGAATTATAATTATTATGTGCTTCAATCGGGTTATAATTTCACTTCTATAAAGTTGGTTCTGTACATTTGTAGAAAAGAAGATTGAAGTAATATTCAAACCGCGTTTGACGGATTTAGCAAATTAATTATAGTCCGAGGTCCGACCGTAAAATTATTTCTTAGGCGAACGAAATGTGATTCTAGTGTATGTTTACACTGGTGTTAATTCAACGCGCCGCCAAGTTGCCTAGAAAAAATCTTGCCGCAAGTACTTTTTCCATTATGATTGTTGGTATAACTTTTTCCACCTGTCTGTTAGGGAAGTAAATGAGGTGCCATCGGAAGGAGACCGATCTAAAGTACTGGAAAAACTAGGGTTGCCACCTCTCAATCTGCCGCAACTATAGGGTTGCCAGCCTCAAAGAAGTCATTTTTGAACCTGGTAACCCTAAAGTTACGGCAAACTGAGAGGTGGCAACTCTAGTTTTTCCAGTTCTTTAGATTGGTCTCCTTCCGATGGCACCTCATTTACTTCCCTAACAGACCGATGGAAAAAGTTATACCAACAATCATTATGGAAAAAGTTACTTGCGGCAAGATTTTTCTAGGCAACTTGGCGGCGTTGAATTAACCCCAGTCCATACACTAGAATCACATTTCGTTCGCCTAAGAAATAGGTGCATAATTTTACGATCGGATCTCGGTCTATTAAACTCTAATTAAATCCCCTTTGGGCGTAAGCGGAGATATTCTAAATATAGCATTATTTTATCCACATTTCACTGGCAGTGATTAAACTCTGTTCAGCGAGATAAGTTGAGATAGTAAGCCTGTCGCCACAATAAATGGAAATTCGGCACTCGCCTCGTAATTGAAGTATTTAGGTTTGCCCAAAATGTTTTCCGGTCGTTGTGTCCTATCCTTGGGGGAGGCCTAAGTCCAGCAGTGCACGTCTATCGACTGATATGATGTTGAGTATAATCACCCACAGGAATGCAACCGTCTACAGTTACAACCTATGCTATAGAAGGAACCTCCTTCTTAAGAGGGCTATTCGAGCTCAGTGGCGCCCTCGTCACAATAATAAAGATTTCTCAATAAAGAAAGACTAAATTAAAAAAGTGCCCAACAGATAAACTACAAAAGCCTTCAAGCCATTGTTATACAATACTTTTATAGGTTCTAAACATTACACTAAAATTTCGAATAAAAACAAAAGCGGCCGTTTTTTTTCTTTTTTCAAATTTTTTATGTTTAGACCTTTAAAAAAACCTATAAAAATATTCTATGAAAATAGCTTGAAGGCTTTTGTAGTTTATCTGCTGGGCACTTTTTTAATTTAGGTTTTTTTTATTGAGAAATCTTTATTATTGTGACGAGGGCGCCACTGAGCTCAAATAGCCCTCTTAATATGCCGACACTTTTTTAAGGGGATGATCAGACCGTCAAACTGAACAACTCCAAAAAGTGTCAGCATATTAAGAAGGACCCTAATACAGGGTGGAAATTTTATTTTGCGTTTTCTGAGAGTTCATATACCTCGACCTTGATTGACCCCATAGAGATTTATGTTCCTTATCAATAAGAGAATCGAATGGGATAAAAAAAAGTCCTGCGAAAATTGCAGTTTTTCTCGATGACTGTAATTTTTTAATCAAAATCTGTGAATGCAGAAGTAAAATGCTTCAAAAGTTAGGGTTAGTTTTCTAAGAACGTTTTCTTGTAGCTGTAATGCTTCTGGTAGTCTTTGTGCCTCATCTCAGCTTTCCACCCTGTATAGCAAGTCCCACCCTTGTAAGCACTACACACCTGTAATCGTATTTAACAAAGCAATTTAGTACAAAGCAGGGCTCACGTCCCAGTAAATGTGCTTAGTCGCTTAGTGCTATTGTTGTTCAGGTCACGAATCTGCCGTGTGTTACCCCGCTATTTCCCTAATGGTCTCACAATGTTAGATTGAATCGCCCTTAGGGTTTTACCCTTCAGTTCTGTGGCCAGTTATTTCTGTTGTAATATTTTATGAGATTGTGTTTTTAGAGTTAGTGGTGAATATTCACAGTTTATTTTATTCTTATCGTGTGGGCAGAGCCCTGGTGTCCTTACGACCTCTGACATGGTTTTTATGTAATGACTATTCCCACCAGAGATAGTAGCCGGGACCAATGTCTTAACGTACCATCCGAAGCATGGAATCATCTTTCTTTTTAGACAATTAGGTGATTCAGTCTGCAATGTCCTAACCAACTGGGGAAAAACGCACAAAGTGACATACCACTAGGTGTGGTATCGAACCCACGACCTCCGCGTCAAGAGCCCAATGCTCTTAACCATTAGACTATGGAGGCAGTCACAATTTATTTGTCCATAGTAAATAATTGTGCATGGCGTATTTTAATTTAAAATTATTATATCAAAAAAATGTTTGTCAATGGGCGGGGCATATCGCTCTCAGAACCGATGGCCGATGGGGCCAAAGAGTTTTCGAGTGGTGGCCAAATACCGGAAAGCGCAGCGTGGGTAGGCACCAGGTGGACCGACGACCTGGTGAAGGCGGCGGGAACCCGTTGGATGAGGGCAGCGCAGGACTTGTAGTTGTAGCGATCCTTGGGGGAGGCATATGTCCAGCAGTGGACTTCTATCGGCTGATATGATGATGATGATGACACCCTAAAGCCTTAGCTTAAACTTCATACAAATGCAAACAAGCCAGCGAGTGAGTGCGAGAGAGTGGTGATTACACCATTGCCTACTGTTTTCTACCATCCGTTTGCCATGGTGAGGTTGCATGCATGTGAGTGTAAAATTGCTCCTATGGCAAAAGTTGTTCAGTTTGATGGTCAGAAACATCCTTAAGAGTTAGCAAAGAGATTTAAAAAATCGCCCAGTATTTTCCTTTTATGTGTAATGCACAGTATCATTCGACGAAACTTCACAGTTTGGAACGCTATATTCCTTTTTTGTTGTCCTACTTCTACCGACCGCCGCGTTTCCGCAAACATTTTTTGTAGTAACGTAGCATCGCGCTACGACGTAGCTGGTGCTCGTAGCCTCGTAGCAAAGTACTTACATTTAAATATTATTTTAGTCGCAAGCTGTGTTCCTTGATTGCAAGTCTGTGACTAAACAAGATAGTTTTTGTTGAACTATGAACATTTTTAAATACAGAAGAATTGAGGTAAAAGTAATTCTTACTCATCTACACTAATATTATAAAGAGGAAAGATTTGTACCTATTTTTGTATGTTTGTATGTTTGTAATGAATAAACTCAGAAACTACTGTGCCGATTTCAAAAATTCTTTCACCATTAGAAAGCTACAATCACCCTGAGTAACATAGGCTATATTTATTGCTAGAAAAAATTAGACGTCCACCCGTGCGAAGCCGGGACGGGCCGCTAGTTCTTTATAAGTACATAATTATTAGTGGCGAGTAACCTTGCCTGCCGTGCAGGAGGCGATGGTTCGATCCCCGTCCAGGTCGACTCGTACCAATGAGTTTTTCGGAATTTATGTACGATTTGTAACACTACTGGCTTCTCGGTGAAGGAAAACATCGTGAGGAAACCTGCATGCTTCAATTTCGAGGCATGTATTGTACCTCCTGTCCATTACAAGTGGCGACGGGCTCACTCCCCGTCACACTGGACAGAGTTTCAGTACTACTAGTGAAACGTGGATGTTCTGAAGTTTCAGAATATCTCTGACTACCCCCTCGGGGAATATAGTCGTGAGCATATGCGTAAGGTGAGGCGGGGCTATTCTGACACAAAAAATCAAAGCGAAAAGTTTAAACCTCATTATTTCCCTTTGTTATAAAGTTACAGTAAAGTTAACTATTGCATATTAAAGGGTATTTTATCTATTTTGATTTCCCCTTTATTTTTGTTTTAAAAACGCATATTTACACTGGCAAAACAAGCGAAATTCTCGTAAAAATACCATGTGGCCATAATTACCCCGCAGCGGGGTAATTCCGGCAGTCGACAATATCTCCGCCATCTATGGAGCTATGACGCTGAAACTCAAAGCAATACAATATTGACGATACGACATATGCGAAAATGAACTTTATGACAAGCTGGGATGCTTCATTTTCTAGTAAAAACACTTAAAAAAATTTGTGGGGCTATTCTGGCAGCTGTCCATACATGCTAGGGCTGGGACACGTAAAAGTCGATAAACGGAACCTAGCAAAAATTTCTTAAAAATTGGATGAGAGTGATTAAAGTAAGAATAAGTGCTTAATTTAATAAAACATTTTTTGAGTACGAGTAATCCTAAATTTATGATAAAAAAACGTCATATTAAAATTGATTTCCTATTAACTCTCTTCTTTTTAATAAAGGTTAGGTATTTATTGTAGTTCTGGGTATCTATCCTGAGTATCTGTGCCGCTCCATGCAGTTATTTTAGTTTTTTCACGTCTTCAACCGCATTTCAAAGTTTGATTTCTGAGTAAATACGTTATTCTTTTTATCTTTCAATGTTACATCATCTATAATAATACAAGATACATACTCGTATGACAATATACTTATTTTAAACTAGATTACATGTTTTGTCTTGATTTTACCTAAAAATGTACATGCGAGATATGGTAGGGTTAAAAGTACTGAAATTAATATCGACGTTTATGCCTTTATTGTGGACATCACTAGCATTTTGCTATTTCATACAAAAACAGTGGGGCTATTCCGCCAGTGTTTTCTGCCAGAATTGCCCCTCCATCATAGTTTTGGGGGGTTATTATGTCAGACTCAATAACACAGTAATAAATAAGCGTAGGACAAAATAAGTTAGCAGAAAAGAATCTACAGTTCTTATTCATATTACTTAACTTGATTAATCTTCAAATAAAACACAAAAACCACTAAAAAAATAAATAAATTTGCGAAGCGTTTTTGGTAACGCAAGCGAAAAAAATTGTATCCCGTCAATATGGCTTCCCAATCAAACAATTCCTGCGTTAGCCGCCCCATCTATATTTTATCGAAGAAACAAGCTTTTTCTCTACCTGTACCAGGTGTCGCGACTGACTAAAAGCTTATAGAACAAAAGTTATAGCCAAATGCCGGAATAGCCCCGCTGCCGGAATAGCCCCGCCTCACCTTATACATAATTTTATTTTTTTAAGGTTCTGTACCCAAAGGGTGCCAACGGGACGGGTTCAAAAGATACAGCTCTTAATTGTAGGACAGACAGACAGACGGACGGATGTACGAAAGGACGGACAGCGTAGTCCCAATTCATACATAACTAGACGGTTGAATTTCTATGAATGTGTTATACCTACTTACCGTTTTCAGTAATATTTATGTTTGTTTTCTAGTACCTATCCACAACGTACGTATAACCTGCCATCTACAGTCACAACTACACTATATCATTATCTTATCCTACCATCCACAGTCACACGACACGACACGTAGGTACAAAGGCACAGACTTCCAATCCATTAATCAAACTCTCATGTATGCTCCGTCATACCCAAGATTCACTTCCATACGCCACTAGCAAAACATCTAAACTATTATAAAACTGTAACAGAAGTGTGTCTGTACATTGAAGATATTTACAAAAAAAAGATTACGATAATTATGATGTTTAGATGTCGCTGATTCCAAATCACCAATTTTTGGATTTTTTGTCTGTTTGTTTGTTTGTTTGTTTGTTTGTTTGTTTGTTTGTTTGTTTGTTTGTTTGTTCGTTTGTTTGTTTGTTTGTTTGTTTGTTTGGGTGTATGTTTGTTCGAGTATCACGCAAAAACTACTGAACCGATTTTGATGAAACTTTTTTTGTTTGCTTATGATTTGACTTAAAATCTGGTATATAATTTATGCGGACAAAGTCGCGGATAAATGCTTGTTAAACATAAATGTGTATGTAGACTAGCATTGCTAAGTTTTTAATTTAATCATTATTACTCGTACGACACAAACTCAAACTCATAATAATTTATTAATTACTAGCGACCCGCCCCGGCTTCGCACGAGTGCAATGCTGATACTATGCATGTATTACATACATATTACCCTTCCTCTTGAATCACTCTATCTATTTAAAAAAACCGCATCAAAATCCGTTGCGTAGTTTTAAAGTTCTAAGCATATATAGGGACAGACCATAGAGTAAGAGGAGATGGCATATCGGCTTGTTTCTATAGAAAATGTTGTCGCCAACAAAGGGGGTGAAAAACGGGTGAGGGGAAGGGTTAACATTTAAATACGCTACTTCCCGCTATTATGACGTCAGGCCCAGTTGAGTATCTGTGCACAGTTCGATACAACATCTCTACCCCAGGGGAGCGCGTTATTTTCTCTATGGGACAGACAGACAGCGGGAAGCGACTTTGTTTTATAGATAGGAACTAGAAACACGATTTTATAATCGAATAATTGTGTTTATTTCTTGGACTTCGTGATACAAATTGTCTAGTTCAATTTAAAGAATCGTTTAGACTTGTATCATTATGATGATTAAACAACGCATTGTAACATGCGTTACATACTAAAGTATGAAACTTTTTTTTTTGCCTTGATTCACATTGTATGTACCTACACATCATCTTTTTCGTTATATGCTATGCTGTTCTAAGCCATGAATCACACGGCTATGTTTTCGGTATCAATTTTCTCTAAATCGAATAAAATAAATAAAGGTATAAAGCAGTACCAAGCACTTTAAGTTCACAACTTCATCAGCAAGTTTGATTCGTTTGTATGTCATCCGCCTCCAGTCTTTCACTTTGAGCCCAATCTCAAATATTTTCTCGAACACTCAATTATGTCCTCGCCCTGTTTTTATATTTTGATCTTCATAAAAAATTTGCTCTTTTCTTAGCCTTGAATTTTGCTTTAATTGGACACGGAAAGCCGCAACCATTTTTGAATAACGTTTTTTTTTAGGATTTGAATTCTAGAGGATCAATATTACATTTATAACAAACTAGCGGCCCATCCCGGCTTCGCACGGGTGGACGTCTAATCTTTTCTAGCAATAAATATAGCCTATGTTACTCGGGGTGAATGCAGCTTTCTAATGGTGAAAGAATTTTTTAAATCGGCCCAGTACTTTTTGAGCCTATTCATTACAAACATACAAACATACAAAAATAGGTACAAATCTTTCCTCTTTATAATATTAGTGTAGATGAATGCAACAAATTATAGTACGTAGTTGTTGTGAAGCTTCTGGTCACCTCGATGGGGATTCTGGTAGTATGTTTATGGGACTGTTACTTAAAGGGGTGCTGCAAACCATCAAACTGAACAACTTTCCCCAACTTCTACAGATTACAACCAATTTACATTTTTTTCACTCTACATGTATTACTAAGTTTCATTCATGTATGGGGACCTCTATGTCTGGGTCTCAAATTATATGGCCTTTCGCCAAACTTCTTTATGGGACAGCAGATTCTTCTTTCGCGATTTTGATATTAGTCCCATATAGAAAATTGTTCAGTTTGATGGTCTGAAGCACCCCTTTAAGTAACTGTCCCATTTTATTGTACACCCTGTATAAGTTAATTATACAGGGTGTTTAAAACTTTTGCTTTACTTTAAAGGTGATTGTGATACTAAACAACTTTCCCTAAGAAACCTATAGGAAATTCTTTTTTTTTTAACTTTCCATACTAAAGGCAATCAGCTGATTGAACGTTTATACGAAAAGTAAAAAAAAATGAATTTCCTTTTGGTTTCTTAGGGAAAGTTGTTCTGTATCATGGATACAATCAACTCTTTAAGTAATGCAACTGTTTACCCTAACACCCCGTATACTAGGTGATAATTGTTCAGGGGTGGTTTGATATAAAGAGACGATTCTCGTTACAATTCTAGTTTTAAACAACCTCTTGAAGACCGTGAAACCCCTTTTCCTCTCACAGACTGTAATTCAATAACATAATGTGTATACCTAAAAGCCAAAAGGGTTTCACTATACCTGACGGCTGGACCCTGTGGCGGGTACAGATTTGATTAATGACCCAAAGGCTGAATGAGAATGAAAAATGTTCCTTCCTCAAGGTTGAGGAAAATCAGAACAAGACAACCCAGCACACCTTTGTTTGCTCCATTTAATGTCACTTTCCATTACAAATTAAAAGAAACAAAATGTTGTTCAAAAGTTATTTTGAATTTTTTTGTTCACTTGTTTTTGGTGACAAAGGAGCGTTTTGAGATAACGAAAAACAATCGAATCTTTGAATAAAGCAAAGGAGAGTGGGCTGGAGTGGTCCAAGAGAACAAGTGTTTCAAAACAACACTGGATCTGGGAAATCCAAAATAATATAAAGAGAATAAGAATGACTCTAACAAAAAATTGCACTTTAAAGCTTAAATATTTCGCTAACGAATGCCTTAATCGAAAAATGGTTTTTACAAGCCCGTAATATTTTTTAAAAGACCTATTCAACGATACCCCACAATATGGGATAGACGAATAAAAAAAACATGAGATGAGATGTCATCCCCACTTCACGTGTAGGGACCTGCCATACCATAAAACAAATTTTTAACAAAAAAAATTAAACCGACATCAAAACTCAAAAAGTATAAAATAATATTGCAGCCGATGAATTTTACTTTAGCCTATAAGAATATCAATTTGTTTTATCGATGTCGCTGTCAAGCCTGTACGATTCGAGACTGAGCTTGCAGTATTTTTTTCGCTAGGCTTGACACCGACTCCAATAAAACAAATTGATATTCTTACAGGCTAACGTAAAATTCATCGGCTGCAATATTATTTTATACTTTTTGAGTTCTGAAGTCGGTTTAATTTTTTTGTTAAAAATTTTTATTTCATAATTTTTTGTGGTGAAATACATTAGTTGAATTCTGGATATCAGCACACACAAAGGGTACATCGATACGAAGCAAACGTTTCAATCGCCGATGATTTGCTGTCAACTTTTGAGGAGTTCTATTGTGTAGCTCCGAAGTGCGTCATCAGATCTTTACTGAATTAAAATGGGACCACCTCAGGAGTATACCCTATCCAATAAAAAGAATTATCAAAATCGGACTACTCTGTAGAAAGTTATGCGTGTTCATAAATAAAACAAAAAAAAACAAAAAAAAATATACGCGTCGAATTGATAACCTCCTCCTTTTTGTTTTCTCGTCGGTTAAAAATAAAACGAAAACAACGCGAACAAGCCGTTGAACCCATATTAAATTACGGAGTAAGTTTTAATCTAGCGACTAATAAAAACAAAAGAAAACTTACTCCAAAATAAAAATACTTGTGACGTAAGTCAACAGCAATAAAGGTAAATGTATGAGAGTGATTGGTTTTGTTTTGCGGTATATTTGATCTATTGATTGCTGTTTACCTGCTTCATACGTCACGACTTCGCGGTGCCTAGAGGGCCAATATAAAGACAATCTTTTTTGTATAAATAATGTCTTTTCTTTTTCTAGGAAATGAAACGAATCTTAGGTATAACGTTTCGGTGTGTTGGCGTCACCGGATGTCTATTTTCGTAATTTATAATACTTCTCAATACAATAATATTAAAAACTTCATACCTATATCTATACCACACCATACCATCTAATAAGACAAGTTATTATTTCTAATAAAAAATAATGTCAATGCGTATACTGTTAATTTAATTACTAAATATTAGTATTAGTATTACTAATTATCTATTAATTTATTTACTCGGGTACCGTTGGGTATCCAATTAAGATAACACTCCCTTTCGTATCTTAGCCTTTTAATGGATTTTATGAAAAAAGCCTCCCTGAGTGATGAAACCTGAGTTGGTCTGGCGCACCCTGGGCAGTCAGCCTTGATGCGACCATTGCTTACTGGCTAACCTACTACAGCTCGAGTAATTCTCAGGCTATTCTCAGACTATAATATAAAAAGCTCATGCTGACACGAAAGAAGAAGAATTACGCCTTTTGGGGTTGTCAGAAACTTTGTTCAACTGTCCGCTATTACTTTAAGAGTCCTTTTACGGTTCAGTGATGCCCCCATCACAACATTAATTATTTCTTAATAATGAAAACCCAAAATAAAAAAAAATGCTACTTCAACTTACTAGATAAACCTAAAAGCCATTTTTATGTATCCTTTTATAGGTTCTAAACATTCCACTTTTAAGAATATCGAAACAAATGTAAATGTAGTCATTTTTTAATAATTGCATGTTAAGGCCTACAAAAAACCTGCAAAACGTATTGTATACTTACCTGCCTTAAACATTGTGATGTAGACGCTACTGAATGGTAAAAGGAGCCTTAAGTGTGAGAAACAAAGATCACTTACAAGATGGAATAATGTGTTTAGGTGGCTTCTGCCCACTAAAAAAACTGCATCAAATTAACCTTATTATCTGTATGATAATAAGGTGACATCATGGTTTACAAATACATTACAAGCTTCTGTGACACCTACTTAGTACCGCCGTAAGCGAAAAATTCTTCGTCTTTGTTAGTACCTATATATTATTATCTGACGTAGCAGGACAGTAGTTGAATATACAGTGTTGCAAATCCAAACCATAAAAATAACAGACATCGTGAAATAAAAATAAAGCCAGAAGCGTCAACACATTAATCGCTGCTACTCGCCGGCAAAATAATTAGAATCCACCCTCTGGGGTAAGCTTAATTAAAACGCAATATTCTTTGCAGATTAGCATACTTGCTACAGAACTCAGCTTATATTTGCTTAAAGAGCTCCGGGGATAATTAAAACAAAAAAATGTAAGCTTTTTGTACACAAGGAGTTGGAGTTAAAGCAACAATGTGGTTTAGTTTAATGTTTTACAACATGCGGATGTAACTGACGTCTCGTCCGGGATTTCTGCCGAGGAATTAAGGAAACGGCCTTTTCTTCTGTCGTGTCGGCGGCATGTCATTACTCATTGAGTTTGACTTGCCACCGTGGTGAAGAGATTTGTCAATCAACGTTAGAGGCTTTGACTTGCAATCAGCATTCGAGGTGTAGAGGGAGGACAGGAGCTACGTAATATCTTACGTAGTAACTTATTATTAATCTGAGGTATCTTCTCGTTCCAAATACCTACCACAGTGTGTCAAGTCTTTGAGCAGTGTGTGCTGCCTTTGATGACATACGGAACTAAAACGTGGTCGCGCACTCAAGGCCTCATAAAAATGCTGAAAGTCACACGGGCAATTGAGAGGGTTTCAATCGCGGGAGAACGAATCAGAAATTAGGAGATTCGCAGAAGAACCTAAGTTGCGGGCGGCACATTGCTCGCAGAACTGATGACCGATGGGGCAGAAGAATTCTCTAACGCGACCGCGTACCGGAAAGTTACCTCGTACCCGGTACACCAGTCTTTCAGTCCACCAGGAGGCTATAGCCACCAAGCTTTTCCCCACAAAAACACTGCAAAAAAACCTTATTCCTATAGTCGCTTCGTACGCCATCCACGAGAAGAAATGAAATACCATTAGTCAATATTCATCCCACTGCAGGGTACAGGACTGGGTGTTTGGGCGTTATTCCACCACGCGAGCCCATGCGGATTGTTAGGTCGTTAGGCTTTACACATACGCTTCAGAATTTTTGCTTCTTCGCCGATGTTACAACCGATGTTTGCGCTTCTTAGAGAATTGCACTCCAGGACTTTTCGCGATGTTTCCCTTGAAAATAATTGTGAGAAATGTTTATCAATATGCATTGTAAGCTGTAAATCTAATATTTCTGGCTTATTGCGACTGTACAGATTCTCTGGACCAGTTTCAATCTAATAATTTAAGGTTTTCGCTTTATTAAGTAAATTTTCCTTCAGGCAACGTGTTTTACTTCTCATTAAATTTTAATATCCCCATACCTTGTCAATTACAAAGCTTTCCCGCCTAAGTGAAACTTTGCCGTTTTAACATGTACTTTAAAATAATGAAACTCGAAATTCTACCCCAGTTAGAGGTATTATTATAATTTAATAACGCTGTCAAATTTTGCAGTAAAATAAGAAATTAAGGATTGATCAAAAGCTAAGATAGGCTTTTACCAAAAGGATCCCTCAGCGGGGCTAAGCTTCCTGTTAGGGAGTGGGCCATATTTGCCCAGAAGTTTCATTGAAAATCTATTTAATATTAATTATATTGATGTTTTATTTGATATTTTAGGTTTGTGAGATAGTGCACAGAGGTCTACTCGGACTTCAATTTTCAATAAGTAATAATATACCGTGGAATCGCAGTCTTTTTGAAGCTGAACAGGGTGCATCAGATATCAAACTGAAATTTTTTAACCATTGGACCAACTTTAAACTCAGCGTTTCGCGATTTCGATCTTGGCTCCATAAAGAAAGTTGTTCAGTTTAACGGTCTGAAGCACCCTGTTTCAGCTTCAAAACATTGGCAGTCGTTTTCGTTCAAAAAATCCGAAAATCCGATTTTAAGGACAAGGTTAGTAGCAAGTTGCAAACCATCATTGACAAAACACACACATTTTTGTTCTCTATTATAAATTGGTCAATTTTTTACCTGTTTTTTATTCTTCGTTTAAAAGTTCGAACTCGACTCCAGCTGGACGGTGAAAGCTGCTAGTGACGTTTTGGTAAAGTTTTGACTAGTGTTATTAATAGCTAAATAGTCTCCTCTGGTGGTTTTGCAATGGTTGTGTTAAAAGCTCTAGTGAAAAAAGATTTAAAAAAGCTTCGGTACCAACAAAAGTTGAGATTAAAAATAGGGTAAAAGTTATCAAGCTTATAATAAATCATATATTTTTAATCGACTTTAAAAAAGGAGGTTATTATCATCCAAAATTCAAGCTTTTGTATCAGTGTTAAATTAACCTTTTACCTTCATTTACCAAGTGAGGAAGACCTAGGTAGAGCTAGGTATTTGGTACAGGTGAAAGAAAAGGTTGATGTCGTATTGATCTTTGAGATGTCTTACCAAGAAATAAGGGCACTAGCGGATAAAAGACTGGCTTGGCGAATACTCCACCTACAAGAGCGTACCAATTAGATGTTTTGGTGATGACGTCAAGTATGCTGCCAATTATTGTTATTATTGGTCTAGAATGTCATTGATTTTGGTATCAAAGAAATGTTCTTATAAGAAATTAAGTATGTTATAGTAAGTAGCCCTATTTTTACTGATAAATATGTCGCTTGGTTCCATCTCATTCACTTTAAGGTTTTAAATACACTTAAAATGTTTTTTCTGTTACACACAAGAAAATTAAAAAGTTAAAAATATTGTATCCTTTAATTTTAAGTGATGTTATATAATGTATATGTATATCTTTGTTTCTAAAAGTTCATATTTTCCAATCGCGTCAGCCCTACCTGTTCGTTCATTCGTCGTCGGTCAGGCAGCCCATGCAACTTTTTTAATTTCCTGCCATCAGATTTGACACGGTCTTTTCATTACTTAAATAATTATTTTAGCTTTCTAAATATAGTAAAAGCACAGAGTACTATTATTGCTACGTAAAAGAAAGGGAAAACATTTCAAATTATATTCGAAAATAAACACTTTAGTCATGACATCGAATCACAATACTATTTCTAAAATTACGTATCACCCACCTCTATCTCCGCAAAAACCTTTAGGGTTGGCAATATTTGAATCTGAAGGTGGAAAGATTTCCGATTCGCCCGTTTTTTCGTGTGTTTAGAATAGTTAATGATATTTTATGTATTTTGTATAGGGTGGTGAGGGGTGCTAGGTAAAGTAACCTCCAGGTATACCCACCTGCGTCTGGTCTTGGATGAGTCGAGGAAACAGCAGTGAGTAAGGGCCGGTGCACCCTCGGCGTTTGACAGTCACTTCTTGTGGGATCTCAATGGCTTATGGCGAATAACTTAACACGTGGGCTGCGTTTGTGGACGAACACTTAACTTAGCACATGACATGTGTTGGTAAAATAATCGTTACCACAATGGAGCCATTATTTTTTTTATAATAATTTTTATTTAAAATTAATTAATAGGCTTAGAACTGAAAGGGTGCATCCATATTAGCGAATATGCCGTGAATGCGCTGCCCGCATGCAGTTACTGCAATTGATAGGTATCTCCTGTAAATCCGTGTAAAATTATTGGTGAGAGCTTTTTGTGAGTTGGTCTTTAGGGCAACTCGCAAATTGCTACCAGTTAGGTAAGAGTCACTGCACCCAACTTTGTCTCTAATCGAAGTGGTATCTCCTTCCATCAGATTCAGGAGGGTTCAGTATTACCAGGTTTATAAGTTTCACCGATGTACCAGCGCAGTTGATAAAATAGCGAAATTATATTGACCAATCAGGAGTACGTACAGTAAGAACGAGAAGATAATGTACCACCAGTGTTTAACATGCCCACGTATGTATACAGGGTGTAAGGGAAAGTATCGTTAATAATTAAGCCACATACTCTACCCATCAAACTGAACAACTTTTACTATGGGAACAAACCAGTAGGCTTTGCATGCCACCCCCGAGAAAACGATAAAAATCGAGATGTGCCTCCGTCTTTATTATTTTACGTATGCCATTTCTGGCATACGTAAAGCGCGCATGAAGTTTTTCTCGTTTAAACGCTTTGTCGTGGGTGGCATGCTAGCCGTGCCTGTCAGCGCAAAAAAAATATGCTGTTCCGTAAACTGCAGCGCCTACTCGACTCAAAGTATGAGACAGCAGATTTTATTTGTTCTGTCAGGTTTGCTCCCATAGTAAAAGTTGTTCAGTTTGATGGGTAGAGTATGTGGTTTAAAGATTAATAATACTTTTCCTTACACCCTGTATAGATATTATTTTAACATAAGTCTAAACTGAGAGCGGTGAAGTACGGTTATTTTAAATTAATACGAGGAAATTAACCGCATCGCTAACATTAAATTGTGAAGTAGCGATCTAAAATACAATATTAATTTTCTCAATGCTTGATTATTAAGGTGAATGACAACTTTATTAATTATTTGTACAGGTTTCTTTCAATGATTTCCACCAAGCATAATCTGGTGTTATTTGTTCCCTGTAATCTTCACAAAGAACTTAGTTAGTTCACCTAGTAAGAGACTTCTAGAGAGCGTCTTCTAAGGCAAGGACGCCACTCGAGCTTTTTTCTCCATCTCGGATATCATTTCATTCCCGACACTATGATACTAAAAAAATAAAAAAGAGTTAACTAAATCATAGAGTCCATCCCTACTTCAATATCTGCCAGACTAATTTTCTCCTCATAAGAAATCCGAGCACTTGAGCCTATTTGCTCGGCACCGGAATATTCGACATCGAGTGTATTTGTGTACACAAAGGTTGACCTGGAGCACGAAATACACAGGAGGTACTCTTTAAAAATAGATTCTAGCTACGCTCACATGCACAGTTTTCGTAGATTTATCTAAATATATCTACGTTACGGTAGGTACAAGCCATTTTCGATGACCATGGTCCCAAGGAAGAGTAGAAATTTTGTTTCATTTATTTGGTTTATGTCTTTGTGCGTGAAATCGTCAAGTGCGAGTACCTACTCACTACCACACAACATAATATTAACTTAGAAAAAAGTGTTGTTTTCTCTGGGACCTTTAGCGCGAGACTGACTCACACGTGGCCGGTTTATATTCTTTGTTGTTATACTGTAAAGTTTTCTCTATATTCACACCAAGTTTGACGCTTATTTGTATTCCCATTTTTACGATAGAGCGACAAGAAAAAACGTTGATAAAAACTAGTTTCTTTTGTGAGGAGAGGACCCCCCTTAATTTTAAACTTTTTGATATTTTTATTATATTTTAACAAATCCGTCGTAATAACACATATTACTTTAAAAAATACTTTAACTATAAAAAAATAAGAATCGAATTAAAAACGACAAATGAAAAATCATACGTACTGCGCCTTAACGTTCATTGAAAATCCCCTACACATGTGTGCGTGCGTTCAATCGTGCGTAAGAACGGGGTGATTCTGAAGTTGCGCCTATAGGTGGTATGTATAAAATTGAATAAAATGTTATAAAAATGCTTACATAGAAATGAAATTTTATAACGTACGTATTTTCCTGTTGTTGATGTGTACTTGTTTGTAGATAAACTAGAATTAAAACTAAACTCTTGTACCTACTTACATTTTCGTTTTATTCTGTTTCTAGTAATCCAACTCCTTCTTTCGTTTCAGCACTGGTAGCATGCCAACCCGCGATAGCCGTGATACGGCTTTATCACGTCTTTTATCTCGTTCGTTCGCGCGCGAACGAACGAGATAAAAGACGTGATAAAGCCGTATCACGGCTATCGCGGGTTGGCATGCTACCAGTGCAGGTATTATAGCATTTATAGCATCTTTCAAGCCTCTTTCTAATAGTAAAATTTCATGATGGAGGAACATTCTTCAGAATGTTCACACATTTTGATTTTCAGCTCACCGTATTCTATATTAAAAATAAAAAATATCATTGAAAAATTTATTAGATAGGTTCAACTAGTTTCCAAGATTTACTAATACATAGAAGAACTCTTTCGACGCATAATGCCATAAAACCAATGATGAAATAACAAACTCTCAAAATGACTTAATCGCAAACTGACCCATACGAAAATTGCTTTTGGAAGGGAAAAGAGAGAGGAAGAGAGACAGAGACAGACCGTTGAATGAAAAAGTTGATGTCGTGTCGTATCAAAATCAAGGCATGTAAGGCTGCACAGAGCCATGCCCTCAATCGTATTTTTTTTATTTCCTAACAATTAAACAGTATTTCCAAAAAATAAGAATGTCACATCGTAGTCATTGCTCATTTTTAATTTATCGAGTCACTGTGGATTTGCTTTTATAATGTTTGTAGATATTATCTTTAAAACTGCCAAAAGTGGCCACTTTTGGCGGTTTTAACTATAATAGCTACAAGCATAAAACATAATAATCCGTGATGTTTCGATAAATTGAAAGCCAATCAGGACTACAATGTGACATTCTTGTTTTTTGGATATGTTGTTTTATTGTTTAGAAATAAAAAAAAATACGATTGAGGGCAGCACAATAGGCTCGGTAGGCTCTTATGGAGCTTTCAGTTCATACAAACGTTTGAAGCACAATACGCGTAGACGGAATTAATAAAAGTAATATTTTATATATGGAAAAATAGTTTATAAAATCTAGATGTCGCGTATACGAAGATATAAAGCTTTGAAAATTGTGTATGAAAAATTTCAAAGCTTTATATCTTCGTAATTATATTATAAATTGCAAATGTTATTTGATAAGAGAAATCTAGATTATATAACCTATTTTTCCATTGTATACAAAGTTACTTATATTAATACCGTCTATGCGTATTGTGCGTCAAAGTCTTGTATAAAATTGACCCCTCTGCAACTGCTTTAAGGAGAAGAGACAGGATTGATGAACACGGTCCTATAATTATTTCCGAGATTGCAGGAGATTTTATTCTAAACATAAAATTAATTATTCAGAATAACCACATTTCACTAGAACTAGTCAAACTGTGTCCCGTGCTATTAAAGCATGTAGGTTTCATCATGTTTTCTGATATTATCGTTCTGATATTTATAACTACTCAATATACTCGTATTTGAGCTAAACAGAATTTCACTTTATCCACCATTATATCTGATATTATACGCGTCAGTAAATGGTTGAACACGCAACTAAATTAAATCCTCGTTCGGTATTATGTCATTAGCATGCATGCCTTTGGGGTCTGTTAGCAAATAATGCATAAACGATTTCAAGTAAACTACATATTGTAACAATTCTGCTATTTATTATAGCTAGATATACTTAGGTATATTTGACTGTTTGCATGTGCTACACAAGTTAATAATTGGATAGGAACATTGTATTCATATTCATAGTCAAAAACATCCTGTTTTCAACAGGGTTAAACTTAATATTACGATCAGACCAAACTGAAAAACTTTCTCGATGGGACCAAAGTCATAACGCGAAGAGAAAATCAGCTGTTCCATTTGGGTCGAGTAGAATTGCAGTTTTTTAATGAACTTCTTTTCACTATTTCGACATTCGTCCCGTATAGCGAAAGATTGATACATATTTATATTAATTATGAAAACCGTCAGAATACTTAGAGGGACCCCTGATATTTTTATTGATAATCGTTTTCAATAATTCTTGGATGTGATTAGCACAGAAGAGTATGTACCTATATTACCAATTGTGTTAATAAATTGTGGCGATAATGATTAACTATTAATTTCACGATACTTCACTTGCTTCACAATACAATACAACAATTATAAACAATTAAAATGTCATCGCTAAAAATTAAAAAGATACATTAGTCTGGTAGCTGACGGCGTATAATTTTATTATTAAAGTGACCTCGTGTCCCGTAATGACCCATAATGTGTTCGGCGGGGTGTGCCAACCGGACAAATGTGGAACATCACAATGACCTTTTTTCATGCACGGCGTATTACGCGTAACAATAGAAGGGTTGGGATCATCCCTGCAAAGGTAGATGCCTAAAAGGCTACCATAATACATACTCAAAAGAAAATCTCAACAAATACATGTTTCTTTTGTTTTGTTTGTGATGAGATCCAATGTGCTGTCAACGGAACATTTTCATAACGTCGCATTGCTATTTTGCGGTTACGAGAAAGAGATTTCTGTCGTATCATTATCGTAACTGTTTGTTTGAAATTGTTTTGTTTTATTTAGAAACAAGTCTTACTTATACTTCATCATCATCAGCCTATTATACATCCTACTGCAGGGCACTATGCCTACCCTAAAGGAAGGTGAATGGGATTTAGTCCACCACTCGGGCCCAATGCGGATGGATAAATTTGTATTGATTTTTATCGACGCATCAGAATTTGTTCTTCAGATGCAAGCTTCCTCTCAATTTATTCCATCGCTGTTTGACAGCAGTCGGTATTACGTAGGTACATAAGCTAGAAAAACTTATTGGTACATGGGCATGCAGTCCGTGCGGATTGGACCTCGGAAACTCGCCCTCGTGATCGAGTGACCATTATGACCTCTCCACAACGCGCCACCGATGACGCTCTTATACCTACTTACTTAAAGCTTATATTGTAGTTTTGTCGATTGGCCAGAACCATCAATAATACAAATTTTTCTCAAACAGTAAAGGCGACATCGCGAGAAAACCTGCATATGCTGAAGAAGAAATTCCGAAGCGTGTGTGAAATCAACCAAATCTCATTAAGCACGCGTGGTGGACTTACGCCCATACACATACACCCTTCCCGAGGGTGGGCCAGTATCCTGCAGTGGGCGACGTATATAGGCTGATGATGATGGTGATCGATAAGTACCTACTAGAGATATAAATCAGTGTTACCAGTGTAGTGTCCGATACATGAAAGTCCGAACGATGATTCGGTTTCGATGTTGGCCGTTCGGGCGTAAAACGGATATCTCGTCCAACACAGTTTACTAAGAGTTTCTAGCTCCGTTTTCGGCGTGACATAATCTTATTTTATCCTGATATCCGAAATATGCAGGAAGTGAACCTTGTTTTTGGCCTGCAGTTGCTATAGCAGTTAAATGAATTATTGATTTGTTGGACCTTGCTAAATCTGCACGATTTAAACATTATTTCAAGCATAAGATAATACCTAAAAGATAATAAAGAGTATATAGGTAACATTATTTTTCTTTATTTTTCTTAACCGGGAAACGACAAATCTCAGCTACAGTAAGCTCATAAACAGTAGGTTATATCTAAATGGAAAGAAAGTTGAAAGACGGAAATAAAAGAAAGAATGAAAGACATCGATCGAGAAGGAACTAAAAAGAGAAAATGAAAGGAAAAAGAATGTTATCGAGAAAGTATGTGCACGTATAAACATGCATACATGCACACAACGGTAAATTCTCAGGCAACCAGTGCTGTACGTCCTCCTAGACCCAGCCTTTGTGTGCGTTCACGGTGCAAACCATACAAACCGAGCTCGGTGCATTTGCAGGGCCGTAGCTAGGGAGGGGCATCGCGGGGAAATGAACTACCTTAGAATAGCACTGCCCTACCTTAAAAATTACCGCCACCATTTATTACTATTACCAGCAAGTGGGGCAAAATCCCTTAAATTAACGTTGTTCTTGTTACTTATTGTGCACGTCGCCGTCGCGTCGCAGTGCTGTAAAATTTCGAGCTCATTTCGCTCACTCTAACATTGATTTTAGATAAATTATGAAACTAACACAGTTTTGATCACAACAAGGTCGCAGTGCTGTAAAATTTCGTACTCCCTTCGTTCGCTCAAGCCGTTTGGGATAGTGTTTTAAGTATAATGGAACTAAGTAATATGCAAAACTATAGCTTTTTGCTTCCGCACTACCTTAAGGGCCTATGTCGAAAAATAATTTAAACGAAACGGGCGTGTGATAGCTTATATTACTGCCAGATGCGAGAGAAAGAGATGGGGCGGCGAGCGCGCCTGGAACGAATCAAGCGAAAAAACAAACTTTATTTAATTGTGATTGTACTATTTATGTAAGTTCAATTCTGCTCTAATCAAAACTTAGATAATAGCAATCTCTTTTTTTTTAATCAAGTCTCATGTTTCTATTATTCACCGTTTAGCAGTTACAAGCGTTTATAGACAAAAACGGAGGCTACTTTGGCTTGTTTTTCTATCGAGAAAATTTGTCTCAATCGTGTTTTGGCTCTAATCAAAACTTCAATTATATGTTCAATTTACACATATCCGCAAATCATACTCCTACTGTTAGTACTTCATGATATATGGAGCTTTGAAGAATCCTATTTTTTTTTTCATAGCCCCTTAAACATTCTACGCCCTACCTTAAATTCAGTTCTAACTACGGCCCTGTACCTTTGTAAGATGTCTTCATACAAAGGTAGGTAACGTGCGCGGTTTGTTTGCGGCCTACTGTTAATTCTGTGTTTATACTGTGTCTTGGTTGAGCCAATGTCATAGTAGAAGGCAATGTAGAAGGTATGTTCCTCCAATAGCTGTCACCTCCTAATTTATCCAATTACCGTGCATATCCCAGCAGATCCGAGCGCAAGCTCTGAAATTCTTTTACGCATTCCCTGTTGCTCTGATATGACGTTAATTAAATTCTGCCAACATTCAAACAGCTGCCAAATAAAAGGGTAAATTGTTTTACGTTTTAACTAATTAGTACCTAGGTTGTTTGTTGTTATTAATTTTGTACTCGCTTTTGTGTTAAGGTGACGGTAGAGAATAATGGTGAGTAAGCAAATGTTATGGACCAGTGAAACAAAAATTTATAATTTATTCTATCTAATATTAAATTGAGATACCTATTGAAAACTAGCTAAAACGAATAGCTATAGCTTAATAGGTTTAGTAATGCATTTGGTTACAGAACCCAAAAAAAAACATTTTCAAATAGGCAGAAAATTAAACTATTATAATTTTACGCGAGCATAGACAACGAGCAGAAACTAGTCCACACTATCACAAAACTATAACAGAAGTGTGTTTATTTTATATGCGTGTTTAGGTGTCCCTGACTCCAGAACCGATTTATGGAAACTACTTCTTCTTCTTCTTTCGTGTCAAGAGCTCCATCGCATGATAATTACTCATGATGTAGTGTAAAAATTAGCAATGGTCGCATCATGGTTACCAAATTGGTTTTAGGTGTCCCTGATTGCAAATCACCTATTTTTGGATTTTTTGTCTGCTTATTTGTTCGCGCATCACGTAAAAACTATTAGTTCAATTTCGGTAAAACTTGTTGTGTTTGAAAGCTCATGATTAGTCTTAAAATTTGGTATATCATTTATCTAGCTACAATGACGGGAACCCGTACGGAGGAAGTCGCGGGTCTCCCTACTCTACTTTATTAAAATTTCAAAAATATGAATATACAGTGTAGGTTCGTCTTACATTCTAATTGGTATTAATGTTACACTTTCGCTTCAGAGTACCTGGAAGAAGGGGGGAGGGAGGGAGGAGGCTTTCTCACGGTCGCGGACATTTTTACCAAATTGAGATTGATTGTGGCGGCCTATATTCAGAGTGTGTTATTATTTTTTATTAAAAAGTTTACTTTTGCAAGATTTTTGACGTTTATGGTAAATGTTATTTTACTAAATATTATATTGTCGCATATTAAACTTGTAATGATATTTGAGTTTAAAACTATTGGCTATGTGCGAAGTGAGTGTTGGAAACTGTTAAGTCGATCGCAGCGCACGCCGTGGCAGAAATTTGTACTACTGACGGCGAATCTGTGTCAGATTTGCTTGAATCTATGAAAATCAGCACACTAACTTAACACGAAATCTCCAAAACTGTCAATACTACAAACTTAAAATTTGGCATGGAAGTTTCTATTGGCATCTAGATGCTCACTTAAAATAGGCTTGTCGCATTTTAACCCCCCAAAGGTGTTAAAACTGAGGTAAAAGTTTGTATGGGAATTCCGATACTAATTAGATTTTGTCCGTGGCTTCGTCTGCATCCGCTCCCGTCATCGTACCGGAATAAAATATAAGCTAGCTTTTAAGACTAATAATAAGCTTTTAAATATAAAAAGTTTTATCAAATTCGGTCCAGTAGCTTTGGCAGAATCCTCGAACAAACATAGACAGTGATATAATAGTGTAAATAATTCACGGCTGCCCGAAAAAGTTCTATCAGTACGCCGCGCTAGTGTGGCGCTAGTGTCGTGCACATAGCCAATATTCATTTCACAACATTATTAATTTGTTGACTTTGATTTCATTATTTGTTGACATTGACAAGCATTTCATTTGATGACTATTAAACATTGAACAAAGTCTTACATTAAATAAAGACTAAATAAATTGCCTAAGTTAAAATTTGCCTCAAACTGTAATCAGATAGATCCTTTGAAATAAGACACAAAGCAGACCTTTCCGCACTCAAAAGAAGACTCAAAAACTCCAAGATATTTTGTGACATAGACTTGTCAAAGTTTTCAAATGTCAAACTTATTGTTAACTAAACTAGAGGTTGAAAATGTAAGTATAAGTTTACCAAGAGCTAACATAAGTTAAGAGTTGAGATTGACGCAAGTCAGGTAATACTTAGACCCTAACTAATTATAATTAAGTTAATGGATATTGAAGAGTCTGCATCGATTACTTTAGTCAAGATATTTGTTTATTAAGATAAGTTTGGTTCTCGGTAGAACCGATATACGTAGAAATAATCCAACACACACCCACAGTTTGTTTTTTAAAATGTTATGCTTAATACCTATTCTGTAATGAAATGTTTTTTTCTATAAGTCGGTGGTGTAAGTATTCGTTGTTGACCACTAACTATACTCCTTTCCAAATAGCAGAGAAATTTTAAGGCTATTTTGCATTATGGAAACAGAGATTTGAAACACTTACTCTCACTTATTCTTAAAACAGCTTTTGTACCGTCCAAGATATGTAGGATAGTATATCTTTCTAATAAAAATATTACATTTGGTAATCAGAATTGGCCAGAAAGCTAAATAGGAATCTGAAAATCTTATCGCCGTTATTTGGAATGAAGTATAGCTTCCACCAATCCGCACTGGGCCTACGGTCCTCTCTCTCTCACCCTTATTATATTCATGATAGAAGGCGTTTGCCCTGCAGTGGGATCCTACAGGCTATATTTTAAATTTAATTTGTGAGTTGGATCATTTCTGAATAAATCGAATCTTTAATAATAATTATACTTACATACCTATAATTTCAAAAAAGTTGATAGCTGTCCAAAAAGGACAAGTGTAGCACCCTCAACCGAAGGAAGTGCTTGAAGTACTTATGAATGTGGATGAGGCGGAAGAAGTATGTCAGAATTGTAGCGTGTGGTAAACCGAACCGTTGTCTACCCCCGAGGGAGAACGACGAGAACATTTTGTATGTCTATAATTAATTTTGCGTTATTTCGTAGCTTTTTTAAATTAGTGAAGTTAGTGACTTGAATGAAATGAACATTGTAGGTAGGTACTTACTTTTAACGATAAAATTTTTTTTAGAGTTAGCGAACTCATGTCATGGTCAGTAATCTTCTGGTTTAATCCAGACAAAAATAGAAACTTAGAGCAAGCGAAGCGAGCTCGACTTTTCTCCGCTCTACGAATGGGTTAGAGCATGAGCTCAAACAATACTTATATTTATTTATTTTTCCCGAATTTGCCGCCTCTAGTAAAGTGCCGCCCAAACATTTGTCTCCTCCCCCCACGCTATGCTACTGCATAGTATATGCAGAATATCCACATTTCACTAGCAGTACCCAAATTATATTCAGTGTGACAGGTAGTGAGCCCATCACAACTTTATATGTATGGACACAAGTACCACTGCGGACACAATACACACAGCTTTTGTAATCAATTATACAGGGTGTAACAAAACACCCTAGTTATACTTAAGGGGTGCTTCAGACCATCAATCTGAACAACTTTCACTATGGGGCCAACGTCGAGAAAAAATAAAAAAAATCTGCTGTCCCATACATTGGAGTCGAGACGGTACTGCAGTTTTGTATGAAAGAGCGGATTTTTTTTTCCGCGATTTCAATGTTGGCTCCATAGTGAAAGTTGTTCAGTTTGATGGTCTGAAGCACCCCCTTAAGTATTACTAGGGTGTTTTGTTACACCCTGTATAGTTGAAATCGGCTATGAGCATTCTTATGGTGCTATCTCCCCATTAGCGTTATTGAACCATAGAGAGAGCCCTGAACAAGGTTTATTACAAAGCCAAATCTTTTCATCGAGTCAATGGTGTGTCATAAACTTTGACTTGCCATTACAAGAATTTTCATTACCTATACTATATTCATGCCGTCACCAATGACCATTACCAAATATTATTGGTTATTAACATGACATGTTATTATATTAGTCATGTTGTGCTGTTTCGATTTAAATAAAAAATAGCAATACCTAAGAGATTTAAGATATCAGGACCTATCGGTATCTAGCACAAATAAGGTGATTGGTTGCAAACCCCGAATACAGTTCGCGGGTTTTTGACCTTTCATCATCATCATCTCAGCCGATGGACGTCCACTGCTATACATAGGCCTCCCCCAAGGATAGCCACAATGACCAGCCTGCGCTGCCCTCATGCAACGGGTTCCCGCTGCCTTCACCAGGTCCTCAGTCCAACTTGTGGGGGGCCTACCCACGCTGCGCTTTCCGGTGCGCGGTCGTCACTGGAGAACTCTTCGGCCCCATCGACCATCGGTTCTGCAAGCAATGTGCCCATCGCCACTTTAGTTTTGCAATTCTTTGGGCTATGTCAGCTACTCTAGTTCATTTCTGATTAGATCTCGCAGGAAAACCCCACCCTTTCCATTGCCCTTTGGGTTACTTTCAGCCTTTTTATGGGGCCTTGAGTGAGTGACCACGTCTTCGACATGACCATTATATCAGGATTATTTAAAAAATCGTTAATATTATTTAAAGCTAAAACAGTACGTACAACATAATAACTACGTACAGTTCAATGAAATTCCCATTAGTCCATGTCCTATTTATAAATAAAGAAACATATAAAAACGAATGTTGCTTGTAATGCCCTCGGGCCATTTATGAATAGGAGAAATTTTCTTTTCACAAAATATCGAAAGAGGAAATACGCTGCCACATTACTAATTAGGTAATAGACTAGGTAGTGATTTGAAAAACTCAGATATATTATATAATATAATAATAGTCCAAGAGCCCCGTGACGATCAGACTTTCGTTATTTTATAAAACCTAAAAGTTTCACAGCGCATGCTCCCAAGTCTCCCAACACAGGTAGGAATGATGGGCAACTATGAAGTTTGAGTCATGGTGCCTTTTAGCAGGTAGCAGGTTAAAATTTTCTGGCCAGGGGTCGGAAGTATCAAAACTGTCGGGCTACTGAGGAAACATTTTCTAATAGTTGTTACCCAAGTAACAGGTAGGAATAAAATGGTAAACGGTTTTCCTTTAATTATGCTCTATAATCACACCGGGAATGTTGTGTCAAGTAGTGAGGGATGGCTAGCCTTTCGCCAACATAAACACTGCATAAGAAACCTTTCATACCTTAGTCGGCTCGTATGACACCCACAGGAGAATTGGGAATGTAGTAATTGTATTGTATACTACGAGTACGCGCCACGGAAGCTTACACAAATAAAAACGGTTCAAAACAAAAGCTTTCAGGGCACTTCCAGGGACTTAGAGGCCAAAATGAGAAAATCCCTCTTATATTTCCTCTTAAAAGACTATTTTGATCGTGAACGATCGACTCAATAACAATATTAAATACCTAACTGAAGAGGTAGAGAAATAACAATAAAATGTAGCCCGTTCCTCTTGCTCGGATTAACCAACCAATAAAATATTAATTTAATAAAGAACCATGGCGGGTTTGGACCCAATCATTTATAACGAAAACTAAAGACCGTACAGGACGGCGGACATAATTATTATAAACAGAAAAAATTCAGGTATTTTTTAAACATTCTTCCACATCTCTAGAAGTCCAGATTTAAAAATACAAATTACTAGTAAAATAGACAAATCATCGAAAAAGTTGTAGCAAAACGCAACCATGACAGCTATTTTCATCGAATATTATCACTGTAGTATTTTGTTGTTGTTACGGAACGTATTTGGGTCGGTTGAACTGATAGTGTGTGTGATTTCGTTTTCTTCAATTATCACAATATTGTATGGTTATCGTGAATTTTCATTAAAATTAACACAATGAATGCGTAGAAGATTGAGTGGACTATCTAATAAGAAAGATTATGATTTTCACACACTGGATACAAAAGGTATCATAAGGAGAAATTCCTTTCCCCTAACTTCTACAGGTTACAACCAATTTACTTTTTTGTTAGTTATGTTTTACTCTACACGTATTACTAAGTTTCATTGATGTACGGCCCCTCTGAGAGGGAGACCGAAAAAACAGGCAGCCTGCCTTTCTTCTTTTGCTTGCAGTCTCGTACGTTATGATCCCATACCGAAGGAGGCAGGCCTAAGTAGGTAATTTTTTGGTCCTTATATACAGGGTGTAAGTGACAGCCTAGCAAATACTGAAACGGTGAACTCAGACCATCAAACTGAACAACTTTCACTACGGAGCCTACCTCAGGAAACGCGAAAAATAATCTGCTGTCCCATACATCAGTAGGTCAGGTAGGTACAGCAGTTTTGTATGGTACAGCTGATTTTTTTTCGCGTTTCCTGAGGTTGGCTCCATAGTGAAAGTTGTTCAGTTTGATGGTCTGAGTTCACCGTTTCGTTAGAGCGATGATAGCCCATACGGAAGAGAGCTAGCGCCTCAATACTGAGGCCGCGGTTCGATTCCTGGCCTGTACCACTAAGTTCTTCGGAATTTATGTACGGTTGTATTTATCATTTACTAGCTCGGCGGTGAAGGAAAACATCGTGAGGAAACCTGCATTCCCGAGAACGAAAAGAAAATACCAAAAGTTCGGAGGTATGCTTAAATACGGGTGAGCTTGGGGCGAACACAATAGGACCAGCGCTGGTCTCCGTGTTACAACGACCCTTGCTTGCAATAGCCCAACCACAAATAATCAATAATCACCGTTTCAGTATTTGCTAGGCTGTCACTTACACCCTGTATAAAGGTGCGGATCAGTAGATTGATTTTCGATAGCAGATCCAAAAAAATTATCTCACTTTTCGACGCATGTTCCATAGAGACTGCTGTTAAGGCGGTTGCAGAGGTAAATTTTATACAAAACTTTGACGCAAAATACGCGTAGACGGTATTAATATAAATAACTTTGTATATATGGAAAAATTGTTTAGAACGAAACGAAATTGTTTTATTAATTCTGTCTACGCGTATTGTGCTTCAAACGTTTGTATGGACTGAAAATACCTTTAGTTTCATTATTGGATTACACCCTTAAACATTTTCTAGTAATTATAAAAAATAGGGGCGTACTTTAGGCATAAGTGTCATTGTTGCTATATAACAGTATACAGGGTGTTAAAGTAAACAGTTGAAAATGAGAATAACATTCTTTAAACCTACTTATAACAGTTGCAACTCACGATACTGAATAATTTCCCCTAATAAAACTATAAGAAGGTCCACAAAAAAAAATTGGATATTCCATACTAAATGCAATCCGTTGATCGAACGTATTACGTCAACACTTTACGGATTTCCCTTTATGTTCCTTAGGGAAAGTTGTTCAGTATGATGAGTACGATCACCCATTAAAGTAGTGCAACTGTCTGGCCAAACACTCTGTACAACGTGTTAATGAATTAACGCAAAACTAGAAAGTATTTGGTTTAGAATCGAGAGCAGAATCGAATTATCATGATTTTAACATAGGTAATTTTTTTCAATTCATAAAATATTAATAATTTTTTATAAAAATTTTAAATTTTCAGATCTCGATGTCAAACCACCCCTCGGACACACTCACCTTACTTACTACCAAAACAAGATAATTAAAATGTATCCATGAGTACGTTAGCGCTTTCATTCATTGCTGAAATGATAACAAATCATTTTAACCTCAAAACTTAAAATGCGAATAACTTTAAATTTTAATTATCAAAATAATGAAATTATTGTTTCAATCTAATTATTTTGTTATAAATCAGTTGGGGTGTATGAGGTTTTGCGCTAATTTACTAACACGTTGTATAACATTATTAAAAATCAACATCATCACATTAATAAATACATTTAAAAACTGAGATTCGAACCTAGTACCTTTAGCAGTACGGCGCGGCGGCGTGGTGTTGTATCAGTTACAACTAGCGGGTCTTCTTTATTATCTAATTTGGTACCTACCTAATTAAAATAATATTGTCTTTCTTTTAGAAATAGAAAGAACGTTTGATACTCTAGAATCTGTAAATTATTTATTTGGTAACATAAATAAATGCTTAGTCAAGCATTCAAAGATGTGTGTTTTTATGCCTCATTTAACCAAAATTTTCACTGAAAGCACTGTGCCTGTAAGGCGTATATTATACTTTTCCACAATATTTCATTTCAGCTCGTATTTCGAATTTGAATAATAAGTAAAATATTTGTAACATTTTTTTTTGTTTCTGGGTCATATCATTAATAGTCTAAGATCCACTGTCAGATAATAATTATTATATAGTTACGTTGGCAATATTTTTAACAAAACGTTGCTTATGTATTTCTTAATTTTTACTAAAAACAATAAAATTAAATAATTTATTGCGCACCACTATTCACTATCATACACTATCTTTTAATTCGAACAACCTAGGACCTTAGGGTATATTATAAAACTGATGGCTTCTTTATGCAGACAGTTCTGTTTTTTTTACTCTTAACGCTTATAGAGGGATGCTATGATTTTTTACTCTTAACGCTTATACAGGGTGTAACAATACACCCTAGTAATACTTAAGGGGGTACTTCAGACCATCAAACTAGAAACTGAACAACTTTCACTATGGAGCCAACATCGAGAAAAAAAAACAGCTGTGCCATACATTTTAGTCGAGTCGGTAGTGCAGTTTTGTATGGGACAGCAGATTTTTTTCAGTCAGAGATATTCTGAAACCTCAGAACATCCACATTTCACTAGTAGTACCGAAACTCTGTCCAGTGTGACGGAGAGTGAGCCCGTCGCCACTTGTAATGGACAGTAGGTACAATACATGCCTCGAAATTGAAGCATGCAGGTTTCCTCACGATGTTTTCCTTCACCGAAAAGCCAGTGGTGTTACAAATCGTACATAAATAGATAACATTCATTCTGTGCTAATTTCAAAAATGTTAGAAAAATTTAACATGTAGACCTACCTAAAGGTATTTCCTAATATTTCGTGTTTTTCAAAGAATACAATTTAAATTTAATATAGGAATGGTTGCTGAATCGGAACTGTTCGATCTTGATGTTGGGGAAAGTTTAGAAAGATAAGTTTTGTGGAATTAGGAAAAATAGTTCGCGCCGCTCCCCGTACAGAATACCGTATTATTTTTCGATGATTTATTTAAAAAGTACATTTCGTAAAAGAAATATATATAGTGGTCGTATTTTAGTATTCCACAGTGGGATCTTGTAGTATCAGAGCATGATTTGTGATATATCTCTCCGACCGTAGCCTTATTTTATAAATCTCAAGAATTTGATAAAATATTTCTTCATATGTCTTGATATGCCGTCGTAACCTTTTAAAAGCTAAAGTACCTAAAAGAAAAATGCCTTTGTTGTTTAATATAATCATTTCTGTCATTTTTCCATTAAATCTTTATGATGAACAGTATAAAGGGAGTAACAAAACACCCTAGAAATATTTAAGAGGCTGGTTTAGACCATCAAACTGAATAAATTTCAGTATGGAGCCAACATCGAGAAAAAAATTTGATAAATCTGCCGTTTCGTACAGAATTGCAGTACCGACTCGACTAAAATATATGGGACAGCCTTAGCCACAGCTGATTTTTAGGGTTCCGTACCCAAAAGGTGAAAACGGGACCCTATTACTAAGCTTACGTTGTCCTTCCGTCCGTCCGTCCGTCCGTCCGTCCGTCCGTCCGTCCGTCCGTCCGTCTGTCCGTCTATCCGTCTGTCCGTCTGTTCGTCTGTCCGTCAGTCCGTCCGTCCGTCTGTCCTACCTATTTAGGGCTGTACCTTTTGAACCGTAATAGCTAGATAGTTGAAATGTTCTCAGATTATGCGTTATTACGGCAGATTTGTTAACAAATAATAAAAATTTCAAAAAGTTAAAAATTAAGAGGGGTTCTCAATAAGAAACTAATTTTATCAACGTTTATTCTTCACGCTCTGTCGTAAAAACGGTAATACATACAAGCGTCAAACTTAGTGTGATTATAGAGCAAACTCTACAAAATAACAAAAAAATACAAAAAACCGGCCAAGTGTGAGTCGGTCTTGCGCTAAAGGTCCCGGACAAAAAAAGTTTTTTTTTTCTAAGTTAATAATGTTGTGTTCTGTGGTGGTGTCGTACGAAACCCTCGGTGCGCGAGTAGCCCGACTCGCACTTGACGGGTTTTATATAAATTTTTTTTCGATTTTGGTTCCATAGTGAATGTTGTTCAGTTTGATGTTCTAAACCACCCCTAGGGTGTTTTGTTACACCCTGTAGAGTACCTACTAAGCAAATTCTGACGCTGAAGAGCTGATCAGGATAAAACTTTTCATGTTATGAAAAGGCAATAGGCAGGTACCAAAGCCACGAGATTCAACCGTTCAGATAATGAGGCGCAAACCATGCTTTTGAAGTTGCTTGCATTATTCCTATTTATGCAAAGTATAGGATCTTCTATACTTAACATAAATAGGAACTATATCCGACTAGAATACCTAGCTGTGGTATGACGTCCCGGGCATTCCAACACGCCTGTAGAAGATCTTTCTTGTCAGTACACATTCTATTGAATGTGCTAGTAGTCTAGGAAAAATACGGTTTGAGATTGCATTAAAGACACTTTAGTAAATTGTGTTTGATCTAATATTACTGAGTTTATAACACTTTTGTCGAGATTTGGTGGTTATACAGGTTTTAAGTGACAGCCTAGCAATTACTGAAAAGGTGAAATCAGACCATTAAACTGAACAACTTTCACTATGGAGCCTACCTCAGGAAACGCGAAAAAAAAATCAGCTGTCCCATACAAAACTGCTGTACCTACCCGACTAAAATGTATGGGACAGCTGATTTTTTCTCGCGTTTCCTGAGGTAAGCTCCATAGTGAAAGTTGTTCAGTTTGATGGTCTGAGTTCACCGTTTCAGTATTTGCTAGGCTGTCACTTTACATTACACCCTGTATAGGCTGTGGACCCTGAGAAATACCTTAAAATCGATATAAATATACAAAAAGCTTGCTTGTTTCTAAAGATATTTCTTCCAGCATACCAGCAAAAGAGACAGTTAATTATCACAAGATTTTATTGTGCACAAACAAAACTTAAATAATTATGTTTTGAGGTTATAATTTTTGAATACTTACAAAAGATTCAATATCCGATATTAACCGGGGATTATTATTGTTATAAGTAAAACGTATTGAACGAAGCTGTTTTATACAAAATCACCAGCTTTAAATTTTTTTGTTTATCCCTAAATTTAATGTTTTGTAAATGTCTTATTTATTCCATAACATACAAAGTAAAAAATCGGGGATTATTGGGAATTTATGTATTTCAAATATTTCAAACTATCACCTAAAGTGCAATTAATGCAACCTACTCCATACAAAAATTCGTAGATTTTCCTGACTATAGGGAGCTTGCACATTTATTTGCATTTATTTTCAAAATCAGGCTAAAAGAAAGTTACATTTTAAAATTCAGGGCTTTTATTCTCCTCTCACCATTATTTTATAGAATCATTGTTACTTTCTTTACCCGACTGCACCAGAAGGAGGGTTATATTTTTTATTATTGGCCGGTTGCTGTGCCTAGCTCTGCCAATCCATCTATGTCAAGTGGTTTTGTGTAATATCAAGGATTGTTGTATGAATAAAAACACATTAGATGTATATAATATAGTGGAGCCACGTGGCCAGCCAAACCGCGCACGAATACGTCTGTCCATGAATCTACTAGCCATGCAACTCCTACAAAATGTACCTACTTAATAACTACGTGTCTCTCTTTGGCACCTGTCCACCGATAGAGATGGCATAATGTTGATGTGATGACGTTAATTGCATCGCCATTAGCTGATTGCTGTTGTTTCATTACCATTCCGATTGTCATTATTTGTAATCAAGTTTTTGTATGTTAAAACAAAATAAATACCTATTTTGCATAGTTAATCCTTTCAGCAGGCCCAGGTCGCTGCTGGGACGACTCTATCGACCTTTCGGATATTCGAGCGGCCCCGTAAATTAAAAGGAAATACCTGCTTATTAAAAACAAGAAACATCTAAAATAATCGACATTTTATGAAAGATGTTATTAGTGTTCTGTATTTTTTTTAACGAATGTGTTTACAACGTCAGGAGTCTACTTTTTAGTGTTCCGTACCAAAATTGGCAAAACGGAACACATAGGGAATCAGCTCGGGGTCTGTCCGTCCGTCCGTCTGTCACAGGCATGACCCTGTTCATAAGCCTACGGTGTCCTTTCGTCCGTCCGTCTGTTGGTCTGTCCTAGCTATTTAGGGCTGTAACTTTTGAACTGTAACAGCTAGACTGTTGCAATTTGCACAGAATATGCGTCTATCATAGCGGATTTGCTAGCAAATAATGAAAATGTCAATAAGTTAAAAATTAAGGGGAATCCTCATACAAGAAACTAGTTTTCGTCAATATTTTTTCTTCTTGCTCCATCGTAAAAACAGTGATACATTCAAGCGTCAAACTTGGTGTACATTTTGAAATACATTTTAGTCGATTCGATATTGCAGTTTTGTATGGGACAGCAGATTTTTTTTTGCGATTTCGAAGTTGGCTCCATAGTGAAAGTTGTTCAGTTTCTTGGTCTGAATGAATGAATGAATGAAAGAACCCCGTATTACTAGGGTGTTTTGTTACAAAATGTAGAGCAAACTCTGCAGTGCAGTACAAGATAATGAAAACGGGCCAAGTGTTAGTCGATCTCGCGCTAAAGGTCCCGGAGAGAACAAAACTTTTTTTTTTGTAATTTAACATGTTGTAGATATGTGGTATGGAACCCTCGGTGCGCAGGTAGCCCGACTCACACTGACCGGTTCTTATTCATTCAAATATGAATGAAAGTTCCTTGTTCGCTTGATCAAGGCTTGTTCATAACAATTCATTGTCATACGTTGTTAGCGAAACGGGAATGGAGTGCGATTTTAGAAAGATGCATCTCGCCACAGTAATTTTGACATTTTCAACTGCTGAACTCAGCTTATGAGATTCAAAAATCGCACTCCTGGTCAGATCTACCCGCAACAGCCGAGCATTCATGAAAGGACTAAATGAATGTGGAGGAAGGTAGAGAGGTTTGTCAGGATCGCAGCAGGTGGCGTTCCGTTGTCTCTGCCTACCCCAGTGAGAGACAGGCGTGAGAATATGTGTTTGTTAGCGAAATCAATTTAATGGTTTTACTTACTACCTATTACGAAGAATATTTTAACACAACACAATCAAACTGCATAAAAAGCTGTTACTGGTTTTAAAATCCCCAACTTAATTAAATTGAAGAGCGCAACAGCGCGGGAGTTTAATAAACTTAGTTGGAAAACTGTAGATAGTTTTATTCATTGGAAAAACCTTCAAGTTGATGTTTGAAAAATATACCAAAGTAGGTATTATTGCGAATTTGAAAAGCATTATTTTCTGCATAATATCCAATTTGTGTGAAAATTCGAATTTTAAATCACCTGATACCTATCACTAATAAGTAGGTCTAGATCTTAGTCTAAGGTAAGGTCTAGATACATAATACTTACCTAATTATCAAATTAATGGCGTAGATTTTGAAAGTCATTTACCATTGGTTACATCAAGTTTAAATTCATTCTATTCTGAAAATAGTCAATGTCGATTATTTTTTAACTTTAATGTTATACTGTTTTATCATTATTTTTATTTGACATTGCTATTTTTATTTTTATTTTATTATACAATTTGACGATCATGTTATATTAATAAAAATATTTATGTAAGAATGTGACATGTTGTAATATGAAATAAATGAATCTAATCTAATCTAATCATTCGATATTGACTATTGACTAGATAATGTAAAAATAAGAGCGATACAAATGTGTATCAAAATTGCGTATTTTTTTCTTAAATGCGTTTTTCATCATGTAGTTATGAAAATCTGTAAATAAAAATAATCAACAAAAACCAGTTAGGTATTGCAAAAATTAACTTACCTCAAGTCGGGAACACACCATACAATAACGATTTTACAATTTTTACAGCGACGATAAACATTTATTTTTAAAATACGGAGTCGGATACAATAATTTTAAGAATAAGTCAACAGGTAACACAGATACGAGTATTCAACAGCTTTTAAAATATTTCAAAAGTTACAACAAGTCGACCGCGAGCAAAGACGCGGTGTCACACTACTGTTACAAATGTCTTTCAACAACAACAACACTGGTAGGAAGACGAAACCAAGCGTCAGGGTTGAAACGAAGGCAGAGCGGAAGCGAAGAGGCATCACAGATACTTATCTTTAATAAAAAAAACTACAGATAAAATTAAAATAGTAACACACGAATGCGTCCACGCGCGTGAATTGAGCAACTATAATGTTAAAAGGATTCAACAAGTGGTTTGGAGCGGCGGGCGGCGCGGGCCTCGTACGAAGGACCTCGCGGCGGGAAAGCTCGCCCGCCAGTGTAGTGCTCCAAGTCCCGAGCCGAGCCAGTGTTGCCATCTTACCTCCGGATCACGTAGCTAAATTGTACCCAAAAAGTGGCCAGATACTGGAAATTTCACTGTCTCTAAAGTGGCTAAAAGTGGCTGAACAAAGAAAAGTTAAAAAAATACATAAATATGCTAAGACGAAGTTTATTTGGATCAGTAATATTGGTTTACAATCATTTATTCTACAAAATTATGGTCTTTTATAATTAATTGAATAAAAATATGGAAATTTGAGTGAGTTATTGTAACCCATTCCATTACTATGTTCATGTTTTACAATGCTCATCGTAGAAAATAGCCTTTCGACTTATACGTTTAGATAATCGGTACTCAAAAACAATAAAAACTACTTTAGCTTAATAAATGGATATTTATTAATAAATAAATAAACAAAAAAAGTTGCTAGAATAAATGGCTAAAATATTTAGCCACCAAATATTAATTGTAGCTGACAGGTTCAAAAATGTTGTTAGATCTAGCTAAGAAGTGGCTAAAGAGGCAACACTGTCCCGAGCTGCCAGCCCTTTCGCTGTGTGCGCTCACCCCCTGCGCTACAGCCTTCATTGTACTGCTGCCTATGTGCGGGTGAGATCTGTATCCACCAGCGTCTGGTTGTGCACGTGTGCGTGAGGTACCGGTGTGTGCCGTGACGCGCCTACACGTCTGAAGGGCCACAGGTGAGCCCGGGCCGGCCCAGCCAGCTCGTCACTATCTATACCTTTCACAATGAAATGGCTCGCTGAACATAAACTAACGGGCTAGACGCATGTACATTATGATATGTGAATTATGCTTGTCTTTGTTCGCTACGTTTTAGATGAAAATGTTAGCAAAAAGGTTTTGGTACTTGTACGCTCCGGGGAAAGTTGGCGTTCCTCACGAAGCTTGTACATATTTATTTAATGGGCCTTTCTACGAGCCCGAATAACACGCATAGTTCGAGTTTCGGAGCAAATTGCGCTATACTAAATTAGCTCGTTTAGTTAAATTATTAAATAACAGTAGATTAATTACGATATCGGGTGTTATATGGCGGTTTTACTACATGTTGTGGAATGCTTAAGTACTTTTAGTTAGGTGGTTAAGCGTTCTATCGACTACAGATCAATTTCTTAGAACATTGTTTTCAATTATGTAATTTCAGAGGTATGTACATACATACATATTATGCTCACGCCTATGTCCCACTGGGGTAGGCAGAGACAACAGACCGCCACATGCTACAATTCTGACACACATCTCTCGCCTCCTCAACATCCATAAGAACTAGGTACATTGTACAACATCCATCGGTATGTACCTTTATAGTAAGGATACTACATTTTAGATGTTACTTCATTTTTTAACCCTAGCCGACAGCAGAAAGCACCCATTGCATGTTCTACCCTTTCAGCAACGGTAGCATAATTGATGGCTTTTTTTCTATTTACACGCCCGAACGAACGTGATAAAAGGCGCGATATAGCCTTAACGCGCATCATGCTATGGCCGCTGGTATATTTATTATATAGAGTGTTAGGGTAAACAGTTGCATTTCTTTAAGGGGTGATGGTACCCATGATACTGAACAACGTTCCCGAAGAAACTCGGAAGAAAATCGCATAAAAAAAATGTCGACGTTTCATACAAGAGTTCGATCAGCTGATTGCATTTAGGCTTATTTCCTACAGTCAAAAGTTGGAAAAGTTGTTCAGTATCATGGTACAATCACCCCTTAAAGTAATGCAATTGTTTACCCTAACACCTTACTTTGATCTAAGCTAACACCCTGTATAATAAAAATGGATACAGTCCTAATTCGTTTTCATTTAGTTGTATTTGACTGTACACAACTTTATCTATTATCTGTTAGAGAAATAAAAGTTAAGCCACGACACAGAATAGATAATAGTAGATACCTAAAAACAGAACGGCCACTCTCTGTCAGTCTTGACGATACCGCACCTCAAAAAAAAAGTTTAATCAAAATCCGTCGAGCAGTTTTTGCGTGATGTTCGAACAAACAAAACCCCGGCTCAAAGGTCTCTAAGATGCTGGCTGCATTGCCCCTCTGGGTGACCAGAGAAATTATCTGTACCAAAAAGGTACCCTGCGGGCCCCCCCGTCCCCCTCAGTTCGAATTCGCTGCCCTATTTCCCTAATAGGGCCACCATAATCCATCCATTAGTCCAAAGTACTTCCTTTCTCTGTAGAGTTCCGTGTCTGCCTACCTCAGTGAGAGACATGTGTGAGAATATGTATGTATGTATCTGTTGTTCCGATGATATAAATGAGTTATCTATCTAATCTAATAAACAAACAAACAGACAAAAAATCATAAAATCGATGATTTGAACTTAGGGACACCTAAAAACAGTTTTATAATAGTACGAACATTTACCCGCAACTTCGTCCGCATAAATTATGATCATAAACTATCAAACAAAAAAGTTTCATCAAAATTGGTTCAGTAGTTTTTGCGTGATGCTCGATTAAACAAACAAACAAACACACAAACAAACAAACAGACAGACAAAAAATCAAAAAATTGGTCATTTGTAATCAGGAACACCTAAAAACCATATCGTAATCTTTTTTTTGTAAACATCTTCAATGTACAGACACGCTTCTGTTACAGTTTTATAATAGTTTAGATTTAGATAGATTAATAATAGGCTCTGCCTCACTCCATAAACTTTCAACTCAAACATTGTCTATCTTCATTCTTCGTTGCATCAAAAGTACTCGTACGCATTCAATAAAGGCGTATTGTACTTGTATGCTCGAATGCGTCGTAGCTGCGTAGCTGTGCGTAGCGCTCGCTACGAAGTATGCTACAGGTGCTTCGCCCGGGCTGAAGCGGCTATTAATAAATGTGTGCAACCTGGTCCTGGGTATTATTCCGAATGCATTGTAATAGTCCGAGATCCGACCGTAAAATTATGCACCTATTTCTTAGGCAAACGAAATGTGATTCTAGCTAGTGTATGTTTACACAGGGGTTAATTTAACGCCGCCAAGTTGACTATAAAAATCCTGCCGCTAGCACCTTTTCCATTATTGGTATAACTTTTTCCACCTGTCTTTTTGGGAAGTAAATAAGATGCCATCGGAAGGAGACTGATCTAAATTATTGGAAAAACTAGGGTTGCTACCTCTCAGTCTGCCGCCACTCTAATGTTACCAGGTTCAAAAATGACTTCGTTGAACCTGGCAACCCTATAGTTGTGGCAGATTGAGAGGTGGCAACCCTAGTTTTTCCAGTACTATAAATCAGTCTCCTTCCGATGGCATCTCATTTACTTCCCAAAAAGACAAGTGGAAAAAGTTATAACAAAAATCATAATGGAAAAGGTAGGGGAAGATTGGGACCCTTCGTACAGTTTCACAATATATTTTTTTCTTTTTAACGCGTTGATTAATAGCTTTATAGAAATCATCTTGAAATAGCACATAGATTTGGCTATTAGGGAAAAAATAGTATGAATGTGTATTTTAGAGGGTTATTGAATAAAAGTGATTTTCCTTTCATCCGGAATTCGTACGAATCTGCCCCACGAATGGGGTACTTTCATACAGCACCGAAAATTATCTTTATTTAGTACATAGATGATGAAACTAACATTTCGTTTGTATTGTAGTACCTAGGTACCCTAATGTGACACGCGGGCGTGGATATTTTTGTTTGCCCAAAGGAGGTATGGTAAAAAAATGTTTGTGATCCCCTGCTCCATGACAATCATCTACAGCCGATATAGCATCAAATTTTCGTCTACTCTACTTCCTTACTCCTCATCTTTAATTTTGTAATGTTACACCATGTTTCTGTAAAAATAAATTAATCTATCAGGAATCACCAACCATTTGTCGCGTACTTATGTGCCCCATTCCATGCTGTCCGAAGGTACCCCATGATATACAGGGTGTACAGTAAAAAGGGACAGCTACTCAAAGGGGTGCTTCAGATCATCAAACTGAACAACTTTCTCTATGGGACCAATATCGAAATCGCGAAAAAAAATCTGCTCTCCCATACAAAACTGCAAACATAACTCGACTGAAATGTATGGGACAGCAGATTTTTTTTTCGCGATTTCGATATTGGTCCCGTAGAGAAAGTTGTTCAGTTTGATGGTCTGAAGCACCCCTTTAAGTAGCTGTCCCATTTTATTATACACCCTGTATAAGTTAAAAAAGTTACCTATTTTCTAGAAACGTGTAAACAAGAAAATATTCGTAATTAAAACACTTTTTCATCACTCATACTCTGAAAGTAGGTCGTTGTTTATCTAAGAAGCGGGTTGAAAGTGATACATTTCTTCCCTAGGGCGGAAAAGTAATTTAAAAAAAAATCTACGTCTATTCATGCAATCCTCTCTACTCACTCTATACTGAGCAAAGGCAGAAACCTATACAGCCACACTTCGATAACATTATATTAATATTCTTAACTTTAATAATTATTATGAACAAAAATATTGGAATTTAGTAATAATAACAATAATTAGTAACATTTCAATACTTTTGTAGAAATTATACGCATTTTGTTTACTGCGTGAAGAAAAAGTACCTAATTTAAAAAAAAGTTTAAAAAAAGTCATTAAGTTGGTCTGCGTTCACGAACTTTGGGTGCGGTTGTTTTTTCAACTTGTTCTATGGTAGAACGTTTTTCACAGAGGCTCTGAAGTGCGATTTTTTAACATCATACGAGCGAATCGGCAGTAAAAAGATGCATAATCTCCATAGTAATTATGACATTTTCTACTGCCGAGTCGCTCGTATGATGTTCAAAAATCACACTCCTGAACGGCGTTAGTGTGAAAAGTTGCACTCGGGGTGCACCTGGGGCGTAGGATCGGAACGCAGCCTTGCTCGAAAAAGAAAAAAAGGGACGGAAAGCACATGTTGCTAATTTTGCGGATCCATTTCAAAACGTGTAAAAATCACTAGGGAAGTATATTTGTCTCACTCTAGCATCCAATATCTTCCTATGTTTTTTTTCTACTTCGTATTGGTACCCGAGTGATTTTCAAACGTTTTGAAACGCAGCCTAAAATGAATTCATCGAGCTAATAGCGATTCAGAAATTGATTTTTCATTATCTGGTTTTTGGTTAATTTCCTCGTAATCGTGATGAAAAGCAGAGTGTTTAACTCGGGTGAAAGTACCCATTTCACACTCGAACTATGGGCGCCCCTCACCTTTGGTTCGGGGCGCCAAACATCTCGTGTGAAATGGGTCACTTTCATCCCTTGGTTAACAATCTACTATTGTTAAGGATATTTACTTGTCATAAGGTAATTATCATGTTAGAAATGTAATAAAAGTAGTTACAATGCGATCGTGAATTACCATAAAATATTTACTCACCAAGTGCAAAAACACTTTACTACCTGTCGTATTCTGTGTAATGGCGCTGCTGTCGCGGTTTACCGGTCTAACGATGCGGTCCAACAAAGGCTACTGTAGCTGTAGTAAATGGCTTACCTACTCTATATACACATTTGTCTACAAGGGTAAATAAACAAAACAGCTCTAATTTTTTTTCTCTTCCTTTTAAAATCATTCTCTTAATAAAGTTAAGGGTCAGCATAAGTTTGCGCGTCTGTATTTTTTTTGATGAGAATGTAATATGAAACAGATCGGTCGAAAGCCCTAATAAATTAGTTAAAGTTGACACAAAATACTTAAAGACAATGTTGTTCTTAGAATGTGCAAATGCTCGTCGCTCACAGCGTGAGTTATAAAAAAAAGGGCACTTTAAGCGACATGTGCGTGCACGCATTAGGAGAACCAAGTAGGTATGGTAATAAATTAGTTAATTTATGGCCACAAAAACAATTGCAATTTAGGAATGTAACGAAACTATGTGATGGGAACGGGGAGTGTAATTCTGGATACGGGTCGAGACAGTCGAACTTGACGCGCGCGAGTTTCGATACGAGATCTATCGGGTGCTTACTTGCATTGCATACTTGTAGTGAAGATAGTGCGCGGTTTTTCGGACTTACCGCGAGGGACGGGCGAAACGCTAAACGCGGGCGCGGGTGTGCATTGTGTGGACTAAATAAACAATAACGCGAGTTATAAGGTGTAATCTAATTAATTCATAATGTGTATATTTTTCTTAAGGTTGGATCTGAACAGATTTCTGTGAGAGTGCTGTCGCGTGTTTAGATCAACGTCTTGATGTTTAGTGTTTGCTACTAGGTATAGTAATTTGGGTCCCCTTTTGCCGCGTTTCAGCACAGTCGATAGCTGCCGACGAGTTTTGTCTGGAGTAGAGTCTCGCTTGGGTTTGTATAGATTTAGATGAAGTGAATGAATGGACCCGGTATGAGTTAATAATAAACCGCGTTAAATATTCACTTTAACTTTTCGAATTACTTAAGTACTTACTCGTTATAAAATGTTGTTTGAAAATAATAAACTAAATTTATAGCTAAACAAGTGGAAACTCTTGCAATTTGAGTTTTGGTAATCGTTCTATTTTATTATCGCGGGACACTATTATAAAATCAAAGCAATTATTTTACATTATAGTTTACTGATCGTTAATTCATTTGTGTGTAACCTCAAGTGAACTAGTGTCATCTAGGGACCCACTGCTATACCATTCATGCAAAGTTTCCCTTGTTGAAATCACAATCGTGTGGGTTTGGTTTGTTTCGAAATTTATTGTATCCACAGGTGAACGCTTCCAAATTTGACGTTCGGAGACCTGGACTCGCTCCTGTGAAACTTCGTCGCTTATGCGGCCCGGGAGCCAAAATGTGGATGGAATAAATCTTCTATTCAAACCAGATTAAATCTGGAAACGTTTGTAAAAATAAATTATACAAGCTCTCGTTTCCTTGACTAAAATATCAAATAATAACTAAATTCCGACCGCGCCGCGTACACAAATCATATCATGACGTATGTTTGAGAGCAAGTTGAGGAAAGGTGTAAAGGTTGATCGGAAAGGGAGTGATGGTTTGTCGTAGGTACTGAAATTAGGGTTACTTAGCTGCTAGGTCAATCTGATATAAGGTTTCGTTCAACACATGAAATTGGAGGTTGCTGCAAGTTTGTTGATAGGTCGATTAATACGGCCAATCCCCCATCCAAGACAAACATCAATTTGTGACCGTGACTAGAAGTTATCATTGCACGATAAAGGACTGGACTCCTTGCTTTCTATCGCTCTAATTTTGTTTAGTCAAAGGTCAACGAAATTTATGTCGGTCCAATCCAGGCCAGGCAGCGGTAGGGGGCTTCTGTTAGGGAATATATTATTATTTCTTTATGTACTAACATAGCAAAGTGACAATTGTGATTGGCCAGAAGAAAGAAAACTGCGCGGTACGGGTTGGAACATCCTGAATGAGGAAAAATAGCTAAGTTTGCATGTTTAATTTACTATACTGTGAATGTCTAATTTTGTGTATTTCGAAATGTGTTTTATTTTTTTATTTTTAGCAGGTTTATCTTAAACTGATTCTTTACATTTATTTAACTTTAACTCCCCACGGGTTGTGATAAAAGTCCTATCTAGAACAGCGTCCAATTTAAATCACACAACGTATAAAGGGTCACTAAATATCTAGACTAGACGATCACGTTTTCAAGGCCATTACAAATCTTCGATAAATATCTAGACGTGTTAAATATACTTATAAATATATATATATAGGTAGGGTAGGGTGTTACACTACGTACACGTGAAAAGACATGACCGTACTCCACTTAGTTTTTCTGTAAAATCTACTGTATGTATGTATGTGCCCCTTGTACGAATGGTGCCAATCTTCCCCTACTTGCGGCAGGATTTTTATAGCCAACTTGGCGGCGTTAAATTAACCCCTTTGTAAACATTCACTAGAATCACATTTCGTTCGCCTAAGAAATAGGTGCATAATTTTACGGTCGGATCTCGGACTATAAAGTTTGTTGGGATGTTCTTCGTCGTTTGTTGGGATGGGCCGTCTTAACATACAGAAGTCTGTGGTCTTAACCATATTGTAGATCGAGCCCATACAACGGATGTGACATTCAACGATAGCACTAATCATGAAAAAGTGGTGGAATAGATTTACAATATTTAGACAGACACTGGTCTTTCCGTCTTTTTTTTTTAAATTTTTGCTGATGATGATGATGAAACACGTTACACAATAAAAACCGGCCAAGTACGAGTCGGGACTCGGGCAATTAGTTTTCCGTACTACCAGTTGTTTAACATGGGTCATTTATAACAACCACTATAAATTGACACTTAGGTACTTAGTATGTGGTCACATACTAACTGAAGATCATTTTACACTGGTCACACTGGTGTTAGTTTTTTGGGTATAGAAAAAAAACTATCAAAGTTAGAGCCACCCTGATAATTTTCCCGCCATCTACACGTTATTTCTGATGTTCATGATTTTTTTCAAATCTTATACGACAATATTTTTTTGAAATAGAAATGGGGACAGCAATTTCTCGGATTTAGGTAATTGAAAATTTCGTTAAACAAAGTCTTTAAAAAAAAAATTTAAATTATATTTTTAGACTCGTATTTTCATAAGCTTTCAATTCATACCCCACACCATAGGGTGGACAATTTTTTTTTATTTACCCTTTCTTACTCCCCAAATTGCCCCCAATATAAAAATTAAGCTTTTTTTACTTCATTTATGATATTGGACCAGCAATTGCTATATCTATACCGAGTTTCAACTTCCTATGTCTTACGGTCTCTGAGAAAAATGCCTGTGACAGACGGACGGACGGACGGACGGACGGACAGACACCGAGCTGATTCCATAAGTGCTCCGTTTCAATTTTGGTACGGAACATTAAAAATGTCTACCCCATGGCGTGGGGTATCAATTGACAACTTATGAAAATACGAGTATAAATACATATTGAGTACTGCAGTCACCTCTTCTGGGACGGCTCTGCGAAATACCAACTGGACACACTGGACTCAGTTGAGCGTCGAGCCAAGAAACTCATCGACGACGATGCACTCGTCGATACTAAGTTACATAGTCTGGAGCACCGACGATTGGTCGCTTGTCTGTCGATATTCTATCGGCTACACTTCGGCGAATGTGCCCAGGAGTTGCATGACCTGATTCCACCATCCCCCTTCCATCATCGTACGACAAGACGTAGTGCGAGACTGCATCCATACGTTGTCGATATTCCAACAATCCGCACAAATAGGTTCGCATCCTCTTTTATAATGAGAACCGGTAAGGTTTGGAACTCTCTCCCTGCGTCTGTTTTCCCAAGCAAATACAATCAGGATATTTTTAAAAGAAGTGTAAATAGGCTTTTTCTGGGCGAGCGCGCTACATCCTCGGCTTCATCTACACTTTCCATCAGGTGAGCTGAAGCCAAGCGCAAACCCATTACGAATAAAAAAAAATATATATTACTTTTAAGTTTTTTTATTAAAACTTTGTTTAACAAACTTTTCAATTAAATCCGAGAAATTGCGGTCCCCACCTCTATTCAAAAAACTATAGCCTTATATAATTAGATCTGAAAAACATCAAGAACATCAGAAATAACGTGTAGATGGCGGGAAAATTGTCAGGGTGGCTCTAACTTGGATAGTTTTTTTTTCTATACTTAAAAAACTATCACCAGTGTAAAATGATCTTCAGTTACTATGTGACCACATACTAAGTAAGTGTCAATTTAAGTATTTTAAACAACTGGAGTGCGATTTTTGAATCTCATACGTTGAACTCAGCAGTTTAAAATTTATGGAGATACGCATCTTTCTACTGTTGATTTGACTTTAAAAAATCGCACTCCTGAAGTATGATTTTTGGAAAGTCAAATCAGCAGCAGAAAGATGCATACCTACATAGTAATTTTGACATTTTCAACTGCTGAGCTCAGCGAATGAGATTCAAAAATCGCACTCCTGGTAGAACGAAACACTAATTGCCCGAGTCCCGACACGTACTTGGCCGGTTCTTTTTTAAATAAATTTTTGCTGATGAAACACGTTACACGACGAAATACCTAATTATGTCATTAGAAAAGTTATTTTTATACAGATCGATTCAGCAAGGTAGGTGAAACGCAACAGCTAATATTTTATTAAGTAAACAAAGTCACCTGTTCTATGTTAGGGTAAACAGTTGCATTACTTTAAGGGGTGATTGTACCCATGAATCCCATGATACCGAACAACTTATCGTGTCGACTTCAACACAACAAAGTCACTAAATAGTACCATGCCCAATATTGCACCGTCGCTAGCGGTCATGAGCTCCTACTGCATGCAGGTGTTAGGGCACGCAGGGCACGAACAACTTTCCCTAAGAAACCTAGGTATACTAAATTCTCAAAAAAAAACGACTTTTCATACAAACTTTCGATCAGCTGACTTTCCAATGGGAAAGTCGAAAAGAATTGTGAATTTCCTATACAGGGTGTTACAAAAATACAAGTGCATTATGAGTGCATTGGAAAGTCGAAAAGAATTGTGAATTTCCTATACAGGGTGTTACAGAAGTAAAAATAAAAATTGAAAACTTTTAAGGGGTGGTTAAGACCATCAAACTGAACAACTTTCACAATGGGACCAACATCGAAATCGCGAAAAAAAAAAAACTTTTGTCCCATACATATTTAGCTCGAGTAGATCTGTAGTTTATGGAACATCGCAAACGCATCGTATCATGGTGATTATGGCAAATCTCATTTTGGGGGAGGCCAATGTCCAACAGTGGACGTCTATCGGCTGGTATGATGATGATGATGATTTTTTTTTTCACGATTTCGATATTGGTCCCATAGTGAAAGTTGTTCAGTTTGATGGTCTTAACCACCCCCTTAAATGTTTATTTGTATTTTTGTAACACCCTGTATATGCCCGTAAAATCATACATTAAAATTGCAAAGCGTGATGTAGTTCTGCATTATTTTATTGATATGTTGTTAGGACCAGTTAGGGTAGTGTACACCCAAATTTGCAGCTCTCGAAAAACCATCTCTTTTTTGGTTTTTTGCTGACATCTCGAAGTCTACAAGTCGCATCGCTTTCTACTGCTGATTTGACTTTAAAAAATCGCACTCCTGGAGCATGATTTTTGAAAGTCAAATCAGCAGTAGAAAGATGCATACCTATCTCCATATTATCCATAGTAATTTAATAATTTTGACATTTTCAACTGCTGAGTCAAAGACATATATATTACAATATATAAATCTATGTGCTGAGTTCAACAAATGAGTTACAAAAATCGCATTCCAGGAGTGCGATTTTTGAAACTCATTCGTTGAACTCAGCAGTTGTAAATGTCAAAATTACCTACATGATGATTTGACATTTAAAAATCATACTCCACGAGTGCGATTTTTTAATCTCATTCGCTGAGTTCAGCATTTGAAAATGTCTAAATTACTGTGGAGATAATTATGCATCTTTCTACTGTTGATTTGACTTTCAAAAATCATACTTCAGGAGTGCAATTTTTGAAAGTCAAATCAGCAGTAGAAAGATGCATATCTCCATACATTTTCAACTGCTGAGTTCGAGTGCGATTTTTGAAAGTCAAAGATGCGTATATCCATTGTAATTTTGACATTTTCAACTGCTGAACTCAGCGAATGAGATTGCGATCGATGCGATTTTTGAAAGTCAAATCAGCAGTAGAAAATCGCTCTCCTGGAAGCTGGAAATAGGTAGGTATTGTGATTCTAAAGTCCTTGATAATGCATCATTCGAAGTTCGAGCAATTTATTTTGAATCTCACTAAAAAACAGCACTTCTGAATCCATGTCCATACTATGAACAGGGCCGTAGCTAGAACTGGATTGAAGGTAGGGCATAGGAGGTTTAAAGTAGGGCAGAAGCAAAAGGCTAGTTTTTTGGATGAGTAACATAATTCAGTGTCTGTGAAATTTTCTCTCCAGGAACGACTCAAAACTATGGTGATCCCGAGTTCCATTAGCCCACTTACCTGGAGCGTGCGAAGCTACAAGACTCAAAACAGTGTTGGTATGAGTTTCCATTAGCCTACCTAGTCTACCTACGCTCATAATATTATAGGCTGGAGCGAGCGTAGCGAGCTCAAAATTTCACACTACAAGACTCTAAACTGTGTTGGTATGAGTTCCATTAGCTTACCTACGCTCATAATATCATAGGCTGGAGCGAGCGAAGCGAGCTCGAAATTTCACACCACAAGACTCAAAACGGTGTCGGTATGAGTACCATTAGCTTCTCTATGCTCATAGAGAGTAGAGCGAGCTCGAAATTTAACTTACCTAGACTCAAAACAGTGTCAATCCGAGGCGAAACGAGACCGAAATTTCACAGCACTGTAACTTTGTTGTAGGTATCTAACCAAAATTCTGTCAGGGAAAGTCTGAGTTGGAGTTGGAGAGTATGCTCGAAATTTTACGACGAGATAAGAGTAGGTTGTAACAAGCTCTACCGGTTCATATAACAAAAATAATAAGCAGGAGCAAGTGAAGCAAGCTCGAAATTTCCCAGTCGTACGATGCGTGATTGCGGCTAAAGTAGTGTAAATTTTTAAGAGAATTTGCCCCACTTGCCCATATTGTATTGTATAGACTAACTATAAAAATGGTAGGGTAATTTTTATGGTAACTAGGGCATTGAAATTTTAAGGTAGGGCATTGCCCCACGATGCCCCCCCCCCCCCCAGCTACGGCCAAGATGCATAAGATCTCCATAGTAATTTTGACATTTTCTACTGCCGAGTCACTCGTATGATGTTCAAAAATCGCACTTCTGAATCCTAATAAATTACAGCGTCATCTGTCAGCTAGCTGGAGAAGCACGGAACATTTTAGTTTAGAAACATTTTTCATTTGGTATTATTTTTCATACAAGGCAACTACAAATACAACTGCAATTTTCTTGCTGAACTTACAACAAGATTAAAAATTACTGTTTATTCGCGACGCGAATATCTGCGGGGCTAGTAGGTACGCCAACCCGAGTAGCGTGGTATAGCGCTATGACGCTCCCGCTCTCTTTCTATTTGCGCGCGAACGAACGAGATAAAAGACTTAATTTGACAGATGGATGTGTTAAATGCGTTATGTCGCTATTGCGGGTTGGCGTACTAGACCCGCATGTATATTTCTGAGTTTTTGGCGGCCATTCAATAGCTACGGTTGGAGTCCACATATATTATTTTATCGAATTTTTATTGTTTATAGTGAGTTTTGGTTCGTACAATTTATGTTGTTTTGCGTAACAAAGTGTCGTGCAAGTGAACAATATACAGTTCAGTGAAATATGATGGTGTACGGGTCGTAAACAGGAAAAGTGTTCCGTCATTTTTAGCGCGGCAAAGCGGTCGGTTCACCTCTTTGCTACTTTCGATTGTCTCCAAGAACTCCAAAGAACACGTCGACCACCAACGTTTCGTGGCTTCATCTTCATCTATCATCCATCATCAAAATTAAGAATATGAAGAAGAAAAAAAGATATGGCTTTAAAGGAGTATTACTTTTAGTATCCAGAGCCATTAAACACATTATTAAAAAAATATATATAATATTTCTGAACGAAACATTATTCGACTTAATAAAATTGACACATCCTCGTTGCGTCAAATGAGTTCTTCTCCTTTGCACACAGGTAATTTTTATTGCGTAAAAAAGAGACAAAAACAAAAATCTTTTGATTTTCTCATTTTTACTTTCATTGCATTATACTGCGCATTGACGTGCGCAGTTCAGCCAAACTGTGCTGCCAGGATAGGAGATTTATCGCCAATAATGCTCCAACAGGGATCTAGCGGCGACAAAATTTTTTATTAATGACCCGTCGTCCGCCCCGTTTTTGGACTGTCTCCAAAATGAAGTTAATAAAAAGTTATAATTTAAAAAATCAGTTACACTGAAGGGCGTCACAATTTTTAAAATGTTGCCGTCAGATTGGTAGTGCTCCGTGATATTCTCGACTTTCTCGACCCATTTAGGTCTTTTTTTTTCAAATTTGTAAGAAATTATTAGAAAACTGTGGTATGGCCAACTTCTACCATATCAGATATCTTGAAAATTAGGTGCGAGTACCTAACATTTTATTTGATTTTTTTTGGTTGAGTATAGTCTCGCTGGATTTCATTGTCTAGTGTTATGAATGGTCGCCACTGTTAATCCTGCATGGGTAGCATGCCGCGGACCGTGATACAACGCTATCACACCTTCGCTCTCTTTCGATTTGCGCGCGAACGAACGAGATAAAAGATAACTTCCGTGCGTTCAAATGTTTTTGCCATACTTATTACTGAAGTGCGATTTTTCAAAATCATACGAGCGACTTTGCAGTAGAAAGATGCATAATCTCCATAGTAATTTTGACATTTTCTACTGCCAAGTCGCTCGTATGATTTTCAAAAATCGCACTTCTGGAAGCAAAATAAGTCATAGTTTCAGTACAATGTTAGGTTCCTCTTTTGTTTTTTTTTTGTAATGTCATATTTTTATTTGTTTGTGCTTTTGCAGTAGGGTCTTCAACTCTGCCATAAATGATCTCTGGAAATGGCTCTCTAATAGCCATGATTTTTTTCTTATTGTTGTCTCCTGTTTGTAATGGAGGAAAGTCGGATATTTCTTTTTTTACTCTTCTTATTTTTTATCCGACTGTGCCAAAACCAGGAGGTTATGCTTTTTAATTAATTCATTACGGGTTCCAAGACAGATTAGAGTCATCCCCCCGTGCTCGCTGGATTTCATTGTCTTGTGTTATGAATGGTTGCCACTGTTAATCCTGCATGGGTAGCATGCCGCCGACCGTGATACAACGCTATCACACCTTCGCTCTCTTTCGATTTGCGCGCGAACAAACGAGATAAAAGATAGCAGCCGTATCAAGTGTAGCATGCTACGGCTTCTGGTTGATAGGAGTTACATTACAAAAATTGGGCGACTTTATGCAACTTAGCCCGAGTTTTTTAGCGATTTAGACTGGCCGTGATCTGGCAACACTTGTCAAACATTCATTCATCTTGCCGTCATCAAAAACCGCATCAGCGGTGAATTTTTGTTATTAATATTCGTAAAAAAATGATTTGGATTTAAATTTATAATTATGTGTTATCGACCGTGGTAGACGGACGCGTGTTGTGTGCGACCACAATAATTAGTTGTGTTGATTGACAATAAGATGCCTTTTGTTAATATAAAGAAGCAATACTTAGCAATCGGGATGTTGATTTTCGTCGGTCTATTCCTGTTTAACAGTCGACCTGCATTTCAATGCCAATTTAATCCAGACTCGAGCACGCCAGTGCTTCCTACGATATATGGGATTACACCTACATATACGAGACTAGCACAGAAAGCTGACTTGACGAGGTAAGACATGAATTCGTGATTTTCTTGCCCTTGATTATTTCATCGTTTTGTTTGGCTAATACATTTGGCAATGGATATTTGATGTGCCGATTAATATAAGTGATAGGCTTATAAATTACTGCACTCTCGTCAGTTTGAATTTACTATTGGCTGCTGTTTTGTTAGAACTTTGAAAAGTTTTGGTATTATGTTTATGTGGTTTATTGTATTGAACATTCGAAATAGTACAACCCACCACCTCCTCATGGCTCTTCCAACCTCGCGGTTATACGAGCCGAATCGCGGGAGATGCACCCTCGAAATAGTACAGTCAAAAAGCTGGGTTTGAGTGTCATCTTAGGGTTCAAGCAAGATGGTGAAAAGACATTGGATTTGGTCCAAAACTGTGAAAGTGCCGACAAAAATAACATAATGTGATATTCTGTTAGGACTTGTCCATGTAAACATTTATTATTATGGCACCAAAGCTGTAGATCCATTGTCTTTGGTTTTATTTGGGTTTGAAAAGATTTTCAAAAGAAAGAATGAAAAGACAGATGTCTTTTCATACACAATCTCGTTGAAATTAGCTAAAGACATATTCTGTTAGAACTAATCAATCCGTCTCAGCATTTTTTAGTATGGCATCAAAGCTGTAAGGCCTTTTTCCTTGGTTTTATTAAGGTTTGAAAAATCTTATCTTCATACATTTTTGATGAAATAAAAATTACAGCAACAGCTTTCATGCCATAATAATAAATGCTTAGACGGACAAGTTCTAACAGAATGTAGCATTCATTTTTGTTGGCCGACACTTTCACATTTCACATTTTTTCAAAAATGTATGAAACACCGATGATGACCTTTAATGGATGATACCTTGTGTTGTTTTTGGATAAATATGATTTAGTACAATAAAATTTAAAATTGAATAACCATTGTTTCAAAATTAATAAGGACCATTAAAACGTGGTCACTTTATCTCAAGTATTCATTCTACTTTGTTTTTAAATGTATGATTCTTTAGAGTCTGTTTCATATTGTGTGAACATCAAAAGAGAAATAGCATACAAAGATATGTATGCTAGAGTGAGACCACAGTGATTTTTAAAATTTAAATTTTTTTAACTATTAATAACTTTCGTCGCCACACATTTTATGTTTGTCTTTGCACCTGGAAACAAAGGAATTGATTTAAAATAAAGTTTAACATTGTGAGAAATGGTTGAACTTTAGTTTAAATACCACATGATGACTGTTATAGAAACCCTTAGACTACTTATTATAAGGACTGGCCTTGCGATAGCATTTCCCCTCTGCCACGGTATAAGATCAATGATCATGTACATTCAACATTCAATTTTATAACTGATAGCGGCCCGTCCCGGCTTCGCACGGGTGGACGTCTAATCTTTTCTAGCAATAAATATAGCCTATGTTACTCAGGGTGAATGCAGCTTTCCAATGGTGAAAGAATTTTTTAAATCGGCCCAGTACTTTTTGAGCCTATTCATTACAAACATACAAACATACAAAAATAGGTACAAATCTTTCCTCTTTATAATATTAGTGTAGATCACTAAACTAGACAGCCTATTATTGCGAAACAATAATTTCGAACTTAGAACATTTGGGTTTTACACGAGACTACTTTTCATGATTTTGAACATTCAAAATTAGAATCTAAAGTCATAGGGAATAAAATCCAAAGTTGCAGATAACATGTAACCTCGCCCCCCCGCAAAAAGTGGCAGAAAGTTTGTTAGTAGAATGACACGTGGTGACGCGTCCCTATATAAGTAGTCTAAGTAGAAACCAATTATACTCTGTGGTGGCACTAAACGGTACTGTAGTCTTCGTACAGTAACATTGCAGTTAAATAAGGAAGCTATAACTCTTTTTAAAAAAACACCAAATGAGGTGATGGAAGGTGATGAGGTGATAAGGGAACAATTTTGAACAGCACTGGACCCAGTCACTTATGTCAATCTAAACCACCCATAAACATCTATTTTCCTATTTACCTGCAAAGTTATTGTGAAAGCACCGAATTGTCTCCATGTTTCGGAGTGTCACCTGTCAAGGACTTAGTATTTAGAATATTTAGAAACCGGGATGTTGATATTAGATGGGCTATTCCTGTTTTTAACAGCCAACCAGCATATCAAACCCAAATCAATGATGAAGTGAGTCCAACACTTCCTACAATCTATGGGATCACCCCGACGTATGCAAGACTTACTCAGAAAGCTGATTTGACAAGGTAAACATTAACATGATCACAGTAAGCTTCAGATGTATGACAGTACCTTTCTGTATGGGAAATTTGTGACCCATTATGACGATATTGTCTCTTCAAAGCTTTTATACATTTGGGCTATAGTGTATGGTGTAATCTTAAGTGTAGTACATACTTTTCGGGGTGCTCCAGACCTTCAAACTAAAGAACTTTCAGTATGGGAATATAAAATAAATAAAAAATAAAATAAAATAGCCTTTATTCACCGACACACAATATTTTTCCTTATTCTTCACTTTACTTAGCTTAATCATACATTTGGTCGCGTTGTCCTGAGACATAGGCCTCCAAACTTCTCCAATCTGTTCTTTCCTTTGTATTTATTTTCTGATCTTTGGGAAATCATCCTCTCACCATCATACAGGTCTGCCTCTACTGCGTATGCCATCTCTGGGATACCATTCCATTATTTCCCTCATCCATTTTTCCTTTTTGGATTGGATCATGTGGCCCGTCCATCTCCATTTGAGCATTCTCGTCTTAATGGGAAAGTACCTCCTAAATAAAGTATGTAACACATTTAATATTACACCCCATATAGCGATAGCAATCCTTTGCATATCTTTTACTCAAAAATTGATCTTCACAGCATGAAATGCAAATACAGACATGCATAAAATAGTGTACATACTCTCCTTTGGGAGATCAAAGACAACAACTTTTTAAATTTAATGCATGCATTTTTAGCATGATTCACTTTTAGCATATTATAACACATTAATTAACATTTTAAACATGATAAATTTAGCCTCTACTCAAATTTGATTTCGAAGTTGGCGGAATGTTTTTAGTTTGAAAAGTAAAATGCTTGGTAGCATGAGCATGAGCACTATTTAGTTCGAAAACTAGTAATCAAATGAAATTCAACCTTTCTGTTTTATGATTATGACTGAATCTTCATAAAATTGTCACAGTGACTTAATATCCTTTATCTGAACAAAATGTATGAACAGATATGGTATTATCAACCATAAAAGTTGCATGTGGGCTACATCTGCATGCTATTTCTATTAAGGGGAAGCCCAATACTCTCTCTTCAATGGCAGATATACAGTGCTAGACACAAAAAACCTGTAATTTATAAATAAAAGAATTTAATATTAAAACATCTGTAGATGTTAATGCTCCAAGAAGCTAGAAATAGGTATTGCCTATACCTTGGAGTACAGACTGCCTTACAAGCGGTGAAATATGAAACTACTCCTTGGCAGTCGGTAATGTTCAACCTTTTTCATATGTTTCCATCATCATCTTTTGTTTGTCCCTTTGTAATCGAACAAAGAAAATAAAAAATGAAATAGCTCTGATAGAAAGGGACAAACCTAAAATTTGAAACATCGAACGTATGAAGAATGTTAAACATTACCGACTGCTATGGCGAATTTTCGTGTTTCCATGCTTGTAAGGAGAATGGGTATCCTTTATCATTCTTAGTCCATGAGCTAGTCTTATAGTGACAAACAAATTAAACAGGTAAACTATGCATTTAATGTTATGAGCTTAGAAAAAAATCCATGCAAAGAATGACTGTCATACACCGAAGCCATACTGTCTCTGGTTGTGTTAAGTTGTGGCTCTATGGTACTTGCCATGGTTGTATCATCATAATAAAACCTCAGTTTGCTTGGCTAACACATTTGGCTATCGGTAAAATGATGTAGGTATGCTGATTAATATTGATCTTTCCTCTTATGGTCTTATGTCATTAATTAAAAGGTATTTTCACTAATCATTATCATCACTCACATATTATTGGTAGGTATCTTAATAATAAATGCTAGATAATTAGAATTCACATAACTTTATAATACTTATCTAAGTTTGTACTGGGCTTATACTAAGAAATTACTGTTTTGTATTTACTTACCTTAGTTAGTGGGTGCATCAGGGATTTAATTAAGTTTTCACTTGAGTTGTGATAACCATTGAACTATGTACTACGTACGAGAAGTGACAAAGGTCATGCGCCATATGCGGATAGGAGGAGCACGGGTATGAAAGAGATAGTGATAGCTATTTACTAAGTTGTGCACAGTGTCATCTCTAGTACATAGTACATAATAGGTAGCTCAATGGTGAGAACATGATTTCTAGAGGATTTTGATTTTTAGAATAAAGATCATGGGGTCGAAAATACAATAAAAGTGTAATGTATCGATAAAGTAATGTACACTTAGTAGGTACTTTTGAGAAACATTTGAGGTAGTATTAAATATACAGGGTCCAACATGTTGAAAATTTTTTAAGAGGATGATTAGACCATCAAACTGAACAACTTCTCTATGGAACAACATTGAAATCGCGGAAAAAAAAATCTGTTGTCTCATACATTTGGCTCGAGTAGGTATGCATTTTTGTATAGAGCTGCTGATTGTTTTTCGCGATTTCGATGTTGGTGCCATAGAAAAAGTTGTTCAGTTCGACGGTCTGATCATCCCCTTAAAAAAGTGGTCAGCAAATTAGGAAGGACCCTATAAATGTAGCTTAGAGTATTGTTGTATGTATATTTAGTAGGGATGCAACGATTCGGCCATTACGATTACGATTACGATTACGATATTAATCGTTATTTATTACGATAACCGATGCATTACGATTATTTAAACAAATTTAGTTGAGATTATCCTCAGAATGAGTTCTTATAGTGTTTCTTTGCATTCAAATGAATGTTAAATCATTGAAAAAAAACTAAAAAATTCCAAGATTTTGTAACTTTTTCTACTGATTTGAGATCGAAGTCAAAGGTTCACTTTATCAGGATTATGATTTTTGGATGCGTACAGGCCAATTTTATTTGAAAATCACAATGTGGAATATGATTCTGTATAATCTCGTTAATCAAGTGATATATCTCGTCCGATTTACGTGGGAAATTAATATTTTAAAATGTGGATGAGATATCGCGGGAACGAGAATGTATGTAATACTTCAAACCGAAAATCAAATCATAGACTTAGGTAGAATTTAAAAAATAATAATGAAAATTTTGAATTTTGAACCAAAAAAAAAAAAGGCAGATTTAGCTCAGAATGAGCTAAAATGGCAGCGAGAGATCAGATTTTTAAAAAGTTGTTTTTCGGCTCTAGAATCTAGTGTTCAGGTCGTCTTTTCGTCAACAAGTGCAATCCCATTGTCGTTTTTAATTCGATTTAATAATCGTACGATTCTTACTACGGTGCATTGCATCGTTATTAATCGTGATTATTACGATTACAGATGCAAAACGATGCACCGCTTCGTAATCGTTGCATCCCTAATATTTAGCTAAGTTTATGTCAGTTATTTTACATATTAAAAAGGTTTCTGTAGCTTTGTCATAGCTGTAAATACATGCTGTATGTATTTTTACGGAAATTTCTCCGAGCCTCACACTACATTTCAATTAATGTACATACACATTAAACACCTAGTTAATTTATGTCATCGGCTAACTAACTAACTCCGACCCAAAGTAGGTCTCGGCCTCCGGAACGAGAGATTGCCGCTTTCCCTGGGCTATCATCAGCTATTAATTGAATTTGTGGTATTATTTCAGAAATAAACTATTCAAATTATTTCAGAAATAAACTATTATTAGGATATAAATTTTACAAAAAAATGGTATTTTCTAAGGATTATTACATTGCCCATCTATCATAGGTTTCTTAATTGCACAAAATTGCACTATCAGACTAAATCACATACTAATGGTTAATTTTCATGTTTGTCTTTCTTGTTTACTTTGAAACTAATACTTTACTTAATTTTTGGAGTCATAAAAGGAGCATTTTATTTTAATTACAGATTATTTTAAATAATTATCTTATACAGGGTTTAACAAAACACCCTAGTAATATTGAAAGGGGTGGCTTAGTTTAGTTAGACTATCAAACTTAACAACTTTCACTATTATTTTTGATGACTTTGTCGCTATAGGTCAGTTTGGTGGTCTAAATTTAAACATTACTAGGGTGTTTTGTTACACCTTGTATGATACAGGGAAATTGATATCATTTGCATCCTTTTAAACTAAGAGTCTACCCATCAAACTGAACAACTTTTACTATGGGAGCAAACAGATCGCAGCAAAAAAAAATCAGCCTTTGCATAATTTCAGTCGAGTAGGCAAAGGCATTGCAGTTTTGTTGGAATAGCTGACTTTTTTTTTGCTCCGATCGGTTTGCTCCCATAGTGAAAGTTGTTCAGTTCGATGGGTAGACTCTTAGTTTAAAAGGATGCTAATGATATAAAATTTCACCCTGTAGATGATAATTATTTACACAGGGTGAAATTAATATCATTACTCATCCTTTTAAACTAAGAGTCTACCCATCAAACTGAACAAATTTTACTATGGGAGCAAACGGATCTGTTTGTATAGTAAAAGTTGTTCAATTTGATGGGTACATGGGTAACTCTTAGTTTAAAAGGATGCTAATGATATCAATTTCACCATGTAATTGCACAAATTCATTCATTGTCTTTTCCTGTTTGGGTAATTATGTTGTGTGACTGTAATGGTACTTTCAAAATAATGTTTTCAATTAATAAAATGTCTTCACCTATCTAAGCAAGTGATTCCTAACTTAATAAACCTACCATGCACGAGGTAAATCCATTCTTCAAAGGTTCCTAATGACAGTTAATGCAAATATCACGTTGTAAAATTAAATGCATTACATATAATAGGAGCTACTTCAGACCACCAAACAGAACAACTTTTACTATGGTACCAACATTTCAAATCAGAAAAAAATTATCAGTGGTTTCATACATTTGGGTCGAGTGGCCATTGGTATTTTTTATGGAATGTAGTGTGTATGGATTTTTTTTCACGATTTTGATGTTGGCTCCATAGGGAAAGTTGTTCAGTTTATAGTCTGAAGCACCACCTAAAAGTACGTTTACACCTTGTATAACACTTTAATTAACAAACTTTTTTTATATCGCCTTTTTTTTATTCATTTGGTATAAACTGAGCATAACAAAAAAATACTCCTCTCTATTTTGTCATAAGATCATTAAAATATGCAAAAGGCCGAGTATGCCTGGGAGAAAAGAGGGACTTTATTATAATTTTAAATAATTCACATTTTTCGCAGGTTATCACAAACCCTGATGCTGGTGAAGAATTTTCACTGGATCGTCATTGAGGATTCGGATACAAAAACTAATTTGGTAGCAAACCTACTCCAAGAGTCTACGCTTAAATATACACATCTCTATATGAAGACGCATAAAGCAAAGCATTCTACAGTAAGTATACTCTGATCATTTAATAACATTTTTTTTATAATAATTATTTTCATAAAGCTTCAAGCGACGTATTTAAAACGTATTTAATTATTGAAACTTAAAAATTCTGCATATTTTTAGACGTCCTTATCTTCAAATCAACTTTAAACATTTAATAGGTGTTTCAATTCAAGACGACCCGGTTGGTGTAATGGTTTGGTAACCATTACACCAACCGGGTCGTCTGCCAAACCAGGGTCCTGGGTTCGAATCCCGGTTCGGTCATGGATGTTATATGTTCGTACCGTTGTTGTATGGTTTCCATTTTAAAAGCCTATAGTGTTAACTTGGAATCATCACAATGTATGTGCCTGTGAGCGTTAAAAAAAAATTGGTGAAAAAGAAAGAAAAGTTCTAGATTAGCAGTCCATCTCAAACATTCTTCAATCAAATCAAAAACAACTGTCTACCAATTTAGAATCTTATTACTGTTTTGTGAAAGTGAATTATACAATCAAATAACTTATAAATATTCATGCTTAGACCTGAAGTTTACTGACAAACATAAATTTTACATTTTAACCCTCTGCTCGTATCTCTAGTTTTTATCAGAGTATTCTGATTGTGAAATTATTATCAAACGTCATGCAATCGTCATGTTAAGCTCAGTGAATTACTACATCCGTTTGTTTTGTTAATATAAACCTTGACTCAAGGGCATTAGGCTTAATAACCAAGTTCGTGTATACGAAAAAAATCAATACAGCTTAATAGTTGGGTAATATTTGGTGGAATTTTAAGTATATGGAATTTTTAGTCTATGTTAGCTTCTCAATCTTCAATGACTATTTCTCTTCTAGTATTACTGTGGTTAGGGTTGCCAACTGTTCTTTATATAAAGTATCATACGTTATTATCATATTTTTGAACAACAATAAAGTACGCAAAAATTCTTTATTTCAGACCTATTGGTTTTACGAAAATAAAATCTAAATAACTAACCAACAATGCGTGAATTGAAACGTAAACTGACAATGAGCAGAATGAAAGAAAAACTCTTTTGTTTTTCTAGATCTAGAGGATCGATAGATGGCACTACGGCTACGGTCTATGCGAATAATGGTTAAAATTTCAAAAAGTGATTCTTTAAAATAATATAGAGGGGAAAATATGATTTCTTTTGATGGAATATTTCAACTGAGACTATTTACATCTGACACGGATGTATGGGCTCGATCCCTTGGCCTTTAAAAAAAAGGCAGGCACAGTCTTGATATGATTTTGACAGGATCTCGCGAACCAGGGTTGCCAGATTGGGTATTATTTTCGCAATTTTGGGTAAAAATTTGGCTTCTTGCGAAATTTTGGAGAAATTGAACTTTTGGAGAAATGTTTGGAGAAAAAAAATATCATGTGGAGAATTTTGGGTAATTTAATTTTTAGTTTTGGAACGCTATTTATATGAAAAGAACATGTATTTAACGAACGTGTTCATTTTTAGAACGTTCGTTAGTTTCCTTTCCTTTCTTCATTCCATTTATTCGTTCGCTCCACCCACCCACCCACTCATTCACTCCACATTAGGGTTTTTGTTTTGTAAAGTTTTGTTTGGTTTGTCGCGATCGTTCTGTAATATCTATAAGAAGAAAATTTTAATAATTGGATGTATAAAGCCCGCACTTCACTCTCGCCGAGAAATTTCAAGGAAAATTACTATGGCTTACGACGCCACGAGAACAATGAAGGGCATCCACACTCTCGTTCTCGGCCTGTCTCGCCCGTTCTCGGCGAGAATGAAGAGCCGGCATTAAATGTATTTGAATAAAATAGACTTAGTTTTATTTAGTTATTTAGTTTTATTTTATGTCAATACCACAGACAAAACTCTAGCAGTCAAACCACAGGCAATGCCATTTGTTCAGTTTTACTGGTAAAACCACGGACAAAAAAACATTGCCCTTGGTATGACCACGAGCAAAAAACGAGTTTGGGTAAAAGTAAAGAAAATAGTATCGTTTTGGAGAAAAAATTTTCAAATGTGGGGAGAAATAGAAAATCGCATCTGGCAACCCAGTCGCGAACGTCTGTCTCTACGGAGCGATAAACATGCAATCTGTCGAGTTTTTTATGAACAACATTTTTAAAAGAAAAGAAAAACGCTCATTCTAACGCCCATCCATAACTCGCAATTTCCGGACGATTGTGCGAGAGTTGATTTTAAATGCAGTGCCCACCAAACCTTTATAAACGATAAATCTTTGTTATTATGTGCAAAAAGTTCCTTAAAATACAGTTTTAAATTTTTTATTTAAATGTAATTTATTTTTTAAGACTGTACTTTTTATTTAACATCCCTGTAATCAAATATAAATATAATAATGTTCGCTAAAAAAAAGTTGGCAACCCTAACTGTGGTTCCAGAGCATTATTTAACCGCCTGTGACATATACCTGCTCTCATGTCTCTCATGTTATTTGTCCCATGTATGTCTCAAATTTTCATAGATTTTTCCGATTCGACGAAAGCGCTCGCTTGCCTCGATCCCCGTCCCACCTCCATTGCTTTAATACAGTATACAGGGTGAAATTGATATCATTAGCATCCTTTTAAACTAAGAGTCTACCCATCAAACTGAACAACTTTTACTATGGGAGCAAACAAATCGGAGCAAAAAAAAAGTCAGCTGTTCCATACTAAACTGCAACGCCTACTCGACTCAAATGTATGCAACAGTTGTTTTTTTTGTGCTCCGATTGGTTTGCTCCCATAGTAAAACTTGTTCAGTTTGATGGGTAGACTCCTAGTTTAAAAGGATGCTAATGATATCAATTTCACCCTGTATAATTATGACTTGCTCGCATACCTAATATACATAATTATTTATTTTTATTTCTAATCTAAATATTTCAGGTGATGGATATCAATATCTGTACGTTTAAGACCACCCTCTTCAACACTAGTTGGTATTGCGTATGTAGGCCAATTTGGACTTTAATTGTTGTGACGACAACTGGGTTTTGCAAAATCAAAATGTTATACAACAAATTGCGTGATTCTTTAACCGACAGTGATAATTGTTTTGAGCATGCAATTTGTTTACTAAAAGGTCACTGGCTTTTGAGTAAAAATGTAGCATGTCTGCAGTAGGATTTTAGTATTGGTGAAACGTATGCTCCTATTCCATTATGATTAAAAACAATGTATTAAAATATAAAGTTGGTTTGATAAGTTTATTTTCCTATAGTTTATGATGCTAGGTATGCTACATTTTTAATGCTTTTTAAATATATTTAATGGAAGAGAAATATATGAATGTGGAAATGGTATTCACTGAAGAAGGTGCCTTTGCGTTTTATTATGTGATATCTACTTAATTGGCATCAATAATATTGCCGTTCACACCTGACCGGTTTAGTTTTTTCATTACCTATATTCATTTGGATTGGATACAAAATAATGTTATGCTAACACCCATATCCTTGTTTTCTTAATTTTCTATTGTCTTACAAGAAAATTGAAAACCTTGAATCTTCGAAACTATACCTAAGGGGTTTTTGAGTCTTCTATTCTTTTTGATAGATTACTCTCATTGATTTTATAAAAGAAGATAATTGTTTTTCATTCATTGCAAAATAAGTTTTCCTCTATTATTATTTCTTAAAGTAGGTACTTAACTTACCATTTAACTAGTAACTTCACTACACATAACAGTACCTAATTATCCACATTCATAGACTAATTAAAATAACTGTACTAAGCACTTTATGTGACCTTTTACGATACCCGCTTTAAATAACTATTGGCTTAAATAGTTGTGTGAAAATTGTTATTTAACCGATTGAACATAGTTAACTAATGTTTTAGGATTTACATTAGATAATTGTTATAACATATAAAAAAAATGTTTTTCGTTTGTTAGAATGTAAAAAAATAATCTTTAAAGTATTTGAACAGCTTTATAGAATATACATTCTGTAGACTGAACGATTCTCTGAAAATATTTTTCGATTCTTGTATTCGTGAAGAGAAAACTAAGAATCTTTCTCGTTTCACGGACTCACACCCGTCGTGCCGTGATGTCAAAAAGCGCTCTGTCTTCAAGCACCTCACTTCATAAAAATATATAAATGTATGCGAATTAGAATTTCCTCAGCTAAACACGACAAATACATTGAAAAGTGTTACGATATTCAATCTTACCACTATAACATAACATAACATAAATATTCTTTATTATCTTAATTTTTTTTTCTTTATTCTTTACTATACATATATGTAGATATTCAAAATAAATCTCATCACCTGTTCAGATACTTATTTATGTTATTTAAAATATGTTTATTTTTTCGTGAAATTACATATCGTTGTATACTGTGATAAAATAATGTTTTTAATAAAATGTGATTTACAATTGATTAACTTACTTCTTCCCTCCATTTTTAAATGTTGAGAGCTTCTTTTTAGATGCATTTGTTAGTTAATCAGCTGGTAATCATAATTTATTATTATAGTCCGTGGGTTGTTTTAAAAAGCTTTCAAATAAAATCTATTTTTCAGGCTAGCGGCGTGGAACAAAGGAATATAGCTTTAGAATGGCTCAGAGAACATTTGAGCAAAATTGAAGATAAAAGAGGCGTCGTCTATTTCATGGACGACGACAATACGTATTCCTTGAAGATCTTTGATGAGGTTAGTCCAAATATGTTAACTTTAGTTAAATAACTTTCTTCTTCAGAAGTAGCATTATTTATGTCTTACACATATAGGGTCCCTCTTAGGGTTGAACCTCATCTGGCAGCACCGCATCGCCCTTTTCTGTCGCTCCATCCTTTTCTGTCACTCAGGAACGTCATTTGAGAGAGCAAATAAGGTAGACGGAACGCGACAGCACGCCACAGCACCGCCGCGCGGTATCGCGTTCCGTCTATCTTATTTGCTCTAGCAAAAGACGTTCCTGAGTGTCAGAAAAGGATGGAGCGACAGAAAAGGGCGATGCGGTGCTGCCAGATGAGGTTCAACCCTTAATATACAGACGGTTTTTTATGAGGCTGATCAGACCATCAATATGAACAACTTCCTCTACGGGACCAAGGTCGAAATAGCGATAAAAAATCAGCTGTTCCATATCGACCATGAAGTGTAATGACCTCGCTATCTACAAAAGGAAAATGTTGTTAAGAGGAAACGAAAAAATCTTTTATTATTGTTTCACACCTTTTAATGAGTAATTTTTATATTGTAAATTTATCGTCATAGGTTAAAATTTATGACACAGTTTGTTGGTCTTACTAGTACGCACGGCGACAGATCAACCTACCCATAGTTCGACCTTATGTCCATGAACATAGAGTTCAACTATGGGTAGGTTGATCTGTCGCCGTGTGTACATGCGAGATCGTATTTAAAATCGATTTATATAAGAATCACAAAAAGAACAAAAGTCAGTTAGAACGTCATTACACTTCATCGTCGATGTAAAACTGCAACCCTACTCGACCAAAATTCGACTGCAGATATTTTTCGCGTTTTCGACTTAGGTTCTATTGAGCAAGTTGTTCAGTTTGATGGTCTGATCATCCTCTTAAAAACCGTCAGCATAATAAGTTGGACCCTGTATGTGTTCTGATCAATAAAATCTGTCTCTAGTACCGATAAAATTTTAATAATATCGCTTTTAAATTAGCTACCCTGTAATAAATTATTAAATATGCTTTTAATCTTCTTGGAAAATTAAAAATGTTTTTTTTTTCCGCTATCAAAGTCAGCTTGGTACAACCATTAAAATTTTGATTATTGAATTAGGTATGGTAATGTGATAATAGATTTCGCGGCTACAATCATAAAACAACGTAACAATGTTGTAATAATATCGCCAAAGAATCTATGTAAACTATACAGGGTGAAATTGATATCATTAGCATCCTTTCAAACATCAAACTGAACAACTTTCACTATGTCTATCCATCAAACTGAACAAATTTCACTATGGGAGCAAACCGATCGGAGCAACAAAAAAATCTGCTGTTCCATACTAAACTGCAATGCCTACGCGACACAAATGTATGCAACAGTGGATTTTTTTTTGCTCCGATTGATTGGCTCCCATAGTAAAAGCTGTTCAGTTTGATGGGTAGACTCTTAGTTTATACGTCATGTTTGGTGGATGGTTGTATTTGAATAGCTTTTCATGTTATGCATGTCTTATAAATAATGTAGTACTTATTTATATTTATACTTCTGCTGACAATCGGATGAAACAACAGTATTCCAAGCGAGACCTGAAGAGAAACAAGCGAGCACTCAATTAAATTATTAATTGAACCGACTTTTAATTAATGCACTAAAATGTTGTAGTGTATAACATCCCACATGGTCATTCTACAAAACTAACTTCTATACAGAAATTACTATCTAAAATAATCTTAGCTCTCTCTATACCTTTTATCAATGCATGTGCAAATGGAGAGAGCTGGGGGACAAAAAACTAGTCTATTAAAGAATAGGGCACATTTTTCATTACAGTTCATAGAAAAATTTAATAAAAGTTAATAATCCATAAAACAATTTTATAATGGTATGCTAATAACCACTGAATATTTTTATGGTGCTTATGATAATGATGTTTTGTTTATTTTTCATTACAGTTGCTAAGGTATGCTATACATTCTTATTTATTATAGAGTGTTTACTTAGGATATCCTTAATTATTTTACAGCATTCGAGCAAATATTTTTCAATCGTGTCATTTGAAAAGACATTGTGCTTGTTTACAAACGTTGTTTGAATATTTTGTTGACATTTATTAGATTGATACTATACTAACATCTACTGTTTGGACAATATTCCATTTGTTTATTAGTTAACTATTTGAGTCAGAGTTGCAAGTTGACCTCAATACTACATTCTTTATTACTGCGGCCTGAAAACATTTTTCAACATTCTGTACAAAACTAGGAGCAATCGATGCTTGGTAATCTTCTTGTAATTCACGTTTATTTTTTAATCTGTATATATGTATGTATGTCTTACGTAAGATTAGAGACTCCACAACCCATTTGGACGGGTAGTAAATCTCTCTACAAATGTCTTTAGTCTTTTGTCCGACACAGCCGTTTCCATATAATTTGTATCTTTTTGGTCTATGTCGGCGACGTGTCGGCAGTTGCGGTCTGTAGGCACCATAATGGTGACATGCTGGACATCCACATCTAAATCCAATATTGAATGGATTTAACTATTGTTTGTGGATGTAGTTGAGGGACGTACTCATCCACGGCCTGGTGCGTGTTGGTGGAAGAATGTTATTGGTTAGCTTACTGTCAGAGTACAGGTGTTAGGGTAAATAGTTGCATTACTTTAAGGGGTGATTGTACACATGATACTGAACAACTTTTCCAAAGAAACCTATAGGAACTGTTTACCCTAACATCCTGTATAAGTAACCACAAAAGGTCTTTTTTGTCCGGTAATAGATTCATCTGGCTCTTATATGTATGTTACCCTATTCCAGATTACACCAGATTTCTAAGACTATTTTAAATCACAGAAACAGATTTGGTACACCCTCCTCTATTCTTAGATCGACTTTAGTACTTTATCCTTGTGAATTTTATTGTAATTGCTAATACGAATTTATTTTTCTTCTATTGAACTAACTATAGCATACATGTAAATATAGAGCGTCGTCGGTGGCGCGTTGCGGAGAGGTATGGACACCCAATTATGGGGGTCCTGGTTCGAATCCGCACTCCGCAATCCGCGGTCAACATACCATGTGCAAATGAGTTTTTCTAACTTATGTACGTAATAGCGACTGCTCTCAAACGGTAAAGGAAACATCGTGAGAAAACCTGCATACACTGAAGAAGAAATTCTGATGTGTATGTGAAGTCTACACGCATGGTGGACTAATGCCCATACACCGTCAGTGAGGATAGGCCTGTGCCCTGCAGTGGGACGTTTATAGGCTGATGATGATGATGATAGCACATGTAATTTAGAATGCGTTTCATGAAACCTTTATCTACTTTTCAGATGCGTAAAATAAAGAAAGTAGGCACGTGGCCCGTTGGCATTGTGGGTGGGATGCGAGTGGAGATGCCGATTGTCACCAACAGCAAGATCACAGGCTTCAACGCGGTCTGGAAACCATTCAGGCCGTTCCCTATAGACATGGCTGGTTTCGCCATCAACGCTACTCTCTTTCTTGACCGTCCTAACGCAAAGTTCTCCAGGAAGGTGCAATCTGGGTTTCAGGTTGGTTTAGTTTGTTTTATGTTACACTATAGCATAGTATAAGAAAGAGTATCTATTACTAGATACAGTATGGACACTCTTTTCCTCCCACCAACTTTTTACCTCACCCCCTCTATCGCCCTCTGGTAACATCGAACTGGTTACTCGTTACCTAAGAAGAAGACATAAGGTTCAATTTTTGGATTCGCATGTGCGGACGTCATCTTGTCAAATAAAATCTTTTGTATGCAGTGTCCGGGCTGTGACTATAGGGTCCTTCCTAATATGCTGACACTATTTTAAGGGGATGATCAGACTATCAAACTGAAAAATGTATGTATGGCATCAACATCGAAATCGCGAAGAAAAATCAGTTCGCCCATACAAAACTGCAAACATACTCGAGCAAAATGTATGGGACAGCAATTTTTTTTTAGCATCGCGTAGCAAGTTGATGGTTTGATCATCCCATTAAAAAAGTGTCAGCATATTAAGAAGAACCCTGTCTGGTACGTTATTCCAATAGGACATTTTATACCAGATAATAGAAATCATTTTTGTATAATTTTGATGTGATTATTATTGTACTCTGATGTGCATTTGCATATTGCGCCGACCTTTAATAATGGGAAATGGGCAAGAGAATGATGACTACGTGTACAATACAAAGATAACAAAGTTGACATAGTTTTATTCGTTACATGTAAATTATGATTTGGACATCTTACATTGTTTACCTTGTAGGTAATAATCAGGGAGCGGAATCTCATATCATAGAGTTGGGACATCGTTTTTTATCGAGTATTCAAGCTATCGATAGTTTTCCGTTAGACTTAACATCGTTTATTTTTCATTGCAATACAGTACGGTAATCTAAAGAGTAAGGGAGAGAGAGAGGTGTCAAATATCATAATAGGGATTTTAGGGTAAACTTCCCAAGTCGCGGTAGTTACCAGAATTTTATTGATAGATAAAAAAAAGAGGTTTGTTTTATTTGTGTGTCATCTCATCATAAATAATTAAAATTCAAAAGTAAAAAGTATCGACAGCCTGAAAACACGACATTTCAATTGTTTTGATATGAGATTCCGCTCCCTGGTAATAATGTTGTTACTTTATAGTCATAACAAATACCTTCTTTACACCAAATATATAAATACAGTGAACAGGAGTGCGATTTTTGAAACTCATTCGTTGAACTCAGCAGTTATAAATGTCAAAATTACTATGGAGATGTGCATCTTACTACTGCTGATTTGACTTTAAAAAATCGCACTCCTGAAGTATGATTTTTGAAAGTCATATCAGCAGTAGAAAGATGCGTATCTCCATAGTTATATTGACATTTTCAACTGCTGAGTTCAAAGTATGAGTTTCAAAAATCGCACTCCAGGACAAAAAAGAAATATTGGTACAAATAAGGCGGTCTTATCGCAAAAGATAAAATTTAATTAAAGTGATAAATGTTGACCGTGTAGTAACTAAAAAACTTTGTAAGATAAGGATACTCTAGTAAAATTAACAATCATGGTCAAAACCTATACTGTAGTGATAGCTTTCACTGTACTTGTTACTTTCGCTATCACTAACATCCTGATGCGTCACTTTGTATTGCTGATAAATAAATGTTTTAAAATGGACTGTATTAAATAAGCCTTGTTGTTTTAAAGTCGGAATAAAAGTCATTGAACCTCGTACTACGTAGTAGATGATGCTGTAACTAACTAATATTAGAATATGATAATACTTGTGCACAGGTCATGGACTTAGATAAAACCGACACTCCCTAGAAATAACATTGCAACTGACTTTCTAGATGTGTTCTATAAAGTTAAATAGACCCACAATTAGAATCAGGAATAATAAATCAATCAATATTCAATCATTTACTACCCAAATTTTTATTAAACACAAAAATTACAGTTTCGGAATTGAACATTATCATGTCAAATGGTGAAAGGAAGCTTAAATTTTTCCTACAAAAATACTTTGAATATTCCTTCGAAGCACACAAAAATTATAATGAAAAATAAATTTTCTTAAAATCTTTAAAAATTCAACCTCTACAGGGCGTAACTAAACACCCTTGTAATACTTAAGGGGGTGCTTCAGACCATCAAACTGAACAACTTTCACTATGGAGCCAACATCGAAATCGCGAAATAAAAATCAGCTGTTTCATACAAATCTGCAATACCGGCTCGACTCAAATGTATGGGACAGCCGTTTTTTTTTCTCGATGTTGGCTCTATAGTGAAAGTTTTTCAGTATGATGGTCTGAAACACCTTCTTAAGTATTACTAGGGTGTTTTGTTACACCCTGTATATTTGACTAAACTAACTTATTTCTATTTATATTTCCAGGAGAGCGAGATCCTAAAGTACTTCACAACAAAAGATGATTTAGAACCATTGGCAGACAACTGTACTAAAGTCTACGTGTGGCATACTCGCACTCAACGCCCATCCATACTCAGCCCCAAGAAATTAAAACACCCTCCCATCCCCGACAGCCATATCGAGGTGTGATTCAGCAAGGTACTTTTATTGGTCCTTAATTTATTCGGTGAATCAGCCTTATTGACGGCTCAAAGTTGATGGTAAATTTTTTGTCGAAAGTCCAAACGGTCTTCAGTGCAGGCATTGTACACTGCTAATGTTTAAAAGGATACTTATTTATTTAGTAATCTGAAAAGGTCATTCGATGTCAATTTGTTAATATCAACAACTTACTAAGACTTATTTATGGATATACTTACTTATACGCAACTAGAAAGTTGTTCTTCTTTAAGACAATTGTTATGATTTAGAAAGAACGTTTTCTGATTACTGTATAAGAACAGTAGTATTCTGTTTAGAGTACAATGCTCTTTGACATTAGATTATAATAAACTTAGCATAAAAACTTAACTTTGATAGTGTAATGTGCATGCATCGAATCTTGAGACCGTGGCGTTTGGAAAATTGGTGTACTCTTCGTGAATTTACTACTAGATGGTATGTCAAACAAAATTGTACCTTATAGTCATACAAAATACATCGGTTATACTCGATAATAGTTATTAATCAATGCCTAGCTAGTAAAAAAAAGATTTGCAATACTTAACAATAGTTACACTATATTATACCAGCTACAATTTTTCAAATGACTAAATCCCAGTTATTCTAAAATATTCCATATAACTCAGTATTAGTGCTTATTATTCTATTTTACCTTTATTCGGTATTCTTTTTATATTAATTTAGTATGAACGCTAGCGTTTATTGCAAACGTGAGGAATTATATTCGTAATGTTATGTGTTTTCACATAATAATTCTTTATTTTAGTTAGTAATAGTTATCGTGTTTTATAATTTATTTGGTAATTAAATTATACTTTAATCTGTAAAGTTGGCTTAAGAATTAGAGAGTACTTTATAGTGAAAAAGCGCCTAAAAGTACTTGACGAATACTACATTACATTCTATTTCACTTGCAACATTCACTTTAGAACTAACTGAACAGTGCCCCTAGACAAGTTGTCTTTCGATTAGCGTTAACGCCAGTAGAAACGATAAAAAATGTATGGGACTGTAGAAAAGAATGAAAACGAATAGAAAAAGCTTAGACAACATGCAGTTTTTGACAGTTGCTGTCAATAGTGAGCGTTTCGTTTTGAACGCTCCCTGGCGATCGACCAGACCTTGTAGATAACGCTAGAAAATGGCAGGCGTCGGAATTTGACAGAACCAAAAATTTTAAAATTTTTTGAAAATCGAATACGATTTAGCATATAAAAAAGAAAAAAGAGTGAATGATTGAGTGAACTAAAACGCTAACCATAGAGCAGATTCAGCTTTTAGCGATTGTCAATAATTTGTGACATTGTCTAGCATTCTGTCGTTTTTCTATCGTCGATAACGCTGCGGCGTTAGCGTTTGTAGAATAGAAAGCGTGTGCAATTTGTCTAGGGCTGCTGAACTGTAACTGAACTGTCTCGTTCACGACGCGATGTTCCAAAATATGAAACGCTTTTCTGACACTAATTCTCGATTGTTCTATGGCATAAAACGCGCAACCCCCTTCATATCAATCTCCTTAGTTACGGTATAAAATATTCTAGTTGTAAAGACAGCCACTAAATAATAATTTTCACGGTTTTACGCGCTTTTTTACTGTAAATTAAAATGTAGGTACTTGATATTTATTACGAACACTGATTATAATGATCGAACTAGTCTCAAAGAAGAAAATAATCAGAATTTTATGGGTTTACTTAGGTACATTTAATTATATTTAATTTATTGAACGGAATCTGTTTGATTTTAAAGTAGTGCTAGACTATTTGTACGTAGTGAAATAAGTAATGTGTAGTGATTGTCCATTGATTGTCGTCCTCAATTACAGTGTCACAAAAATGTATGAGTGTTCCTAAAACGAAGGATTTTAAAGAAGTTTCGACGTTTTTTGTCGGGATGAAATAAAATGCTTACATTGTCAGTCTTCCTTCCCCAAAGAGTCACAAAATCAATGGATAATTTCTACAAAAACAATATAAATATAATTGGTATGTAATTGAAGTAGAATATATTTTAAATGAACACCGACTTAACTATTTAAAAACTTGTCTGTTCTTACAATTTGATTTAGCTGCTCAACGTATTATACTATCGAACAAATATGAGTTTTTACACGCACTTGTTTAAAATATTTCTAAACTAATATAATATTTGATCAATTAAGTAGACTGATGCAATTTAGATAACAATTATGTTGTAGGTAAAATTTTGATTTTAGTATAATCAATAATCTATTCTAGAATGAATTAGATAGATCGTCAATCAATCAATCAAACAATCAAATATACTTTATTTTACACCAAAATATAAAGAGTAAAATACAGAGAAAAAAATACAAGAGGCACAAAATAAGGCGATCGTCCTAACATTGACATGAAAATATTTTCATGAGCGACAAACAAGGTTTGATTCATTACAAGTTGTAAATCTGGGATATATTATCTGACTAAAACTATATTCGGAAACTTATCCATGGGAGTAAATCCGAACAAAATCGGTTCAATAGTTTCTGAGATTTTCTCAGGTTTCTCAGCAGACGCGACGGGGACTTTAATTTGTAAAAAAAATCATATTGCAATGGTTTTTAAACTACATTAAAATTTAAAATTATTTGGCCACTTGTCGTGTCAATGAATACCAGGACAGTTTTATAGATTTTACCGCTACGAGATCAAATAATATAATTATTTGCCTATTTTGAACCGTACAAGCTTGAAATAGACAACTACTTATTTATTTTTAGACTGTTTGCAACAAATCACTACCAAATTGTACTCACAATTGATAAATATCTGTATTTTATATTTAAATGCTAAGCTGCTATATAGACATACAACCATTCTTTTAAAATAGTAATGTAAAAATATCATTTTAACGTAAATTGTTTTGTGACAACTTCAAAATTAATAATTTCTCAAATTTTAAACATCGTTTTGTGCAATCATTTTTCCAAAAAATACATGTTTTGCACGTGAAGAGATAATACAATTCTAGACCTCTTGTCTCGATTCAGGTATTTTAATCGGGACTAGATAGTTTGTGTGACTATGTTTATGCATCTAGGCACAGTGCGAATTCTCGCCGAGAACTCTCGACGAGAACTTTCAAGGAAAATTACTATGGCTTATGATGCCACGAGAACAATGTAGGGCATCCACATTCTCGTTCTCGGCCTGTCTCGCCCGTTCTCGGCGAGAATGAAGAGCTGGCATAATAATATTATCTCGAATTCGAATCTTTACGCCTTGCGAATTTTTAGAATGTACTATCAGTTTAAAATAACAATGTGCATGACCTTGAAGGGCCGTTCGATAACTTCACTCGGTTGTAAAGGAATATAGACTCTATGTAAAGGAAATAATCATTTGAATGACTGTAGTGAAGTTCGTGTGATTGAGTGACGTCACATTTGCAGGCGAGGTCATGCACATTGTTATTTTAAACTGATAGTAGACATTCCTATCTACATTATATTGGTCCACTCACATACCTCTTCTTCTGATGGGTAATCACAAAATTGTTTTTTATCGACTTATCCCAATGTTGCTTTCAGTTGACGACGACGTTAACTTTATTCTTAGCTTTATATATTGCATAATACTAGCTAGTTCTTATTCAAGTGCTCAATTCTTCGAGTCGGTCTAATCTAAACGATTCCTTTAGTGTAATTATAATTACTATTAGTACTTATGTTATATTTCAGTATGGGTAATGGTAACTATGCAATAATATAATTTATTAATCGATGTGTTCTTGTAATATATGATTATTGTCTCGAGTTTAGAAGTAAACTTAGTTGTCATGTTTGATGTAATACGAAATTATTTGAGATTATTTAGAAATTATTTGGTCTATCTAAGATTCTATTACTCTGTTTGCATTGTTTGTAATCTTCTATCAACAATAAACAGTTAGGGTTGTATCTCATCTGGCAACAGGGAATCGAATTTTTTCACGCTCTATCCTTTTCTGTCGCTCAGGAACGTCATTTGCTAGAGCGAGAAAGGTCGCAGCACTGCCGGTGCTGTCGCATTCCCGCTATCTTTCGCGCTCTAGCAAAAGACTTTCCCGAACGACAGAAAAGGATGGAGATAGAAAAAAAATGCGATTCCGTGCTGCTAGATGAGGTTCAACCCTTAGATGCATTGTTCTCTGTAAAATCTTGTCAAATTGTTGTCCGAAGTGTCATGTTAACTGTCGGCTAGATGGCGCGATTTTAAGGCCTGTCCTGTATTCATAACCGAATCTCACTCATTCGCGGGTTCTTAAGAATGCGTATGCATTAGAGATAACTTAAGAACGGGCGAAGACCATAGCGCAGTATAAGCTTGAGAGTACTTTTGATTCTGCCATTTAAAAATTGTGTACATCTAGTTTCTAGGACCTACAGACAAAATGTACGTACTAATCTTTATTTTGTGGCGTGCAATAGGTATATTCTGATTAAATACATATTATAAGCATTGATACCAGTCATGATCTGGAGTGCGATTTTTGAAACTCATTCGTTGAACTCAGCAGTTGTAAATGTCAAAATTACTATTAAGATACGCATCTTTCTACTGCTGATTTGACATTCAAAAATCATACTCCAGGGGTGGGATTTTTGAAAGTCAAATCAGCAGTAGAAAGGTGCGTATCTTAATAGTTATTTTGACATTTACAACTGCTGAGTTCAACGAATGAGTTTCAAAAATCGCACTCCTGGGCCCGTTATTCAAATAATCATTGTTTATATCAAGATAACTTTTAAAAAAACGTAAATGGCTGAACCTATACGGGTATTGGTCATGAATTCATGATAATACTAGCTTTTTACAGCCATTTGATAATTATTATATCAGGTTGCTGGGTAAAATAATCCTATTGGGGTCAGTTCACATCAGGTGCAAAAATGCTCGGGCAGTTTTCGTTGATAATTTTTTTTTTATTACGAATGGTTTGCTCTTGACCTCAATCCAGTCCTTAGGACAAATATGGAGTCGAAGATGTAGCGAGCTTACCCAGGAGAAGCCTATTCACTCGTATGTTAAAGGAATTCGGGTTGTAAGCGCTCGGAAATACTGACGCAGGCAGGGCATTCCACTCCTTGGTTGTGCGCATTATGAAAGATTCTGAAAGGCGCTTGGTGCGGATAAGTGGGATGTCAACCAAGAAGGGGCGATATCCCTCGGTGCGTCTGGAAGTCCGATAGTAGAAAGGGGAAGGTCGTTGATAATTTAATTATGAACTCAATAACAATTAGAATAGAGTTGAAAATAGCGTGCAAGAGATACATCCTCGTGGCGTGTGTTCACGTAATCTCCTGCACGCTATTTTCAACTCTATTTCAATTGTATTTGAATTGAATA